>CM038670.1:26128988-26863048 GCA_021605145.1 Aegilops bicornis
TGCCTACCAGTCAGGGATATTGTTAACACGTCTTAGCAGAATAATGCAAATTAATGTTTGGCGTGATTGAGGTTTTAATCAAGCTTACATCAATATTATTCTGTGGCTGATACCCAGATTAAATTTATAACTCAATGTATACATAAATATGTATAAACATCATATATGTACATATAAACACTTATATACTTTTGTATTTAATTGCTTCATCAACACAATTACGATATGGTAATTCAGAATGCTACAAAGGTATGGCTGCATTGCTTGCTTCCTTGATTTCCTCTCTACCAATGACAAAGAAGAGGTCGCTAGGAGGTTAACAATAACCTAAAAAGAAATAATATAGGGTAACGGTGCCCTTTGCATAGAGCATCCCCGAGGCGGTGTATTTACGCCGCCTAGGTCCGACACCTCCCATCAAGGGCGAAGGTTTGGGGCCTCACCCGCCTTTTTATCATCGTCTGATTTTGCAACGCCAATAGCCGATGGGGAGGAGGTCATAGACCTCCTGGATGTAACTTCTACTACACCAAGGATGCGGCAAAAGGGGCCACAAGTGGTTGCAAGGCTGGAGCAAGG
Source organism: Aegilops bicornis (assembly GCA_021605145.1). NCBI lineage: Eukaryota > Viridiplantae > Streptophyta > Magnoliopsida > Poales > Poaceae > Aegilops > Aegilops bicornis. The sequence continues at coordinate 26,129,568 of CM038670.1, forward strand.
GATATCCTTGGGAGACAAAGCCCGCCACGAGGACCACCAGATCCAGGGACAAGTCCACTGGATCATAAGGAATTCAAATGTCGGAGGCCAGAGGCATGTCGCTGTAGGCGAAGCGCAAACCGACGGCAGCAATCATGGAGCTCCGAAGGCGCCGGCGAAAGCAACCATGTAAGCCCAAGCTGCCCAGCTTGTTCAAGGGGCCCATGAGCCAAGCTTAAAATATTATCGCGGAGAGGAGGCCGTGATAATCTACTTTGTGAAGTGCTGGCCAGGCATGGAAGAGATGCAAGGGGAGTCGAAGCACAAGCGCAGAGATCTCGGTGATCGCGGCAGCACGCGGACGCGGAGAGGCTCCTGCCTCCGCAAGCTGATTGTATCACCGGAGAGCTCTCCCGCTTCCTGCACTCCGCAAGCGAGGGCATTGCCCTACCAACTTTGACCAGCGGTGGCGAGAGAGGAGAGGGAACTGAGGGAGGCCTAGTGCAGCATCGGTGCCTTAGTCGCTCACAGGAACGACAAAGTAGCAAGGACTTACCTAAGCCCAAACTTTTACATGTACGCATATTTTTTTAATATCTGAGAATATTCCAGAAGGGAGAGGTCGTGTTTGTGTGCACGTTTTTAGCCCTGACACGAGATTAAGCTTCAGAGGCTTATATCTCTCAATCTGAAAACATACTTAATGTTTCCAGTTCCACTCTCTTCTTTCGTCCGCCCCTCCTCTGGATCTATTTTCTTTTCGTTTCTAACACCAGTTATCGACTAGGAACCCAATCTTTTGTTGGGCCAGGATGCAGGCCATAAAGGCCCAGTAGGCCCACTGGGCAGAAAGCGAACAGGTAGGCCCAGTGGGCCTGCTTAGGAAGAGGAGTTCGAGAGAGCTACTGCTGAGGCTTATAAACCAGTGTGGTAGCCCCTCGGCTAGCGAGGTGGGACTAAACTTGCGCATCGCTTTGGGCCAGCGCACTGCTTTAGTGTCGGGTGGTGGCTCTGGCGGTACTAAAGGCCCCCTTTACATGCGGTTGGACCACCACCAGTACTAAAAGTCTTGCTTTCCGCTGGCCTGGCCAAAACAGACCTTTAGTACCCGGTTGGTGGCTCACAACCGTACTAAATCCATCTCTCTATACACCAGTTGAAAAAAAATTCATTTCCTCTGTTTCTTCCTTTGTTTCCTCCCTCCCCTCGCGCCCGCCCTGCCCGATCGGCCGCCGTGCCCGTCGGCGTCGCCGCCCTGCCCCTCATCGCCGACCCCAGCCGTCCCGCCCTAAGTCGCCGCCCCGTCGATGTCGCCGCCCGGCCGTCCCGTCACCGTCATCCCGTCGCCGCACTTGACCGCCCCATATTAACGTCGCCGCCCGTCCCGTCACCCGTTAAATCGCCGCCCGTCCGTCGCCCGTCGTCGCCTCACCGGTGAGCTCACCCCGGCCGCCATGTCCACACACACACACACAAACACACACAAACACACACTACACACACACAACACACACACACACACACACACATTAGTTTGTTTGTTATAATTTTTTTTTTGTTTTTTAGTTATAGAAATGTTAGAAATTATTCTGTTTTTTAGTTATATAAATATTAGAAATGTTAGTTATATAGAAATGTTATAAATTTTTTCTGTTTTTTAATTATAGGAATATTTATAGAAATGTTAGCAATTTTTCTGTTTTTTTAGTAATATAAATATTAGAAATGTTAGTTATATAGAAATGTTATAAATGTTTTTCTGTTTTTAGTTATAGAAATATTGATAGAAATGTTAGCAATTTTTCTGTTTTTTAGTTATATAAATATTAGAATTGTTATAGAAATGTTAGTTATATCATCAGGAAATTTTAGAATTAGTTCTAGTTAGATGAATTAGATTAATATCAAATTGTTAGAATTTGCATATATAAATTTTAGTTATCATAATCCAATCATTTAAAAATGTTACTTTTTGCGGCATATAGTATTTGTTCTAAAGCGATATGCCCGGCCGCATCCTCGCTGTTGACCCGTTCGCGAGGGCGTCACCTTCAGAGAGGACCCATGTTCGGGGCTGAGCTCCGCCGAGCTTTGGAGGTGCTACCTGGAGGCGCGCCCGCTTGGTGAGAACCCGACCTCGGGTCCCGTCGTCGACCCGATGTCCGTTGATGGCGTTCGCGTGGGCCACATTCCGATGCCGTGGGAGCGAGCCGGCGCCCGCCCGAGCGAAGGTGGTGCGTCGCCCGTACCAGGAGGAGGGCGAAAAACACGTCCATCGCTAGATGGCTGCTATGGACTTCCAGGTTCTCCAATACTTGGCAGAGTTCTTTGGGCAGATGACCGGAGAATATGATCCTGTGACGGTTCCTTCTCTTTGGGTGTCCACCGCCCGTGCCCGAGGGACATGAGTGGCCTAGATTCTTCTGTAGTACTCGATCTTTATTAGGTACCCTAGCAAGTGATGTTTTTCGATATATAATATTGAAGGCGATGTATTCAAGATTATATATATTAAGGCGATGATGTATGAGATTATATATTCGAGGCGATGTATTGAGATTCAGTTTTTCTTATTGATTGCATCCATGCATTGTAATTTGAATACTAATTAAATTGTTTTATATTTCTTCTATATTAGTTAAGTAAAAGCTATGGCGGACAATACCGGGAGAGAGAGAAGAGGAATTGTTGGAAGCATCATCGACTCTTCCCCTCACAGGCTAGATGATCTGAATGAAGTAGATGGCGGCTCCCAATATCTGAACAATACCGGAGAGGGTGATGAAAGATATTCGATCTCGGACGAGAGCTGATGAAGTCATGAACTATGATTATGATTATGATGACACGCAGACAATGTTTGTGATGACACGGACAATGCTGATCTTCAAATAACAAAGACTACCGGTGAGGTATATTTATATAAGCAGGCATCATTGTGATCATCACATATTTTTTATTGAAGATATACTAAGAATCGATCATTCTTCTTTCAGCCCTCTGGATCGAGCAAATCTGCTTCTACAGACAGCAAGACAAAGCGAGGCCCAGGCAGATTCTTGAAGGATGGTGTAAAGTACAACATCGAATCCATCAAACCTAGTGGCGAACCCCTCATGCCTAAGAACATTGCGAACAAGTGGACTTCGTCCGATGCGGAGTTCTTGTGAAGGACAAACTCCGATCTCCATTCAAGAATGGAAAGAGCCAAAAGACTAAGCGTCCGAGGTGTTACTTGGAGTCGACAGCGAGCCAAAAAAGTCCTTTGGGAATCTCTGATGGAACATTTCACCCTACGAGATCATTTCCGAAGCGAGATGTGGAGAAAGTCAAGGCGCTGCTCTTAAGAAGATGGCAATTGCATTCAACACCCACAAGAAAACTGTATGGGCCAACTACCTCTCTGCGGAAAGGAAGACTCCAGAATTCACAAAAAAATTTTGGAGAAGCAAAGAAACCTTTGGGGCGATTTAAGTGACCTTCAAGGATTCAAAATTATCTAAGGAAAGGTCGATAAAAAACAAAGGCAAATGCCACAAAAAGGCAGCAGTTCCATAGGCTGGGTCCGGGTGGCTCTGGCCGGTGGGAATGCCTAAGTGGGATAAGTCTGAGCAAGAGATGGAGGATGCAGGGGTCACTCCGGTTACTAAGAGGTGGCCCCCCAGGTGCAGAACTTGGTTCCATGCGCATGGGGGGGGGGGCGTTGGACCCAAAGACAAGCCTAGTTTCAAAGAAGGCAAGTCTAAAGGAGCCAAACAAAGATAATTGGCGCAATAGAAGAAGCTCGAAGGGGATGTTCATGCCCAATAGAGAATCGTGACTTCACAGCATACAGGAAATCCTGAACACCACGGCAAGAACACGAGGCAAGGCGTTATTCCACAGTATGAGGGCTTTTCAAAATGGAGCGAGGACTACAGGACCCGTGCAAGAAGGAAGATGGAGGAGGAGAAGAAAAGGAAGCTGGAGGAGGAGCAGAGGAAGCAGGGCGTGAAACGCCTTCAAGGCCTAGAAGCAAAACGCGGACCTGGCACTCAAATTCCAGTGACAGCGGACAGCCAGATCAACTCACTTAGCCAGGAAAGGGGTCACCTCGGCAGCGAAGCGACAAGCGGATGATCGTCCAACATTGGATAGCACCGTCCCATCCATGCCGAGAATCAGCGTTGGTTCTGCCCAGGCGACACTACCGCTGGATACAAACCCTGTGGATGACATCATAGAGAACACTAGCATGAGCTACACCTCGAAAGGAAGAACATATCCATGAAGGTGGCGGACGGGCGTTGCTTTCCAGTTACCCCGAAGCAACCTTTCATTGCATCCCGATTCGAGAGAGCTATGCTTGTGTCATAGTTGATGAAGTGGTGGACCCATATTCGGGGCTACTGACTTGACATTCCTGGAGATGAAGACGGCGCTGCTGGGAGAGGTCATACATCATATCATCCTATGGAGAAAGGATTGCATCATCTTTGAAGTCCACCGACACGGCGTCTTGCCGACTCCTCCTCGAAGTCCGCCACCGAGTCAGCAGACTCCGCTCCTCAAGTCCACGAGCAGCGTGAGCCGACTCCTCCTCGAAGTCTGCCGCCTCCTCCAAGTCCATAAGCGCGTGAGCTGACTCCTCCGGTTTCAAGTCCGGCACAACGTCATGCCACTTCTCCGGTTTCAAGTCCGGCACCGTGTCGAGCCACACCTCTTGCTTCAAGTCCGGCACATCGTCAGACCACTTCTCTGGTCCAACTCAGCCACGTCAGCCGTCTTCGCCGTCTCAGCAATCACAGAAGAGACATGCCACAGTTATGGTGCGTAGTGGTACGAGTCGAGGTAGTTCAGGAAGTACAGGCGGAGACAAGCGATATAAATATGGTCCAAGCCTCGCTCCTCTTCCTCGGAGGCCTTACGACATGACTAAGGAGCAAAAGCGCAGCCATAGTGCAGGCCCAAGTGGGCGCCCATTTTGGGCTGAAACCGGCACCGCGCCGCCAAAGGAGAAAGTGCACGAGAAAGTAATTGACAACTTCATTCATATGGCTAGAGAACCAGCTCCCAAGCCTGTTATTTCGGACTATGAGCGCCAAATCAAGGAAACTACATTGACAGCGGTTAAAGAAGGAAGCGAGCTCGAGCTCGAGCCAACAAGCAGCGAGGCAAAAATGCGGGTAAACCGTTCCCAGGTGGGAGAAACAGACGGCGCAATCGATCCCCCGCTTGTTGTGCCAACAACACATGAGAGGAGGCCCATGCGCCCAATATTATTAATGGGCAAACCGTTAAAGTTCCCGGCTAGGCGATGTGGTAACAACGGAGGAGCATATAATGCAGGCTGAAATGCTCAAGATCTCTGTTCGACAACTCCTTGAAATTGAGCCCATGTCACGCTTAGAGAGGAGGAAATAAAAGCGGAAATATGCAGGGCCAACCTTTGAGTCGAGCTAGACAAGGTCAAGAACCTCCGAGCGAGAATGTATGAATTGCATCAATGGTACATGAACATTACCAAGATATCCAATCGAGAGTCCCTCATGGTGAATGTCAAGAAGGAGCATTACTACCATGAGAAAGCTACTGTCGTTGAGTATTCAGAACTATTTCAGTTATACAATCAAGGCCTTTTCGACAAATCTCTCGTCAGTTGCTATTGTCTACGTAAGTGATTTCTTTCTGTAATTTTTATCAATCATTACATGTAATTATCCTCACTATATATTCTTTTCTATGGTATTATATGCAGGATGAGCGTATGAAATGAAAAAAATCTGGACGGTATGGCATTGGGTTCATTGACCCAAATACAATTAATGAGTACACATGAAATCTTGCAACTTATCAAGAAAGTGTAGAGGAAAGCATGCTAGAGTTCTTGAAGCGCCTCAATACCAATGAAGATATACTACTTCCTTACAACTTCATGTGAGTTAATACAAATTCTATTTTCGCTTACTAGCTAGCTAGATGTTAATAATTAAGTGTATACGGTTTAAAATAGTTTATTAATTTTATGCACATGCCCGCTTAATTAAGACATGCAAGCGTGTGCACATACAGTTTCCACTGGATCTTGTTAGACATTAAAGTTGACAAAGCAACAGTTGTACTACTGGACTCGCTACTTAAAGAAGATAAAAGACTACACCATCGTGAAAGGGATAGTCAACAGGTAATTTCAATCATTATTAACTATATCTCGGCCTATTATTAGTTCATCATTTCCTGATATGAACTATTTAATAACCCCTTGGGCAAAGTTCATCAAGGTGACTCCAGGCAAATGGCCAAAAAAGTTGTTTTGGCATCAACCAAATGTAAGTAATTAAGTAGTACTAGCTAGCTATCCATCTCTTTAATTCTTGTTTCAATACCATTAATTAATTATCATGCTTGATTAATCATTATCTGATTCAATTCCATTCTCGTAAAGGCCCTGAAGCAGGCGCTGGGGAATGATCTGTGTGCATTCTACGTTTGCGAGAACATTCGCATGATGGCGTCCGAAAGGAGCAGATCTCAAAGACAGGACTGGAATGCGTTGATAGAACACTATTCACACCATTATCGATATCTTGTAACACAACTAATACACATGGCATATTGATCTCCTTCTTAACAGTTCAGAGAGGTGCGGGATAAGCTCCTACCCGAGGAGCGCATACTAGCACTTCAAGAGGAAATAGCCGGATTTTTGCTCGACCAAGTCATAGATCTTAAAGGAGAATACTATTACCGCTACCGCCCCATGAACCACTTGTCATCACAGGGTGCAGAATAAGTTATTCTTCATCCGAGGTAATCTTATGATCATTTCATAATTAAATTACGTTTGGAATTCAAATAGTTACATTCCTATTGATTTACTCACGTAAAATTTGGCATAAGAAAATAAAAGTATAGGTCATAAGACAAGAAAATTTGCAGTTTATGTGTATTTTACACTATGTTTTTTCGTTTGTAATTTTACATGACATAAGATATTTTTACGATGATTATATATTTTCTTACGGTCTCTTTTACGTAGGAAATAAGAAAAAAACTAACTGAACGTAAAATTACGGTGTTTTGATGGTAAAATAGAGGTGAAGAATCCTCACCCAGGGTGGCGAATATATATATATATATATATATATATATATATATATATATATATATATATATGCGGTTCTCACGAGAAAATCTATTTATATATATGCATAAACGTGTACAATTTGTAGTATCATGATATACCAGCAAACAAAAAAGAATTAAATGAAAATAAAGCCAAATTGAAAACACAAAATTAAAGCAAAAATTAAAACAAACACCCAAACATTTAGTACGGTTGGTGTTACCAGCGATACTAATGTCCTACTACCCTTACCGGGCCTGGCTGCGTGCCACGTGGTAGCTCTTTAAGCGCCCGGTTAAGTGGCGAACCGGTACTAAAGGGGGACCTTTAATCCCCACTCTTTAGTGCCGGTTGGCGAACCGGCACTAAAGGCCGTTACGAACCGGCCTGCACTAGTGCGGCCAAATTACCCTCAGATTCGTCCATTTTCCCCTCAAGGGAGCAAAATACTACCATTATTTAGATGTAGTGTGGGATGATTCAGACCTTTGGAAGAAGAAAATAAGCGACCCATATTAATTAGATGTATTGTAAAAGGTCTCTAACTTTAAGCAATACTGAATGATGTTGCGTTCATATTTTCCATTAAGTCATGGGGAATATTTCTGCTTCAAATGAAACATTTTACATCCTTTAATTTAAGAGAAATAGAGGACTGGCGAGTGATGGTATATCAAAATAGGATCAATGAACTTTTTTTTGCGGGGGTAGGATCAATGAACTTGGCATTACTTTCATAGTAAACACATTCAAGTACTGTTCTTTATGTCTTTCACCTTCTCTTTTGTTCCAGATGGATGATCCAATAATGAGGATTTCCTGAGGATGTAATTTTTTTTCTGATCAAGTGTTCGACTTTTGTGGAGCATGATATAGGATTATTTTTTAGCCATTTTATTTCATCCTGTAGCTTTCATGCCTATGATTGTTTCTTTCACTTGTACCTATTTCTCTCGAGATACTAGACATAACTGTATTTAACTATACGGATACTATAGATGCATAGCCCGGTGTTATTTATCTCAGAACAATATTGGGAAGTTCACATATTCACACAAACAATCGTAGGCCATCGATTATATCTATTCCAGAAAAAATCCGAAAATTAAAACATCGGGCCATCGATTTATTTTGACCATTGCTATTAATACATCTCAAGTGTCAGATTTCTTTAATCAAATATTCCCTCCGTTCCAAATTACTCGTCGTGGTTTTTTTTGAAATTTGAACTAAAACCACGACAATAATTTAGAACGGAGAATTTCCTGAGCACCCAATTGTTGGCTATAAAGAAATATCCTGTGAGCACCATATACATCCCCATCTCCACGATCACAATGTACATGTACGCCGCCAAGGTCACTGTGTTTTACTGTGTCTGCAGAAGAAAGAGATGAGCTGTCACCCAGACACTCAATGCTGAGGAGCCGCATGGAGTAGTCCACAGTGGAGGTCAGGTCTATTGCTTCTGCTTCTACGTGACGGTGAAGACGCGCGTGACACATGCACCAGTTCAGCTCGCCGCGAGAGAAGTTCCACGAGATCTCAGTGAGGACTGCAAAGGCGTGACAATACCTTCTCTGGAGTGCCAGGCTACCAGCACCGACTAATTAACAACAATATCAATCCGGAGAAATCCCTCTTCGGCGCGGGGATGGTGCCCAAGAGGCCCCATGTCAATAGAGGCAACGTTGGACCATGCAGGCGCAAGTCACAAGTCTTTGCATGGTCAGAACAACGACTGTCCAAGAGGCCGCAAGACGGCGGGTACAATAACCGTATGGTGGTGTGGCGTGGCGGTTGCACAATGATGACGTCAGCCGAAGAGGACGGCTGATACGCCTGCAACATACACAAATGGGGATAAAGAACCCTACCACTGCAACACAATGCCCATTCGTGTGAAAGCTGTATGTAGGAACCACCTTGGCCCATCTCCGTCCTGTATCGTCAAACTGCAGCAGCCCTTGTGTGCCATGGCCATCCTCCACAAATTCTGAGTTACGCTTCACCCAAAACAGCCTAATTATGTGGCCAAAACTGATTCTCCCTCAAATCGCTAAACCGGGGGTTCTGCTGTTTAAGTTGTGTCATCGTGCCCGTTGTGTGGAAGGTGGGTGCTCAAGTTCAGTCCAGCTATGGAGGGTACTGTAAGGTACATACTGGACTGTAATTAATTCAGATACTAGATTGGATAAGAGTTGCCACAGCGCCATTACAACAACGTAGGTTTGATTTCGACGCTTTTAATCAAATTGCTTGGATTACCCTCAAAGGGGTTTCTGATTGTATAGGCAACTTCCAGTATATAAGGAAAATTAAAGGTTTATTTGGCACTATTAGGCGATTAAGTCGTTGTTCTGTTGTTAAATCATGTTCTCTTGAACTAAGAGTGGAAGGGCATCTCTAACTGATCCCTAAAACCTTTACTGCAAGGGAATAGGCAGCTAAAACCTATCTCTCAAACTATTAGAGGATAAATTATGCTCCTCGGTCAGAAAAGTGAGGACAACTCTCTCAAATATACTGAGTCTGGCACCGTGCGGATAAAAGTCCCCCACCCCTCTCTCACCCGAGCAGCCATCACCTCCGGTAGCCTCCACCACTTATGCCCCGATTCAGTCATGAATGGAGAGGCAAGGTCCTTCCACGCCATCGGCACGACCCTGTCGGAAACCACCCTTGTGCCACCGCCCGCACCAAAGGAAGAGGTTGGGCACAAAAACCTCCTCAGGGCCACCACACTTGCAATGATCGCCTGCAAAATAGTTGGTGGCAAGACCATAATAGCTTTGGCGATAGGAGGGCGACACCCGCTGCTCCAGCCGCCGAGGAGGCAGCGAAGAAGAATAAGGCTCGATGCCTCATCCTCGCCAGTGCCTCCTACCCCGACTCCGGGTACCCTACACCCTCTCATCTGGCAGCGTCCGGCTGCTGCTTTAAATGCGCCAAGGGTCGTGGTCACAATGTGGTCGATGAAATGCCATAAGGTAAAAAAAATGGACTTCTCATTTTAACTGGTGCATTTGTTTGGTGATTGCTTGCAGCCGTATGGTGATGAACTTGTTGTTGAGATGAATGCAGTTGAATCATTGTGCGTCTTTGGTAGTCACATATGCATGGTGATATGAGACAAGTGTAGGGGGCCAGTTGTAGCCCTTCCCATAAGTAAGAGTGTCGAACCCAAAATGGAGCTAAGGGTAGAATTAATATTCTCTCATGGTTTATAGACCATCGATACAACTCTGTGGATACTAACGTTCGCTTTATCTAGAACAAGAAATAAAAGTAGTTTGCGAGAGTAATAAGATATTTTTGCAAGAAAATAATGAGTTCGTTGTTGTTTTCATAAAGAACAATCAAGTAAAGGTTTTTGAAGAAGAATAAGAAAAGAATTGTTCCTAGGAAATTGGATATGAAACGTGTGATACTCATCATACTTATGAGGAGAGGCCTAAGCTAACATACTTTCCGTACTTGGATCATACGTTTTTATGATTGGAACCCTAGCAAGCATCCGCAAATACTAAATATTCATTAAGGTAAAATCTAACCATAGCATTAAGTTATTAAAAGTCCCCTTTAATCCCATATACAACAACTCACAAACTCGGGTTTAGGTTTCTGTCACTCCCACAAGACACTATAAGCAAATCATTAAAACATTGCAACACCCTACAATGGGCACCCCACATGTGTTAGTGCGAGATGGCGGGCAAAATAAGACAACGCCATAATAACATACAACTCATATAAATCATATCATGCCACAATTAGCCTGTAGGACAAAAAGAAGCTGCTCAAACATAATAGAGGTGCAACACATCACTCGAGAATAATATATAGGGTAGAGCATCATGTTCAAGTAGAGATTACAGTGGGGTGAGAGAAGATATTGTGATGCACAAAGAGGGAGAAAGTTGTTGATGATGGTGGTGAAGTTGTTGGAGTAGATTGTCGTCATGATGGTCTCGTCGGTGGTGCTACGACGCCACCGGGAGATGGAGAGGGGGAGAGAGGCCCCTCTCCTTTTTCCTCTTGCTTGGCCTTCCCCATAGATGGGAAAAGAGTTCCCCCTCTGGTCCTTGGCCTCCATGGCTCCTGGGGGTGGGAGTCCCTCTGGGATTGGATATCTCCTCCTTGGCTTTTCTCTGTTTCACGACTTTTTGGAACTGTTTCTGCGGCTGAGCACTGTTTCTTAAATACTCGAAGATCTGTAACTCTGATCGAGTTGAAATTTTAACACGATTTTTTTTCTAATAAATTTCTTTCTTGCGACTGAAGGAGATGTAAAACTGAGCTAGGGGTTGTCCAGAAGCCAGGTCCATGCCCAACCCGGAGGGCGTGCCATGGTGGCTTGTGAGGCCTATGGTCCTCGTCTTGCATGGATTCTTCGCCATAAATTCAAAAGTATTCAATTGAAATATCGTAAATTTTCAAGTCATTCCGGTTCCACAAAGTTTTCACTTAAACCACCCAAAACAATAAAAACATGAACTTGAGTTTAGCACTAGTTAAATAAGTTAGTCCGAATAGAAATAATATAAACTACTGAAAAAAATATGTAAAACTGGTATGATAATGTCATGAAACAGTCGAAAATTATAGATACATCGAGGCGTATCTTACGGTCTTGAAGATCTCAACTATGACATGGTGTTTGATCAACAAGTAGGCGAGGATTACAAGCTCGAGAAGGCGGGGAGGAGGCTGAAGAGGATGATGATCCCATGCGGAAACACCATCAAGCGTGAATGCACCATCGAGATCAAGGGATCACAACTATTGCCAAGATGAGGACATTACTCTGTGTCACACTTGGATGAATGTGTCACTTGATGCATTGGTTGGAATGGATCAATTAAGGTACCGATTTTGGGGTGGTATTGCCAAGTACTACAACAACACCGTAGAAATCGTGAATGCACCATCAAGATCAAGGGATCACAACTATTGCCAAGATGAGGACATTACTTTGTGTCATGCTTGGATGAATGTGTCACTTGATGCATTTGTTGGAATGGGTCAATTAAGGGACCATTTTTGGGGTGGTATTGCGAGTACTACAACAACACCAGAAGTCACATCAAGCTGCACCCAAGTGTATCTTGGGCACCATTGAGATACCAATCATGACCTATGCAATTGGTGGTCCCGTTGTATTCATCAATCAACCGTGCACCACCGGTGGCATGAAAACATGGATTATGAACCTGTCATTCCAGACCATTTCAAGCAACAGAACAAGAAGTAGGGTAACAAGCCCTTCACATTACAGCATTTCTATGAAGAGCTTTTCACAACAAGAAGTAGATTAGGAGAAACTCTGAGAACACAACAAAGAGATGATGGTTAAGCATAGCTGTTGAGGAAGATGATGAGGAGAATGAAAAGCCCAACAAGAGACCGGATGGTAACAAGATTTCAAAAGAGAGGAAGAGGAGAGGAGCCCTGAGCATCACCAACAAAGGACAGATTGTGGCCATGATTGAAACCAAGAATACCTCGTCGGTCAAACCACGGAGAAGATTATGCGGCAATATGGAATGAGCTCAAGATGTTGGGCGAAGATAAATGGAGGTCAAAGTTAAGCGGGCGTAGAGAGGAAATTGAAGGTGGAGGAGTGTAGGCTTGCACTCGAGGAAGAGAGACTTTTTAATGAAAAGAAGGAAGAAGAACATGCTGGCATGGTCATGAAACCAACCACAATTGATATCACTAGAATTTTTTTGTGATCTCACTCGTGGAGAGATGTTGACCCAAATGTAGGTCTCTCTTTGGGATGATGGTGATGGTCATGTAGATGGTGGTGTTGTCCGTGTGGATGAGGTTGGTGGCCGTATGGATGGGGGTGGTGTCCGTGGAGATGGTGATGGATAACTAGGAGATGGTTGTGGTGGTTGTGTGGATGGTGGTGGAGTTGGAGGTGATGATAATGGAGGTCGTCATGATTTCTTTCATGATGGTAGTGTTTGAGTTCATGTTGCGTGCCTTTGGTAGGGATCAATCCGCGGAATAAGACATGCTATGTTTTGGTGATTTTGGATCTAGACAGATGTGGTGCCTTTTGGATGAACTATTTACATAGAAGATGATATTAGCGATACTCGGCCCCATAGCTTCGAATTTGATAGACTCAGTAGCACTTGTGGAAAAAGTTATCCAGTGTAACCCAGTTGAAAGGTGATCGAGATTATGCTAAAATCTATTTTACATTTTACATGGTGGTTCAGCTTCTCACTGGTTCCATGGCCTTGTCTCTACATGTGTGTTTACGTGCGTAAATGTGATTTCATCACCTCTCTTGATGTTATGTTGAGGACTCCGCTTCGCAAATAAATGATCCACCAGAGCCTTGGCACGACTTTCAGCTATGAGTTTGTTAACGTTCGTAGTGGCAACATTGCATCACATATTATTCGGCTTTCTCTTGAAGAGTTTGTATTTGTCGTAATAAACAAGCACCAATCTCTAGAGCTCAAAAGAGACAAATAGTACCTAAACTTAAGCCACAATGAAACTCTATGGATGTATCATTTCTTTGCGAAAAAATTGTCACAAGACAACGAAAGTTTCAGCAGGCAATGATTGAAATAAGTGTTTGCGAGCCTTGATGAAGAGACTCTTGTGGTTGTTAGTGAGTAACTCTAGTATTGAGTTGTCTTTACATACCTTTTGCTCTTGTAATACATGTTTTCATTGCTCAAGAAATAAAATTCTCTTTATTATTTTGTTTAGATTAAGATGACCTTTGTGATGATTATGTTAGCTTTCCTAACTCTTGCATAATAAGAAGGCCACCACTATAGCAATACTAAGTTTTCAGGTGAAGAAGCGGAGGACTATCTAAGTGTATAGATCGTAAGTGAACCAAAATCTTTCCTTATTTCGGTTTAGAAAACTGTGTTCCTTACGATTGAGTTTCTATCTTAGTTTCTTGATGATGATCAAGGTTTAAGGTCGGAGACGGTTGATGAGTGATAGTTTTGCGCTCATCACCCCTTATTAAAACCGTATTATCCTAAAAATCCAAGAAAATCAGTCTGGTATTGCAACTTATGACTAACTTGAATGTTAGAGATCGTGAATCCTTCGTTTTAGTTTGTTTTCGCTGGAAATGGGGCCAAACATGGACATAAATCATAATTTACATGGAAATAAAGAAAATGAAGAAAGAGGGAAGGAAACTGCAGGCACAACAATTGATCCAAAGCATAAGACGACGTCTGGAACGAGCAGTGGCGTCTGGCGCGACTGCTGCGTACCAGCCACTAATGTGATCGCATCCAACACAAAAACTTCTATACATGGATCAACACATGAATCTCAGCGGATTGTCGTGAAACCAATATTCACAAAACATAAGTCATTCTCCAAATTAACCGCTGCCATTACCCATCTCATCTCCACTGCTACCACCATCACCAACACTGCAGCAACCACCTCCAAGCAGGGCCGGCTCTATGTTTAGGAGGGCCCTTGGGCGAACTCCGACATGGCCCCCAATACTATATGTATATGTTTGTATTTGCACATTATATAAACATTTATATATCTAAATTTATTACCAAAATATTTAAGTAAATTTTCAGCCATACATTCTTTGTTTGAAATGTCAAATAATAATTGTTGGGAAATGGCATATTATGATAGAAAAACTTAAAAATAGCAAAATGACACTGCCATGATTACCTTCAATAAGAACCAAATTCTAATGACTCCTGCCAAGGATTAATTTCTTGCCTTTCTTCTTCATTGACATCGACATTTCTTTTTGAAGAACACTTTCGTCTTTTAATTGAGAGATTGCTTTCCTTTCCTTTTCTCCTTTTGCAGCACCCAACAAATGTCTAAGACTAATGACCTAAAATTATGAAGAAAGAAAATAGTATATAGAATCAGAAATTTATGCGTCAGTAGGTCAATACCTTAATGATGCTATAACAACTATACTAAAATTGGGGATGAATGAATGATGTACGTATTTTTGAAAGACAGAGAACAATGATCGAGGAACATATAGATAGATACCAGATCAAGGGCCCCTCCAGGGCTGGGCCCTAGATCGTAACCTCTCTGGCCATACCTCAGGGCCGGCCCTGCCTCCAAGTTAACCATACTTGTAATAGTGTATCTAATCCGGCAAACATTATAAGAGATATTATCAATAAAATATTCATCTTCATGTCTTCTTCAATGATTTCTTAGTGCGATCTGATCTTGATGTGTGAAGTAATTCAGTAAGGCCATGGGTTGAGGAACCCGATGTATTTTTATTGGGAGTCAATGGAATTGACTTCAAATTAACGTCATGTATGTGTTAAAATTGCAATGGAGCCATCTCTTGTCTCTTTCTTGTTCTTTGACCTACCGGTACCCAAGATCTCAGAGATCGATGAAGCAGGATGCTAGGAGCACGGGCAATGTAGAACGCTATTTCGAAAAAAAGTGACAGAAAAGATTAGCACAGTAACCGAAGTCAATTTGTGGGGATTCATGAGTTGTAGTCATTAAGCGCCCAATGCTTTTGTCTGAATTATTCAAAATAACCGAGGTAACCCTGCACGATTATGAGGACCAGTTTTGGATAATTACCTTTTGATGCACATCGCAAACCCGGTTAAGGCGTAATTTGGACACATCCCCCACTTTGTCTCATTGCAAGCATGTAATAGCAGCGTGTCTTCCAGTGCCCCAATTAAGATCATGATGATCCCGGTCACAAATATGTGGTTGTAAGAACCAAAATCTCATACCGTGCTTGTTTTAGTTTTACGTGTTTACACCAGGCTGTTAAGGTCCGGTCACAAAAACTGGAATTTAATTCGCAAAGAGTTGGTAGAAACCTCTATCTTAGTGCACGTCCTCTCGTGGGTTCGATAACTCAGGGGTAAATCCTTGAGGTAAAAAGGCAGGGTAATTTTCACTTTCGCCAAACCCGGATCACAAAGGGAATCAACTAGGTGGAGGAAACTATGCTACCGTAATGACCTAGGCGCTTAGCAGCCATCTAGGCGACTTCCGCACGTCCGGCGGTGCGGAAATGCCAAAATGGGCGACTTCTCCACCTCAGCCATGGTGAAGTTGGGGTGAGCCACCGCCGTGGCAGCTCGGGTTTCAATGTGGAGATGGTGGGTGGCGGTGAAGCGGCAAGGGTTTCGGTGTGGAGGTTGTAGCGGTGGCTGATGTTGTGCGGATGCAGCGAAGAGGGGTGAGGAATGCCATATCTGGCGAGGAGGGGTGGGTGGGCTCCGGTGGGGTGTGCGCCACCATTGATGGGCCACGGAATCCCCACTGGCGATGCGTGTGGAAAACCGATATGTTCGGCGACGTGGTTGACCGGCTAATATATACTATACAGCCAAGTGGGCATACATATGGTACGTAGTACACACGCCGCGTACGCGCTAACGGATCATTATTCCCTTTAGTATTAATGGGTATGGGTAGATTGCGGTCGTCGATGTGTTTAGGTTGTGTGTACCAAAGCAGAAGGACATATATTTAAAGAGGCTGCGAATTCATGTATGCATGTTTGTTTTTCTGAATCATGAAGGATTGTAGCGTAGATTAGAGTTAATTTATTTTAATGTATTTCCTTTCTCATTTTTCATAGTTGAATTATTTTAATATATCTCGCAGGATGGGTATCTATCACATTTTATACTGCTCTCTATCAACGTCGCCACCACTAAATCTTTATTTCGTTCTCCCCCACTGCCCAGTTCAAATGTGCAGCTGCACTGACTTGACAGGCGAAACCATATCAAGGGAAACATCTATATGTATCCTACGTATCCATGTCGCCTCAGTTCCACGGAAGCTTAAGCAATTTATTTGGCCACCGCGGCGGTGAAATCTTGCAGCCACCATATGGTAGTGAATATGGTGATCCATGATCCCCTAGGACACTGGAGCTACAGGAAGGCCATTTGGTCTAGGGCCCGGAGTAGGATCGAGATGCATAGGGAAACCAATAGTAAAGGCACAAGTATCCTGTACGCAGTTCCATAGTGATAATCAGGACATCGACAACCACCAGCAGCTCGATAAGACCCGATGCAACACTGGCACACCTGAAACAAAATAGGGACTTCCTCGAGTAACCTTTTTACAATTGCATTGCGCCAGTCTGGTCTGGATTTTTGATGTGGCTGGCGGAACGAAGATTTTCAGTTTTCTCTATATCTAGCAGGCAGCACAACGAAATAACTTGGTTGATTTTCAACTACATGCATATGACTGATTCAACGAGCCTCCGCCACACTGCCTATCATTGTTGTATATATCAGAGGCCTTGAAGCCCAGACTAGCAAATCGTGGTGTCTTGCACACAATTTCGCACCTGACGGTTACTTGGAGATGGACATTATAGTACAAAATAGGACTATTTTGGTGCCCCCTTCTATCCACAGTTTTTTTAATCTTCCCCTTACTGTATTTAGTCCGTTAATGAAAAACAAACTCTGTTTACAAAGCACATCGGCCACAATCTACCCAATACTTGTGCCACAATCTAGAAGCTACATGCAAACCATCCGACAGACTTGGCATCGTAGCTTTACTAAACATGCATGTCAACTCAATGAGAATGCAGAAGAAACATCATCAAGCTTGTCTTCCCATGTGCTTGATGACACAGTTATGCAGACAAGAAGGAAAGAACTATACTATCAACCACATGAACAATGTCTTTCCCTTGAGCTAGACACAACCTGATTCTAATTAACAAGGCAATAAATATGTTTCTTTTTTCTGAAACACCGTCTGGTCGATATTGTACAAAAATAATAATAGATGGGTCTAATGCATGCATATTTCACCTCTTGCACAGTATTGTTAGGTGGATAATTACCTCAAATGATTGTTACATGATAATTGGACCTTTTCAAACAAAAATTATATGCGGATGAAATATTCTTTTAGCTGACATTTGATAGCTTGCCTCAACCTCTTTTACAAGTTCACATTAGGCACCCTGGCTCTGTCATTAAAGTGTGTGATCTAGTGCTTCAGAAAAACATGGTTGCCACTCATGTAGTCAACTCACACACAACTGAACTATGTTTTATGATACATGTATATATGTACCTGGATTGTCAGGTTCCAACATTGGGCATCAAAATTTCCATTTAAGAGTTACTCCATACATGACTAAGGCGCGTCTTTGTTTTCTGGATCTTCCCTTCCAGCCCGGCGGTGGCGGCTAACTCCCCAAGGTGCTCCTCACTGGCGGCTGGTTGATCCGGCGGCATTCATGGTAGTTAGGCACACCATCCCATGCCTTGTGTGGTAGACTGCATCACTTCCGTCCGCGCATTTGATTTGATTGAAGTGGAAGTTGGATCTGAGGCGGACCGCATCGGCTCCATGTACATGCATGCGCTGTGATCCTACTGGACAGCGAACCATCGACCTCTTACCATCTATGATGGCAATCATGAGCCTCTGGTGCTGAGGGTGCCTCTGTTACATCGCTGGGTGGCGCATATCAAAGAGCATGTCCGCCATCTATGCTCACTATGGTGCACGGCTGGCCCAATCGGCTCAACAACGGACATTGGTTTCACAGCAACGGCGGCGGTTGCCAATGGCTCGATGTGGTTGTGACATTTGGAGTGCATCAGCGACTGGTCTATTGGTGGCTGCTTGGGTCCTGGACATGCCTGTGGAGTACGTACACGTGAGATGTTGATGCTTCCGATAATGTTCAGCTCTCTGCGTTGTGGGACAACTCATAGTCGGTGGGCATGGCTTCTATCACTTCCCATGTCCATGGTGTAGGGCTCTCTCCTACAATGCAGTAATCAGCGGGTGTGCTACACCATCGATGCTGGTCCGTGTGGTGGACACTCAGTCTGTGACAGTGCACCCACTACTATCTAAGGTGGCCATAAAAAATTCTTGGTCAGGGTTACTTCCTCCAAATCCGGTGGCTGCTAGGTGCGGCTCGTGCTGGTGACTTTGCGGGATGCAGTTGGAACGCTCCTTTGCGGGTTTTGGCTGTTCTCACTCTAGCTAGTTTGCTTTAGGTAGGGGGTGCAATATATGGCAGCGGCTTGGCGCAGAGGATATGGTTATGTATTGGGATTTCTAGACCAATGAATGCAGCTCTTTGGACCGTGGAAAAGGGGTGGCACCATTGTGAGTTTTGAGGGGAACGGTGCATAAGTATATATAGTACTCTCCAATGATGAGAGCTTGAGCAGTTTATGTCACCATGCCAATGAAAATCCAACAGTTGTGACATTGTTGACATCTAGTCGATGATCAAGGTGTAGGATCGGTATGCATTGGGATACAAATAGCATGGGCAGAGTATGCTGTATGAAAACAAGAACGAAGTTCTAGCTAGTCACAAAGCTACTTGTGACCTAAGTCAGTATTACATTGGACTTATCAATTATCATCCTACACTGGTGGTACCTAGGATTAAGTAGTCTCTTCTTCGTAGTTAGTCTTGTACATGGCGTTGGGTTGAAGTTACTATGGACGTTCGGCATTTGACGAATTCCATGATCAAGCAAACTGTGTAGAAAGCTTGGGCACCTTCAAAGTGTAATTTTTTGCTTGGTGGAGAAGTGCGGCATTTGACTAATTCTCCCAGAATGACAAGTTGGAAATGAGAGGCCCAATGGTGGCCTATGCCAACTTTGCAAGTGTGATCCAGAGGCGGCGGCTCACATCTTGTTCCAGTGCCCGTACCACGAAGAAAAGAGTGCATGGGACAAAAGATTGGCTTGGAGGGAGAACCTCGACACCGCCAACTGGAAACTGCCGACTCTGTGCACTCTTCGTGGACCGAGACACTCAACTTGGATGGACTACTGAACAAGGCCACAACTTCACACGAGATGCTTGTTACATGGGCATTTGGAATGAGAGGAATGCGAGAAGTTTTCCATAGTCACGCGACTTTGCAAGCGTCATCCGGAGATGGTGGCTCACATCTTCGCCAGCTTCTAGGGTACTGCCATATCAAAACATTTAGGGGCAATCATTCCGGGAGAATTCTCCCATTGTTTCTTGGGCTGTAGCCTTGTATGATATACGCTTCACATTTCTTCACCTAGGGCATGATGGAGAGGGCCGATGCAGATAAAGATTTAGGGAGACGGAGGATGAAGAGAAAAGGTCATGTTTTTTATTGGGATAATTGATTTTATACCCTAGTTGGGTCACCCTCGGCTTGTTTACCCCTAGTTTTTTAAAACCATCGATTTTTCCCAAGCACGCTTGCTCCTCTTATGGTTTTGCTCTTCCGTCACGTTTCCATCCAGTTAGTGTCATTTGACCATGTGTTGACCGTCTATGGACTTTTCATTGGACATTTTTACCCCTGTTTCCTCAATCTCTCACTATACACTTCCAAATGGGACCCATCACTCAGAAAACATCCCTCTCTCCTCCCTCTTCTCACTATCATGTGGGGCCCACAATGGACCAAATATCTCTAATGGACACTGCCATGTTGTGAACATAATATCAATTTTGCATTACTTTTTTAAGCAACAATTAACACCGCATAAACTAAATAAAACACCATTAATTAACACAAATCAGTACTCCTACTTAAGGTCGGTCTCATCTCGAATATATTTAATCATCAGTCCATAGTTGCCAGCTATACAAGCTAATTACATTGTGTCAAGTGTTAAAAAACGTCAAGTTAACAATTTAAAGGACACCCTCTGTAGGATGAGGATGAACTCGCCGGAGCAAATGGAATCGGCGTCAGAGCTCGCCAGGCGCTTGGCCACCGCCACTGCAGTGTCGAAGGAGGCCCAGGGAAGGCGCGTGCCACCCTCCTCCACCATCTCTCACCGCCGTGGGTCCCCGTCCGCCGCCTAAATTGGCCATCGACTAGATCTGTGGCCCCATCATTAACCGGATCCCCGCTGGCCTTCCTCGGGGCGTTGTGGATCTGGGCCAGCAGGAGGCGTCGGTGGAGGCTGGCCAACGTTGGAATGGAGGTGAGGGAGTCGGACTAGGGGTGTCCGGATAGCGAACTATCACCGTTGGCGGACTCTGGACTATGAAGATAAAATATTGAAGACTTCGTCCCGGGTCCGTATGGGACTTTCCTTGGCTTGGATGGAAAGTTTGGCTTTCCGGATTTGTAGATCTCCTACCATTGTAACCGACTCTGTGTAAGCCTAACCCTATCTGGTGTCTATATAAACCGGAGGGTTTTAGTCTGTAGGACGAACAACAATCATACCATAGGCTAGCTTCTAGGGTTTAGACTCCTTGATCTTCCCTTCATTGTACATTTTTCGTATACATCATGCTTTTTTTGCTATACATGTTTAAAATTTCTAACTACGTGATTAATATTTTTTAAAAATTAAATTTTTTATATGCACTTTTTTCATACACACTGTACATTTCTTGTGGACGCTGGCAACATTTTTAATATAAACATTTAATCTTGTGGAAACACATGATTAACATTTTCTAAATATTTTTATATCTATTTTTCTGGTAAACATTGTACTTTTTTGTGTATATCAGGAACATTTTATACATACATGTTTAACATTGTCCAAAAAATGATTGGCAATTTCTTAAACTTACATTTATTATTTGTACTTATTTCCACACACATTGTACAGTTTTGTATACATTTTTCGTATATATCAGGAATATTGTCTTTATACACATTTAACATTTTTAAATGCTTGATTAATTGTTTTCTTAAAATATTGAAAAACTAAAACTTGTAATTTGTGCACACACTTTTTTCATTTTTGTTTACATCAAAAGATTTTTTTCTATCGTATTAAAAGATTTTTAGATGCATGATTAACAATTTTAACTATGGTATACAAAGTGATTTTATAATAGATAAATTCCGAATATTTCAAATACAAGTAAAAGTAAAATAAAAGAATGCACAAATGTTAAAAAAAAGCAAGAAAAAGTGCTGAAAACCCTTGTCTGCGTTGGGCCTGCCCAATCGGCGGCTGTCGCATCCTATTGTCTCGCGTCGAGTGAGACATAGGGGTACTCTAGAACTCCTCTACCTAGGCCATGGGCTGCTCCGGGCCTCCAACTAGGATGCCCCTTCTAGCTTGTTAAAGGAACATCCGTCGTCTTGTCGTTGTAGACCTTGGCAAACTTGACATGATATGCAGTTGAAGTATTTGCAAACACACATGTGGTTGGATGGTTACGAGGACAGTGGTATCACGAACCCACCATCTAGACTTGACATTGGTGCTCACATTTTACTGGATTTATTTCTGGCCTTCCGGTTTTGTGCGTATAGTGGGAGGAGACATTCCCATGGTCTACGAAGGCATTTATGGTGACTTAATTCGTCAATCTCAAGATGATGTGCGGCTCAATCTCTTGGAGGTGCTAACAGTGTGCGTGCGAGCGTTTATAGGGTTGAGCGCAAGTGCATATGTATGAGAGTCTATGTTTGTACTATATTCAAAAAAATGTAGTTGAAATGTTTATCATTGAAAAATCTATTTGATGTTTGCACACATTTTTTATTACAAATACTTATTCTGAAGGTCGAGAACCGTAGTACAACTACAAGAGCCAAATTTCAATGCCGCAATTATGAATCCAACCCACTCCTAACAATTATCGAATTGAGATTGAAGCATCATAAAATTACTCATAATATATCACGGTCACATTGCTGATCTTTTTCTGAGGGTACTATGTTTGGAGAAAGACCGTGGAGTATCCAATTGAAATAGCATTGGGACACAAAATTTTGAAATGTTTGGTTATGAACCATTGGAAGATAGGGTAGTGCTGATTTAATGGCGCATTCTAGACAAGAGTAGCATGATGGACCTTCGCTGTGGTAATCAACTCTAAAAGGATTGACATGGTGGTAGCACTATGGTTTTGTCTAATCAATGCAGAGAGAGATGTGGCGCTGGCAGCTACAAAGGTTATCTTTTGGGATGTTGTGAAGTCTTGACTTGTAGTAGTGTGTCCGATGTGCACAAAAATGACCGAACATGGGCCTATGGTGTGGAGATGGGCCAAGGATGCATATACGGGAAACGAAGTTGTGCGACGCCGTTCAAGAACACATGACACATGGTAGGGTTGGAAAGCACAAGCAAACGAAGTTGTGCAACTTCACGATGCACTGCAAGCCCTCTAGGACCAACCTCCAGTAGAAGTTCTTCATTTTGGTGTCACTAGGTGTTGTGATGTTTATGTTGCTATAGAGTGCAGTTGTTGTCGGTGATGGTGAATTGAAGAGGGTCGCAACAATATTATAAGATACATTAACATAATGCAGTCCACTGAATCTGTCTTTTGAGTAATCAATTGTCCTTTTTATGTGTTTTCATACCTAAATCTTTTTCTGACAAAGTATAAAACAGACAATTCATATACTTTCAAATTGTAACATACGACTTAAAAAGACAGACTGGATTTTTTTTAACCCAAGTGAAGTGGAAAGTTTCATATTTTTCTGAAAAGAATTCTACATGTTCATATGGATGTATCTTACACATGTGTAAGGTTTGGTGACGAAAATAAGTATACATGTGAGCTATACTAAATTGACAAAATGGTGATTTCTAAAAAGTGAACAATACATGAACTGTTCATATTTCCAAAACAATAGCTCACATGGTTATTATTAGTTCCAACATAAAATTGGCACATGTGTAATATACTTCCATATAAGCATGTTGAAATTTTTCATAATTTTGAAACTTCAAAATACTATTTTGGAACTATTCAAAATATAGGGCTCACTAGAGCTCATACTCCAAAGTGACTTTTTGTTAGAAAGAGTTATTTGTAGCAATTATTGGACTATCGAGCATTCTTTCCATGTCAGTTTGGTCGGTATTTATGGTCTATCGTTTGGGTAGTGTCAACTTTTATCCACCTTATGGTGTTTTAAACTGGTTGGTAATCGGTCCATTGGTATATATACAAATATAGGGCCGGATCCTTACTGTCGCTGTGACACGTTTTTGGTTGTTCTCCATAAGCATAAATGACATGATCTTTGATAGGAGGAAGTTTCCTTGAGCATGGATGGCGGTGTTGACTTCGAATTGAATTTCCTCCATATTTATTCCTTTTTCCTATGGTTCGGCACTATAATGTTTTTCCATTGTGAACTAGATTTATTTTCTTATGTACATCCTCATAGGCACAGAATGAGGGTTGGATTCTACCTCGGTTTTATCGATCAGTTTGATGCAATGATAAGAACCAGTTAATAGGAAAATACCATCTATTTTCTATTTTAACATACCATCAGGACCTAGAGCCTTGTCAATTCATCTTGGACTTTAGTTTTACTAGTATTGCCACAAGGGGTTCTGCATTTAGGAGAAAAATACTTCCATTGTGAAATACCATGAATGCTAAATAATTAGAGATGATATCTTAGTTAGGTCTTTAATTAAATATTTATACTAAAAATTATTTAACTGCCATTCCCATAGTTTAGTTTAAGTAGAAGTATGACAAGTTGATCCTCCTGGTATGTTTACCAATGATAAAAACAAGAGATCTTTATTGAGCAGTCTTGTGTCTGATATGTTATAAAATCTGGTCAGGAGGCTGGTGTCTGAGGAGCTCAATTACCCATACATGACATAACTCTCCAATCAGGGTTGAGTACTCCACTACCCACCGTTGTTGTGGTCTGTAGCCAAACAGTGTGACCTTTTTTCTTTCTAAAAAGGAGGTTGAAACTCCCGACTTCTGCATTAGTACGATGCACATAACCAATTTTATTAATTATTAAGCAGAGAACAAAATGAAGACAATGCGATTGAACCATTACAGGATGTAGAATAAACACCTAGGACTACGTCGACTTATTCCACGACAAGGTCTTCAAGAAGAGATAAATGTCCTTGTTTCATTACCGCCATGTCCGGCCAAAGATGGTATGGACCAGGATGGCCAATGAAGGTCTTCCCTCCAATAAAGGAGACAGCGCCTTCAGCAAGGTAATGACACAAGTTCGTCGTCATCATTCCCGACCAATAAATGTCAGGACAAGAGTTCTCACTCCAGACATGATACGACATTTAATCAGTATCTTGATGGCAGATCGGTCGATAGTTGCATCTGCCAGTTCACCACACTAGGCCGAAAAGGCACTACCAAATTGATGAGATGTCTATACCTCTTTGACCAGAGCCACAATCATCACGGGGCCCTGATGTCTCAGCATGAATCTAACCATTGCCTCTCTACAATGATGCGAGTCACAACGGAATCCACCAGACCATCGGAGGCACCTCCCCGGTGGTGTTACGTTACTCATCCACCTCGGACACTGCCGCTGGAGCCACAAGCCTCCTCGTGTGCTGGCCGTTGCCCGCACAACAGAGCGGAATCCCCTTTGCGCTTGGCTTCTAGCACCGCCATGCCCGCAGATACACTAATGTGTCGGGGCTCCTTGATCTCTTTGTTGAGGTCTCTGTGAACTACCACCGCTGTCGTCGTCAGATCTAGCCCTCACAACATCTCGTGCGACGTATGTTTTCCTCCAAAATCTTCTATGGTCTCTACGAATCCAGAAAAAATCACCGTAAAGTTTCATCGTGGTTGGACTTCGTTTGGTACCGTTTTTCGGCGAAACAATAAAATAGGCAAAAATAGGAACTCGCACTGGGCACTAGATTAATAGGTTTGTTCCCAAAAATGATATAAAATTGTATATAAAGCATACAAAATTGATAATATAATAGCATGAACAATTAAAAAGTATACTCCCTCCATTTTTATTTACTCTGCATATTAG
Source organism: Aegilops bicornis (assembly GCA_021605145.1). Taxonomy (NCBI): domain Eukaryota; kingdom Viridiplantae; phylum Streptophyta; class Magnoliopsida; order Poales; family Poaceae; genus Aegilops; species Aegilops bicornis. The sequence continues at coordinate 26,155,412 of CM038670.1, forward strand.
AGTTGACTGAATTCAAACTTCATAAAGGTTGACCAAGTTTATAGGAAAGAATATAAATATTTAAGATAACAAACCTATATGGCCTTAAAATACGTTCAATAATGAATCTAATGTTATTGATTTGTTATTCTACATGTCAATATTTTTGTCTATAGACTTTGTCAAAGTTTATAAAGCTTGACTTTGACCAAAGCTAATATGCGGAATAAATAAAAACAGAGGGAGTTGATACGTTGGGGACGTATCGCCCACGCGGTTTGTTCCCTGCCGCAATGACCACGTGGCCGACCCATCCATGTCAAGCGACGTCCACATGGCGAACTCCAGCCATGTAGAGTTGGAGGTGGGACATGAAGGTTGGCAATTCTCGTGTCCCATGTCATCCCCCCCCCCCCTCCTGCAGCATCACTTTTTGGAGCTTACGACTGTTCATCTTGCGGGCATGGGGAAGACATGACGTGGAACACATACGCCTCCACGGCTGGCGAAGATTTAGACAAGGTTAAAAAATTCTGATCCAGTTTTGTTTAATTGAAATATGTCAAAATATAATGAATTTTACCAGGTATAAATGAAAATTGTCCAGTTTGCATGAACCTTGTTCAATTTGTTCTAATACCATTTCAACTATCTCCAACATTTGGTTAATAGGGTGGGTGACTCTGATGTCAATGTCTGTGAACGTGTCCGCGGAAAAATATGTGTCTGTTTTGGGGGTCCGTGTTGCAGATGCCCTAACACACTTATTGGAATCCTAAAAGATAAAACCACGCAATACTCATGCAAATAAATAGGAAAGCCTAGGTATATCCGATATCAAATATTAGGATGCCCATCAAAGAAAAAAATAAAAGCATTAATTGAAAGTTATGGATTGAACTTGGTTAGACAAGCTTCATTTAATTGTCAAATTGCATGCTTATGCATCCAACCAAGCTTTGTCGAGAGACTGAAGCCATGCAATTAGCGTTAGTCCAACCTAGACCAATATGAGATCGAATTACGTGTGGAGCTCCAGTGCGAATAAATTGCTCTAGGGTGCATGTGATTTATAAATGAACAATTTTATAGATGAACAATAGATTCATTAAAAAACTCAAAAGTGTCAATAGCATTTGGAAAATATTAATCAAGTATTCTTAGTTGTCACGAATACTTTCAAAAGGAATTATTCCTGTCGTCTTCAATACATTCATAAGAAATGCTTCATGCTATGGGAAAAACAAGTTTATAAGCACTACACTTTTACCTTTTACACTGTGTATATAATTTTTTTCCCATCAAACAAGGACATACAAAACTCAAATAAATACATGTGCAATATTTTTTTACAGTCTGCTAATATACGTGAAAGTGTTTTTTTACCAAGTAGCACATGTTTCTTGTGCAGCTTTGAATGACACGCCGAGCTGGAGCTTTGGGCACTACCGATGCGTCGGATCTTAATGCATTATGCTAGGTGGTGGACACTATTTAGAGACAACCACCACAATGCATTGTTTCTTAGAGCTTTGGGCACTACCAATGTTGTATCTAAGTGATTATGCATTTAATGGATTTTGTGGTCATGTTTGCAGGGCTATTTTTTTGTGACAATCCGGGCTAGTTATTAGGAAAAGGAAATGAAAGAATAAGATGAGAGTTGCCACATCTGTCTAGGCATTAATTTCATTGTACAGTGAAACGAGCAAATAGCTGTATCTTGGCTAATATACAACCCTCTCCTCTCTCTTCATTGATTAATGTGCCATGTCAGCATTTGACCTATGAAATTGTGCTCAGGCTATTCATAGTGGAAAGTAATTTTGATTTTTGGGTATTTTTTACGATTATTTTTCGTATAGGGGTGTGGAGCACCCAGGAGCTCCGGTGTATTTTCCCATATGGATGAGGATTTGGAGCACCACTATACAAACAATTCATTCAAAAAAATACCGAGAAATCTGAGAAAAAAACTGGGATTTAGGGATATCAAACGTGGGTTCCCGATCTACTCCCTTGTGAAATTTCGTAAAAAAAATTCAAAAAACGTATTCATGGCGAAGGAAATACTGTCCGACCAAAAATCTACCCAAACAGTTTTTTCTATACATAGGAATTTTTTGTCTTTTTTGCCACAAATACGTTTCCTGGTATTTTTGCACGAAATTTCCACACGGGAGTAGATCGGCAACCCACGTTTGACATCCCAAAATCCCAGATTTTTCTTTTCAAGTTTCTTGGTATTTTCTTGAATGAATTGTTCAGTATAGGGGTGCGGAGCACCAGTGCTCCAAATCCTCGTCCCATGCATATGTTACTATCTTTATAGTGGGTATTAACATATATGTAGTATCATGCCCGCCATCATTTATTAAGATGTAGACTTGCTTTATCTTGGGTTGTGTTATGTTACGGTAACATATTAATGTTACTCTAAACATGGGTGTGTTAAATTACTTGCTAAGTTAGTACTCCCACTATGATCAGAGAATAGGATTGGGAGTGCCCCTCAAACCCAGGTAGAGGAACACAAGCACCAAACAGATGTTACCCCTTTTGTTTACGAGGAAGAATAAATATGTGGGACATATATGGGATGGTCCACGTTTCTAGAAGAGCTATATATATTTATATATGCCAGTATGTATATGCACTCACGCTATATCCTCTCGTGTGGTAGCTACCTTGCAATAGCTTAACCACAGTATATGTTAGTAGCTAGTAACAGCAAACCACACTATCTTCTCGTGAGGTAGTAGCAACAGCGTGTAGTTCCTTTGTCAATGACGCATTGCTGCTAATTTAAGTTAGGACTAGGAGACATTGGGAAATGCCATAGATCAGATAGAGTAGGTGCTGAGAATCTGGAGTGGTTCTCGTTAATCTTTCTTGAGGTTTTCGTCTAACACGCTCGACCTATGTAGACAGCGGTGTACAGACGTGTTGCCTAGGTATGTCTAAATTTTAGACAACGAGCTGATGGGCAGGCATTTGGATCCCTGCACATTCATAGTTCGGGCGGAGCATCAGATTCAATCTGGATCGAAGAGACTATAGCCTATCGGCTTGCGTAGGTAGTAGCAAGCTTCAAAATGTTGCTCCCAATGATTTAATCGAGTTAGATTCCATACCAAAAGTTGCCATCATGTTCTCTGTAACCTGTAAGGCTTTTTCGCTAAGGAGCATCGAATGGTTAAGTACGCCACCAAATGCTTCCTCCTATACGGGCTCGTAGTGTAGGGCATTCCGACAATCTATCTTCCCACAGCTAGCCAGAAAATACCATAGGCAGCCTCCACACGTCACACACTCACACGGATACAGTGCTCCACCTCTACCGTGACTGATGTTTTACTTCAACGGTATGCATGGATCCTAGTGTGATGTAGGAATGCACCTGCGTGCGACTGCTTTTTCAGTTTAATGATGTGCCTGGAGCCTAAATGTTCACGTACTCTTTGATCACTTCGCCATCCAAGGAACAGAGAAACATTTGGCAGGATCAATCTCTCTATATTGTCAACTAGAATAACTATAGAAGATTCAAATTTTGGGAATGAGGCATGGACTATGACTAGTAAATTCTGGAAAAAAAATACTTAAAAGTGTAGAAAACCATTTGAAACAATTAAACATAAATATGTATGCATGTTCAATACTTTCTAAGCATGCTGCGTCTTGAAAAAAAAAAAACAGTACTAGCAAAATAAAATGGTTTACACACTATACTTTCTTGACCTCTTTACGTGGTGGATTTGATTTTGAATTTTCCATAAGAATTTGCAATGAGTCAGACAAACTTCTTTATTTTTAAATAATGACATACAAAACACATACAATTCTGGCGTATGATGCTTTCTGCAGATTTAATATTTTGAAAGGTGATTTTCAGCCAGGAGTACGTACTTTCTGGTGTACCTTTGATTCTTTGAGCGACTCCTCGAGCACGCTTATCTCGAAGGCCAATCAGAGAGAAACACACAAAATTTGATGTTACCTGTTTTCTTTCAGAGGAAGAATAAATGCAAGACACATATATGAGGTGGTCCATTTATTAGAAGAGCTACGTACATTTATAAAGCAAGAACGTGGAGATTTCTTTTGGTAATGTCGTGTTCCTGTTAATTAATTAAAGATAGGACTGGGAGACATTGGGAGATGCCATAGTGCTGCTTTAATCCGTGCATCACGCTGGGTAAAAAACGCATGGATGTCACACGGTATATCAGTGCAGCAGGTTGCCTAAACACGTTCTACAAACAGAGATCCACATAAACACATTGGGGATGTAGCGGACACAGATGCCGAAGTAGATGCAATGTGGATAGTTGGTCAAATGTTGTACCATGTGAGAGTCTAACACTCTGCATAGTTCTAAAATGTTCACTCCACCGCTTGATCAAAGGGTTACATGCAAGCGTCCGTACTTTCAGATAAATCAATGTGGAATATTTCAGTTCAAACGAGATTGGCGGCGACAGGCCGACAGTATATCAAAATTGGATCGATTTAGTTGATATTGATTCCTTAGTAAACACTTTGCATGGCCTGTTTGCTTTTCACCTTCTGTTTGTTCCAAATTGGCGGTCCTATAACCAGGATTTGCCGAGAATGTAAAATTTTGTCCTGATCAGATGTGCACCGCTAGCCATAGGCATCTTTTGTCCTTTATTTCATTGAACTGATTTCTTGCGTAATTTTGTTTTTGTCATGATAATACCTGTAATAATCTGATTTACCTATATACATTGACTATATGGATGCAGAGCACAGTGAGATTTTTCTATTTTCTCAGGACATAATCCGTTCATATGTCTACAACAACAACCAACAGTCACTGTACCAAGCTTATGGTAAGCCATTGTTTGCAAAATCTTTCTCCTTTAGATTGTATGTTGTTTCAAACATACAATTTGGTACTCGTGTAGGACGAAAAAAATCATGACATAACAAAAAAATATCAAACATAATCAGAAACTATTGTACCCAGCTTATGCTAAGCCATTGTTTGCTATATCTTTCTTCCTTAGAGTGTGATCCAATCATAATCTATGTTACGTTGAAGCAATGCATTATTTTTAAATAAAGTTGAATTTCAATACCAATTTGACCTTCTCTATAGACGCCATCATAGTTGGCCATGACCGAGGTCAGGGCGCTTTTACCGACATTCGCCTCACTCCAAACCAGCAGCTACCCAGATCGATGATGAGCAACGCCATGACAGTGTGTGCAGCCGCGGATCGCCGGCAGGGAGCCATCATCCTCGCCGATCCCTCACCACGCCGTTAGGCGTCAACCAGCAGCGGATCAGGATGGGATCCAGATCCACGGTTGCAGCCGCACCACCATCACCAAGGAACCCGCAAGTTCCGCTGGCCATGGAGGTAAGCTCCGCCGCATGATGTGGGACTCCTCGCTGGCCACTGCATGCCCTCTCCCTACCCCAGCCGATCCAGGGGGTTTGCCGCCGCGTCCAGCCAAGCAGCCTATGTCGCACAACCTCAAGGCAGCCAAGTAGCCACGTCGCCGGAGGTCGCCGCATGCGCTCCATGAGAAGCGTCACGCACAACCGCTGGTCGCCAGGACCTCCTGTCCGAGCGCACACCGGCGAGCCCCGAACCCGTTGCCCAGCGAACCGTGAGCTTCCGAAGAAGGCGCCCTGCCACAGTTGTCAGGCGTGCGGGCTTTGCCAGTGGCGTTCTCCGGCAGCTGCTTGGGAAAGGAGGATGCAGGAGAAGCAGGCGCATTACGGTGTCTTGCCGGAGTCACTCGGGAGGCGATCCACTTTTCTTGCAGTGATGCAGAGTGTTGTTTCTCATGCTGGGTGTCATCTAGTTATTCCTACACCTGGGCCACCAATATTCTAGTTTTGAAAAATAACATTTTTTTCTTAATTTCGTTTAGAAAAATATGTCTATATTTTTTATTTTAAACACAAAAAAATGGTATTGGTGATATTGCGGTTTATGAAATATTTTATTTATTGATGCCAAACATAGCCTGAAATTGTCAATTCTTATGCTATCCTGTGCTTATCTTGAACAAACATGGCGATGACTCATACCCTACGATAAGACACACAATCATATACTCCCTACATTCCTAAATATAAGTTCTTTTAGAGGCTACACTCGGATGTATATAGACGTTTTTAGAGTATTGGTTCACTCATTTTGTTTCGTATGTAGTCTATACTGAAATCTCTAGGAAGACATAAATTTAGGAACTGAGGGAGTAGGTTATGCTACCGGTCACGTTATCCATATAAATTAAAAAGACACATGTGATGATCCAAACACGCCACGCCATGGAAATATATCATTGCGTAGTTCAACTGTCCCAACATGCCACATACGGGTTCATGCTGCACCTGCTCTCTCCAAGCACACGCATGCGAGCCTAATATATAGATACACGCACACGCTATCTATCGGCAACTACTAGTATCGCAACGGCAGCTGCAGGTAAGCAACAGGAGAGCTTGCAATATGGCTGTCGTCCCGCTCTTCCTCGTCCTCGTCTTAGCCGTCGCTACCATGGCCATATCGGAGCAGGACACGACCACGCACATCAAGGTGTACTGGCATGACGTGTACAGCGGGCCGAGCCCGACGGCGGTGGAGGTGGCGCGTGCCCCGTCGACCAACTCGTCCAAGACCCTGTTTGGCGGGGTATATGTCATCGACGACGCGCTCACGGACGGGCCTGACCTCAACTCGTCGAATCTGGTGGGGCGCGCGCAGGGCATGTACGTCAGCTCCGGCAAGGACGAGCTGGCGGTGCTCATGAACATGAACTTCGTCTTCACCGCGGGCGGCAGGTACAACGGCAGCAGCATCGCCATCATGGGACGGAACTCGGCGGCCTCCGCTGCGGTCCGCGAGATGCCTGTCATCGGCGGCACCGGCATCTTCCGCTGGGCCCGTGGGTACGCGCTGGCCACAACGTACGCCTTCGACATCAGTACTGGTGATGCCACCGTCGAGTACAGCATCTTCATCCGGCACTAGTAGATCGGACGCTCAATCGGCTGTTGTTAACATTATGCTTATTTAAATGATGAATAAGAACATTTGAGATGCTATGATTAATAATTTAATATAATAGTTATAATTATTCAAATGCTCAAGGAATATGTATTTACGTCATTACTCTTGTGCTTTAACATTCATCTAAACACGGAAATACGGATTTTTTCTGTGAAAGGAAGGAGAGGATATTTGATTAAAAAAATCACACAACATAGACACACGCTCATACATGCATATGCATATATACTCACCTCTATGAATGCACACGTGCTCACCCTAGCCCCTTGAGCAACTACTAGAGACTGATCTGACAAATCATCTTGGGATTGACGAAGTCACCACAGATATCTTTGTAGTCAACGAAGCGTCTCCTTCTATTGAGTGCACATTGCTGGAAGGCTTGTAATAAATATAGAAAATCGACCACCAATGACAAGTTTATGATTTAAACCCTGATGGGTTGGTTCCACCACAAGGAACCTAACCATCCGATCCACGCTCAGTTCGCATGATATTTGATAGTTTTAGTTTTCGAGGATAAGGATATTTGGTAGTTGTAACTTTTAGTGGTAACTAAAGATTGATTGTTCAACGTGGAAAGACAAGATTTTCTATGTCACAATAATGTATGTTTGTAACATTACTAGTCTATGGCACATCGTAGATTACAATTAATTGAGGTCGTAAAATCTTTGATTATGTGCACAATAAGGATAGAACAAGAATCATAGTAGCCAGAAAGGATATTACAGCGATCTTTTACTGGTTTGCATGTTTTGCATTGTCTTTCGTGCCAACTATTTTTCTCAATGGATTTCAGAAATCTCTGCCATACCTACATATACAAATATTATTTTGCCATATATATGTATGAATTATTGGCGACCCATTGGCGTATACTCCTTCCATTCCTAAATATAAGCTTTTTAGATATTCCACTACAAAGTACATACGGATGTATATATATAGACATACTTTAGAGTGTAGATTCACTCATTTTACTCCGTATGTAGTCCATAGTGGAAGCTCTAAAAAGACTTATATATAGGAATAGAGGACTATATGTCTCTTGCGGCCATCGTGCCGTTGCTCTGGGTTTCATTAGTTGGTCCCGACATTACCTGTAATTGGCGTTATCGGCACAAGCGAGTTTTTACCTTCTCGAAGACAATGTGGTGGAAGAACATCAAGTTAGTTGTATATGTTAAGATCATATCTTGCAGTGGTCCTTTAATAATTGTGTCGTAAATACAACCTTGTCATCCATAATGTAAACTTACGGTCTTGCGTCAATTCAATTGAAAAAACATGGTGGTGTGTAACTGCGGATGCAACGCCGCGAGGCATAGAATTTTCACTTCTTGGTTCTCAACTAGTTTACGTGGATTTTATATAATAAAGAAAATAGTAAATAGATGGACTGATTAATTGCAGGTCTAGGACAGAGCGTTTCTTTCTTTGGATGTAGGGGTTAGTTGGCCAACTATTAATACTTGTGTTTGGTGCTGAATTTTCCTTGCAAGATGGTTTGGTGTTGATGCGGTCTAACGACTGGCAACACGCGCTCCATGCTAACTTGATATAGTACTAGTAGCTACTAGCGAGTGTTAGGATTAGTTCCAACTACCACAACTTATCCACTAAACAAAGAAAACCATACCATCCAGCTTCACCGACTTTAGTTTTGGTTGCTGCTTTAAAACGGTTGTTAAAGCAGGCGATACATTTCTTACAATTAATGTAATAAAATTTGCTAATTCAACATGAATTGACAATTTAACTTAGATTTGCATGGATCTCAATTGTGGCAATTCTTGTCTGTTTTTTTTTTCAAAAAAGAGGATTACCTCCGGTATCTGCATCAAAGTGCCAAGAACATCTCTAGCAACCAAACAAACACAATAATCAAAACCTAAAGCAACAACCGGAAAATGTAAGACAAGATGTCTAAACACCTATTTTGTTATTGGACCGCCATTCTAACTTGTTGAGCGTTGCCCGTACTATCCTCTCCCATATGTATTTTTCCCATAATAACTTGGCTAGACGGAACTTAAGAAATAAGTGTTGAATCAATTCCTCTTGGTCACAAAAGAAATCATTTCCTCCTTTTCTATCTAAGTTTACCCAAATTGTCCTTTGTTAGAATAATGTCATTATGCACAAACCCCATGAAAATCATAATCTTTGAAGGTATTTTAATTTTCGAAATGTGAATAGGATGGGGGATTGGTCCCGTATTAATAAGGTCCATGTACATAGATTTAACTGAAAACACACCAGAACTAGAAACAGCACACCGAAATGAGCCTGCCTCATTAGATAAGGTGACAACCTTTGGATTAAATGCAGCCATCAATCCCATCGTCCCAAGCCTACTACATGCCGGGGAGCTTGTAGAAAGGCGGGGTAATCGCCGTCGTCGTTGTCGTCGTCATCGCCGTCCTGCACGCTGCCATCCTTGCTGCAGCCCTGTCCTCGGTCGCCGCTACGGATGGGGTTGGTCGGCGCCGGGGCCTCCTCGTCGTTGTCGTCGAGCATGATGACGCCGCCCTCGTCTCGGCCGTGGCGCCGAGCAGCGATCTCCTCCAGAGCACGGTGCTGGTGCTCCATCTCCTCCCGCATGTAGTCGCCCCGCGCCCATTTGAGGCCGGGTTTGAGGTCGGTGGCCACGTCGACATGCTCCAGCTTGACGAAGACGGGCGGCGTCGCCTGCTCCTTCTTCGAGTTGACCAAGTGAAGATTAGCGGCAGCCCTCATTTATGATGAGGTTGCCATCGCGGTTGCGCCGGCGCTCCGGCGTCTCCTAGGGCTCGGCCATGATGGCGGGGAGCGGCGGTGTGCCGGAGGAGTGGGAGTCAGAGGAGGAGGACGCGCCTGCCATGCGCCTCGGCAGCCACGAGCTGCCGCTCCGGCGCGAGAAAGAAGGCGCCGGGTACTCCAGGGGCGATGAGTTGCCGGCCTCGATGTGCTCGAGGACAACGTGGAGAGTGCGCTTGGGGATGCCCCACCATTGACGGTGGCCGTCGGAGTTGTGACGCCCCCATGGTGCGGGAGCATCGTACGTGGACGTGAGCTAGTCGGCATGGCGGCGCTCGAAGTATGCCGTCCACAGAGCGTTGCTGTCGGGGGCGTACCTTGGCTGCTATCGCACTTCCTCCGGAAGCGCCGCCCGGATCTACGCGATCTCACCACGGCGTTCAACACCGGTGGGCGGCAGGGGCACGGGGACTCCTCCAGCGCTGAGTCTCCACGACCCCCGGCACGCGCATGTTGGGCGGTGTCGGGTAGTCCGCCTCATAGAGGAGGCGCGCCTCCCACTCGTGTAGATGTCGGTGGCTGAAGCCGTTGGCCGCACCACCGTCGCCGAGGAAACGCTCGGCCGTATGCGAAGGAGGGGATAGGGCGAGCAAGGGCGCCGATGGAAAGAAGGTGGTCGGCGGCGAAAGAGGCGGTTGTGGGAGGCGGGTGTGCGGCCAGCTGCGATGATGGGCGATTTTATAGCGGCAAGGGGCGGCAGCAATGCGGACGGCGTGGCGGGAATTGGGGGGGCAGCGGCGGCTCGCCTTCACTGTGCCGCCCGTGGTCAATGGAAGGCTGCCCGAGGCAGCCTTGGAATTGATTCGCACGGGGGCTGAGGCGATGAGATGAGGACGATGATGCGGCCGCTGACTCGGCGGGCTTACGGGCTGGGAATCCGGCACGGGAAGATTTTGGCGCGTTTTTAATTTCACACGGCGCCCACGGTCGGCCCCAGCGCGTTGGGTTCGGCCTCGGTCCGCCGGCGTCAATTTCGACCCTAACCGGTGAAATTTGGGCTCCTGGGAGCGCGACTGTGCCGTTTTTTTAGCGTCGGCGATAAAATAGCGGCCTGGGGGCCTGTGTGGGGGGGGGGGGTGGAGATGCTCTTAGGAGGAAGTAGAAGGTAGACTTTACAACTAGTGGTAGTGAATATTGATGATGTTTGGCACTGATGCTGAATCGCTGAATCGACCCATGATTTGCTTGTCAAGTTTCAATTGGTAATATGGTTCCCTATAGTAAAGTATGGGGTACATGATTTGGTTTTCTTAAATATCTCAATTGGAGATGTAACAATATCGATTAACTATACTCGCTCTTGATTAGATTGAAAATCCTTGTTCAAGGTTCACTAGTCAACCAAGTCATGAATAGTGTGATTCTTGTGGATATTCTGTGCAGATATGTGATGTTGTTCTCCACCTCCCTACTCACTCCGGACAAGAATCGTAGAGAGCGAATCACTTTCCTTACCCTTCTTATAAATGCACCACCCGGATTAGACTATTTATGATTGATATTTATGTGCCCACACTACCATTTACTACTATGATCTATATTGTACCATGGTGTAGGTGCACTGATTTAGTTGCTTTACTCATAGGATATCTGTGCAGCACAGAGCAATGCCATAGAGGCCTATATATACTTTAAAAGACAACAACCATGTTCAGTTGTATGAGCTTTTTATATTGGTAAAGGTTTGTAGTTTAAGGAACCATGAGTGAGCCAGTAAGAGAAAGAGAGAGCCTCTAAGAGCATTGGAGTTAGGATCACTAGTCGTCAACCCATGCATCCGCACGGTCTAGATATTATAATAACTTATTTATATATCTTTGCACACGATAATTTATTAGGGAAGCATACAAAATGAAGTACTAATAGCATTTGTTGTGTATTGTTATTTTGAAAGATTCAAAATTATAGGGAAAGCAGAAATCTGCCTATCATATATATTAGTTTTAAAACATGCAACGTTAGTTTTTTTGGATATTAACAAATACAGATCGATTTTCTGGATACATAACGATTCTAGTCTTAAATTTTGACGGTAAGATTTTGTACCTTATGGAAATATATAATAAACATTGTATCAGGCATACATCTAATCGTGTCATGAAATTTACGAAAAGAAAAAACATTCAAAGGTGTCATAAATCACGGATTTGAAGTCCTGGACCTAGTTTTTTTAAACAATGTCTTCTTATATGTATTCGAGCAATATCCAGTTGAGAACTTAGGCTATCTGCAATTTTCTATCTGTGCAAAACTCTTACTCTCTTAATATATGAGGTCAGCCTTACATCAGACTATGGTTGCCAGGCATTACTTAAACTAATTAAGAAATTAAGAAATAGAAAAGGTTTGATTAGAACATAAATAATGTAGCAATATAATTTTTATTAAAAATCATGAATTTGTGAGATTTGAAATGTGAATCAATAACTTGAGAATATTTAAGGAAGCCCGTTTTGGCATGGCTTTATCTAATGAAGTTCCAAACAAATATTTCTTATTTTGTCTTCCATGTTTCATCTAGGATGAGCGGAAAAGAACAAATGAAATAACAATTGTAATGCTAACCTAAGCACTATTGTTGAACGATTTACACTATTGTACAACTTATATATCACATAAAACCTCTCTCTCGAAAAAATAAAATAAGCTTATTAAGAATTAACTGTTGGTTAACAGGCATAGCAATAAACCTCTCTCATGAAATATTTTTGAGGTAAAAGCATATCAAGTATAAGCAAATTTCTGAAACAAAAAAATTGATTTATTGTCTTGCCTTCTAGTCCAAACTTGAATCGACCAAATCTTTTCCATCATCAACTCGTGCCCTATATGGGCTAGTTATTTGAAAAATAAATTACTTACATTTATCATTTGAAAAACATTAAATCATGCACCTGCATGGGATGTTGCCTGAATCCTTTTAATCATGCAGATGCATATATTTGAATCTATTTATCTAAATAACATACAATTTCATTCAATACAACACAGTATTTCTTGTAATTATTGTTTACACTAAAAATTCTTATATTCAAATACATTTTTATTCCATCCTTTTTATGATTTTAAGCATATTAAAAGTAGACAGAGCCCCTAGTGTGCCATTTTAATTGTATAAATTTATATTTCAAATATTTGTTTGTTTATGGTATCATACGTTAGAAAGCGTTTATATTCCATCCAACATAGGTCGGAAGCACATGTGAAAAATAACATGTTATACCTACTTGGGCTCCTCACGGTGCTTCACAAAGACAACACCTTTGGATTCAAGAGAAACTTGACAGGGAACATCAGCTCGGTGGTATGGTCAGACTACAGATTAGTACCTCACAGTTTTCCTGAGTTTGTCTCGTCAGTTTTTTCATAGGGAGGATCCGATCAGTGCAATATGTACGAACTAACCTGAAACTTTGGTTGTACTCCTAATATCTCAGTTTCGGATCTATCAAAGCAACACGCTAAGCTGCAGCCAAGTGGAGAGTGTTGATTACCAAATATCAGCCGAACTGTCACAGCGGGAGTTCTACTATATATTCATCTTATCAAACACATCTTTCTTTGTAAACAGGCAGAGCTCTGCTATTCATCGCCAGAAGAGAAGTTCAAGTATCATCTTATATGTTTGTGCTAAAAAAAACTTAGTAGATGGTAAATTATTAGAGTAATAAACTGAGTAATCTCCACGCAAACAAAAACAGAAACCGAGTAATCAAAGTAATACCGGCTGGGTTCTTGAGAGTAGGTGGCATTACGCCTTGCCAGCTTAGACAAATCGTTCCCATCTTCTCATCATATTCTCACATTCTTTTGTACGACTGACACTTCACCTCCAAATTGATCTGTGCTGACCAGGAGCCCTAGGTCATAGGGCCTCACTTGGTGTCTGCTGGATCAGAAGAAGAGCATGATGAGACATCTGCTTGATCAACGCGAGGGCTCCATTGATGGCCGAAGGGCTTCAGATATGTAGTACCTCAGAGGATGAATTGATCTTAGCCACGAATTGTAAGGCCTTAGGAGCTAATCATGGTGGTTTCGTAACATAAAGAAAACTATTACGTTAGCTGAAGGATCGAGAAAGAGCAACTAAATAGAGATTGTCTCTTGTACGTTTCCTTGCAGATTTTTAAAAAAAAAAATCTGAGACGTAACAAATTTGGCCCATCAAATCAATGATTCTGTTTTTTTTGTGTTTCTGTATAACGTGGTATATGTCTAAATTGTGTCAGGTATGGTCTTTGGAACATGTAGGTTGTTTCTTTTTCGCCTCAAAAGTTACGTGACTCGTGGGGTTAAGATATATCAATTATACAGATGAGCGTTTCAGATTTTTTAATGATGTGGATTAAGCTGGAGGCTTTATTGGTGCCTCCAATTAGTAAATATATAAGATATAAGATGGAGGAAAGTGTAGAGCTCAATTTCTCCTCTAATATCATGAGTAAGCCAGGAAGAGGAACAAAAGAGGGTCTAAGAACGGTGGTCATGGGAACATGGAGGAAAGAAAAAATAAGTCATCCTTCTAGAAATAGATGCTCCTTCCTCTTCCTTTCGACTTGCAATTTCTTTTTTTGAGAACGCACAATATTTATTTTTGAGAAAAAAAGATATTCAATCATATGCTTAGATAATATGAATTTTAAGATGTGCCCACTAGATTATATACAGAGGGTCTACAAGCAGACAAGCATTAACCATGGTACAGAGGAAAGCATAAAAAGTTCCATCTAGAATTAGAGGTTGGGGTTTTATTTTCTTGCACAATTTCCATTACGATAAACAATAGACAACGTCATGGTTTAATTGGTCTCTTTGGCCTGCACTACTGCAAGCTATCACCCCAAAGAGCACAATCCAGCTACCCCAACAGTGCATCATTGAGAACCTGAGCTACAGTTATGCTTCTATTACTGAAAGGTAAGAGCATCTCCAGCCGCGCCCCCAACAGGCCCTCCTCAGGCTTTTTTGTCACGCCGGTCGAGAAAACGACCTAGTCGCGCCCCCAGAAGCCCGTTTTTGCCGGCTCAGGCCGAAACTGGTGCCAGCGGACCCAGGCCGAGCTCGGTGCCTTGGGGGGCGCCTGGGACGCCGACACAAGCGAAAAGGGTGCACGGGTCCGCCCCGTCGGCGAGTCGAGCGCCTAATCCCGCCGTTTCTTCCCGCTTTTCCCCCACTTCCCTCCCATTCGCTCCCTTTCTCCCGCCAATCTCCCTCCCGCTCGCCTCCCAGCCGGCCGGCCGCGATGCCACCGAAGAAATGCCGTCCCGGACGCGGCAACGCGACAGCCTCCGTCGCCCAGCCAAGGCAGAGGAAGCCGAGGCGCCACCGTCAAGCCACCGGGCATGACAAATGCCGAGTGGAGGCGAAAGTTCAGCGATGGGAGGCTGTCACCCCCGACCGGCGAAACAGGGCGATCGCCAAGAAGGCCCGTGACAACGCGGCGCGTGCGGCTGCGACTTCGGTAGAGCAAGCCGAGGCCGAGGCGACTCGCGCGGGGATGATGAATCCACCCGGCAGCCACGTCCAGCACGCGCCCTGGGGAGGCGTCGGCTCTCCGTCGCCGCAGCCATGGGGATGCACGCCCTCGGTGGGCTACGCCGATGGGGACGCGCACGGTGGGTTCAACCCCAACGTCACCTTCCCCCATGGACACCCGGCTCAGCACACACCCTCGCCTGCCTTTGCCGGCGTGCAGTACCCTCCATACAACTACTCGCCGCCCGCCTACACGTCCGCCCGACGCCCCCTTTCCGCCATGGCGCGCTGCCCTTCTCGCACCTCGGCGACATCGACGAGACCGAGGCCGACATGGACGACATCATCGTGACCGGCTCGACCGTGGCCGCCGCATCTCCCGGGTTCGTCACACCGGGCGACACGGTGGATCTCAGCGGCAACATGGACGGCGAGCTCGGCTACGTCTACGGCGAGGAGGAGCAGGAGGAGCAGGAGGAGGAGGACGAAGAGGAGGAGGAGGAGGAGGAGGAGGAGCCGGCGACTGTTCCGGCGAGGAGGCGCAAGAAGAAGAAGCGGGCGGCCAGGTCCGGCGATCCGTGCATCAACTAGGCATCCAAGGAGGAGGAATGCCTCGCCGAAGCATGGAAAGTCGTCTGCCTCGACCCGACCACCGGCACGAACCAGAGCATCGAGACGTACTGGGAGTGCATCAAGGGCGAAGTTTGTGAGCATAAGCTCGTCGACCCCTACTTTAAAGGCGTCTACATGCAGCGCGGGGCGAAGGCGATGGCGAACCATTGGGGGCGTGCAACAAATGACATGGGATCGTCGAGGAGGTCGCGGCTCGCCCGGAGAGCGGCGCCAGCATTGAGGATCAGGAATGGCACGCTGGTCTCCCGCCTCTCTTCGCCGTATGCGCCCGCCAACTATTTGTTCCTCCGCGCAGTTGCTGCACATGTTCGCCTTGTATCGGCAGGGCAACAGTGACGCCGAATTCAAGTACCTCCACATTTACAAGCGCATTGACATGTGCGAGAAGTGGGCGGAAGTCTGGCGCACCCTCAACAAGGCCAAGGAGACCTACAAGCCGGACGATCCGACTCCGGGCGCGTCAGAAGGGCGGCCGGACGGCAACAAAGGTGCCAAGAAGAAACACGCCCGGCGCGGCCACCGCTCGAGTTCAGGAGTCCATCGAGCACTGCCTCGCCCGGCGCACAGGTCCGGGCCGCCGCCGTGAAGAGAAGACCGAGGCGCGGTGGTCGGTATTGATGTCGAGCAGCGCCGTCAAGCTCGACCTACTCCGGACCAACGTCGCCGCGAAGAAGAGAAACATCGACCTGGCTTTCCTGCTAGGCGGGGCAGACATGCTCCAGAGCAACGACGAGGCGGTCAAGGCATGGTACTTGGCGGAGCGTGGCCTCATCCTGAACCAGCTTCCCTCGATAGCGCCATACGCCCGGCCGACGCCCGGCCGCCGCCAAGCCCGAGTGATGCCGTCGAGACTCCGCGCAGCACAGAAGCCACGCCGACGCCGCCAAGCACAAAGACCCCGCCAAGCCCGCGCACGCCGACTCCGCAGGCCGACCTCGCTGTCTGATGCGCACACGCGTCCTTTCTGCTTTTTGTACGCCAGACTTTTCATTCGATCGCCGAACTTGTGGCCGCTTGATCGCCGGATTTGTGGCGTCTATTTTGTGAGCGGGAATGACTATGTTTGAATTTGCCCCCAGGGGCCAATCTAGCGTCGGTTCACCTCCAGACCGCTCTTTTTCGGCGTCCTGGCGGGCTGAACGGCTGGAGATGCTCTAAGATAATATAAGTTGGCGAACTGAACACTATGGGCTGGTTCCTCCCAAAGCCACACATACTAGTGTACACCATGTTCTACTTGCCTGCTGCAACAACTCAGGAAAACATAAATACAAACTTCAATTTCCAGCCAAGAAAAGCGAAGTTCCTGATCTAAAGCTGACTTCACACATTATGCTCCCTCATGCAAAGGAAGGATTAAGCTGATTCAGCTGTTCTAATCCCGACTCAATCACATCAAATGCTCCCCTATCAATGATACTAAACAAGTTAAGCCTGGTTGAACTGAGCATTAATTAGTCAGGCCATGAATATTGAGTAAGTCAGGCCGCAAAGCGGTCAAAATATCTCCAGAGTCCAGGCCAGTTTAACCAACTTGCATTTCAAAAGGAGGTGAACTCATTTGGATCAATTAATCTTCACTTTATTACACCTTTTGTCATATCTAGAGTAGAGGGCATAGTCAAAGAAGGCGAAAAGGCATATACATACAGAAAGTTGACAAGGCCACACAGCGAAAATGCATAGGAGTGCTCGTCCTCGCCTAGTCACGGTATCACACACCATCGCATGTCTCAAGATTTGTGATAGGATAGGCCGCCGGTCAGACGACGTTGCTTTAATGTTTCCAGCTGGTCCATAGGCGCCGTCACGTCTGTTCCACGGCACCGTCACCTCCCGCCCGTCCTGTACGCGCGGCCCAGTCTAATTCAAGGCAACAGTGCTTCGGTGCCGAGGAGCCATCGCTTGCTGGTTTGTACCTGGTTCTGGATGTACACTAAAAAACAACAAACCTGGTTTTGCATGGCGATTCAAGCAAACAGCCATCTCAAGATGCCGGAGAATATCAGGTCCTATGGTGCTCCCATGCTATCATTTTCAAAAGTCATTTTACGTTTTTCAAAAAAGAAAAAAAAAGTGTTCACAAGACGTGTGTCTGCGTTCTGTAAAAAGTTGAAACCAAAACATTGAAATGCATATTGAGAAACAAACAAATTCAGCATGAATAGTATAAAAAAAGCTAAAATGACATTATTTACATTCAGATTTGTCTTTTTGTTTCTCCATATATATTTCGTATTTTAGCTTGAAATTCCTACATATTAATTGTAGCCATGGTGAATACCCACAATTTTTTGATTTTAAAATAAATAAATGTGTGGTAGCACAAAATATAAGATTGTTCAGTCGGTGCTCAATTTGAGCGATAACAGAGCATCATGAGCCGTCCTAACAGATGAATGTCAAGAGCTTATGAACTCTTTTGGCAAGATGAGGCAAACGAGACAATGCATGAGGCTGCTCCCTACAATGCCAAACTAAGGGCAAAGGAGGTGTGGATGGATCATCTGCCTCAGCTCTTGGTTCGTTTTAGTGGGAAAGACATGGTTATTATTTAAATAAAGTTGCCGAATTGTAAAATAAAACCAGCTATATCGACGGTCGCTGTGTGTAGCCAATTTATTTACCCCACCTCCCTCACACCACGTGTCCCACCCGGGTATTTTTAGAAGGAGGGTTCATTAAGAGACCGAGTTTAAATTAACGAACCCATCAACACACAAGTATTACATCGTCCAACACTACTACAAAGGTAAGCAAAGCAGCAAAAGAAATACAAATTGTTGTGCAAACAACTAACAACTAAGTCAAAACCACTAGCAAAGATATGGAAACTAAAGCGATGCAGCTACAAGTCGACGAAACCCTCCACCGAGCGAGCAGAATATCACAAAGATACACAAGCTGGACCTTGAGAAGGAGCAACAATGAGTATGTGAAGAAGCACCTTTGTCGTGGAACACTATTTTGAAGCACTGAAATTTGTCTTTTTGTGGAGGCAAAAGAATTTTTTTCGCAAAACTTGTGCCGCCCACATATTTTGCGAAGATGATACACGTGAAATTTTGTTTTGAAATTTTACTCATTGATGCAACAAGAAATGGCATGGTACACATGTTATATACAACAAATTTACCATGATCCAAGGCAAAAAAATATGTTACAAAAAAGTAAACAAAAGTGCATGGCAAGTTTGCCATAATTTTTTTTTAAACACAAGCATATAACAAATTTGCCATGATCCATGGCAAAAGCTATAAAAAAACATTTTTGCCAAATGTGCAATCAGATGCGTACTCTAAACGCTGCTTTACCAAATTAGATTCCTCAAACCATTGGGAAATTGGATAGTTAATCATGCACGACTACACATTTGTGAAAGATTTACAGTACGTCAGGGACACTGGTAGTTCAGCAAATTGTTCATACACAAGTAGTTCGTTAAGACTAGTTAGACAATTATTATGTAAAAACAAAATACTACCAAAATTTCATAGTACACGGCTATTAGAGCCCTCTGCAGGAGAATCACGGATCAAGGGCATTCTATGAGTTTGGTTCAGTTAACTGACCATCTCGAGATGCTGCAGGTATTGCAACTTTAGGGGTGCTGCAGGTATTCTTCCCATGCCCAGCATTTAGCTTCCTTTCTCGGCTTTTTTGGGATCACCCCTCGTTGCGGATAAGTGCTGCTCTTGTGCCCTGGTTGCAAAATCCAGTGTGCTTGCTGTTGTTGGTACCACTCAGCATGGAGTCGGGCACTCTTGCTGCACCATTGACCTGCCTTGACTTTGCTGCATGATCATCATACGGAGGGAGTACCTATCAACGGTGTCTGACGATCTGTGAGGAACTCGAATCCGTCAGCTCCCGCCTCCACCATCGCCATTTCCTTGAGCTGCTTTGCCTCGTGCGGCGGCGAATGGATAAATCTCCTCATTTTTTCTCCTATATAGGCGTCAGGGTGTGGGGTTGGGGTGGACACGCTGTGCCATATATGCTTATCTGCTACGGACTCGCCATTTTCTGTGACGGACCCGAGCACATATGTACGTCCCAGTACGGGCCGGTAGGTGCATCATGTACCATTGGAACATATGTACGTCTTGCCGTCACAACATCGTCAAATCCAACCGTCACAACATCGTCAAATCCAACGGCGGACTCATCGTATCCCACTGTTCAGTGCTACGTCCCTTCCTGCTGGCCCACACAATCGCATTGAATACAAACTGTGACGCGTCCTTGTTCTATTCGTACATGGAGCGGGAGCAAGCGAGCTCGAGCACTACACCGCTGCTCTCACAAGGGAATTCACTTTCTTCATTAGGTATCTTCTCATGTATATAATACAATGCCACAGACTAAATTGTAGATCCCCGTCCAAGAACTTATACAGGTCACACCTGAGACTAGTTAGACATGCTCTTTCCTTTAGACATGCTGCTCCCTATTCCGTTTTGTCTAGTCCATGTTGTCCATGCTGACAAGTATCAGAAGTGGATTTTGTTTCACAACTTGCCGTATTGTACCTTGATTCCTTTTTGTAGGGAGGAGTCGTATAGTGCCTAAACACAAGTGCTATGCCGCAGGCAAAGGCACCAATCATATATTCCACACCTGTGTTAGGAAGAGTGAAGACACATCAATCAGAAATAACTATATGAGCAAAAGAATATACTGGAAACACGTTGAAACTCAAAAGGGGCCATATGCCTTCAGTCCCCTCCAATACATCACGTAAGTATCCAAATCTTGGCAAATCCATGAATAAATATGATTATATGAACATAAGGACAAAATGACAGCAAAATGAAAATGGCTAAAGTGACAAATATGTATCTCTCTCTCTTACTCCCAAAGTAAAATAAGTGTTGAGCATATTGACTACATCATACATAAATTGGAATGGGGCGGTTCTGATATGATGAAGTGGTGGCCAATATGAGCAAACCAAGCAGCCGGACAGAGAGATAAGTCTACAGAAATATTGGATTTCCTACGCCTCTCCCTGGAAGCGCTTTACCTATGTATGTCCTTGCTTGTACTCATGAATTCCAGTAAATTATCTCTCAAACCATCAAGTGGTTGTGCGCCTAACTCTAATAAACTCCTTCCTGCGCGCACCGAACAAGAGCAAGACAAAACCTTACTTTCAAATATCTAACAACTATCCACAAAACCAGTGAGCGGTCAACCACTGCTCCTATAACCAAACGCCCGCCTCTAAGTTGATAGAGAAGGATGATGTACGTACCAGCCGGCAAAGTCTTCCTTGCTGAATTCAAACCTCCTGCTAGCTTCATAATTCCGATGCAAATCAGAGTTGAATAGAATTATCAAGCTTGTTTCACTTAAATGTAAGTAAGAGAAGGCAGACGTACAATATAGGAGAGACCAATAAAAACCATATATTAACCCAAAGGTCCTCATACGGAGCTATATTCCCTGGTCGGATAAAATTCTATAGCGAACAAGATTAGCCCATAACTTTTGCAATGGACACAAAACGAAAAGGAAACTTTTCCTTTGAACAACTCAAACTAGATGAACAGCTCAATCTGGAAACATAGCAACAAGTCTAGCCGACAACTTTCTTGTAGCGTAACAGGGCTGAGATACGAGCACACAGCAAAAACAGTCTAATCATGTGATGGCTGAGGAAAGAGGACACACTGGCTACTCCTAACCAAATACAAGTTCAAGTTGTTCATACATCAAAAGGGGAACAAATACAACGAGCCAAAAGGAACGCTTATACAGGTACATATAGAGCAAATACAGCAGCCTTATAGAGGGTACAAGATCTCCTCTGACCCCAAACATTAATGCTTCAGATTTAGATTTATGCAGACCAACGCTCTCCCCAATCATCAAAAAGTCCATGCCACACAGTCACCCTAACCCTAAGTAGATTCACCCAAACTAACTCCTGGATCCAGACTTGACAATGGTTCAACTTTATGGACGGAATTATGCGAACAAAATTAACGATAACCCTAATTGACAGTACCAGAAGAATATGGGCACGCCAAATTACGCTGAAAATCATCGGTCAAATCCTAAGCCAGCACCGTGACTCGTCAACAATTGTGGGATAAAAAGATTCATCTTGATTATCGGCAGATACCTAGCGTTGTGGTCATGTTGGATGCAAGGTTGCGGTGGCCGACCTTGCCGCAGAAGCGGCGGCCGGCGCCGACTGCCGGAGAGGGAGTCCAGCAGCAGATCAGAGCATCGCCATGGCCGAGACTTTCTTGTGCGCTCTAGTTGAGGGCTGGAGGATGATGCGGCGGTGACGAGGCCGATTGGGGATCTCCGGTCGCGACGGCCTCCGCCTCTCGCCTTCGAGTCGCGCTGTGGCGGCTACGTGCTGGGTGTCTTCAGGTTGCTAATTTTCGTTGCAGGAAAGTCTAGCTTGATTGTGATCGAGGCCTACAGGCGCCCGTCACAAAGTTCGTTGCAGAAAAGCCAAGCTTGAACATTTTTTTTCGCTCGCAGGATACATCAGCGCGATCGATCAGCCCACCCTGAAACGATCGCTCCCTTCATCTACCAGCGTGACCCTTCGACTCCTTCACCCGCGAAAAAAAGGGTTTCAGGGGCAAATTCTGAAAAAAGTTATTGGTAAGTTCGTCAGGTCTGTTTTTTAACACAGTATGAACGCAAATGCTCATACATACGTATATACACTCAACTCTATAAATGCACGCACCACACTTCCCCTCTAAGCACCTGCGACAGAGTGAGCCAGACAAATCGTCTTGAGAATGAGTAAGTCGGCACATACGCCTTCGCAGTTGACAGGAACATCTCCTCCCAGTGAATGCACATCTCTTGAATGACGGAAGTAAATCTAGGAAAATATGAGCACCAGTGTCAAGTGTAGACTTGAATCCTGGTGGGCTAGTCAAACCAGTGTCTTACTAACGATACAACCATAGATTAGTTCGCAATATGACAAGTGTGTTTGTTTGTACAAAAGTAGAGACATGGCAAACTTTCTTAAAAGTAATTGTTAACTAGAAAATCGTGGCAAAAATGCGGTGTGTGTGATAAGTGAATAGCATAAAACTACCATGTCGTGGGATACTGTTCTAAAAATCTACCACATTTTTGTATGTAGCGGATACCTAGTGTAACCCAGTTGAAAGGTGATCGAGATTATGCTAAAATCTATTTTTACATTTTACATGGTGGTTCAGCTTCTCACTGGTTCCATGGCCTTGTCTCTACATGTGTGTTTACGTGCGTAAATGTGATTTCATCACCTCTCTTGATGTTATGTTGAGGACTCCGCTCGCAAATAAATGATCCACCAGAGCCTTGGCACGACTTTCAGCTATGAGTTTGTTAACGTTCGTAGTGGCAACATTGCATCACATATTATTCGGCTTTCTCTTGAAGAGTTTGTATTTGTCGTAATAAACAAGCACCAATCTCTAGAGCTCAAAAGAGACAAATAGTACCTAAACTTAAGCCACAATGAAACTCTATGGATGTATCATTTCTTTCTTGAAAAAATTGTCACAAGACAACGAAAGTTTCAGCAGGCAATGATTGAAATAAGTGTTTGCGAGCCTTGATGAAGAGACTCTTGTGGTTGTTAGTGAGTAACTCTAGTATTGAGTTGTCTTTACATACCTTTTGCTCTTGTAATACATGTTTTCATTGCTCAAGAAATAAAATTCTCTTTATTATTTTGTTTAGATTAAGATGACCTTTGTGATGATTATGTTAGCTTTCCTAACTCTTGCATAATAAGAAGGCCACCACTATAGCAATACTAAGTTTTCAGGTGAAGAAGCGGAGGACTATCTAAGTGTATAGATCGTAAGTGAACCAAAATCTTTTCCTTATTTCGGTTTAGAAAACTGTGTTCCTTACGGTCGAGTTTCTATCTTAGTTTCTTGATGATGATCAAGGTTTAAGGTCGGGACGGTTGATGAGTGATAGTTTTGCGCTCATCACCCCCTTGTTAAAACCGTATTATCCTAAAAATCCAAGAAAATCAGTCTGGTATTGCAACTTATGACTAACGAATGTTAGAGATCGTGAATCCTTCGTTTTAGTTTGTTTTCGCTGGAAATGGGGCCAAACATGGACATAAATCATAATTTACATGGAAATAAAGAAAATGAAGAAAGAGGGAAGGAAACTGCAGGCACAACAATTGATCCAAAGCATAAGACGACGTCTGGAACGAGCAGTGGCGTACGAGCGCGACTGCTCGTACCAGCCACTAGTGGCCCAGTCGCATCCAACACAAAAACTTCTATACATGGATCAACACATGAATCTCAACGGATTGTCGACGAAACCAATATTCACAAAACATAAGTCATTCTCCAAATTAACCGCTGCCATTACCCATCTCATCTCCACTGCTACCACCATCACCAACACTGCAGCAACCACCTCCAAGCAGGGCCGGCTCTATGTTTGGAGGGCCCTTGGGCGAACTCCGACATGGCCCCAATACTATATGTATATGTTTGTATTTGCACATTATATAAACATTTATATATCTAAATTTATTGCAAAATATTTAAGTAAATTTTCAGCCATACATTCTTTGTTTGAAATGTCAAATAATAATTGTTGGGAAATGGCATATTATGATAGAAAAACTTAAAAATAGCAAAATGACACTGCCATGATTACCTTCAATAAGAACCAAATTCTAATGACTCCTGCCAAGGATTAATTTCTTGCCTTTCTTCTTCATTGACATCGACATTTCTTTTTTGAAGAACACTTTCGTCTTTTAATTGAGAGATTGCTTTCCTTTCCTTTTCTCCTTTTTGCAGCACCCAACAAATGTCTAAGACTAATGACCTAAAATTATGAAGAAGAAAATAGTATATAGAATCAGAAATTTGTACGTCAGTAGGTCAATACCTTAATGATGCTATAACAACTATACTAAAATTGGGGATGAATGAATGATGTACGTATTTTTGAAAGACAGAGAACAATGATCGAGGAACATATAGATAGATACCAGATCAAGGGCCCCCTCCAGGGCTGGGCCCTAGATCGTAGCCTCTCTGGCCATACCTCAGGGCCGGCCCTGCCTCCAAGTTAACCATACTTGTAATAGTGTATCTAATCCGGCAAACATTATAAGAGATATTATCAATAAAATATTCATCTTCATGTCTTCTTCAATGATTTCTTGGTGCGATCTGATCTTGATGTGTGAGTAATTCAGTAAGGCCATGGGTTGAGGAACCCGATGTATTTTTATTGGGAGTCAATGGAATTGACTTCAAATTAACGTCATGTATGTGTTAAAATTGCAATGGAGCCATCTCTTCTCTTTCTTGTTCTTTGACCTACCGGTACCCAAGATCTCAGAGATCGATGAAGCAGGATGCTAGGAGCACAGGCAATGTAGAACGCTATTTCGAAAAAAAGTGACAGAAAAGATTAGCACAGTAACCGAAAGTCAATTTGTGGGGATTCATGAGTTGTAGTCATTAAACGCCCAATGCTTTTGTCTGAATTATTCAAAATAACCGAGGT
Source organism: Aegilops bicornis (assembly GCA_021605145.1). Classification (NCBI taxonomy): domain Eukaryota; kingdom Viridiplantae; phylum Streptophyta; class Magnoliopsida; order Poales; family Poaceae; genus Aegilops; species Aegilops bicornis. Next base: position 26,180,887 of record CM038670.1, read on the forward strand.
AACCCTGCACGATTGTAAGGACCAGTTTTGGATAATTACCTTTTGATGCACATCAAAACCGGTTAAGGCGTAATTTGGACACATCCCCACTTTGTCTCATTGCAAGCATGTCGTAACGCGTGTCTTCCAGTGCCCCAATTAAGATCATGATGATCCGGTCACAAATATGTGGTTGTAAGAACCAAAATCTCATACCGTGCTTGTTTTAGTTTTACGTGTTTACACCAGGCTGTTAAGGTCCGGTCACAAAAACTGGAATTTAATTCGCAAAGAGTTGGTAGAAACCTCTATCTTAGTGCACGTCCTCTCGTGGGTTCGATAACTCAGGGGTAAATCCTTGAGGTAAAAAGGCAGGGTAATTTTCACTCGCCAAACCGGATCACAAAGGGAATCAACTAGGTGGAGGGGGGAAACTATGCTACCGTAATGACCTAGACGCTTAGCAGCCATCTAGACGACTTCCGCACGTCCGGCGGTGCCGGAATGCCAAAATGGGCGAGCTTCTCCACCTCAGCCATGGTGAAGTTGGGGTGAGCCACCGCCGTGGCCGGCTCGGGTTTCAATGTGGAGATGGTGGGTGGCGGTAGACGGCAAGGGTTTCGGTGTGGAGGTTGGCAACGGTGGCTGATGTTGTGCGGATGCAGCGAAGAGGGGTGAGGAATGCCATATACGGCGAGGAGGGGTGGGTGGGCTCCGGTGGGGTGTTAACGCCACCATTGATGGGCCACGGAATCCCCACTGGCGATGCGTGTGGAAAACCGATATGTTCGGCGACGTGGTTGACCGGCTAATATATACTATACAGCCAAGTGGGCATACATATGGTACGTAGTACACACACGCCGCGTCTGGCGCTTAACGGATCATTATTCCCTTTAGTATTAATGGGTATGGGTAGATTGCGGTCGTCGATGTGTTTAGGTTGTGTGTACCAAAGCAGAAGGACATATATTTAAAGAGGCTGCGAATTCATGTATGCATGTTTGTTTTTCTGAATCATGAAGGATTGTAGCGTAGATTAGAGTTAATTTATTTTAATGTATTTCCTTTCTCATTTTTTCATAGTTGAATTATTTTAATATATCTCGCAGGATGGGTATCTATCACATTTTATACTGCTCTCTATCAACGTCGCCACCACTAAATCTTTATTTCGTTCTCCCCCACTGCCCAGTTCAAATGTGCAGCTGCACTGACTTGACAGGCGAAACCATATCAAGGGAAACATCTATATGTATCCTACGTATCCATGTCGCCTCAGTTCCACGGAGAGCTTAAGCAATTTATTTGGCCACCGCGGCGGTGAAATCTTGCAGCCACCATATGGTAGTGAATATGGTGATCCATGATCCCCTAGGACACTGGAGCTACAGGAAGGCCATTTGGTCTAGGGCCCGGAGTAGGATCGAGATGCATAGGGAAACCAATAGTAAGGCACAAGTATCCTGTACGCAGTTCCATAGTGATAATCAGGACATCGACAACCACCAGCAGCTCGATAAGACCCGATGCAACACTGGCACACCTGAAACAAAATAGGGACTTCCTCGAGTAACCTTTTTACAATTGCATTGCGCCAGTCTGGTCTGGATTTTGATGTGGCTGGCCGGAACGAAGATTTTCAGTTTTCTCTATATCTAGCAGGCAGCACAACGAAATAACTTGGTTGATTTTCAACTACATGCATATGACTGATTCAACGAGCCTCCGCCACACTGCCTATCATTGTTGTATATATCAGAGGCCTTGAAGCCCAGACTAGCAAATCGTGGTGTCTTGCACACAATTTCGCACCTGACGGTTACTTGGAGATGGACATTATAGTACAAAATAGGACTATTTTGGTGCCCCTTCTATCCACAGTTTTTAATCTTCCCTTACTGTATTTAGTCCGTTAATGAAAAACAAACTCTGTTTACAAAGCACATCGGCCACAATCTACCCAATACTTGTGCCACAATCTAGAAGCTACATGCAAACCATCCGACAGACTTGGCATCGTAGCTTTACTAAACATGCATGTCAACTCAATGAGAATGCAGAAGAAACATCATCAAGCTTGTCTTCCCATGTGCTTGATGACACAGTTGTGCAGACAAGAAGGAAAGAACTATACTATCAACCACATGAACAATGTCTTTCCCTTGAGCTAGACACAACCTGATTCTAATTAACAAGGCAATAAATATGTTTCTTTTTTCTGAAACACCGTCTGGTCGATATTGTACAAAAATAATAATAGATGGGTCTAATGCATGCATATTTCACCTCTTGCACAGTATTGTTAGGTGGATAATTACCTCAAATGATTGTTACATGATAATTGGACCTTTTCAAACAAAAATTATATGCGGATGAAATATTCTTTTAGCTGACATTTGATAGCTTGCCTCAACCTCTTTTACAAGTTCACATTAGGCACCCTGGCTCTGTCATTAAAGTGTGTGATCTAGTGCTTCAGAAAAACATGGTTGCCACTCATGTAGTCAACTCACACACAACTGAACTATGTTTTATGATACATGTATATATGTACCTGGATTGTCAGGTTCCAACATTGGGCATCAAAATTTCCATTTAAGAGTTACTCCATACATGACTAAGACGCCGTCTTTGTTTTCTGGATCTTCCCTTCCAGCCCGACGGTGGCGGCTAACTCCCCAAGGTGCTCCTCACTGGCGGCTGGTTGATCCGAGCGGCATTCATGGTAGTTAGGCACACCATCCCATGCCTTGTGTGGTAGACTGCATCACTTCCGTCCGCGCATTTGATTTGATTGAAGTGGAAGTTGGATCTGAGGCGGACCGCATCGGCTCCATGTACATGCATGCGCTGTGATCCTACTGGACAGCGAACCATCGACCTCTTACCATCTATGATGGCAATCATGGGCCTCTGGTGCTGAGGGTGCCTCTGTTACATCGCTGGGTGGCGCATATCAAAGAGCATGTCCGCCATCTATGCTCACTATGGTGCACGGCTGGCCCAATCGGCTCAACAACGGACATTGGTTTCACAGCAACGGCGACGGTTGCCAATGGCTCGATGTGGTTGTGACATTTGGAGTGCATCAGCGACTGGTCTATTGGTGGCTGCTTGGGTCCTGGACATGCCTGTGGAGTACGTACACGTGAGATGTTGATGCTTCCGATAATGTTCAGCTCTCTGCGTTGTGGGACAACTCATGTCGGTGGGCATGGCTTCTATCACTTCCCATGTCCATGGTGTAGGGCTCTCTCCTACAATGCAGTAATCAGCGGGTGTGCTACACCATCGATGCTGGTCCGTGTGGTGGACACTCAGTCTGTGACAGTGCACCCACTACTATCTAAGGTGGCCATAAAAAATTCTTGGTCAGGGTTACTTCCTCCAAATCCGGTGGCTGCTAGGTGCGGCTCGTGCTGGTGACTTTGCGGGATGCAGTTGGAACGCTCCTTTGCGGGTTTTGGCTGTTCTCACTCTAGCTAGTTTGCTTTAGGTAGGGGGTGCAATATATGGCAGCGGCTTGACGCAGAGGATATGGTTATGTATTGGGATTTCTAGACCAATGAATGCAGCTCTTTGGACCGTGGAAAAGGGGTGGCACCATTGTGAGTTTTGAGGGGAACGGTGCATAAGTATATATAGTACTCTCCAATGATGAGAGCTTGAGCAGTTTATGTCACCATGCCAATGAAAATCCAACAGTTGTGACATTGTTGACATCTAGTCGATGATCAAGGTGTAGGATCGGTATGCATTGGGATACAAATAGCATGGGCAGAGTATGCTGTATGAAAACAAGAACGAAGTTCTAGCTAGTCACAAAGCTACTTGTGACCTAAGTCGGTATTACATTGGACTTATCAATTATCATCCTACACTGGTGGTACCTAGGATTAAGTAGTCTCTTCTTCGTAGTTAGTCTTGTACATGGCGTTGGGTTGAAGTTACTATGGACGTTCGGCATTTGACGAATTCCATGATCAAGCAAACTGTGTAGAAAGCTTGGGCACCTTCAAAGTGTAATTTTTTTGCTTGGTGGAGAAGTGCGGCATTTGACTAATTCTCCCAGAATGACAAGTTGGAAATGAGAGGCCCAATGGTGGCCTATGCCAACTTTGCAAGTGTGATCCAGAGACGGCGGCTCACATCTTGTTCCAGTGCCCATTACGAAGAAAAGAGTGCATGGGACAAAAGATTGGCTTGGAGGAGAACCTCGACACCGCCAACTGGAAACACTTCGACTCTGTGCACTCTTCGTGGACCGAGACACTCAACTTGGATGGACTACTGAACAAGGCCACAGCTTCACACGAGATGCTTGTTACATGGGCATTTGGAATGAGAGGAAGGCGAGAAGTTTTCCATAGTCACGCGACATTGCAAGCGTCATCCGGAGATGGTGGCTCACATCTTCGCCAGCTTCTAGGGTACTGCCACATCAAAACATTTAGGGGCAATCATTCCGGGAGAATTCTCCCATTGTTTCTTGGGCTGTAGCCTTGTATGATATACGCTTCACCTTTCTTCACCTAGGGCATGATGGAGAGGGCCGATGCAGATAAAGATTTAGGGGAGACGGAGGATGAAGAGAAAAGGTCATGTTTTTTATTGGGATAATTGATTTTATACCCTAGTTGGGTCACCCTCGGCTTGTTTACCCCTAGTTTTTTAAAACCATCGATTTTTCCCAAGCACGCTTGCTCCTCTTATGGTTTTGCCCTTCCGTCACGTTTCCATCCAGTTAGTGTCATTTGACCATGTGTTGACCGTCTATGGAATTTTCATTGGACATTTTTGCCCCTGTTTCCTCAATCTCTCACTATACACTTCCAAATGGGACCCATCACTCAGAAAACATCCCTCTCTCCTCCCTCTTCTCACTATCATGTGGGGCCCACAATGGACCAAATATCTCTAATGGACACTGCCATGTTGTGAACATAATATCAATTTTGCATTACTTTTTAAGCAACAATTAACACCGCATAAACTAAATAAAACACCATTAATTAACACAAATCAGTACTCCTACTTAAGGTCGGTCTCATCTCGAATATATTTAATCATCAGTCCATAGTTGCCAGCTATACAAGCTAATTACATTGTGTCAAGTGTTAAAAACGTCAAGTTAACAATTTAAAGGACACCCTCTGTAGGATGAGGATGAACTTCGCCGGAGCAAATGGAATCGGCGTCGAGCTCGCCAGCGCTTGGCCACCGCCACTGCAGTGTCGAAGGAGGCCCAGGGAAGGCGCGTGCCACCCTCCTCCACCATCTCTCACCGCCGTGGGTCCCCGTCCGCCGCCTAAATTGGCCATCGACTAGATCTGTGGCCCCATCATTAACCGGATCCCCGCTGGCCTTCCTCGGGGCGTTGTGGATCTGGGCCAGCGGGAGGCGTCGGTGGAGGCTGGCCAACGTTGGAATGGAGGTGAGGAGTCCCGGACTAGGGGGTGTCCGGATAGCGAACTATCACCGTTGGCGGACTCTGGACTATGAAGATAAAAGATTGAAGACTTCGTCCCGTGTCCGGATGGGACTTTCCGTGGCGTGGAAGGCAAGCTTGGCGATACGGATATGTAGATCTCCTACCATTGTAACCGACTCTGTGTAAGCCTAACCCTATCTGGTGTCTATATAAACCGGAGGGTTTTAGTCTGTAGGACGAACAACAATCATACCATAGGCTAGCTTCTAGGGTTTAGACTCCTTGATCTTCCCTTCATTGTACATTTTTCGTATACATCATGCTTTTTTTGCTATACATGTTTAAAATTTCTAACTACGTGATTAATATTTTTTAAAAATTAAATTTTTATATGCACTTTTTTCATACACACTGTACATTTCTTGTGGACGCTGGCAACATTTTTAATATAAACATTTAATCTTGTGGAAACACATGATTAACATTTTCTAAATATTTTTATATCTATTTTTTCTGGTAAACATTGTACTTTTTTTGTGTATATCAGGAACATTTTATACATACATGTTTAACATTGTCCAAAAAAATGATTGGCAATTTCTTAAACTTACATTTATTATTTGTACTTATTTCCACACGCATTGTACAGTTTTGTATACATTTTTCGTATATATCAGGAATATTGTCTTTATGCACATTTAACATTTTTAAATGCTTGATTAATTGTTTTCTTAAAATATTGAAAAACTAAAACTTGTAATTTGTGCACACACTTTTTTCATTTTTGTTTACATCAAAAGATTTTTTCTATACGTATTAAAGATTTTTAGATGCATGATTAACAATTTTAACTATGGTATACAAAGTGATTTTATAATAGATAAATTCGAATATTTCAAATACAAGTAAAAGTAAAATAAAAGAATGCACAAATGTTAAAAAAGCAAGAAAAAGTGCTGAAAACCCTTGTCTGCGTTGGGCCTGCCCAATCGTGGCTGTCGCATCCTATTGTCTCGGCGTCGAGTGAGACATAGGGAACTCTAGAACTCCTCTACCTAGGCCATGGGCTGCTCCGGGCCTCCAACTAGGATGCCCCTTCTAGCTTGTTAAAGGAACATCCGTCGTCTTGTCGTTGTAGACCTTGGCAAACTTGACATGATATGCAGTTGAAGTATTTGCAAACACACATGTGGTTGGATGGTTACGAGGACAGTGGTATCACGAACCCACCATCTAGACTTGACATTGGTGCTCACATTTTACTGGATTTATTTCTGGCCTTCCGGTTTTGTGCGTATAGTGGGAGGAGACATTCCCATGGTCTACGAAGGCGTTTATGGTGACTTAATTCGTCAATCTCAAGATGATGTGCGGCTCAATCTCTTGGAGGTGCTAACAGTGTGCGTGCGAGCGTTTATAGGGTTGAGCGCAAGTGCATATGTATGAGCGTCTATGTTTGTACTATATTCAAAAAAATGTAGTTGAAATGTTTATCATTGAAAAATCTATTTGATGTTTGAACACATTTTTATTACAAATACTTATTCTGAAGGTCGAGAACCGTAGTACAACTACAAGAGCCAAATTTCAATGCCGCAATTATGAATCCAACCCACTCCTAACAATTATCGAATTGAGATTGAAGCATCATAAAATTACTCATAATATATACGGTCACATTGCTGATCTTTTTCTGAGGGTACTATGTTTGGAGAAAGACCGTGGAGTATCCAATTGAAATAGCATTGGGACACAAAATTTTGAAATGTTTGGTTATGAACCATTGGAAGATAGGGTAGTGCTGATTTAATGACGCATTCTAGACAAGAGTAGCATGATGGACCTTCGCTGTGGTAATCAACTCTAAAAGGATTGACATGGTGGTAGCACTATGGTTTTGTCTAATCAATGCAGAGAGAGATGTGGCGCTGGCAGCTACAAAGGTTATCTTTTGGGATGTTGTGAAGTCTTGACTTGTAGTAGTGTGTCCGATGTGCACAAAAATGACCGAACATGGGCCTATGGTGTGGAGATGGGCCAAGGATGCATATACGGGAAACGAAGTTGTGCGACGCCGTTCAAGAACACATGACGCATGGTAGGGTTGGAAAGCACAAGCAAACGAAGTTGTGCAACTTCACGATGCACTGCAAGCCCTCTAGGACCAACCTCCAGTAGAAGTTCTTCATTTTGGTGTCACTAGGTGTTGTGATGTTTATGTTGCTATAGAGTGCAGTTGTTGTCGGTGATGGTGAATTGAAGAGGGTCGCATAACAATATTATAAGATACATTAACATAATGCAGTCCACTGAATCTGTCTTTTGAGTAATCAATTGTCCTTTTATGTGTTTTCATACCTAAATCTTTTTCTGACAAAGTATAAAACAGACAATTCATATACTTTCAAATTGTAACATACGACTTAAAAAGACAGACTGGATTTTTTTTAACCCAAGTGAAGTGGAAAGTTTCATATTTTTCTGAAAAGAATTCTACATGTTCATATGGATGTATCTTACACATGTGTAAGGTTTGGTGACGAAATAAGTATACATGTGAGCTATACTAAATTGACAAAATGGTGATTTCTAAAAAGTGAACAATACATGAACTGTTCATATTTCCAAAACAATAGCTCACATGGTTATTATTAGTTCCAACATAAAATTGGCACATGTGTAATATACTTCCATATAAGCATGTTGAAATTTTTCATAATTTTTGAAACTTCAAAATACTATTTTGGAACTATTCAAAATATAGGGCTCACTAGAGCTCATACTCCAAAGTGACTTTTTGTTAGAAAGAGTTATTTGTAGCAATTATTGGACTATCGAGCATTCTTTCCATGTCAGTTTGGTCGGTATTTATGGTCTATCGTTTGGGTAGTGTCCAACTTTTATCCACCTTATGGTGTTTTAAACTGGTTGGTAATCGGTCCATTGGTATATATACAAATATAGGGCCGGATCCTTACTGTCGCTGTGACACGTTTTTGGTTGTTCTCCATAAGCATAAATGACATGATCTTTGATAGGAGGAAGTTTCCTTGAGCATGGATGGCGGTGTTGACTTCGAATTGAATTTCCTCCATATTTATTCCTTTTTCCTATGGTTCGGCACTATAATGTTTTTCCATTGTGAACTAGATTTATTTTCTTATGTACATCCTCATAGGCACAGAATGAGGGTTGGATTCTACCTCGGTTTTATCGATCAGTTTGATGCAATGATAAGAACCAGTTAATAGGAAAATACCATCTATTTTCTATTTTAACATACCATCAGGACCTAGAGCCTTGTCAATTCATCTTGGACTTTAGTTTTACTAGTATTGCCACAAGGGGTTCTGCATTTCGGAGAAAAATACTTCCATTGTGAAATACCATGAATGCTAAATAATTAGAGATGATATCTTAGTTCGGTCTTTAATTAAATATTTATACTAAAAAATTATTTAACTGCCATTCCCATAGTTTAGTTTAAGTAGAAGTATGACAAGTTGATCCTCCTGGTATGTTTACCAATGATAAAAACAAGAGATCTTTATTGAGCAGTCTTGTATGCGATATGTTACAAAATCTGGTCAGGAGGCTGGTGTCCGAGGAGCTCAATTACCCATACATGACATAACTCTCCAATCAGGGTTGAGTACTCCACTACCCACCGTTGTTGTGGTCTGTAGCCAAACAGTGTGACCTTTTTTCTTTCTAAAAAGGAGGTTGAAACTCCCGACTTCTGCATTAGTACGATGCACATAACCAATTTTATTAATTATTAAGCAGAGAACAAAATGAAGACAATGCGATTGAACCATTACAGGATGTAGAATAAACACCTAGGACTACGTCGACTTATTCCACGACAAGGTCTTCAAGAAGAGATAAATGTCCTTGTTTCATTACCGCCATGTCCGGCCAAAGATGGTATGGACCAGGATGGCCAATGAAGGTCTTCCTCCAATAAAGGAGACAGCGCCTTCAGCAAGGTAATGACACAAGTTCGTAAATCATCATTCCCGACCAATAAATGTCAGGACAAGAGTTCTCCTCCAGACATGATCGACATTTAATCAGTATCTTGATGGCAGATCGGTCGATAGTTGCATCTGCCGATTCACCACACTAGGCGAAAAGGCACTACCAAATTGATGAGATGTCTATACCTCTTTGACCAGAGCCACAATCATCACGGGGCCCTGATGTCTCAGCATGAATCTAACCATTGCCTCTCTACAATGATGCGAGTCACAACGGAATCCACCAGACCATCGGAGGCACCTCCCGGTGGTGTTACGTTACTCATCCACCTCGGACACTGCCGCTGGAGCCACAAGCCTCCTCGTGTGCTGGCCGTTGCCCGCACAACAGAGCGGAATCCCCTTTGCGCTTGGCTTCTAGCACCGCCATGCCCGCAGATACACTAATGTGTCGCGGGGCTCCTTGATCTCTTTGTTGAGGTCTCTGTGAACTACCACCGCTGTCGTCGTCAGATCTAGCCCTCACAACATCTCGTGCGACGTATGTTTTCCTCCAAAATCTTCTATGGTCTCTACGAATCCAGAAAAAATCACCGTAAAGTTTCATCGTGGTTGGACTTCGTTTGGTACCGTTTTTCGGCGAAACAATAAAATAGGCAAAAATAGGAACTCGCACTTGGCACTAGATTAATAGGTTTGTTCCCAAAAATGATATAAAATTGTATATAAAGCATACAAAATTGATAATATAATAGCATGAACAATTAAAAAGTATACTCCCTCCATTTTTATTTACTCTGCATATTAGAGTTGACTGAATTCAAACTTCATAAAGGTTGACCAAGTTTATAGGAAAGAATATAAATATTTAAGATAACAAACCTATATGACGCAAAAGTACGTTCAATAATGAATCTAATGTTATTGATTTGTTATTCTACATGTCAATATTTTTGTCTATAGACTTTGTCAAAGTTTATAAAGCTTGACTTTGACCAAAGCTAATATGCGGAATAAATAAAAACAGAGGGAGTTGATACGTTGGGGACGTATCGCCCACGCGGTTTGTTCCCTGCCGCAATGACCACGTGGCCGACCCATCCATGTCAAACGACGTCCACATGACGAACTCCAGCCATGTAGAGTTGGAGGTGGGACATGAAGGTTGGCAATTCTCGTGTCCCATGTCATCCCCCCCCCCCCCTCCTGCAGCATCACTTTTTGGAGCTTACGACTGTTCATCTTGCGGGCATGGGGAAGACATGACGTGGAACACATACGCCTCCACGGCTGGCGAAGATTTAGACAAGGTTAAAAATTCTGATCCAGTTTTGTTTAATTGAAATATGTCAAAATATAATGAATTTTACCAGGTATAAATGAAAATTGTCCAGTTTGCATGAACCTTGTTCAATTTGTTCTAATACCATTTCAACTATCTCCAACATTTGGTTAATAGGGTGGGTGACTCTGATGTCAATGTCTGAGAACGAGTCCGCGGAAAAATATGTGTCTGTTTTGGGGGTCCGTGTTGCAGATGCCCTAACACACTTATTGGAATCCTAAAAGATAAAACCACGCAATACTCATGCAAATAAATAGGAAAGCCTAGGTAGATCCGATATCAAATATTAGGATGCCAATCAAAGAAAAAAATAAAAGCATTAATTGAAAGTTATGGATTGAACTTGGTTAGACAAGCTTCATTTAATTGTCAAATTGCATGCTTATGCATCCAACCAAGCTTTGTCGAGAGACTGAAGCCATGCAATTAGCGTTAGTCCAACCTAGACCAATATGAGATCGAATTACGTGTGGAGCTCCAGTGCGAATAAATTGCTCTAGGGTGCATGTGATTTATAAATGAACAATTTTATAGATGAACAATAGATTCATTAAAAAACTCAAAAGTGTCAATAGCATTTGGAAAATATTAATCAAGTATTCTTAGTTGTCACGAATACTTTCAAAAGGAATTATTCCTGTCGTCTTCAATACATTCATAAGAAATGCTTCATGCTATGGGAAAAACAAGTTTATAAGCACTACACTTTTACCTTTTACACTGTGTATATAATTTTTTCCCGTCAAACAAGGACATACAAAACTCAAATAAATACATGTGCAATATTTTTTTACAGTCTGCTAATATACGTGAAAGTGTTTTTTTACCAAGTAGCACATGTTTCTTGTGCAGCTTTGAATGACACGCCGAGCTGGAGCTTTGGGCACTACCGATCGTCGGATCTTAATGCATTATGCTAGGTGGTGGACACTATTTAGAGACAACCACCACAATGCATTGTTTCTTAGAGCTTTGGGCACTACCAATGTTGTATCTAAGTGATTATGCATTTAATGGATTTTGTGGTCATGTTTGCAGGGCTATTTTTTTGTGACAATCCGGGCTAGTTATTAGGAAAAGGAAATGAAAGAATAAGATAAGGAGAGTAGCCACATCTGTCTAGGCATTAATTTCATTGTACAGTGAAACGAGCAAATAGCTGTATCTTGGCTAATATACAACCCTCTCCTCTCTCTTCATTGATTAATGTGCCATGTCAGCATTTGACCTATGAAATTGTGCTCAGGCTATTCATAGTGGAAAGTAATTTTGATTTTTGGGTATTTTTTACGATTATTTTTCGTATAGGGGTGTGGAGCACCCAGGAGCTCCGGTGTATTTTCCCATATGGATGAGGATTTGGAGCACCACTATACAAACAATTCATTCAAAAAAATACCGAGAAATCTGAGAAAAAAACTGGGATTTAGGGATATCAAACGTGGGTTTCGATCTACTCCCTTGTGAAATTTCGTAAAAAAATTCAAAAACGTATTCATGGCGAAGGAAATACTGTCCGACCAAAAATCTACCCAAACAGTTTTTCTATACATAGGAATTTTTGTCTTTTTGCCACAAATACGTTTCCTGGTATTTTTGCACGAAATTTCCACACGGGAGTAGATCGGCAACCCACGTTTGACATCCCAAAATCCCAGATTTTTCTTTTCAAGTTTCTTGGTATTTTCTTGAATGAATTGTTCGTATAGGGGTGCGGAGCACCCGAGTGCTCCAAATCCTCGTCCCATGCATATGTTACTATCTTCATAGTGGGTATTAACATATATGTAGTATCATGCCCGCCATCATTTATTAAGATGTAGACTTGCTTTATCTTGGGTTGTGTTATGTTACGGTAACATATTAATGTTACTCTAAACATGGGTGTGTTAAATTACTTGCTAAGTTAGTACTCCCACTATGATCAGAGAATAGGATTGGGAGTGCCCTCAAACCCAGGTAGAGGAACACAAGCACCAAACAGATGTTACCCTTTTGTTTACGAGGAAGAATAAATATGTGGGACATATATGGGATGGTCCACGTTTCTAGAAGAGCTATATATATTTATATATGCCAGTATGTATATGCACTCACGCTATATCCTCTCGTGTGGTAGCTACCTTGCAATAGCAACCACAGTATATGTTAGTAGCTAGTAACAGCAAACCACACTATCTTCTCGTGAGGTAGTAGCAACAGCGTGTAGTTCCTTTGTCAATGACGCATTGCTGCTAATTTAAGTTAGGACTAGGAGACATTGGGAAATGCCATAGATCAGATAGAGTAGGTGCTGAGAATCTGGAGTGGTTCTCGTTAATCTTTCTTGAGGTTTTCGTCTAACACGCTCGACCTATGTAGACAGCGGTGTACAGACGTGTTGCCTAGGTATGTCTAAATGTTAGACAACGAGCTGATGGGCAGGCATTTGGATCCCTGCACATTCATAGTTCGGGCGGAGCATCAGATTCAGTACGGATCGAAGAGACTATAGCCTATCGGCTTGCGTAGGTAGTAGCAAGCTTCAAAATGTTGCTCCCAATGATTTAATCGAGTTAGATTCCATACCAAAAGTTGCCATCATGTTCTCTGTAACCTGTAAGGCTTTTTCGCTAAGGAGCATCGAATGGTTAAGTACGCCACCAAATGCTTCCTCCTATACGGGCTCGTAGTGTAGGGCATTCCGACAATATATCTTCCCACAGCTAGCCAGAAAATACCATAGGCAGCCTCCACACGTCACACACTCACACGGATACAGTGCTCCACCTCTACCGTGACTGATGTTTTACTTCAACGGTATGCATGGATCCTAGTGTGATGTAGGAATGCACCTGCGTGCGACTGCTTTTTCAGTTTAATGATGTGCCTGGAGCCTAAATGTTCACGTACTCTTTGATCACTTCGCCATCCAAGGAACAGAGAAACATTTGGCAGGATCAATCTCTCTATATTGTCAACTAGAATAACTATAGAAGATTCAAATTTTGGGAATGAGGCATGGACTATGACTAGTAAATTCTGGAAAAAAATACTTAAAAGTGTCGAAAACCATTTCGAAACAATTAAACATAAATATGTATGCATGTTCAATACTTTCTAAGCATGCTGCACGTCTTGAAAAAAAAACAGTACTAGCAAAATAAAATGGTTTACACACTATACTTTCTTGACCTCTTTACGTGTTGGATTTGATTTTGAATTTTCCATAAGAATTTGCAATGAGTCAGACAAACTTCTTTATTTTTAAATAATGACATACAAAACACATACAATTACGCGTATGATGCTTTCTGCAGATTTAATATTTTGAAAGGTGATTTTCAGCCAGGAGTACGTACTTTCTGGTGTACCTTTGATTCTTTGAGCGACTCCTCGAGCACGCTTATCTCGAAGGCCAATCAGAGAGAAACACACAAAATTTGATGTTACCTGTTTTCTTTCAGAGGAAGAATAAATGCAAGACACATATATGAGGTGGTCCATTTATTAGAAGAGCTACGTACATTTATAAAGCAAGAACGTGGAGATTTCTTTTGGTAATGTCGTGTTCCTGTTAATTAATTAAAGATAGGACTGGGAGACATTGGGAGATGCCATAGTGCTGCTTTAATCCGTGCATCACGCTGGGTAAAAAACGCATGGATGTCACACGGTATATCAGTGCAGCAGGTTGCCTAAACACGTTCTACAAACAGAGATCCACATAAACACATTGGGGATGTAGCGGACACAGATGCGAAGTAGATGCAATGTGGATAGTTGGTCAAATGTTGTACCATGTGAGAGTCTAACACTCTGCATAGTTCTAAAATGTTCACTCCACCGCTTGATCAAAGGGTTACATGCAATAGCGTTCGTACTTTCAGATAAATCAATGTGGAATATTTCAGTTCAAACGAGATTGGCGGCGACAGGCCGACAGTATATCAAAATTGGATCGATTTAGTTGATATTGATTCCTTAGTAAACACTTTGCATGGCCTGTTTGCTTTTCACCTTCTGTTTGTTCCAAATTGGCGGTCCTATAACCAGGATTTGCCGAGAATGTAAAATTTTGTCCTGATCAGATGTGCACCGCTAGCCATAGGCATCTTTTGTCCTTTATTTCATTGAACTGATTTCTTGCGTAATTTTGTTTTTGTCATGATAATACCTGTAATAATCTGATTTACCTATATACATTGACTATATGGATGCAGAGCACAGTGAGATTTTTCTATTTTCTCAGGACATAATCCGTTCATATGTCTACAACAACAACCAACAGTCACTGTACCAAGCTTATGGTAAGCCATTGTTTGCAAAATCTTTCTCCTTTAGATTGTATGTTGTTTCAAACATACAATTTGGTACTCGTGTAGGACGAAAAAATCATGACATAACAAAAATATCAAACATAATCAGAAACTATTGTACCCAGCTTATGCTAAGCCATTGTTTGCTATATCTTTCTTCCTTAGAGTGTGATCCAATCATAATCTATGTTACGTTGAAGCAATGCATTATTTTTAAATAAAGTTGAATTTCAATACCAATTTGACCTTCTCTATAGACGCCATCATAGTTGGCCATGACCGAGGTCAGGACGCTTTTTACCGACATTCGCCTCACTCCAAACCAGCAGCTACCCAGATCGATGATGAGCAACGCCATGACAGTGTGTGCAGCCGCGGATCATCGGCAGGGAGCCATCATCCTCGCCGATCCCTCACCACGCCGTTAGGCGTCAACCAACGACGGATCAGGATGGGATCCAGATCCACGGTTGCAGCCGCACCACCATCACCAAGGAACCCGCAAGTTCCCGCTGGCCATGGAGGTAAGCTCCGCCGCCGCATGATGTGGGACTCCTCGCTGGCCACTGCATGCCCTCTCCCTACCCCAGCCGATCCAGGGGGTTTGCCGCCGCGTCCAGCCAAGCAGCCTATGTCGCACAACCTCAAGGCAGCCAAGTAGCCACGTCGCCGGAGGTCGCCGCATGCGCTCCATGAGAAACGTCACGCACAACCGCTGGTCGCCAGGACCTCCTGTCCGAACGCACACCGACGAGCCCCCGAACCCGTTGCCCAACGAACCGTGAGCTTCCGCAAGAAGGCGCCCTGCCACAGTTGTCAGGCGTGCGGGCTTTGCCCGGTGGCGTTCTCCGGCAGCTGCTTGGGAAAGGAGGATGCAGGAGAAGCAGGCGCATTACGGTGTCTTGCCCGAGTCACTCGGGAGGCGATCCACTTTTCTTGCAGTGATGCAGAGTGTTGTTTCTCATGCTGGGTGTCATCTAGTTATTCCTACACCTGGGCCACCAATATTCTAGTTTTGAAAAATAACATTTTTTCTTAATTTCGTTTAGAAAAATATGTCTATATTTTTATTTTAAACACAAAAAATGGTATTGGTGATATTGCGGTTTATGAAATATTTTATTTATTGATGCCAAACATAGCCTGAAATTGTCAATTCTTATGCTATCCTGTGCTTATCTTGAACAAACATGGCGATGACTCATACCCTACACGATAAGACACACAATCATATACTCCCTACATTCCTAAATATAAGTTCTTTTAGAGGCTACACTCGGATGTATATAGACGTTTTTAGAGTATTGGTTCACTCATTTTGTTTCGTATGTAGTCTATACTGAAATCTCTAGGAAGACATAAATTTAGGAACTGAGGGAGTAGGTTATGCTACCGGTCACGTTATCCATATAAATTAAAAAGACACATGTGATGATCCAAACACGCCACGCCATGGAAATATATCATTGCGTAGTTCAACTGTCCCAACATGCCACATACGGGTTCATGCTGCACCTGCTCTCTCCAAGCACACGCATGCGAGCCTAATATATAGATACACGCACACGCTATCTATCGGCAACTACTAGTATCGCAACGGCAGCTGCAGGTAAGCAACAGGAGAGCTTGCAATATGGCTGTCGTCCCGCTCTTCCTCGTCCTCATCTTAGCCGTCGCTACCATGGCCATATCGGAGCAGGACACGACCACGCACATCAAGGTGTACTGGCATGACGTGTACAGCGGGCCGAGCCCGACGGCGGTGGAGGTGGCGCGTGCCCCGTCGACCAACTCGTCCAAGACCCTGTTTGGCGGGGTATATGTCATCGACGACGCGCTCACGGACGGGCCTGACCTCAACTCGTCGAATCTGGTGGGGCGCGCGCAGGGCATGTACGTCAGCTCCGGCAAGGACGAGCTGGCGGTGCTCATGAACATGAACTTCGTCTTCACCGCGGGCGGCAGGTACAACGGCAGCAGCATCGCCATCATGGGACGGAACTCGGCGGCCTCCGCTGCGGTCCGCGAGATGCCTGTCATCGGCGGCACCGGCATCTTCCGCTGGGCCCGTGGGTACGCGCTGGCCACAACGTACGCCTTCGACATCAGTACTGGTGATGCCACCGTCGAGTACAACATCTTCATCCGGCACTAGTAGATCGGACGCTCAATCGGCTGTTGTTAACATTATGCTTATTTAAATGATGAATAAGAACATTTGAGATGCTATGATTAATAATTTAATATAATAGTTATAATTATTCAAATGCTCAAGGAATATGTATTTACGTCATTACTCTTGTGCTTTAACATTCATCTAAACACGGAAATACGGATTTTTTCTGTGAAAGGAAGGAGAGGATATTTGATTAAAAAAATCACACAACATAGACACACGCTCATACATGCATATGCATATATACTCACCTCTATGAATGCACGCGTGCTCACCCTAGCCCCTTGAGCAACTACTAGAGACTGATCTGACAAATCATCTTGGGATTGACGAAGTCACCACAGACATCTTTGTAGTCAACGAGAACGTCTCCTTCTATTGAGTGCACATTGCTGGAAGGCTTGTAATAAATATAGAAAATGCGACCACCAATGACAAGTTTATGATTTAAACCCTGATGGGTTGGTTCCACCACAAGGAACCTAACCATCCGATCCACGCTCAGTTCGCATGATATTTGATAGTTTTTAGTTTTCGAGGATAAGGATATTTGGTAGTTGTAACTTTTAGTGGTAACGAAAGATTGATTGTTCAACGTGGAAAGACAAGATTTTCTATGTCACAATAATGTATGTTTGTAACATTACTAGTCTATGGCACATCGTAGATTACAATTAATTGAGGTCGTAAAATCTTTGATTATGTGCACAATAAGGATAGAACAAGAATCATAGTAGCCAGAAAGGATATTACAGCGATCTTTTACTGGTTTGCATGTTTTGCATTGTCTTTCGTGCCAACTATTTTTTCTCAATGGATTTCAGAAATCTCTGCCATACCTACATATACAAATATTATTTTGCCATATATATGTACGAATTATTGGCGACCCATTGGCGTATACTCCTTCCATTCCTAAATATAAGCTTTTTAGATATTCCACTACAAAGTACATACGGATGTATATATATAGACATACTTTAGAGTGTAGATTCACTCATTTTACTCCGTATGTAGTCCATAGTGGAAGCTCTAAAAAGACTTATATATAGGAATAGAGGGACTATATGTCTCTTGCGGCCATCGTGCCGTTGCTCTGGGTTTCATTAGTTGGTCCCGACATTACCTGTAATTGGCGTTATCGGCACAAGCGAGTTTTTACCTTCTCGAAGACAATGTGGTGGAAGAACATCAAGTTAGTTGTATATGTTAAGATCATATCTTGCAGTGGTCCTTTAATAATTGTGTCGTAAATACAACCTTGTCATCCATAATGTAAACTTACGGTCTTGCGTCAATTCAATTGAAAAACATGGTGGTGTGTAACTGCGGATGCAACGCCGCGAGGCATAGAATTTTCACTTCTTGGTTCTCAACTAGTTTACGTGGATTTTATATAATAAAGAAAATAGTAAATAGATGGACTGATTAATTGCAGGTCTAGGACAGAGCGTTTCTTTCTTTGGATGTAGGGGTTAGTTGGCCAACTATTAATACTTGTGTTTGGTGCTGAATTTTCCTTGCAAGATGGTTTGGTGTTGATGCGGTCTAACGACTGGCAACACGCGCTCCATGCTAACTTGATATAGTACTAGTAGCTACTAGCGAGTGTTAGGATTAGTTCCAACTACCACAACTTATCCACTAAACAAAGAAAACCATACCATCCAGCTTCACCGACTTTAGTTTTGGTTGCTGCTTTAAAAACGGTTGTTAAAGCAGGCGATACATTTCTTACAATTAATGTAATAAAATTTGCTAATTCAACATGAATTGACAATTTAACTTAGATTTGCATGGATCTCAATTGTGGCAATTCTTGTCTGTTTTTTTTTTCAAAAAAGAGGATTACCTCCGGTATCTGCATCGAAGTGCCAAGAACATCTCTAGCAACCAAACAAACACAATAATCAAAACCAAAAGCAACAACCGGAAAATGTAAGACAAGATGTCTAAACACCTATTTTGTTATTGGACCGCCATTCTAACTTGTTGAACGTCGCCCGTACTATCCTCTCCCATATGTATTTTTTCCCATAATAACTTGGCTAGACGGAACTTAAGAAATAAGTGTTGAATCAATTCCTCTTGGTCACAAAAGAAATCATTTCCTCCTTTTCTATCTAAGTTTACCCAAATTGTCCTTTGTTAGAATAATGTCATTATGCACAAACCCCATGAAAATCATAATCTTTGAAGGTATTTTAATTTTCGAAATGTGAATAGGATGGGGGATTGGTCCCGTATTAATAAGGTCCATGTACATAGATTTAACTGAAAACACACCAGAACTAGAAACAGCACACCGAAATGAGCCTGCCTCATTAGATAAGGTGACAACCTTTGGATTAAATGCAGCCATCAATCCCATCGTCCCAAGCCTACTACATGCCGGGGAGCTTGTAGAAGGCGGGGTAGTCGCCGTCGTCGTTGTCGTCGTCATCGCCGTCCTGCACGCTGCCATCCTTGCTGCAGCCCTGTCCTCGGTCGCCGCTACGGACGGGGTTGGTCGGCGCCGGGGCCTCCTCGTCGTTGTCGTCGAGCATGATGACGCCGCCCTCGTCGCGGCCGTGGCGCCGAGCAGCGATCTCCTCCAGAGCGCGGTGCTGGTGCTCCATCTCCTCCCGCATGTAGTCGCCCCGCGCCCATTTGAGGCCGGTTTTGAGGTCGGTGGCCACGTCGACATGCTCCTGCTTGACGAAGACGGGCGGCGTCGCCGGCTCCTTCTTCGAGCGGCAGCCCTCGTTTATGATGAGGTTGCCATCGCGGTTGCGCCGGCGCTCCGGCGTCTCCTAGGGCTCGGCCATGATGGCGGGGAGCGGCGGTGTGCCGGAGGAGTGGGAGTCAGAGGAGGAGGACGCCTGCCATGCGCCTCGGCAGCCACGAGCTGCCGCTCCGGCGCGAGAAAGAAGGCGCCGGGTACTCCAGGGGCGATGAGTTGCCGGCCTCGATGTGCTCGAGGACAACGTGGAGAGTGCGCTTGGGGATGCCCCAACATTGACGGTGGCCGTCGGAGTTGTGACGCCCCCATGGTGCGGGAGCATCGTACGTGGACGTGAGCTAGTCGGCATGGCGGCGCTCGAAGTATGCCGTCCACAGAGCGTTGCTGTCGGGGGCGTACCTTGGCTGCTATCGCGCTTCCTCCGGAAGCGCCGCCCGGATCCACGCGATCTCACCACGGCGTTCAACACCGGTGGGCGGCAGGGGCACGGGGACTCCTCCAGCGCTGAGTCTCCACGACCCCCGGCACGCGCATGTTGGGCGGTGTCGGGTAGTCCGCCTCATAGAGGCGCGCCTCCCACTCGTGTAGATGTCGGTGGCTGAAGCCGTTGGCCGCACCACCGTCGCCGAGGAAACGCTCGGCCGTATGCGAAGGAGGGGATAGGGCGAGCAAGGGCGCCGATGGAAAGAAGGTGGTCGGCGGCGAAAGAGACGGTTGTGGGAGACGGGTGTGCGGCCAGCTGCGATGATGGGCGATTTTATAGCGGCAAGGGGGCGGCAGCAATGCGGACGCGTGGCGGGAATTGGGGGGACGCGCGGCGGCTCGCCTTCACTGTGCCGCCCGTGGTCAATGGAAGGCTGCCCGAGGCAGCCTTGGAATTGATTCGCACGGGGGCTGAGGCGATGAGATGAGGACGATGATGCAGCCGCTGACTCGGCGGGCTTACGGGCTGGGAATCCGGCACGGGACGATTTTAAGCGCGTTTTAATTTCACACGGCGCCCGGTCGGCCCCAGCGGGCTGGGTTCGGCCTGGGTCCGCCGGCCCCAATTTCGGCCCTAACCGGTGAAATTTGGGCTCCTGGGAGCGCGACTGTGCCGTTTTTTTAGCGTCGGCGATAAAATAGCGGCCTGGGGGCCTGTGTGGGGGGGGGGGGGGGGTGGAGATGGTCTTAGGAGGAAGTAGAAGGTAGACTTTACAACTAGTGGTAGTGAATATTGATGATGTTTGGCACTGATGCTGAATCGCTGAATCGACCCATGATTTGCTTGTCAAGTTTCAATTGGTAATATGGTTCCCTATAGTAAAGTATGGGGTACATGATTTGGTTTTCTTAAATTGGAATGTAACAATATCGATTAACTATACTCGCTCTTGATTAGATTGAAAATCCTTGTTCAAGGTTCACTAGTCAACCAAGTCATGAATAGTGTGATTCTTGTGGATATTCTGTGCAGATATGTGATGTTGTTCTCCACCTCCCTACCCACTCCGGACAAGAATCGTAGAGAGCGAATCACTTTCCTTACCCTTCTTATAAATGCACCACCCGGATTAGACTATTTATGATTGATATTTATGTGCCCACACTACCATTTACTACTATGATCTATATTGTACCATGGTGTAGGTGCACTGATTTAGTTGCTTTACTCATAGGATATCTCTGCAGCACAGAGCAATGCCATAGAGGCCTATATATACTTTAGAAGACAACAACCATGTTCAATTGTATGAGCTTTTTATATTGGTAATGGTTTGTAGTTTAAGGAACCATGAGTGAGCCAGTAAGAGGAAGAGAGAGCCTCTAAGAGCATTGGAGTTAGGATCACTAGTCGTCAACCCATGCATCCGCACGGTCTAGATATTATAATAACTTATTTATATATCTTTGCACACGATAATTTATTAGGGAAGCATACAAAATGAAGTACTAATAGCATTTGTTGTGTATGGTTATTTTGAAAGATTCAAAATTATAGGGAAAGCAGAAATCTGCCTATCATATATATTAGTTTTAAAACATGCAACGTTAGTTTTTGGATATTAACAAATACAGATCGATTTTCTGGATACATAACGATTCTAGTCTTAAATTTTGACGGTAAGATTTTGTACCTTATGGAAATATATAATAAACATTGTATCAGGCATACATCTAATCGTGTCATGAAATTTACTGAAAAGAAAAAACATTCAAAGGTGTCATAAATCACGGATTTGAAGTCCTGGACCTAGTTTTTTTAAACAATGTCTTCTTATATGTATTCGAGCAATATCCAGTTGAGAACTTAGGCTATCTGCAATTTTCTATCTGTGCAAAACTCTTACTCTCTTAATATATGAGGTCAGCCTTACATCAGACTATGGTTGCCAGGCATTACTTAAACTAATTAAGAAATTAAGAAATAGAAAAGGTTTGATTAGAACATAAATAATGTAGCAATATAATTTTTTATTAAAAATCATGAATTTGTGAGATTTGAAATGTGAATCAATAACTTGAGAATATTTAAGGGAAGCCCGTTTTGGCATGGCTTTATCTAATGAAGTTCCAAACAAATATTTCTTATTTTGTCTTCCATGTTTCATCTAGGATGAACGGAAAAAGAACAAATGAAATAACAATTGTAATGCTAACCTAAGCACTATTGTTGAACGATTTACACTATTGTACAACTTATATATCACATAAAACCTCTCTCTCGAAAAAATAAAATAAGCTTATTAAGAATTAACTGTTGGTTAACAGGCATAGCAATAAACCTCTCTCATGAAATATTTTTGAGGTAAAAGCATATCAAGTATAAGCAAATTTCTGAAACAAAAAAATTGATTTATTGTCTTGCCTTCTAGTCCAAACTTGAATCGACCAAATCTTTTCCATCATCAACTCGTGCCCTATATGGGCTAGTTATTTGAAAAATAAATTACTTACATTTATAATATTTTATCATTTGAAAAACATTAAATCATGCACCTGCATGGGATGTTGCCTGAATCCTTTTAATCATGCAGATGCATATATTTGAATCTATTTATCTAAATAACATACAATTTCATTCAATACAACACAGTATTTCTTGTAATTATTGTTTACACTAAAAATTCTTATATTCAAATACATTTTTATTCCATCCTTTTTTATGATTTTAAGCATATTAAAAGTAGACAGAGCCCCTAGTGTGCCATTTTAATTGTATAAATTTATATTTCAAATATTTGTTTGTTTATGGTATCATACGTTAGAAAACGTTTATATTCCATCCAACATAGGTCGGAAGCACATGTGAAAAATAACATGTTATACCTACTTGGGCTCCTCACGGTGCTTCACAAAGACAACACCTTTGGATTCAAGAGAAACTTGACAGGGAACATCAGCTCGGTGGTATGGTCAGACTACAGATTAGTACCTCACAGTTTTCCTGAGTTTGTCTCGTCAGTTTTTTCATAGGGAGGATCCGATCAGTGCAATATGTACGAACTAACCTGAACCTTTGGTTGTACTCCTAATATCTCAGTTTCGGATCTATCAAAGCAACACGCTAAGCTGCAGCCAAGTGGAGAGTGTTGATTACCAAATATCAGCCGAACTGTCACAGCGGGAGTTCTACTATATATTCATCTTATCAAACACATCTTTCTTTGTAAACAGGCAGAGCTCTGCTATTCATCGCCAGAAGAGAAGTTCAAGTATCATCTTATATGTTTGTGCTAAAAAAAACTTAGTAGATGGTAAATTATTAGAGTAATAAACTGAGTAATCTCCACGCAAACAAAAACAGAAACCGAGTAATCAAAGTAATACCGGCTGGGTTCTTGAGAGTAGGTGGCATTACGCCTTGCCAGCTTAGACAAATCGTTCCCATCTTCTCATCATATTCTCACATTCTTTTGTACGACTGACACTTCACCTCCAAATTGATCTGTGCTGACCAGGAGCCCTAGATCATAGGGCCTCACTTGGTGTCTGCTGGATCAGAAGAAGAGCATGATGAGAGATCTGCTTGATCAACGCGAGGGCTCCATTGATGGCCGAAGGGCTTCAGATATGTAGTACCTCAGAGGATGAATTGATCTTAGCCACGAATTGTAAGGCCTTAGGAGCTAATCATGGTGGTTTCGTAACATAAAGAAAACTATTACGTTAGCTGAAGGATCGAGAAAGAGCAACTAAATAGAGATTGTCTCTTGTACGTTTCCTTGCAGATTTTAAAAAAAAAATCTGAGACGTAACAAATTTGGCCCATCAAATCAATGATTCTGTTTTTTTTGTGTTTCTGTATAACGTGGTATATGTCTAAATTGTGTCAGGTATGGTCTTTGGAACATGTAGGTTGTTTCTTTTTCGCCTCAAAAGTTACGTGACTCGTGGGGTTAAGATATATCAATTATACAGATGAACGTTTCAGATTTTTTTAATGATGTGGATTAAGCTGGAGGCTTTATTGGTGCCTCCAATTAGTAAATATATAAGATATAAGATGGAGGAAAGTGTAGAGCTCAATTTCTCCTCTAATATCATGAGTAAGCCAGGAAGAGGAACAAAAGAGGGTCTAAGAACGGTGGTCATGGGAACATGGAGGAAAGAAAAATAAGTCATCCTTCTAGAAATAGATGCTCCTTCCTCTTCCTTTCGACTTGCAATTTCTTTTTTTGAGAACGCACAATATTTATTTTTGAGAAAAAAAGATATTCAATCATATGCTTAGATAATATGAATTTTAAGATGTGCCCACAAGAGAAAAAACAGAGGGTCTACAAGCAGACAAGCATTAACCATGGTACAGAGGAAAGCATAAAAAGTTCCATCTAGAATTAGAGGTTGGGGTTTTATTTTCTTGCACAATTTCCATTACGATAAACAATAGACAACGTCATGGTTTAATTGGTCTCTTTGGCCTGCACTACTGCAAGCTATCACCCCAAAGAGCACAATCCAGCTACCCCAACAGTGCATCATTGAGAACCTGAGCTACAGTTATGCTTCTATTACTCAAAGGTAAGAGCATCTCCAGCCGCGCCCCCAACAGGCCCTCCCCAGGCTTTTTTGTCGCGCCGGTCGAGAAAACGACCTGGTCGCGCCCCCAGAAGCCCGTTTTTGCCGGCTCAGGCCGAAACTGGTGCCAGCGGACCCAGGCCGAGCTCGGTGCCTTGGGGCGCTCGACGCCGACACAAGCGAAAAGGGTGCGCGGGTCCGCCCCGTCGGCGAGTCGAGCGCCTCTTCCCGCCGTTTCTTCCCGCTTTTCCCCCACTTCCCTCCCATTCGCTCCCTTTCTCCCGCCAATCTCCCTCCCGCTCGCCTCCCAGCCGGCCGGCCGCGATGCCACCGAAGAAGTACTTCGTCCCCCGGGCCGCGGCAACCGCGACAGCCTCCGTCGCCCAGCCGAAGCAGAGGAAGCCGAGGGCGCCACCGTCCAAGCCACCGGGCATGACAAACGCCGAGTGGAGGGCGAAAGTTCAGCGATGGGAGGCTGTCACCCCCGACCGGCGAAACAGGGCGATCGCCAAGAAGGCCCGTGACAACGCGGCGCGTGCGGCTGCGACTTCGGTAGAGCAAGCCGAGGCCGAGGCGACTCGCGCGGGGATGATGAATCCACCCGGCAGCCACGTCCAGCACGCGCCCTGGGGAGGCGTCGGCTCTCCGTCGCCGCAGCCATGGGGATGCACGCCCTCGGTGGGCTACGCCGATGGGGACGCGCACGGTGGGTTCAACCCCAACGTCACCTTCCCCCATGGACACCCGGCTCAGCACACACCCTCGCCTGCCTTTGCCGGCGTGCAGTACCCTCCATACAACTACTCGCCGCCCGCCTACACGTCCGCCCGACGCCCCCTTTCCGCCATGGCGCGCTGCCCTTCTCGCACCTCGGCGACATCGACGAGACCGAGGCCGACATGGACGACATCATCGTGACCGGCTCGACCGTGGCCGCCGCATCTCCCGGGTTCGTCACACCGGGCGACACGGTGGATCTCAGCGGCAACATGGACGGCGAGCTCGGCTACGTCTACGGCGAGGAGGAGCAGGAGGAGCAGGAGGAGGAGGACGAAGAGGAGGAGGAGGAGGAGGAGGAGCCGGCGACTGTTCCGGCGAGGAGGCGCAAGAAGAAGAAGCGGGCGGCCAGGTCCGGCGATCCGTGCATCAACTAGGCATCCAAGGAGGAGGAATGCCTCGCCGAAGCATGGAAAGTCGTCTGCCTCGACCCGACCACCGGCACGAACCAGAGCATCGAGACGTACTGGGAGTGCATCAAGGACGAGTTTGACGAACGCAAGCTCGTCGACCCCTACTTTAAAGGCGTCTACATGCAGCGCGGGGCGGAGGCGATGGCGAACCATTGGGGGCGTGCAACAAATGACATGGGATCGTCGAGGAGGTCGCGGCTCGCCCGGAGAGCGGCGCCAGCATTGAGGATCAGGAATGGCACGCTGGTCTCCCGCCTCTCTTCGCCGTATCGCCCGCCAACTATTTGTTCCTCCGCGCGGTTGCTGCACATGTTCGCCTTGTATCGGCAGGGCAACAGTGGCGCGAATTCAAGTACCTCCACATTTACAAGCGCATTGACATGTGCGAGAAGTGGGCGGAAGTCTGGCGCACCCTCAACAAGGCCAAGGAGACCTACAAGCCGGACGATCCGACTCCGGGCGCGTCAGAAGGGCGGCCGGACGGCAACAAAGGTGCCAAGAAGGGGAAACACGCCGACGCGGCCACCGCTCGAGTTCAGGAGTCCATCGAGCACTGCCTCGCCGACGCACAGGTCCGGGCCGCCCTTCGTGAAGAGAAGACCGAGGCGCGGTGGTCGGTATTGATGTCGAGCAGCGCCGTCAAGCTCGACCTACTCCGGACCAACGTCGCCGCGAAGAAGAGAAACATCGACCTGGCTTTCCTGCTGGGCGGGGCAGACATGCTCCAGAGCAACGACGAGGCGGTCAAGGCATGGTACTTGGCGGAGCGTGGCCTCATCCTGAACCAGCTTCCCTCGATGACGCCGCCCACGCCGACGCACACGCCGACGCCGCCGCCAAGCCCGAGTGATGCCGTCGAGACTCCGCGCAGCACAGAAGCCACGCCGACGCCGCCAAGCACAAAGACCCCGCCAAGCCCGCGCACGCCGACTCCGCAGGCCGACCTCGCTGTCTGATGCGCACACGCGTCCTTTCTGCTTTTTGTACGCCAGACTTTTCATTCGATCGCCGAACTTGTGGCAGCTTGATCGCCGGATTTGTGGCGTCTATTTTGTGAGCGGGAATGACTATGTTTGAATTTGCCCCCAGATGCCAATCTAGCGCCGATTCACCTCCAGACCGCTCTTTTTCAGCGTCCTGGCGGGCTGAACGGCTGGAGATGCTCTAAGATAATATAAGTTGGCGAACTGAACACTATGGGCTGGTTCCTCCCAAAGCCACACATACTAGTGTACACCATGTTCTACTTGCCTGCTGCAACAACTCAGGAAATCATAAATACAAACTTCAATTTCCAGCCAAGAAAAGCGAAGTTCCTGATCTAAAGCTGACTTCACACATTATGCTCCCTCATGCAAAGGAAGGATTAAGCTGATTCAGCTGTTCTAATCCCGACTCAATCACATCAAATGCTCCCCTATCAATGATACTAAACAAGTTAAGCCTGGTTGAACTGAGCATTAATTAGTCAGGCCATGAATATTGAGTAAGTCAGGCCGCAAAGCGGTCAAAATATCTCCAGAGTCCAGGCCAGTTTAACCAACTTGCATTTCAAAAGGAGGTGAACTCATTTGGATCAATTAATCTTCACTTTATTACATCTTTTGTCATATCTAGAGTAGAGGGCATAGTCAAAGAAGGCGAAAAGGCATATACATACAGAAAGTTGACAAGGCCACACAGCGAAAATGCATAGGAGTGCTCGTCCTCGCCTAGTCACGGTATCACACACCATCGCATGTCTCAAGATTTGTGATAGGATAGGCCGCCGGTCAGACGACGTTGCTTTAATGTTTCCAGCTGGTCCATAGGCGCCGTCACGTCTGTTCCACGGCACCGTCACCTCCCGCCCGTCCTGTGCAGCGGCCCAGTCTAATTCAAGGCAACAGTGCTTCGGTGCCGAGGAGCCATCGCTTGCTGGTTTGTACCTGGTTCTGGATGTACACTAAAAAACAACAAACCTGGTTTTGCATGGCGATTCAAGCAAACAGCCATCTCAAGATGCCGGAGAATATCAGGTCCTATGGTGCTCCCATGCTATCATTTTCAAAAGTCATTTTACGTTTTTCAAAAAAGAAAAAAAAAAGTGTTCACAAGACGTGTGTCTGCGTTCTGTAAAAAGTTGAAACCAAAACATTGAAATGCATATTGAGAAACAAACAAATTCAGCATGAATAGTATAAAAAAGCTAAAATGACATTATTTACATTCAGATTTGTCTTTTTGTTTCTCCATATATATTTCGTATTTTAGCTTGAAATTCCTACATATTAATTGTAGCCATGGTGAATACCCACAATTTTTTGATTTTAAAAATAAATAAATGTGTGGTAGCACAAAATATAAGATTGTTCAGTCGGTGCTCAATTTGAACGATAACAGAGCATCGCGAGCCGTCCTAACAGATGAATGTCAAGAGCTTATGAACTCTTTTGGCAAGATGAGGCAAACGAGACAATGCATGAGGCTGCTCCCTACAATGCCAAACTAAGGGCAAAGGAGTTGTGGATGGATCATCTGCCTCAGCTCTTGGTTCGTTTTAGTGGGAAAGACATGGTTATTATTTAAATAAAGTTGCCGAATTGTAAAATAAAACCAGCTATATCGACGGTCGCTGTGTGTAGCCAATTTATTTACCCCACCTCCCTCACACCACGTGTCCCACCCGGGTATTTTTAGAAGGAGGGTTCATTAAGAGACCGAGTTTAAATTAACGAACCCATCAACACACAAGTATTACATCGTCCAACACTACTACAAAGGTAAGCAAAGCAGCAAAAGAAATACAAATTGTTGTGCAAACAACTAACAACTAAGTCAAAACCACTAGCAAAGATATGGAAACTAAAGCGATGCAGCTACAAGTCGACGAAACCCTCCACCGAGCGAGCAGAATATCACAAAGATACACAAGCTGGACCTTGAGAAGGAGCAACAATGAGTATGTGAAGAAGCACCTTTGTCGTGGAACACTATTTTGAAGCACTGAAATTTGTCTTTTTGTGGAGGCAAAAGAATTTTTTTTCGCAAAACTTGTGCCGCCCACATATTTGTGAAGATGATACACGTGAAATTTTGTTTTGAAATTTTACTCATTGATGCAACAAGAAATGGCATGGTACACATGTTATATACAACAAATTTACCATGATCCAAGGCAAAAAAATATGTTACAAAAAAGTAAACAAAAGTGCATGGCAAGTTTGCCATAATTTTTTTTTAAACACAAGCATATAACAAATTTGCCATGATCCATGGCAAAAGCTATAAAAAAACATTTTTGCCAAATGTGCAATCAGATGCGTACTCTAAACGCTGCTTTACCAAATTAGATTCCTCAAACCATTGGGAAATTGGATAGTTAATCATGCACGACTACACATTTGTGAAAGATTTACAGTACGTCAGGGACACTGGTAGTTCAGCAAATTGTTCATACACAAGTAGTTCGTTAAGACTAGTTAGACAATTATTATGTAAAAACAAAAATACTACCAAAATTTCATAGTACACGGCTATTAGAGCCCTCTGCAGGAGAATCACGGATCAAGGGCATTCTATGAGTTTGGTTCAGTTAACTGACCATCTCGAGATGCTGCAGGTATTGCAACTTTAGGGGTGCTGCAGGTATTCTTCCCATGCCCAGCATTTAGCTTCCTTTCTCGGCTTTTTTGGGATCACCCCTCGTTGCGGATAAGTGCTGCTCTTGTGCCCTGGTTGCAAAATCCAGTGTGCTTGCTGTTGTTGGTACCACTCAGCATGGAGTCGGGCACTCTTGCTGCACCATTGACCTGCCTTGACTTTGCTGCATGATCATCATACGGAGGGAGTACCTATCAACGGTGTCTGACGATCTGTGAGGAACTCGAATCCGTCAGCTCCCGCCTCCACCATCGCCATTTCCTTGAGCTGCTTTGCCTCGTGCGGCGGCCGAATGGATAAATCTCCTCATTTTTTCTCCTATATAGGCGTCAGGGTGTGGGGTTGGGGTGGACACGCTGTGCCATATATGCTTATCTGCTACGGACTCGCCATTTTCTGTGACGGACCCGAGCACATATGTACGTCCCAGTACGGGCCGGTAGGTGCATCATGTACCATTGGAACATATGTACGTCTTGCCGTCACAACATCGTCAAATCCAACCGTCACAACATCGTCAAATCCAACGGCGGACTCATCGTATCCCACTGTTCAGTGCTACGTCCCTTCCTGCTGGCCCACACAATCGCATTGAATACAAACTGTGACGCGTCCTTGTTCTATTCGTACATGGAGCGGGAGCAAGCGAGCTCGAGCACTACATCGCTGCTCTCACAAGGGAATTCACTTTCTTCATTAGGTATCTTCTCATGTATATAATACAATGCCACAGACTAAATTGTAGATCCCCCGTCCAAGAACTTATACAGGTCACACCTGAGACTAGTTAGACATGCTCTTTCCTTTAGACATGCTGCTCCCTATTCCGTTTTGTCTAGTCCATGTTGTCCATGCTGACAAGTATCAGAAGTGGATTTTGTTTCACAACTTGCCGTATTGTACCTTGATTCCTTTTTGTAGGGAGGAGTCGTATAGTGCCTAAACACAAGTGCTATGCCGCAGGCAAAGGCACCAATCATATATTCCACACCTGTGTTAGGAAGAGTGAAGACACATCAATCAGAAATAACTATATGAGCAAAAGAATATACTGGAAACACGTTGAAACTCAAAAGGGCCATATGCCTTCAGTCCCTCCAATACATCACGTAAGTATCCAAATCTTGGCAAATCCATGAATAAATATGATTATATGAACATAAGGACAAAATGACAGCAAAATGAAAATGGCTAAAGTGACAAATATGTATCTCTCTCTCTTACTCCCAAAGTAAAATAAGTGTTGAGCATATTGACTACATCATACATAAATTGGAATGGGGCCGGATTTCTGATATGATGAAGTGGTGGCCAATATGAGCAAACCAAGCAGCCGGACAGAGAGATAAGTCTACAGAAATATTGGATTTCCTACGCCTCTCCCTGGAAGCGCTTTACCTATGTATGTCCTTGCTTGTACTCATGAATTCCAGTAAATTATCTCTAAAACCATCAAGTGGTTGTGCGCCTAACTCTAATAAACTCCTTCCTGCGCGCACCGAACAAGAGCAAGACAAAACCTTACTTTCAAATATCTAACAACTATCCACAAAACCAGTGAGCGGTCAACCACTGCTCCTATAACCAAACGCCCGCCTCTAAGTTGATAGAGAAGGATGATGTACGTACCAGCCGGCAAAGTCTTCCTTGCTGAATTCAAACCTCCTGCTAGCTTCATAATTCCGATGCAAATCAGAGTTGAATAGAATTATCAAGCTTGTTTCACTTAAATGTAAGTAAGAGAAGGCAGACGTACAATATAGGAGAGACCAATAAAACCATATATTAACCCAAAGGTCCTCATACGGAGCTATATTCCCTGGTCGGATAAAATTCTATAGCGAACAAGATTAGCCCATAACTTTTGCAATGGACACAAAACGAAAAGGAAACTTTTCCTTTGAACAACTCAAACTAGATGAACAGCTCAATCTGGAAACATAGCAACAAGTCTAGCCGACAACTTTCTTGTAGCGTAACAGGGCTGAGATACGAGCACACAGCAAAAACAGTCTAATCATGTGATGGCTGAGGAAAGAGGACACACTGGCTACTCCTAACCAAATACAAGTTCAAGTTGTTCATACATCAAAAGGGGAACAAATACAACGAGCCAAAAGGAACGCTTATACAGGTACATATAGAGCAAATACAGCAGCCTTATAGAGGGTACAAGATCTCCTCTGACCCCAAACATTAATGCTTCAGATTTAGATTTATGCAGACCAACGCTCTCCCCAATCATCAAAAAGTCCATGCCACACAGTCACCCTAACCCTAAGTAGATTCACCCAAACTAACTCCTGGATCCAGACTTGACAATGGTTCAACTTTATGGACGGAATTATGCGAACAAAATTAACGATAACCCTAATTGACAGTACCAGAAGAATATGGGCACGCCAAATTACGCTGAAAATCATCGGTCAAATCCTAAGCCAGCACCGTGACTCGTCAACAATTGTGGGATAAAAAGATTCATCTTGATTATCGGCAGATACCTAGCGTTGTGGTCATGTTGGATGCAAGGTTGCGGTGGCCGACCTTGCAGCAGAAGCGAGCGGCCGGCGCCGACTGCCGGAGAGGGAGTCCAGCAGCAGATCAGAGCATCGCCATGGCCGAGACTTTCTTGTGCGCTCTAGTTGAGGGCTGGAGGATGATGCGGCGGTGACGAGGCCGATTGGGGATCTCCGGTCGCGACGGCCTCCGCCTCTCGCCTTCGAGTCGCGCTGTGGCGGCTACGTGCTGGGTGTCTTCAGGTTGCTAATTTTCGTTGCAGGAAAGTCTAGCTTGATTGTGATCGAGGCCTACAGGCGCCCGTCACAAAGTTCGTTGCAGAAAAGCCAAGCTTGAACATTTTTTTTCGCTCGCAGGATACATCAGCGCGATCGATCAGCCCACCCTGAAACGATCGCTCCCTTCATCTACCAGCGTGACCCTTCGACTCCTTCACCCGCGAAAAAAAGGGTTTCAGGGGCAAATTCTGAAAAAAGTTATTGGTAAGTTCGTCAGGTCTGTTTTTTAACACAGTATGAACGCAAATGCTCATACATACGTATATACACTCAACTCTATAAATGCACGCACCACACTTCCCTCTAAGCACCTGCGACAGAGTGAGCCAGACAAATCGTCTTGAGAATGAGTAAGTCGGCACATACGCCTTCGTAGTTGACAGGAACATCTCCTCCTAGTGAATGCACATCTCTTGAATGATGGAAGTAAATCTAGGAAAATATGAGCACCAGTGTCAAGTGTAGACTTGAATCCTGGTGGGCTAGTCAAACCAGTGTCTTACTAACGATACAACCATAGATTAGTTCGCAATATGACAAGTGTGTTTGTTTGTACAAAAGTAGAGACATGGCAAACTTTCTTAAAAGTAATTGTTAACTAGAAAATCGTGGCAAAAATGCGGTGTGTGTGATAAGTGAATAGCATAAAACTACCATGTCGTGGGATACTGTTCTAAAAATCTACCACATTTTTGTATGTAGCGGATACCTATTAGGCTGGTGATTTGTTGTTTCAAAAAACCCAATTGACCACGGGGTTTAAAATTGATCCAGTTTATGACATGTTGAGGTTGCTGCTAAATAAATCGTTTGTTTGACTGTTAACTTATTTGTGGGGGGGGGGGGGGCTACATGTAAGTTGCCTCTTCGTTCCTCTCCTCCACCGATCTCTCTATCTCTCGAGCATGGTCTCTCCCCTTCGAGCCAGCAGCCCTCTTCCCTCCCAAGTCGGCGACAACCCTCCCCTCCTCAGCCTTCCTCCGCGTTGGAAGCCCCACGGGAGAGGTCATGGCGGCATGTCAGCACTCGTGTAGGGGGTCGGTCGGCTGTCCCGCTAGCTACTTGCTATTGGTGTGCGTGGTGACACGAAGAGGGAGGTCCTGGAGTTCCTAGGTGCACCATTGCTTGTCAAATTACAACGCACCACAACAGCTTTGACTGAGCTTGTCCGCAAGTTCGGTGGCCACGGACTTGCGAGCATGAAAGACGCCACTAAGGAGCAGTTGACTTATTGGCTTCTAGGCAAGCGAGGTGGCGATCCAACGCCTTCGTTGTGAGCATGAAGGACAACCTCATCCATGACGTTCTTCCTTCCTGCTTCATCCACCTAACGATGGCAGTGTCCCTCATCGACGCACTCCATTTCAACCTCCTCATAGCGGTTGCGGACACGGCTTATCTCGATATGGAGCAAGGACCCTGTTTCTTTAAAAATAATAAAGGGTCCCAATTGCTTACTAAAAATATTTGCAAGGACATGATTGAATGGACCCAATTTCTTAATATATATTTTTTGCAAATAACACGGTATTATACGCAAAATATAGTTGATAACTCACTACAAACCCCATGGTAACTTTTGACCCCGGTATAAAAGTTCGTTGGAAAACATACCCTTATAACTTGTGTGTAAATAACATGGTAATATACATATAATAGAGCTGATAACTTACACAATCTAGCCGTGGTAACTTTTTGATCAGGGAAAAATGTTGTTAAAAAGTACCTCCCAATAACTCATGTGTAAACAACATGATAATACATGCACATGAGAGCTGATAACTCATATACAAATATTGTGGTAATTTTTTGATAGACGGAATGAAAATTAATGAAAAAATTGCCAAGTTAACTTTTGTGTAACATGGTGATATACACAATAAAGCTGATAACTCACTGCAAACACCACAATCATTTTTGAACCCCTGATAAAAGATTGTCCAAAACATACCCCGGTTACTTCCGTGTAATTGACATGGTAACTTATGTATGACAGACGTGATAACTTACATAGCCCAGATGTGGTAACTTTTTGATCCGAAATAAAGTCATCAGAACATACCAACATGGGATCCAGTATTGAAGATGTCATCGAGACGGATTTTTTAAAGACGGTTTTTCAATCGGAGCAACGGTTTGAACTACAAACATTTTAAGTTTGTAAAAAAAGAAAGAATCTAGGGCGACATCAGATTTTCGGCCTCTAATGCATATATGCATGTAATTAGAGAGAGGAGTGCATGTGAAAAAAATTAGTCATTCTAATGCTTGCATGTACATAATTAGAGTCAAATAAGGATCGTTCTTGTGTATTGCTAAAATCCGAACGTTTGGTAGCTATAGAAGTCCTTATATTTATACATAATGGTTTGTTTGTGCCCACCATTATTGAACAAAATGTTGATGGGGCAACTTATCCATAATGTTCGCTTGACCATAAGTACACTTATAAAAATAATTTCCCTCTTCGTTCATGTTCATTTATTGAAATCTTCTAATTTTTAATTAAAAAGCTGTAAAACAAAGATGAGCGTCCAAGGCGAGCTGTTGGGAGAGGCCTAGGTCAGAAGCACGAAGCACAAAATTCGATAGCAGACTACATGCTGATGAATTTTGAACAATAGCTGAGAATCCACCATATATAGATGAAACACAAAATGTCTTTTTTTTTAACTTGGTGACGTTAGAGAAAAGAAACAAAGTTAGGCAAACTAAGGAAATAAATATCTAAGCATGTTTAGGGAGTCAAGGGAGACAGTGACCGAGTAATGTCATGATACACATGCCCACACAATGATGTGACAAAAAATGTTAATTTTAATATGTACACCTTCAAATAAAGTAATTTAGTTATGTTTCGAAGGGAAACATGCATCAGTGAATGCGATTTACATATAGTCGTGTGCTAAAATTAGGAGGCAGTTAAAGTAGGAAGCACCAGGGAATAAAAAAATACAAAATAACATGGTTTTAATTAGCCAACACAGCTCTAAGTTACCATTTGGAATGACTATTTTACAGGTTATATGATAGATTTCAATTTGAAACATAACCAATATAGTTTGATTTTTGAGAAGTTATAAAATCAGTTACGTTGGCGAGCAGAATAGTCTCTGGCATAACTTTTTTTTTTGTAAAACATACAAGGTCACTACAATGTCCAATAATTTGTTAATATGGTTGTGTACACGCCATTTTATACAATGTCATATATTAACCTTGCGATTTATATTTATGTCCATACCAGTGAGCAAGGTGTGGTCTGTATTTTGTACACTAGTGCAGAACCGGGCAATAGCACCGGTTCGTAAGGCCCTTTAGTGCCGGTTTAGGAACCGGCACTAAAGTGTGGGCACTAAAGCCCCCCCCCCTTAGTACCGGTTCAGCACGAACCGGTGCTAAAGGGCCACCACGTGGCACAAGCCAGCTCCAGGGGCCGGGAGCCCTTTAGTACCGGTTGGTAACACCAACCGGTACTAAAATGTTTGGGGGGGTTTTTGGTTTTATGATTTCTTTTTCATTTAATTTTGTGTTTTCCATTTTAATTTTGTTTCGTTTCACTCGCATATATATATATATATATATATATATATATATATATATATATATATATAATAACTCATGCATGCTCGCATCATACATCATCATATATAATAACAAGTCCTACTAGCTAATTAATCAAGCATCATCATACAACTTTTACTCGTTATTAATAATAAGTCATACGATCATCATCCTCATAGTCATCGAACCCAACCCTACATAATTGTTCTTAGCACATGATCATCAGTATCAGGTAGGATCGATCGGACCTAAACACACTTAAGGTAAAATAGCATAAAACAATATAGACCCTGACTCTCCATTATGAAGAATGGAGATCATCCTGTCTCCAATTCTTGCGCCTCGCTTCCTTTTGCTTCCAAGAAGCTCCTTACGACTGTCCATACATTTTTTCCATCCTTTGATTGTCATGTCTCCACTTCTTTTAGAAATCCGGTATGGACAGTTGAGATTCGTAGGATGACCTGGATATATGTTCAAAACACGAACGCTGCCGCCATTCTGATATATCAAATGAGGCACACAATTCTCTGGGATAAGCTGTTGAAAAACATAGTAATAACTTTGTAATTAGCAATGATGTACTAGTTTTAGAAGTACGCAAAAGATGCACGGATGTCGTAATAGTAAAAAAAACTTACCAGGGTATCTCCATGGTAGTTACCGTAGTTCAACACGTGCACTAATGGCACGTATTGACCATAATACTGAGGAGTTCGATTATAGATATTGTAGTTCTCAATATCATTACAAAATCCAACCAGATGAGTTTTCTCCTTGTAAGTTAACTCAGAGCCATCGGTGTAGTAAGTTCTATCTACCATATTCTGCACATTCTTTGATACTTCAAAATAAGCTGTCAATGGAAATAAGCTGTCAACTATTTTGAAATGAACAATATAAGTTCTATTAATAATTAACTATTTGAGAAACTCACATAGCGGTAGAACTGGAGGAGTATCAACAAGGACCCAAATGTCCATATTGTCTTGCTCGATTTCAGGATCACCAAGATCCATGGTGACAAGCATACCCTCATCAAAACCATACAATTTGCAAAATGCTTCCCAATTTTTGCAACCAAAATGGGTTACGCTCTCAGCACTATACAACTTTACTTCAGAATCCACATCATGATGGGTCCTTATGTGAATTTTCTTCGTTTCAAAATTTTCATGGTCTTCAAAATCCATCCTCTCCAAGACATAGCGTCTTGCATGGCATGGGATCAACTATACTCGAATTGTAAAAGATGAAAATTACACGTTGAAATAGTTGAAGTCATGCTTAATTATGAAAAAAAACACTTGTCGTCGTTGCGTACCGTTTCAACTTCGAAAGTCTCCTCGAGCTTAATGCTGAAGCGCCGACCATCGTCCAGGTGAGGCCTGTCGCACTCACCTCGATCGTCGTGGCACCAGTCGCACTCCCCCGGGAGACTTTCATCGTCCGATGATGACATTTCCTATACGTTCATAATTCAAAGACTAAATTAGATCATTATTATTCAACTAATCATATGCATATGCCTTGCATATAGTGCTCTCCAATTTGACTAAAAAAGAAACTAGTTCTATTAATTTTCTTACTAAAAATAAACTACTTCAACTAGTTCAACTACTAAGCACTTACTATAAATAGAATAATGTAGTACTTACTCGAAATAAACAAGTTTCCCTCTAACTAAGTCCATTAAACACTTTCTAACATAATAAAATTCTATGACCAAAATTACAACAAAAAAATTCATAAAAATTCTATGACCAAAATTCTATGAACTAGTTATATTAACTTTTATATAAACTCAAAATATATAAAAAATTAATCTAACATTCGACATTAATCTAACATTTATATAAACTCAAAATATATAAAAAATTAAATAAACAAAAAAACTCATTAACAAATAATATTTTAATTAGATCATCAAATATCAGATACCTAAATTTTCTTACTAAAAATAAACTAGTTATATTAATTATTGAACTAGTTCAAATCTCATGTACCTAAATATATAAACTAGTTCGACAATTTTCTTACTAAAAATAAACTAGTTATATTAATTATTCAACTAGTTCAAATCTCTAGTTCGACAATTTTCTATCTAGCTAGCTAATTCATCTAACATTCGATCATCTAATTAACTTTTCTAAAAAACAGAAAATAAGTAAAAAAATGTGTGTGTGTGTGTGTATGTGTATGTGTGCATGTACGTGTACGTATATGTGTGTGTATATGTGTGTGTGTCCCCGTACGCCGCCGCCCCGTACGTCTGGCGAAGCGGCGCATCTGGCGAGGCGTACAGGGCGGCGACGTGCGACGGCAACGACGGACGGCGGGGAGAGCGAGAGACGTATACCGCGGCGAACGACGAACGGCGCTTGTGGCGTTCGAAGCGGCGCGAGACGGCAACGACGACGGCGGCGGCGGCAACGACGACGGCGGCGGCGGACGGCAACGACGCCTTGACGGACGACAGCGGCGGCGGCGACGACGGCGAGCGCGCCGAAGGTTGAGACGAAGAAGTATAGATCTAACTGAATTTTTGCAAGTGTTGTATATATAGGATAGGCCTTTAGTTGGGTTGAGCCACCAACCGGTACTTAAAGGTTAACTAGGTTAGTACCGGTTGGTGGCTCCAACCGGTACTAAAGGTGGTCTTAGTACCGGTTGGAGCCACCAACCGGTACTAAAAGGCCTTGCGCTGCCACCCGCAATTCTGCAAAGTTTAGTCCCACCTCGCCGGGCGAAGGGCAGCCAGACTGGTTTATAAGCCCGATCGCGGCTGCCTCTTTGAACTCCTCTATATACCAGGCTTGTGGGCCTAATTTCTGCGCTGCCATGTGAGTCTGCTGGGCCTTTAGGGCCTGTAATTGCACTGCGTATGAAGCAGGCCCACAGGGCAGCGCCCCAAATTTTTTTATATTTTTTTCTTTTCTGTTTCTTCTATTTATTTCTTCATAGTTTTTTGTATAGTTTTTTCTTTTCTGTTAAATTTATTTGTGAGTAGTTTTTCATCTAGTTTGCCAAAATTCAACATTTTCAGAGTTCATTTTGTAGTGATTTTCAATTTTACGGTCATTTTGTGAACGATTGAAAAATAGTAAATATTTTTTTCTTTTCTGTTATATTTATTTATGAGTAGTTTTTTCTTTTCTGCTATATTTATTTTCTTCTATTTGTTTCTGAATAGTTTTTTTATATAATTTTTTTCTTTTCTGCTATTTTTTCTTTTCTGCAAAACTTGATGGTCAAAGTCTGGAGTTATAACCAAAGTTTTAAAAAAAGAAATTCTGGTGTTGTAATAAGTTTTAAAAAATAAAATGCCTTTGTAACAGATGAGTTTAATTTCGTCAGAAACCTGACTACTTCGAAAGAGATTGTTCAGTTTGTAAACGAAGTGCATCCAGTTTTAGCCGTAAGCCTCTCTACTTTCTTGCACATGCTATGTGGGTGAAATGATGATACCATGCCAAGTTTCAACTTTTTCAGAGTTCATTTGTAGTGCTTTTCAATTTCCAGGTCATTTAGTTCTCAAAACAAATCATTGAATGCATGAAAAATAGCAAATGAAGGCAGAAATGGTTGAAAGTTGATGGCGTCGCTTTGAATGGTGCATACTGAACGCTTCTTCTTCTTCTTCTTCTTCTTCTTCTTCTTCTTCCTCTTCCTCTTCTTCTTCTTCCTCTTCCTCCTCTTCTTCTTCTTCCTCTTCTTTTGCTGCTTCTTCTGCTTCTTCTTCTTCTGCTGCTTCTTCTTCCTCTTCTTCTTCTTCTTCTTCTTCTGCTTCTTCTTCCTCTTCTTCTTCTTCTTCTTCTGCTTCTTCTTCTGCTTCTTCTTTATATAGAGTTTAATGAAGACCAAATGCTTGTGATAGTTTTAAAAATAACATATTTAAATTGTGCATCTGAACGGAGAAAAAATACATTGGTCAGTACCGCCTTTCAGCCAAAAACGCCATCGCTACAGAGAAGTACATATAAAAATACATTGAGCATCAATGATCTTTTGTATAGAATCTACATCGTCAATAGGAATCTAGTACATAAAAAATACATTGATCATCAATGATCTTTTTGTATAGAATCTACATCGTCAATAGGAATCTACCACCGATTTAAGAACCGGCGAAGACTCCTATTGCAGCCACAGAACCTACACATAGAGTTCAATGAAGACCAACTGATTGTGATAATTTGAGAAGTAACATATTTAAGGTGGTAAAAGGCTTGTTAGGGGAGCGAGGTGGGACTAAAAACAGCCTGCCACAACGTCATTAGTACCGGTTCGTGGTTCGAACCGGCACTAAATGGTGATGGTGGGGCCATAGCCTGACCGCAGGCTGACACAGCCTCTTTAGTACCGGTTCGTGGTACGAACCGGTACTACAGGTTCGCCACGAACCGGTACTATTGATCGCCGCCACGAACCGGCACTAATATACACATTAGTGCCGGCTCTAATGTAAACCGGCACTAATGTGCTTCACGTTTGACCCTTTTTCTACTAGTGGTAGTAGGCAAGGCACATGTTAAGTTTACTAGTCAAGGACCCAGGGTACAATGTTTTGGTGAATATGATCACGGCAAGTTATGGCTTCTCTCTTATAAAGTGGGAGGAGAGGGGCAATTAAGTGAAGTGTGCCCCTAAATATGAGAGAATTCAACTCGTGTGAAATGACATCTGAATCATACAAGCGTGACTATCGCATTCACCATATCATTTCCTTCCAAGATATCAGAGAATATGTCCACTTTGCATCTGTTTGAGAAACTTGGAGGCCAATGTGACGTAGAATTAGGACTGCAAGGTGTTGGAAACTTTTGCACAACCACATGGAGAAGTGATCTTCTGGAGCGGGTAACCATATTCATGGTTACTTCTGACCAGTCTACGGTCCACTGCCTCCCCTAAAGCCATTTTTTCTTCTGCATAGCCCACCTCCTTTTCACTACACGATCCTCTGTCAGAGATGGGGTCAATCAAGCAGGAGTGACTGGGAGCAATGGTGGCTGGCCAGAGAAAACTGCATAGCAACCCCGTATGGGGATTTGACGTGAGAAATTGCATGGGTGTAGGAGAGGACTCCCCTCTCTTTTTCTAGTTCATTTGATCACTTGATCACCAGTGTTTGCCATCAATCTTCCGCCAAATCAACGAAAAGCCAGTGAGTACGGGATCTTTAAAGAAAACTATGATCCAGTCAGATGATCCATCTTGTGTATGAGAGAGATAGAGATAGATAGACAGAGATTTGATCTTGTAAGAGAGGCGTGGGAGAAAGGATTAGGTCGGCAGCAGCCACCATAAGGCGATACACGACCGACAATGCTTGCAAGCCAGATGGGAATGTGCTCCGATGTTACATTGAGAGGAGCCGCTCCGTCAATTCATATCCAACATTGGCACCCGTTTACAAACTTGAAGTAGCCTGATTTGGAAGCAACAACAATCCCACAACTCAGGAACGTAACAACTACATCCATTTGAGGAGCTCATGATTGCACATATCCGTCAACAGAGTATTGGAGGTCAGCGTTGGCATGTCCACATGAGTGTAATTTTTAGAAAAATTTCTTGTGGGGGATTGTTGTGGAAGCTCTCTCATAATAGTTCATTTTATATACGTGATGTTGAAAAGTAATTCTTAGTAATATATTGAAACTAAAATTACTGGAATTATGGTTTTATTATTTGTGATGAAAGAGTTCACTTTTTCCTAGAAGTCCCAACTTTGAAATTTAAATTTTGAGATAGCATAAAAAATTTATGAAGTCCTCTAAACCTTAACTTTTTACATGCCATCTTTCTGGGCCAATGACACGACGGTGAACGGTGCTCATTTCATGATTGCCTAGTTAGAAGTCTACAAACCCAGAGCACGGAGTTGCCTGTGCATGCATGACATGTGCCTGCAGAACACATGCCTCATGAAGGTAGTTCCTCATAGACATGCACCTCCCACGATGGTATGGCAGGTGTGTGTTTCATGGAGCTCTCTGGGTGATCTTCATCACCGTATCTGGGAAACCCTAATCGCCTGGACCTGGCCACATGGAAATCTCTCCTGACGGTCCTAGTGCATTTTCTAGATTGCACCATCTGAGTGGTCGTAGACGATAAGCGCACGACGTTCTGGCATGATCCGTGGGGTGTGCATGAGACACTCGAGGTCCCTTTTCATGTCCATTCTCGCACTTCGTCTGCCCAAATGTCTGGGTTATTGCCACGATCCCGACATCCAAGATTACCTCCACCCGAGGCTCTCTCCTGTTGATCGTGCAGAGCCTTCGAGCCTACTTGACCAGGTCAATTTTGTGGTGCTTAGACCTGGTGTGCTTAACAGTCGTAGAATGCACCCTCTAGTGCAGCTCTCACGGCCCGCGCCGTGTACCGCGCGTCGCCATGTCTAGGCATTAGGTGTGCTAGTTCATGCTCACCATCTGGTGCAGCCACGCTCCTGGGGAAGTGCAAGTTCTTTCTTTGGTTGTATCACGAGTTAAAAGGAAACATTTTCTGTGGTTAGCCCCAACCGGCTGGCATCTTTTTATATAGATGGATCAACTTCTACAACAAGGAAATACAGCGGTATACAATACCGAAACATACACTAGTAGAAAAAGGGTCATACGTGAAGCACATTAGTGCCGGTTTGAATTTGAGCCAGTACTAATGTATACATTAGTGCCGGTTCGTGGGGCCGATCAATAGCACCGGTTCGTGGTGAACCTTTAGTAACGGTTCATGCCACAAACCGGTACTAAAGAGGCTGTGTCAGCCTGCGGTCAGGCTATGGCCCCACCATCACCATTTAGTGCCGGTTCGTACCACGAACCGGTACTAATGACGTTAATGGCAGGATGTTTTAATTAGTCCCACCTCGCTCCCCTAACAAGCCTTTTACCACCTTAAATATGTTATTTCTCAAACTATCATAAGCACTTGGTCTTCATTGAACTCTATGTGTAGAATTTGTGGCCTCAATATGAGTCTTCATCGGTTTATAAATCGTTGATGACTCATATTGACAATTCAGATTGTACACACAAAGATCATTGATGATCAAAGTATTTTTGATGTTATATGATCATATGGACAATTTAGACTGTAAAGAAATATAAGATCATGATGTAAATGCTCTTATATTTTTTGCGTTCAGTATGCACCATTCAAAGCGACGCCATCAACTTTCAACCATTTCTGCCTTCATTTGCTATTTTTCATGCATTCAAATATTTGTTTTGAGAACTAAATGACCTGGAAATTGAAAAGCACTACAAATAAACTCTGAAAAAGTTGAAACTTGGCATGGTATCATCATTTCACCCACATAGATTGTTCAAAAAAGTAGAGAGGGTTACGGCAAAAACTAGATGCACTTCGTTCACAAACTGGACAATCTCTTTCGAAGTATTCAGGTTTCGGACGAAATTAAACTCATCTGTTATACAAAGGCATTTCATTTTTTTTAAATTATTACAACTCCAGACTTTTGTGCATTCAGTATGCACCATTCAAAGCGACGCCATCAACTTTCAACCATTTCTGCCTTCATTTGCCATAACTGTTTTAGCAAGCACCACCTTTTAGTACGGTTGGTGGCTCCAACCGTACTAAAGGGTGACCATTACTACAGTTGCTTAGGAAGCTGTTTTTTAGTCCCACCTCGCCAAGAGAGAGGGACTAGGATCGGTTTATAAGTCCTGAGTGCAGAGACGATGAAGAAGAGGCTCAATGCTCACGTTGCTTAGCTTCAAGCCCTGCGGAATATGGTAGATTGCACGGAGCTATGCGCAGTGCAGTTTACACTATTCTGAAAGGCTTGAAGCATATTAACGAGCATTGCACCTTTTTTTATTTTTAATAACTTATTACAACTCCGGACTTCTTCTGTTATGGCAAAAACTAATTGCACGTCGGCATTTCTTTTTTTTAACTTTGGTTATAACTCCAGACTTTGACCATCAAGTTTTGCAGAAAAGAAAAAATAGCAGAAAAGAAAAAAAATATTGCTGACAAGAAAAAACTATATAAAAAAACTACTCAGAAATAAATAGAACAAAATAAATATAGCAGAAAAGAAAAAAACTGCTCAGAAAAAAACTATTACTGAAAATAAAAAATTATATTTGCTATTTTTCAATCGTTTACAAAATGACCGTGAAATTTAAAATCACTACAAAATGAACTTCTAAAATGTTGAATTTTGGCAAACTAGATGAAAAACTACTCACAAATAAATAGAAGAAAATAAATATAACAGAAAAGAAAAAACTGCTCAAAAATAAATAGAAGAAAAAATAAAGCAGAAAAGGAAAGAATTATATTTGCTATTTTTCAATCGTTTACAAAATGACCGTGAAATTTAAAATCACTACAAAATGAACTCTGAAAATGTTGAATTTTGGCAAACTAGATGAAAAACTACTCACAAATAAATAGAAGAAAATAAATATAACAGAAAAGAAAAAACTATACAAAAAACTACACAGAAAGAAATAGAAGAAAAAATAGCAGAAAAGAAAAAACTACAAAAAAAATTGGGGCGCTGCCCTGTGGGCCTGCTAGGCCACAGGAGTGCAATTACAGGCCTTAAAGGCCCAGCAGACTCACAGGGCAGCGCGCAGAATTTAGGCCCACAAGCCTGCTATATAGAGGAGTTCGAAGAGGTAGCCGCTGCTGAGTTTATAAACCAGTGCGACTGCCCTTCGCCTGGCGAGTTGGGACTAAACTTTGGGGTTGCAGCGCGAGGCCTTTAGTACCGGTTGGTGGCTCCAACCGGTACTAAAGACCA
The DNA here is from genome assembly GCA_021605145.1 of Aegilops bicornis. Classification (NCBI taxonomy): domain Eukaryota; kingdom Viridiplantae; phylum Streptophyta; class Magnoliopsida; order Poales; family Poaceae; genus Aegilops; species Aegilops bicornis. Next base: position 26,225,807 of record CM038670.1, read on the forward strand.
CCATTTAGTACCGGTTGGAGCCACCAACCGGTACTAAAGGCCTGCTCTTCCCGCCTCTTGGCCTTTAGTACCGGTTGATGGCTCCAACCGGTACTAAAGGCTCACCCTATATATACAGCACTTACGAAATTTCAGTAACATCTCCCCACTTCTTTCGTCAACCTCTCTCGCGCGCCGCTCCCGTCGTCGCCGCCCGTCGTCGTCGTCGTCGTCCCCGCCGCCGCCCCGACCCCGCACGCTGCCGTCCGTACGTATCTCGCTCTCTCTCCTCACAGCGTACCAGCCGCCGCCGCCGTCCGCTCAACGCCAAGGCCACCGTCCCTCCCACCGCCGCCCCGCCAGACGCTGGCGCCCCGCCAGACAAGATGGGCGGGTGACGGGCCGGGCCGCACACACACACACACATATATATACCACACACGCATACACACACATACACACATACGTACGTACTAGATTAATGTCGAATGTTAGATTAATGTCGGATGTTAGATTAATGTCGAATGTTAGATGAATTAGCTAGCTAGATAGAAAAATTGTCGAACTAGAGATTAGAACTAGTTCAATAATTAATATAACTAGTATATTTTTAGTAAGAAAATTTAGGTATATGAGATTTGAACTAGTTCAATAATTAATATAACTAGGTTAATGAGTTTTTTTGTTTATTTAATTTTTTATATATTTTGAGTTTATATAAATGTTAGATTAATGTCGAATGTTAGATGAATTAGATTTGAACTACTTAGAAAGTGTTTAATGGACTTAGTTAGTAAAACTGGTTCTAGCTGTACTGGCGATATGTATGATATATAGTATTCGACGTGTATTAGTGATAATATTCGATGTACGGACACATGGAGATGATGTAGTTTTTCTTATAATTGAAGGCATCCTAATTTGAATACTACTTAATTTTGCGATTTGATTTTTCTTATTGAATGCTCAAATTGGAGAGCACTATGCAAGGCATATGCATATGATTAGTTGAATAATAATGATCTAATTTAGTCTTTGAATTATGAACGTATAGGAAATGTCATCATCGCTGGACAAAAGTCTCCCGGGGGAGTGCGACTGGTGCCACGACGCTCGAGGTGAGTGCGACAGGCCTCACCTGGACGATGGTCGGCGCTTCAGCATTAAGCTCGAGGAGACCTTCGAAGTTGAAACGATGCATAGCATTTACAAGTGTTTTTTTTCATAATTAAGCATGACTTCAACTATTTGAACGTGTAATTTTCATCTTTTACAATTCGAGTATAGTTAATCCCATGCCATGCAAGACGCTATTTCTTGGAGAGGATGGATTTTGAAGACCATGAAAATTTTGAAACGAAGAAAATTCACCTAAGGACCCATCATGATGTGGATTTTGAAGTACAGTTGTATAATGCTGAGAGCGTAACCCATTTTGGTTGCAAAAATTGGGAAGCATTTTTCAAATTGTATGGTTCTGATGAGGGTATGCTTGTCACCATGGATCTTGGTGATCCTGAAATCGAGCAAGACAATATGGACATTTGGGTCCTTGTTGATACTCCTCCAGTTTTACCGCTATGTGAGTTTCTCAAACATAGTTAATTATTAATAGAACTTATATTGTTCATTTCAAAATAGTTGACAGCTTATTTCCATTGACATCTTATTTTGAAGTATCAAAGAATGTGCAGAAGATGGTAGATAGAACTTACTACACCGATGGCTCTGATAAATTTTATTGAGAAACTCATCTGGTTGGATTTTGTAATGATATTGAGAATTACAATATCTACAATCGAACTCCTCAACATTATGGTCAATACGTGCCACTAGTGCACATGTTGAACTACGGTAACTACCATGGAGATGCCCTGGTAAGTTTTATTACTATTACGACATCCGTGCATCTTTTTGCATACTTCTAAAACTAGTACATCATTGCTAACTACGAAGTTATTACTATGTTTTTCAACAGAGAATCCCAGAGGATTGTGTGCCTCATTTGATGTATCAGTAATGGCGGCAGCCTTCGTGTTTTGAACATATATCCAGGTCATCCTATGAATCTCCACTGTCCATACCGGATTTCTAAAACAAGTGGAGACATGACAATCAATGGATGGAAAAAATGTATGGACAGTCGTAAGGAGCTTCTTGGAAGCAAAAGGAAGCGAGGCGCAAGAATTGGAGACAGGATGATCTCCATTCTTCATATGGAGAGTCAGGGTCTATATTGTTTTATGCTATTTTACCTTAAGTGTGTTTAGGTCCGATCGATCCTACCTGATACTGATGATCATGTGCTAAGAACAATTACGTAGGGTTGGGTTCGATGACTATGAGGATGATGATCGTATGACTTATTATTAATAACGAGTAGAAGTTGTATGATGATGCTTGATTAATTAGCTAGTAGGACTTGTTATTATATATGATGATGTATGATGCGAGCATGCATGAGTTATTATATATATATATCTGCGGGTGAAACGAAAAAGAATTAAAATGGAAAACACAAAATTAAATGAAAAGAAATCATAAAACCAAAAACCCCCAAACATTTTAGTACCGGTTGTTTTTACCACCCGGTACTAAAGGGCTCCCGCCCCCCGGTGCTGGCTCGTGCAACGTGGTTGCCCTTTAGCACCGGTTCGTGCTGAACCGGTACTAAAGGGGGGGGGGGGCTTTAGTGACCACACTTTAGTGCCGGTTTAACCGGCACTAAAGGGCCTTACGAACCGGTGCTATTGCCCGGTTCTGCACTAGTGATACACATACACTTATACACATAAAATACAACTCTAACACCCCCCTCAATCTAAACCGTCGTGAACAAGGTTGAGATTGGAACTGAATCGACGAAGTGTGAGCTGAGTAGTAGGCTTCATGAACACGTCAGCCAACTGATCGCCGGTCGAGATGAACCAGACATCAAGTGCACCCAAGGCGACCCTCTTCCTGACAAAGTGGAAATTAACCTCGATATGCTTCGTGCGGGTGTGAAAACCTGAATTGGCAGATAAGTATGTGGCACCAATTTTGTCGCACCACAAAACAGGAGGTTGGGAGAGAAACACACCAAGCTCCTTCAACACCGACTGTATCCATATAGCCTCAGCGGTGCCATTGGCCAAAGCCTTATACTCTGCCTCAGTAATGGGGTGAGAAACCGTTGGTTGCTTGCGGCAACTCCAGGACACAAGATTGGGTCCAAGAAAAATTGCTAAACCGCCCATGGAACGTTGATCATCAGAACTGCCCACCCAATCTAGATCAGTCAAAATACCCAGCCCCCGTAGACGTGGAGCGCCCGAAACGCAAGCCAGTAGACACGGTGCCTCGGACATATCTAAGGATGCGCTTCACTTCCTCATAGTGAGCGGTAGTAGGCTGCGACAAGTACTGGCACACCATGTTGACAGCAATCGACAAGTCAGGACGCGTCAGGGTGAGATACTGTAGACCCCCAACAAGACTCCTGTACTTGAATGCATCCTCAGAACTAAGTGGTTCACCATGATCTCGAGACAATTTGTAGGAAGTAGACATGGGAGTAGTAACATGTAGACATTGCTCCATGTTGGCCCGGTGCAAGAGATCAAGAGCATATTTGTGCTGCGTCAACACCATACCATCAGAATTATATATAAGCAGCCTCAATACCAAGAAAATATTCCTGGCGCCCATGGTCCTTGATAGGAAAAGAACCAGAAAGAGTGGCAAACAACTTCTCAACAGCAGACGAACATGATCCAGCCAAGACAATCATCAACATAGACGAGCATATATATTACAACTCCCTGATGATCGAAGATGAACAGAGAGGTATCCGCCTTGCTAGCAAGAAAACCAAGCTGATGAAGCTTGTCACTTAAGCGTGCATACCAGGCACGGGACGACAGTTTGAGACCATAGAGAGCATGCTACATCTTCCAAACATACTAAGGACACCGCGAATCCTCAAAATCAGGGGGCTGTTGCATGTACACTTCCTCAATAAGAAAACCATGAAGGAAGGCATTACTCACATCAAACTGACGAAGGCACCAACCACGAGAGGCAGCAAGAGAAAGCACCAGGCGAACAGTGACTGGTTTAACCACATGACTGAAAGTATCATGATAATCTATACTGTATTGTAGTGTGAAACCTCGAGCCACAAGCCGCGTCTTGTATTTATCAACTGAACCATCAGGACGAAACTTCATTTTGAAGATCCACTTTCTGCCAACAATGTTACTACCAGTTGGACGGGGGACCAATATCCACGTCTTGTTTGCCTGAAGAGCCAGAACTCGGCCTCCATAGCAGCGCGCCACGCCGGCTCATAGAGAGCGGTTCGATGAGACGCTGGCTCCACCATAAACGCACAGCGGTGATAGGGTTCATACCTAACCGTGCCATCCCAATACACCTTGGGACGGGAGATAGCATTACTCTGTCACGTGACGATGACCCGAGCCGGTTCGGCAGCGGGATGCGCTGGAGGCGAAGAGGGTGGTGAAGCGGGCGGGGACGAACTCGACGAAGTGGACCCCTCGCGGACCGGAGAGGCGGGCGGGGACGATCTTGACAAAGGGGACCCGTCGCGGGCCGGAGATGCTGACGACCACGCAGGCGACGGAGAGCTAACCACAACACCCGGTGCGTTAGCCGATAAGAAGGTAATGTCATAACTACGTGTGTCGGTACTCTGAATAACGGGTTCATCAGACGGAAACGACACTAGAAGAAGATTAGAGACATCAACAGTGACACCGGGAGTGGCATTTGGAAACACCATCTCGTAAAAAATAAAGTCACGAGAGATGTAAATACGACCAGTGAAGCGATCAAGGCACTTGTAGCCTTTATGCATGGGACTATAACCCCAGAAACACGCACAGCCAAACGAGTGAAGAAAGGAATACTCGTGAGGCATGTTGAGGAGGCGAAACATGGGTGTGGCATTGTTGATAACAGGCATATGCATCCTATTGATGAGATAGCAAGAAGTAAGCAATGCATCATCCCAAAACCGAAGGGGCAGCGAGGAATGCGCTAGGAGGGCTAGACCCGTCCTGACAACATGACGGTGCTTGCATTCAGCTATACCATTTTGGTGAGATGTATGAGGACAAGACACACGATGAGCAATGCCGATGCGCTGAAAATAAGCATGGAGACGGTGATACTCACCCCCCAGTCCGACTGAACGGAACCAATCTTAGCATTTAAAAGATGCTCAACATGGTTTTGAAAAGTGTAAAAGATGCTCTCAACATCAGACTTAGGTTTGATCAGATATATCCAGCAATAGCGACTACATTCATCAACAAAGCTGACATAATACTTAAAACCCCCGGAAGAGCGCAAAGCAGGACCCCAAACATCGGAGTGAACAAGCTCAAGTAGTGACGTAGAAACACGAGTACAATAATTATATGGTAATTGGTGACTCTTAGCAAACTGACAAGCATCACACACGGAAGACTCGATGTTTGGAGAACACGACAATTTACTGGAACTAACTGTGGTATGAACTATTTTATTGGAAGGATGACTAAGACGCCGATGCCACTGCTCGGAAGTCAGCCTTATGCCGGAAGACGCGTGATGCCCAGGAGCTATGGCGTGCCTGAATTGAAGAGGGTAGAGGCCGCCACGACTCCTACCGCGAAGAAGGATTTTCTTCGTGACCTTGTCCTTGACACAGAAAAAGAATTTATGAAACTCAATGAAGATTTTATTGTCAGAAACAAGGTGATAGATAGAGAGCAAATTGTTGCTAAGTTTAGGAATAAGAAGAATATTTTTAAGTTCAATGGGAGCGGATGAACCAGGTAAACGGGAGTGACCAACATGCGTAATAGACAAACCTGCACCGTTGGCGACTTGCACTTGATCCGTGCCGGTGTAGCACTCCTGGATGTTCATGCAGCCCATGTCGTTGGTGAGGTGGTCGGCGGCGCCAGTGTCGAAGAGCCAAGGCTGGCTTGGGCCAGGCTGGTAGGTGGCAGAATTGCCAGCATGGTTGTCTTCGTACTGGAACGCTTGGTCGAAGCGATTTTTGCACTAGAGAGCCTCATGCCCCCAGTACTTGCATACTTGACAGCGGGGGCGCTCGCGCTGGCGGTTCACTAGTAGAAAAAGGGTCTAATGTGAAACTCATTAGTGCCGGTTTTCAATTGAACCGGCACTAATGTGATCATTAGTGCCGCTTCCAACGGCTAGGCGGGCGACGCATTAGTACTGGTTCGTGGCGAACCTTTAGTATCGGTTCGTGCCACGAACCGGTACTAAAGAGGTGGTGGCCTTTAGTACGGGTTGGTGGCTCCAACCGGTACTAAAGACCTCCCCCCTTTAGTACCGGTTGGAGCCATCAACCGGTACTAAAGGTGGTGCGCTGCCACCCGCAGTGCACAATGTTTTGTCCCACCTCGCTAGTTTAGAGGAGCTCACACCGGTTTATAAGCCACGCCGCGGCTACCGTATCGAGCTCCTCTCTAAGCAGGCCTTTATGGGCCTATTGCAAGTCTTCTGTCCTGTGGGACCTATTGGGCCGTACGGGCCTGCATCCTAGCCCAACTAGAGATTGGGTTTCTAGTTGTATGTAGGCCGTGCCGGCCCAGTAGGCGGGCTGTTTTTGCTTTATTTCAAGAATAAAAATAAAAAAATCCTTACCAACTGGGACTAAAGGTCCCCCAGACCACGGCGCGCCTCGTGCCACGTGGTGGGCCTTTGGTCCCGGTTCGTGTTGAACCGGGACTAAAGGGGGGGACCTTTAGTCCCCACTCTTTAGTGCCGGTTCCAGAACCGGTACTAAAGGTCCTTACGAACCGGTACTAAAAGTCGTTTTTCTACTAGTGGTTGTTGCACCTGCGGTTGCCACCACCACCGCCCCCCTAGTTGGAGCGGTAGCCACGGGGGGCCTGCTGCTGGTCGCCGTTGTACTGACCGCCACCTTACGGGCCAGTAGGGCAACCCCCGGAGCGGTCGTTGTTGTTGGTGTCAGCGAAGGGGCACCCTCTCCACGGTCGTCGCCATGACATGCCATGACGATGGCAGAGATGGAGAACTCGTGGGCGAGGGCGTACTGCTCCTTGAGGGACTCACAGGAGAGGAGCATGGAGTAAAAGTCCAACAGGCTGAGGGTGTCAGCGTCGGCGACGGCCAGCACGGTGAGAGAGTGCTCGAGGGACGACTCGTATTCAGGCCTGATACCGATGACGATGTAGTCGATCAACTCATCATAGGAGATGAGCGACCCCACCTCGGCCATGGCAACTGCGAACCCCTTCATCTTGTGAAAGTAGGCGGCGGCGGTGAGGTCGTTCTTCTTCATCGTAGAGAGCGGACGTCGCATCTGGCGCACCCCTACCTTGTTCTGCGCCAAGAACATGTGGAAGAGACGCATCTCTATTTTCGTATGCAAAATTGCCTGCGAGGTCCTGCTGTGGCAATGGCAGTGCTCATGTACTATTTGTAAATCGAACTTAGAGTCTTCGGTGCACTGTTTAGCTGCCCCTAGTATGCTACTGCCTTGTGGCCACCGCTCGCCCGAGTGGGTGATGATCAAAGCTTGTATTTCTATTAGTTTTTCAATTGTTGGCTTAATGAATATTCAGGTAGGCAGTTTGCCCCCTCGCGACGTTTCAAAAGAAGAAAAAGGATGACGCTGAAATATAAAAAATTCTGCACACAGCCATTAAAATCTATGATTACAGGATTCAAATCCTTGCAATAGAAGCACTGGGCCTCTGTCGTTATACCAAAGACGGGCACCTTTTCATTTCAGAATTACAAACGAATATGTAGCACTCATCTTGTTGTTAGCTCTATGGATCCTCTGTGTGTGAATCTTTGACTTCCTACTCGTTTCAACTTCTCCTGAATCCTAACAACATCATGGAGAGTACACGACAAACAATTATTTTTCATTTGTAAGTTGTGTTCTGACCCAATTGTACTAATTCTATGAACTAAGCTTCATTTTATCAATTTGCTATGATAGTCTTGAGTCGGACACTACAGGAAAAATTATCGTTGCCTAATGTCTGGACCGAAGCCAGAGAACAACATTCCAAGGACTAGCATGCACAACGAGGATAGTCATGATGGTCCATTTACATGACTCTTGGAATAAATATGAGCTTCATGCAAGAAGTAACATCCAACAATACAGAGGAAATCGGCTAAAAAAATGTCTATTCATCTGTAGAGAACAGGATTTTTTTCTTTTCTTTCAAAAAGGAGGATAACACCTAGCCGCTGTATCGAGTGAGACACACAGATATATATTATTTATTATTAAAATTCCTGCAGCCAAAGACAAACAATATCAACCCAGAATGTAAAAAACCCGAGGCTGCATCACTCGCGATAGTAACTCTACCAGACAGTCACTCACCCTATGATAAAAGACAAAAATATATTGAGAAATACAAAACTCCTATATTTGGTAAGCCTTCAAGAAAAATTACTTTTTCTTGAAGTCTGTGAAAGGATTTCATTAAAGTTTGAGAACCTTAGCATACATGTCCATAGAGTTTATTAACATTCATTAAGTAAGCATGTGAGCATTACTCGACCTTGTTCCTTATCTGTGCTGTTACGTTGGGATAGGGTTGGTTGGTGAAGGAGGTCGCTTAAAGTTAGGATTGCCCTCTAATGAAGTCTTATGGGAGAGGGGAGTGCTTTAAGACAACACATGGTTGAGCTCTATATATTGTGATATGAGATGGGGAAGCGAGTGAACCAGTAACACGCATTTAAGTGTTTAGCCGATTCTGCATCTTTCGCAAGGTTAAACTTGATAAATTTGTTTGGTTATGGTACACGAGTTCCGTAGACACTACATAGTAGTATACGATTGTAATTGGGAGTCACTAGGAAATACAGTAGTTTAACCAGAATACGTTCCCTGAGATCCATCTTCAGGTTTGCTCTGCATCAACATGGTTGAGCTCTCCTTTATTAAGTGGCTGCTGCAGGCACTCGCTTTGCAGCCCGGAAAAGAGGAGATGTGATGTGACGAACTCTGAGCTGTAGAGGATCCAATTGGAAACATAGTCGTGGTGTATCTGAGGCCAAAGATTGGAAGCGGAGCTACATATGCCGAAGATAGCGAACAAGCGACGCCGGGGACCTTCACAACATTTAGGGGTCCATGATCATCAGGTCGTCTGACCCTGCTTGCATGTTGAATCGGACTGTATCTGCGTGAAAGTGAGTTAAGGGACTGTACTACACTATTTTGCTACTTAACTTAATTCAATACTGGAGAGGATAGTTTTTAAGAAATTAAGTGATATTTTAACATTGGTACAGAGGAAAGGTACCATTAAGACATGTGTTTCGCTATAATCTCATTACATCTCGATCCTTCACAGCCTAATCTATATATCATGCGATCACGCATTCAAAACTCGTAGTGAATAACAACTAAAGGAAAAAATAAAGTAAGAGAGTCCGCTAAAAATGAAAATTAAAAAATGAAAGTTCTCATGTGGTATGTTTAGGGGGGTGTTGTGGTAGCAAAACACAACCTCACCCATCCCAGTGGCAATGAAGCAGGCAATGTAGCTTCTGTACTCACTCGGGGCGAGATTATCAATCACCTCCTTTCTAGTGTAACCTTGTGCGTCTTATATGATGACTCATTCAAAAAAGATTCCAATTTATATCCTACCACAGCCACAGGTGTTGCCAATTTTTTTTGCCATTGGTTGGACGCTATTTAAAATAGGTTCAGAGCGCTAATAAAGCTGGAATGTAGCCTTATTTGTGGCGATATAGAAATGATTTGCTATTATAGGGAAACAAACTCTTCTCCTTTGGAAATTATTTTTTGATATATGCACTTGCTTCATATGTGGTCTACGCCACACTAGAGTGAGAACCAACTGTTGTTCAAGACAGTGTCCATGTGATTGGAGTGGGTGGCAATGCGATTTTTCTCAACATGGTCAATAGCATAACTTCTAAATCGGTCAACCACCTCCTTCGACATATGCATAGCATCGGTTTTATTTCCGTTTCGATGAATTTCGGGCAAACTCGATATGTCCTATTTTCAGGGAAGCTCGTGCCGTTTTATTACTTCGATGCATGCATGGTTATAATTCTTCTACTTATACCATGCAGGCGGTCATAAAGGTCAATGGAAGGATGGTGGACAGATGCATGCGATCCCCGCTGGATGGCATGTTTCAAATTACCGCAATGAGATGTTCGTGTGAAAGATGCAAAGAGGGAGTCTGGCTCGACCCCTTTACTAGTGGCCATTTGAAGGCGCACATGCTGATGCATGGTTTCATGGATGGCTATACTCCGTAGATAAGTGAAGATGATGATGATGACGCCGACGAGCAGCGAATAACAAAATGGGGCCAAACAAAGAGATGGCCGATGGACCTGAAGAAGATGGTGCCAGACATGGTGGAGAAGAGGTCGGACATGGAGAAGACGCGGACACGCCGCAGCCTTGGTTGCTACTATGTGCAGTCGTGCGGGATCCTCATGTTCGAGGCCTGCGTCGCAAGAAGACAACTAGCAACGGAGCTTCTTCTAGAGTGGAGGCCAAGCTGCGCAACTAGAACTATACTCAAAGACACCATTGTATGATCACTGTGGTTCCGAGGTGACCCACTTGAGTTTCACTCTTTAATTTCTAAAGACGAAGTTAAAAAATAAATGGATGGATGCAAGCCTCACTAGTGGAAAAAGCCTAGCTATGGCGTCGCAAAAAGTGCCTTGCTGGCGTGGACAGCCAACGCCACCAATATGGCGTCACTGATAGAAAATAGTGCTGACGTGGGAGGCCACGCTAGCAGTATTCTAATGGTTGATGACGTGCCAGATGACAACGCTAGCACTGTATCCACACAGATAGTGGTGTGCAGTGTACTTTGCACACCATGAAAGTTTGGACCAGCCAAAAAATAATAATTTTCCACTAGCATATATAACATTTAGCATTTCACATTAGAACTAATTAAGCACATATATAACATCCCAAAGTAGAATAATACCAGCTAACGGACCATTAATTAGCAGTTAATAATAGTGATAATCGATAAAAATAGTAGTAGCTACATATATATAGTGGTACGGTAATAAACGACAGTACTCACAAATACATGCTAACTGAGTTAATAAGCATTTCATTTCACATCAATGGCCCAGCCAGTTCTAAATGAGGTCGCTAATGATCATCATCCTCAAGTCATGGCGCATGGTGTTCGTAACAGTGAGTAGGATGGCCTGTCCAACCCGAAGATTCTTGCCACGAAGGAACTTCTTCCACCCCGCCGGTTTGAAGAAAGTGCGACCGCCCGTGTCCACTGCATAGGCACAGCTGGTGACTGAGCCCCTTCCAGCTATGCGTTCTTCGGCCAGCTCGATGCCAAAACTCACAGATAGCTTCTTAGGTAATTTATGAAAACATTAGAGATGATAAATGAGCATGTCATGCGCAATTATGAATAAAGCATACCACTTCAGTCCACATATATCATCAGATTCAACACTAAACATATCATCACATCACTACACTACGCATATCATCAATTTACTAGACTAATTAAACATATATATCAACAAATTACTACGTACACTAAGCATATATCATCACATTATACTACACAGTAATTAAGTATATCAGATTACTACAGTAAGCATATATCATCACATTTCTACACAGCATGCATATTTCTGCACAAAACAATTTCTACACTAAGCATATATATCATCACATTACTACAACAAGCATATCATCTAACTACTACACTAATTAAGCATGAATATATATCATCTAATTAATTGCTACACTAGGTAACATACCATGAGATGTTTAATATTTGTCCTTGTGTGGCGGGTCACGGAAGGAATCCCGACGTAGTCTTCACTAAACCGAAGTATGTCCCAGAGGTTGCCTGGTTCCTCATCGCTTAGCCTCAGTCTTTGGGCATATAGTGCTTCATTAAGTGGGCCCTCATCATCATCTGAATCCTCATGATCTAAATCATCATCATCAGTATCGGGAATCAAATTCAAATAGACAACAGTAAGCCTGGGACTTTCTCCTCTAAAGGATAAGTTGATAAATTCACCCCCACGAAGACCCATGCAGTTGATAAATTCAAATAGACAACAGTAAGCTCATTGAATGTCAATCTCACATTTCATGGTACCGTCTTTTTAAGAGAAAAACAAAAAACACACACACAATGCATTAGTGGAAATAGCAACAAAAACAATAATTATAATAATTGTTAGAAGGTTCATATAATTTGTTACCACTGTAGGAATAAAACTAGGATGGAAGTAGATGCTGAACAGTGTGACAGTACAAAGGCTGATCCGGCACCTTGACTTGCACAGTCGACATGGTGGTTCTTGCTCCATTCTACACAAAACTCATATTGAACAGTAAGTTCAATTATAAATGCAAGTATGCCACTCCAATTCAAAATCATGGTCTTGATTTTAGTTTCCCCGCCCAACCAATTCAACTTACTCACACTCATTCTCCTATGTTCCAAATTCGACATGGTATATCACTATAAATGTAGCAAATGACCTAATATATCAATTTGTACTAATAAATCATATTAATACTAAATCAGTATCTAGTAAATATCGTCTACCTAATAAATCAATGACAATGCCATGCCAATATCATCTACCTAATAAATCAATTTCACAGTACTAGCTAATGTCAAAAATATCTAGCTATCAGATCCGCCACCGGCCAGAGGGAAACGCTTGAGGAGGGGAAGAAGATTTGCTAAGGGAAGAGGGGAGATCTCACCTCCTTGCCGGAGTTGGCGACGGCCGCGCAGTTCCGGCGGCGATGAGCGGCATGGTCGGGCGGCGGTGGCGGTGCTGTTCAAGAAGGGGGGAGACAAAGAAGAAGGGTGAAAACGATGAGCTCATAGTGATGAATAGGACTTGCTGGTTTTACTGGACAGGGAAATGTTTTTTACTGGCGTGGCCTAATGGATAGTGCTGTCGTCGGCCTAATGGTCCACGCTATAGAAAATGATAGCAAACGGGAGAAAAACTCAGAAAATAGCTATGGCGTCCTAGAGACATTATACACCAATGGTATACTCATATCAATGTCGTATCAAATTGTCCGATGCCGGCACTATCTGAAAAAAATAGTGCTTGCGTTGATAAAAAACGGCGCGCCACAAACAAAAGTTGTGTCTAGCTGTTTTTCCACCAGTTCCTTGATGAGCATTTGAAGTTTCGAGAAAAATTTATTCCCGCGGGAAACTTGTGTCCTACTAGTGTCGAGGACGCCAAGAAAATCATGTGCCCTCTTGATCTGCCGCATATTAGATACCACACATGCATCAATGATTGCATCATTTATCGGAACGAGCATGCGAAAAAAAACAGTTGTCCAATGTGTAATATTTCTGAATACAAGAAGGCCAAATGTAAAGCTCCTCAGAAATTTGTATGGTACTTACTGATCACTCCCAGTCTGCAGTGATATTCAATCCAAACTAAATTGATCACAGACAGTAGTTACACCACTGAGAATCTCTTATAAGATCTCACTGCTATAGTCGCCTCGCCCCAATCAGTATGATAATTCAACCGCTCAGTACAGTACGATAATTAGGACGATCTAGTCAATGAACAACCTAGTGAAATGAGCCCTCACGTATTCAATGCATATCAATTAATAGTGTGGGTTTACCGGAAATTAGTGTTGTGGGATTAGCAGGAAGTACATGGCACATATATAGTAACTATTGTTGTATGATAATTTTGGTCTGATTCATAGTGGAAGGACTAAACTGTGAGACAAACAAGGAACACCAGCAAATCCACAATAGCACATTATATCTGCACTAGTTATACCTTATAATGGAAAAAACCATAGAAAGTACGTATCCACAATCTCCTCTATGATATCTAGCCACAATGATGGTAATTATTTCATATTCTTGTTGAGACAGATCAGGAAACTCGATTTAAGCCCTTGCCTACAAAACATGTTACAGTGGATTGAATGTTCTGACATGGGAAAGCATGGCAGTATAGAAGTCATAAAAAATATTGGTGCCAAAACTGATAGTACCACGCTAATCAAATATCAGGGCTTTTAAAAGGAATAGTCAAGAAATTAAAGGAAATCCAGACACTTGCCGCATGACAAAGACACAGAACAAGACGAAACCGCCTCAATTTCGAAGCATATGTTATCATATCTGCAATACACACATGCCAATCATTATATAGATTGGAGGAAGTAGCACGGATCAAACTGATATTACCTTATCTTAGAAGCAGAGTTGTCAAATGGAAGGTGAAATTGCAAGATTGGTCTGCCATGGCATCCCATATTGTGTTGAATATGTCATTTGTATTGCGCGAATGAATTAGCCAGCACATACATACATGCCCGAAGTGTAAGATTGACAGATTGTACAAGGCAACAAGAAGTGATAGTAGAAATCAACACTTTCTGTGGTGCTCCAGGGAGAGAATATGTAAAAGAGGAAGATAGAATAATGAAGAGAAAGAAAACAAAGATGATGAAGTTACTTAGCCATGGATTAGTATTGTGTATGATCTGAGAGGTGATGGTGTGTTCGTCCAGGTGGTCAAGATCGATGACAAGGATCCAGGTGCCGAAGACGACCCATTCCGAGGGCAGCTGTTCCCCCTCCTCGCCTCCAGACATGGTAATGGACAGGTGACGCGCCGGTGAGCTAGATGGCGGCGAGCGATGGGAGGAGCAGAGGAGACTCATGGCGCGAGAGGAGAGAGCGGGATCTCTTCGCCCTTCTATGCAGCCGGTGCCATCACGAGTGCATGAGCATGGGCGATCCTCGCCTCTTGTAACCTGAATACGCCATCACTACCTTTGCTGCTAGGTCTCGGTGTGGCGGCTAGCACCGCATCGGCGGAGGGGATACGAGGTAGGCTATTGTTCCGTATGGAGACGGGGTGAGGCAGTGGCGGCGACGACACCGAGGAAGAGGAGTTGTTGTGTGTGGTGCTGGAGAACATGGCTCGTGCGAGATTTTGGTTTGCCTGGAGTGATTGATTTGTGAGGAAGGGAAAAATAGAGGGATGCTTCGTTCACAAACGGAGCCTGATACGGGAAAATCACTCCCATTTTTTGACCCCCCGCTCCCGTGCAGCCGCCTCTTTCCTCCGTCCCCTCCCTCTTGCCCCAGCCACCACTCTCCTCTCCGCTGCCGCCGGCGACAATGATGGGTCAAAGCCCATGTGGCTCAGCGGCAGCGGCCTTCTCCTTGCGTACCAGCGGCTCATGATCGATGCGGAAGATCTGATATCGCTCTCCTTGTTAATGATGGCAGACACCGACGACTGGGGTGTGGCGGCGGGGCTGTAGCCGCAGCGACAGGTGGCGGCGACAGCCATGTTGCAGGCCGTCAACCTCCGGTCTTGTTCTGCCTCACGCGTGCGCTTAGGGCGGCGACCCCGGGATTGGTGGTGGTGGTCATCTCCTCCATCGGAGGTGGTGGTCATCACATCCATCGGAGGTGGTCGGCCTGAGGCTGGGTGGTCGGGTCTCATGATCCGTCATCTAGTTCAGGCTGCAAGTTGGGGAGACATAGTTGCCGGTGAAAACCAAGCTGGCGGCAGGTGATGACGGCGCTCTGCACTGTTACCTTGGTGAAGGCACTGGGACCCGCTCGTGCTACTCCGAGGGAAAGCGTAGCTAGGATCTGGTCTCCCAGATCAAACGATGGCGGCACTGCGGTGTCATTCCTTTCTTGGGAGCATTGTTTGTGGAACAACGCTGGAAGACATAGACAGGAGGTGGAGCGGCTTCATCTTACACGGAGCTTCAGTGGAGATGTCAAGTCATGCCTGGCCGATATGTGCTACGCTTTGTCATGCCCTGTTCGGCAGGTGCTAGACACGACAGATCTTCCAGAGACTTGAAGCTGTGTCGGTGGGTGGTACGTGGCGGCATGGTGCTGTGGTGTACCGGCGGCGACCACGGTATGCTCCGCAGTTTACGTGCAGGGAGGTGATGCCGTTGGACACCGTGGTGGCGTCGACGGATATCCGGACTTGCAAGGATGATGTAGATCTCTAACCTGAAGATGGGATAGCGGTTCGAGGATGATGGCGGCTTCTAAAACGTATGCATGTGGTGTACGATTTAGCTTTGTTGCACCGGCTGTAGGTTCCAGTAACTTATGTGGATGGATCGGCGACCACACCGGTTTTAGATATTGGGAGTGAGAGCACTCAACATTATCGAGTTTATAGGTGTGAGTGCTGACTTCGGATGGCTTGATGTATATTCTTGTCATACCTTTGTTGAATAATTAATAAAGATGACTGCAGGGATCGATGCAGAGGCAGGTGGGTTTAACCTCCTTTTTCAAAACAAAACAAAAATCTTGCCGCTGCCCAATCGTTTCTCCCAGTGTTTTTGTCTCCTAATGATCCGACGTGGCATAGTCCAGCAAGTGCCCAGCTCCAGCTACGTTTTTTGGTCTCAGTTGACACAGTAAAAATCAACGGTGTGGCTATCGCCATCTCTCGCACTACAGTCCCCTATTCAAGAGTGTAATAGTTTGTCATGTGCTATTTCCTAGTCTACCTTCACCAATCCATTTTGTATCCCCATTAACCAAGCAGTAATGCCATCTCTCTAACAATTCAGTAGAAAACATGCAAATCACTCATATCCACAACTAGGCCAGGCTTGAAGGTTCAGCAGTTTATTATATACTGAGGAATCATCCCAATAAAGGTCTCACTTTTTGAGACAGAGGGAGTACGCAGTAAAACATGATGCAATATTGATGCGCAAAGAATCTAGAAGCAGAATGCTTGTGACCCGTCTTTTCTCCATAAGACGATGTTTTAATATTCACTTCTTTTTCGATACAAAGATCTCTTCATACCCTAGAAAGGGTAGGATGGTCTTTTCCCCCGCCAACTTTTTTTTAGAGATGTGTATGTAGAATGTATACACAGCCCGGCGGAGGTCAACTCGCCCGGTCCAGTAGCGAACGTATACACAGCCCGGTGAAATAGTTAAAAATGACTTCAGATTTGAACTTTTTTGGAATTTTGAACGCATTTTTTCATAAACGTGAAGATTGTTTAAAATTATAGAAATATATGAAAAGGCAAAAAAAATCCAAAGTGGAACACAGTTTGAAACTCTGAACAAATTTTGATAAATGGGAAAAACTGAAACTCCAAACCATTTTTTAAAATACAAACAATTTTACAACTATGAACTTTTTTGAAAATGAGACCGTTTTTTGAATTCTTCAAACTTTTTCGAAAAATATGAATAGATAAATAAATATGTTGAACATTTTTTAACTTTGCAAATTTGAAAAAGAAAAAAGAAACAAAAAAAAGAAAACAAATGATTCATGAACCTTTTCCCAAACCGGTAAAAACCGACCTGGAACCATCTAGAAGGTTCTGAAAACCGGCATTTCAGAGTCAATGAACAGATTAAAATGGGCAGGCCCATGTTCACTCGTATCAACCTGGTATGTGCGAAACAACGACTATTTTTGGACATTCTTATAATGACCCCAACTCTCATGAACAGGTCGGCATGACCCTGGTAGGCTTCCACGCCATGTTTGAACGATTTTCAACACCGTATGTAGGTTGCGACAGGTCCGGCCATTTTATGAGCATTTTTGACCGAGAAAACTACAGAAAATGCAAGACTTGTTGGAAACAGAAACAACTTGGCTTGATGCCTTGAATTAGTGATACAAGGTCATGAAAAAACTTGGGGTCATTCCAAGGTTGTCAAGAAACAGCGTGCTCTCAGATGGTGCCTTCTGGTAGGACACCCGTCATTAAATATTCTCTAATTTTGGACATTTTTGAAATAAATCTAACTTCTGTAACTAGGTGTGAATGCCCATTGTAGGCATTTCGATAGCGTATACAAGTTGCGACATGTCCGAATATTTATCTGGTTTTTTGCCGAGAAAACTCCAGAAAATGCAAAGCTTGTCGGAAAAACCAAACAACTTGGCATGATGCCTTGAAGTGGTCATTCAAATTCATGAGCAAAATTGGGGCCATTTTAACGATGTTGAGAAACAACGTGCTCTCAAATGGAGCCTTCTCAGCGTATGCGGGCACCCTCCATTGAACATGGCCTATTTTTGGTCATTCTTGAAATGGCCTCGACTTTTGCAGGAAGGTGGACATGCCCATGGTAGGCACCCTTGTCAGATTTGAGCGAGTTTCGACACAGTATGCAAGTCGCGACACGTTCGGCCCTTTATCAACCTTATTTTGTTGCGGCAAATCATCGGGCAATCGCACACATGATTGTAGAATGGGTGGGCCGACCTGTGTGTTCGAGCCACCGCTATTGCGAATCTTCTGGAAGGTTACTTACCATTTTAGGACTTCTAGAAGGTTCCTAAACAGTTTTTTTGATTTTTTTTTTCTCAGTTTTGGTTTTGTTTCTATTTTTCTAGTTTTTGTCTTTTTCTTTTTGTTCAGTTTCTTTTGGAAAAAGTCGTAATTTTTTAAAAAAATCAACATATAGAAAAAAATTTCAATTTTTTTTTGCAAAACATGATAAAAAAATCCTAATTTTGCAAAACATGACCAATTACTCAGTACAGTAAGAATAGTTTGCGTTTTAAAACATGTCCAGAATTTTTAAATTTGTTCATGTTTTCCAAAAAATGGAGTTTCAAAATTTTCCTTTATGGTTTTTAACGTTGTTCGCAATTTAGAAAATCAGAATTTGAAAATTTGTTCGTGTTTCCAAAAAACCTTAGAGTTGAAAATTTTTCTCGTGTGGTTTTTTCATTTTTTCGGAATTTCAATTTTTTGTTATCATTTTAAAATGTGTTTGGAATTTGAAAATGTTTTCCAATTTTTTAAAGGTTATTCATGTTTTCAAAAAAATTGTTCTCGTTTTAAATATTTTTCATTGGTTCAAATAATTTTTGCATATTAAAAAAATCATGAAGTTCAAAATCAATTAGTGTATTAATAAAAGTTCGTGGATTTCAAAAAATGATCGTGTTTCTGAATTCTGTTTTCGAATTTCAAAAAATGTTTCTGTTCTAGAAATTTGTTCACATAATCTGAAAAATATTCAGTATTTAAAAGATGTTCACGTTTTCAGTGAAACGTTGGAAAGCTTCTGTGTGTTAATAAGAGACCCGCGCTAGCTTATAGTCAGAATCTGTTGGTAGGACAACTGGCTAGCAGCGCGCTTCACTCGGTCTAAGTTGCGTGTTCAAATCTTGGCAGTGTCTTTATTCTTTTTGTGATTATTATGCTCTATTTCAGTTGCTCTTAGTGGGCCGGCCCAGCAGCGGGCGTGCTTATGTCTCGGTGGATGATACATATACATATGAAAGTTGTGAAATGTCCATATTACCCTTTATATGTTTTGTAAAGGGGGTTGTACCGAAGCGGGACTCATATTTTGACCAATTCTTATCATGTTCAAAGAGCAATAAACATGGATTGATTAAACTGGTTAACACTAGTTGACCTATTTTGTAACTAGGGTAGTCAAGCCGAGTACTGTTGGTTTCTGAGTGGCTTCCTGTGATTTTTAAGAATGCCTTATTGGGAAGGTGGAGCAGAGGGTAGATAGACACCAAGTGCTTTGGGGTATCACATCGGTTCATTTTTATTTCAAGAAACTGCAGGATGTCGCATAGCTAGGCTTATATATTGGGACATCAGAGCCGATACGAGGTGAAGGCAAAACAGAAATAGTGCTAGCGTAGTCTGGATCCATTCCCATTTGGATGGGAGAAATCTTGCAGGCACTACGTGGTTGTACATGAGGTAGTATTAGGATCGGGAGTCATTGGAAAGCACATTGGTAGGAGGGGGGTTGGTAACACGTGGGTCTGCTTTATATTAGCATGCTCCACCAGATGTGGAAGAACCTTTAGTATTCAGATATTAGTGAATGCTCCAAAATGATTTTAAATTTGGGATTTGATTCTAGCTACCTGCCTGTTTTCTTTCCATAACAGGTTTAGGGCCATTTCCTTTCACCTCACGATTCTCTAGATTCTAATACTAGGAGACTGCCCACAGAACCAGTTGTCCAGTTTGTTTCTGTGATTCCAATCTGTGATTGTTGTATGAGTTGTGTGCTAAAATGTCTATAACATCCTCTAGCCCGGAACTGCATACATAATTGTTAATACTTGTCGTTTCGAGACATTCAACTTTATACTCCATCTACGGTAGCCATCATCATACAATTTCTACTTCATACAAAATAATGTCCAACAAATAGCAGCAGGGGCGGCACGAGACGCTACAGCACGATACAACGATGGGATAAGCAGCAAGGAGTTCATTCATAGCAGCAAAAGCGAGTTCATCAGGCAGAACGGCACAGATCGGCATACAATAGCACGTCGAGAGGAGAAGCAGGAGCAGGGCGTGGGCGGCCTGGATTCTTGGGGCGACGGACTGCACGGGGACACGAGTTGCTCACAAGGACCAGCGAGGCTGGCTCCGCCGAAGACGCTGCCGGTTGCAGGGCGGATGGGACGAGGCATCGGGCGCGGAGGTGACTGTGATGGCGGCAGAGGAGACGGTGGACGGTGGACGGATGGCATTTGATAAACTTAGCATCTTCACAAAGTTATAAACTAGATGAGAGTAAGCCAGGCGCGGTCCTGAGATTATATATAGGGGCTTGGGCGGATGTACAATATGGGGCATCGCAATGCTGATAACGACAAATCAAAATAGACGGTGGGCGGGGTGCACTTTTCTCTTGGCAAATCGCCTTTTCACATTTCTGTGTGGGGCCAGTGGTGATGTCTCCAGACAGGGCACGTACAAGAACAACTGTCCGTCGCATGCAGCCAGCCATGTGGTGATCCTGCATGGCAAATGGCATCAAGCCCAGATGACTTTACCATCTATATTGGGACAAATTAGAGGAGTAGCTACTTTTTCTATGGCGAAACCGATGGCATAAAGATAAGACTGCATGACAGAAAATCTATAATCAACTACATGGAATAGATAACAACACAGTCAACCAGTACAAACATATGAATACCAGAACATGATATAGAAAATCTATATAAGTAAATATTTTTGCCATCCCAGCCTTGCCCTAGCTCACCTCGCTCTCTCTGTGCACCTTACTCTCTCTGGCTCAAACCAATATGCAGAAGGAGGAGAAAGAAGGATACAGTGGACACGGCAATTTTCTCCAGCGCACGAACGCCACCGCACGGTCGGTCTTTTCCCGAGCAACAAACTCGACACCTCGCCATTACAACGAGCCCCGCAGGTGCTCTTATACCCTGGGTCGGCACTGGGCACGACCCGCACGCTCTCCACCCAGCCAGACCACGACTTGCCCCGCTCTAGCCACTCCCACGACGTGCACGCACGCGTCTGGGTCGCGGCGAGCTCGCACTGAACTGACCAAATCACACCGCCCCGGCTCGCCAATGGCCTCGTACATCCACGGCGCAGCTACTGCACGCACCCACGCGCACCCATGCACCACACACTCATGCACCCACGCACACACACGCCACGGACCTGACGCGTCCGACACGGCCAGCGCGTGCCCACACACGCGCCCGCTGCGTCCTGGTCGCCACGCTGCTTATGTTTGGCCAACAAATATGATAGGCAAGAAAATGGACCGAAAGAAAAACTCTAATTCTTCTCTTTTTAAATAAGCTGTAATTCATAATGATCCCATTACGCTCCCTATCCGAACCTACTCTGAGCACCACCAATTAACAACCAGCACTCCATTGCGAAAAAAGTCCCAAGCCTAGTTGGTAGAGGAAAAACTAGTCAGCTTTATCCTTCCTGAGTCTGGAGACATGGAGATGAGAAAAGATACTGGCGATCTAATGCCGGACTGGCGGTTGAGGAAAAGGTGCATCATGCTCAATAACTGGATAGGGCCCCTTTTGTTGCCGGTGCCTGGGCGGCCTTCCCCCTCCCCCATAAAGGTAGACCTTTGGAGTAAGCATCTAGGCATTTTCTGTCCATGTTCATAAGCATGGTCACCCCAAACAAGATAAGGTTGGTGGATGTCTAATTGGTTGCCAATGCATGTTGCCATTGCCCTCTTTATAATTAATATGAACTCATTGGCATGACCTTCTGCCGAGTTTCACACAATATTAGAAAGCTATTTTTATTCAAAGTTTTGGCTTTTGCATTAAAGGTCGTTTTCATAGATAATTGAAGGAAATCTCCTTTAGTTTTTTGCATCTGCAGATACATACGACTACAACCATGTCAATGGGTAAATGTTTGATGCTGAATACTGAGTGCAAGTTATGGGTGATGTCCTTGTAATGAGAGAGAGAGAGAGAGAGAGGGACAGTGGGAGAGAGAGAGAGAGAGAGAGAGAGAGAGAGAGAGAGAGAGAGAGAGAGAGGACTACCTGAAGCCTACAACAAATAGTTCATTTCAGTTATAGCAATGTATACGGTCAAGAAAACAATATGTTTGGATCATTTGAATGGATAGGCTTTAGGTAGTATATTTCTCATGCTATGAAATCTGGTAGCCATCACATCATAATCTATTATGACGTTGTAGCACTAGGAGGTATTGGGTAACCAAGTATGCTGGAATTTAGTCTGTATTGGGGCAGCCCAATAACTATTTCAGAAATTCCTAATAAATTCTAGAGGCCCACTTAGCCCATTTGTGCAAGGCAAGGGATACTACTAAAGTTTAGTCCCACATTGCTAGTTGAGTGGGAATTGGACCTCCTTATAAGGGAGGTTCTTTCCCCACTTGTATGAGCATGAGAACAAGAGGGACATCCACGCGCGCTCCTCCGCCGCCCGCCTCGCCACGCCTCGTCACGACGCGCCGCGGGTTGCGGGAATGAGCCGAGCCGATGTCTAATACGAACGGCGCACCTCTTCGCGTGATGCATGTTCACTTCGTCTCCCTCCCGGCGCAGCCTGTTCGCGTCCCTCTGCTGTGCCTATATAAGAGAGGTCGCTCCTCTCCCGAGAGACACATCAGGAGGTCCTCTTCCTCTCGCCACACAGTTCCAATCTCTGCGCTACTGTTGTCTTCCTCATCCGCACCTTTTGAGTCCTGTACGGGAGAATGGTGATAATGTTTTTGGGGAGCGCTCAGCGCGACTACTGGCTGCTTCATCACGGACGATCCGGTCGCCGACGACTTCTTCCCCGACGTCCACGACCTCCTCGACGACATGGCAGGCGAGGACACCGACCCCAAGTCCAGCGCTTCTGCTGCTGCTGTGTCGTACATGTTCTTCTCCTTTCTGTTAGAAGTCCTCCTACAGTTCTCGGCTCTAGTTTCTGCCCTACGTATGTTAGTTCTGTTTCGTATAAGCAACTTCATCTAGTGTCTGTTCTAGATGTGTTTACCTCAATTTCATATATGCAGACGATGTTTACCTTCTCTCTGTCAGATTGCGTGACTTGCTTTATATTTGCTATTTTAGTCATGCTTTATCTAGTCTTTTTGTTAATAAAATCATTTGGTAAATTGCTCATATTTCCAACAATCCAAAAACCTTTTTATAGGCAATTTACCCCGAGTGGTTTTGCTGCTTCCATGAGACCTCCTATGTTTGAGGGTATCCACTATAAGAGGTGGCGTGTGAGAGCAGTCTTATGGTTTCAGACCATGAGTTGCTATGACGCCACTCTTGGCAAACCTGAAGGAGAGCAAGATGACCAACAGGCACAAGCTTTTCAGAAAATGGATACCTTGTTTAAGGCTGCTCTCTTGAGTGTTCTTGGTGAGAACATAGCTGATGCTTATGCGTCAATTGACAATGGAAAAGATATGTGGGACGCACTCGAGGCCAAGTTTGGGGTCTCGAATGCCGGCACTGAGCTATACATCATGGAGCAATTATATGATTACATGATGACTGAAGAGCGCTCCGTGGTTGAGCAGGCGCATGAGATACAAACATTTTCTAGAGAACTTGAGCACTTCAATTGCATACTACTGGACAAGTTTGTTGCCGAGGGTATCATTACTAAGCTTCCTCCTTCATGGAGGAACTTTGCTACCTTACTGAAGCATAAGAGACAGGAGTTTTCCGTTCCGGATCTCATTGGTACTCTTGATGTGGAAGAAAAGGCGAGAGCAAAGGACATACGTGCTCGAGGTATTGAGGGAGGATCTAGTGCCAATGTGGTACAGAAGCAGAACTTCCAGCCCCACAAGTTCAAGAACAAGGGCAAGTTTGATGGTAAAGCAAAGTTTGATGGAAAGAACAAGGCTGTGCAACACACGAACTTCAAGAAGAAGAATGGCAAGAAGAAAGGTGCTTGTCATGTGTGTGGAGATCCTGATCATTGGGCTCCTAGTTGCCCTAATCGCTATGACAAGCGTCATCCTGGGAAAGGCTGCAAGACCGTTAATGTTGTCATTGGAGACACTGACATGAAGGATGCTGGGTATGGTATATTTCCCACTATTCTTTCAGTATGTCATTCTCCTGATTGGTTGATTTACACGGGTGCTAATGTGCATGTATGCGGCGATATTTTCATGTTTTCGTCTTATCAGACCGCAGGGACTTCAACCGTGCTGATGGGCAATGGTTCAAGTGCTTCTGTTCGTGGTGTTGGCACGGTCGATCTGAAGTTTACTTCGGGAAAGATCGTGCGGCTGAAGAACATGCATTATGTTCCCTCCGTCAATAAAAATCTTGTTAGCGGATCTCTTCTGTGTAGAGATGGCTACAAGCTTGTCTTTGAGTCGAATAAATTTGTAATATCCAAGTATGGAACCTTTGTCGGTAAAGGCTATGACTCAGGAGGCCTGTTTCGTATATCCTTGCCAGACGTTTGGAATAAAGTTGTTAATCATATTTGCAACAATAGTGGATCAAATGTGTGGCATTCACGTCCTTGTCATGTTAACTTTGGTTGCATGTCGCGACTAGCAAAGTTGAACTTAATCCCTAGTTTCACCACTGTCAAGAGATCTAAGTGTCAAGTGTGCGTGCAAGCTAAGCAACCTCGTAAGTCTCACGTGATCATGGAGACGAGAAATCTTGCACCACTAGAACTTATACATTCAGATCTATGTGAAATGAATGGTGTTTTGACAAAAGGTGGAAAGAAATATTTCATGACATTAATTGACGACTCCACTAGATACTGTCGTGTGTATCTTCTGAAATCTAAGGATGAGGCTTTGAACTTTTCCAAAATCTATAAAGCTGAAGTGGAAAACCAACTTGATCGAAAAATCAAGAGGCTTAGGTCCGACCGTGGTGGAGAGTATTTTTCCAATGAATTTGATGCTTTCTGTGCGGAACATGGTATAATCCATTAGAGGACGCCTCCCTACTCACCTTAGTCAAACGGGGTGGCCGAAAGAAAGAACCGTACTCTAACTAATTTGGTTAACGCCATGTTAGACACATCGGGTCTCTCCAAGGCATGGTGGGGGGAGGCGATATTGACAGCATGTCATGTCCTAAATCGAGTCCCCACAAAGAACAAAGAGATAACTCCATTCGAGGAATGGGAGAAGAAAAGGTTAAAACTCTCTTATCTGTGAACATGGGGTTGTTTGGCGATAGTCAATGTTCCAATTTCAAAGAAGCGGAAGCTTGGACCAAAGACTGTGGATTGTATTTTCCTGGGATATGCTTTTCATAGCATTGGCTATAGATTCTTGGTTGTAAAATCTGAGGTACCTGACATGCATGTCGGTACGATCATGGAGTCGAATGATGCGACTTTCTTTGAAGATATCTTTCCCATGAAGGATATGGCTACCTCATCTGATCAGGAGATGCCTAGTTCATCGCATCAGGAGCCAGTTACAATTAACGAACCTGCCATTTCGATGGAACACTTTGAAAGTCATGTGGAGGAGAACAATGAAGTTCCTACTAGGAGCAAGAGACAGAGGATTGCAAAGTCCTTTGGTGATGATTTTCTTGTGTATCTCATAGATGACACTCCCAGTTCTATTTCAGAGGCCTATGCATCTGAAGATGCTGACTACTGGAAGGAAGCAGTTCGTAGCGAGATGGATTCCATCTTGGCGAATGAAACTTGGGAGATAACTGATCGTCCTTATGGGTGCAAACCTATAGGATGCAAATGGGTATTCAAGAAGAAGCTTAGGCCTGATGGTACTATCGAAAAGTACAAGGCTCGGCTCGTGGCTAAGGGTTATACCCAAAAGGAAGGTGGAGACTTCTTTGATACTTACTCACCTGTGGCTTGACTGACCACTATTCGAGTTCTACTTTCACTAGCTCACTCACATGGTCTTCTCGTTCATCAGATGGATGTTAAGACTGCTTTCCTAAATGGAGAGTTGGATGAGGAAATTTATATGGAACAACCAGATGGGTTTGTAATAGATGGTCAGGAAGGAAAAGTGTGCAAGTTGCTGAAGTCTTTGTATGGATTCAAGCAAGCACCCAAACAGTGGCATGAGAAGGTCGAAAGAACTTTAATAGCTGCAGGCTTTGTTGTGAACGAAACTGACAAATGTGTGTACTATCGCCATGGTGGGGGCGAGGGAGTTATGCTTTGCTTGTATGTTGATGACATACTGATTTTCGGAACAAATCTGAATGTTTTTAAGGAGGTCAAGGATTTTCTATCTCGCTGTTTTGAGATGAAGGATTTAGGAATGGCTGATGTCATTCTGAACATCAAGTTGTTGAGAGATGATGATGGTGGGATTACATTGCTTCAATCTCACTATGTGGAAAAGATCTTGAGTCGCTTTGGCTATAGTGACTGCAAGCCCTCTCCAACACCATATGATGCTAGCGTGCTGCTTCGAAAGAATCGAAGAATTGCTAGAGATCAATTGAAGTATTCTCAGATTATTGGCTCGCTTATGTACTTAGCCAGTGCTACAAGACCTGACATCTCTTTTGCTGTTAGCAAACTGAGTCGGTTTGTCTCAAAACTAGGAGATGTGCATTGGAAAGCTCTAGAGGGAGTTTTGCGTTACTTGAAAGGCACTGCAAATTATGGAATTCACTACACCGGGCACCCAAAGGTGCTTGAAGGGAATAGTGACTCAAACTGGATCTCAGATGCTGATGAGATAAAGGCCATGAGCGGATATGTATTCACTCATGGAGGTGGCGCTGTTTCTTAGAAGTCTTGCAAGTAGACCATCTTAACGAGGTCAACAATGGAAGCAGAACTCACATCACTAGATACAGTTACGGTTGAAGCAGATTGGCTTCGCCGGCTCTTGAATGACTTGCCGGTTGTTGAGAAACCTGTACCGGGTGTCCTTATGAACTGCGACAATCAAACTGTGATCACGAAAGTGAGCAGCTCAAAGGATAACATGAAGTCATCAAGACACGTTCAGAGAAGGTTAAAGTCTGTCAGGAAAATGAAAAACTCCGGAGTTATTGCGTCGGATTATATCCAAACATCTAAAAATCTGGCAGATCCTTTTACTAAGGGTCTATCGCGTAATGTGATAGATAATGCATCGAGGGAGATGGATATGAGACCCACAATATGAGTTGTTCCCAGTGGTAACCTATTCTTTGTGATCGGAGATCCCGTGAATTAGATGTGGAAGACAAGCTGTTGGTCAACTGAGAGGAGATTATCCCTACTATTCACAATACCACTCCATGAAGATGCAATACTCTCCTAATATGCACGGCAGGTTGATGTATATCTTAATGTGTTCTAAGTGGCTTATTTAAGTAGAGATGTTATCCTGCAGAACATCTTTTGAAGAACACACCTATATGAGTCTGATTATCAAACGTCGCAATCTATGAGAGTAGGGTTCTCTCTAGTAAACTCATGAAAGGTCACGGAGTATGATGCATAAGCTCCACCCGCGGGGAAGACCCACGGTAGCCACATATCGGTCAAGTCTTTATGTGAAGCTAGATTCGCAGAAAACTTGCAGTTCAAGGCCCAGTCCACTGTTCAAGTTGCTTACTAGTGTAGCATAGAGTTCAAGGTGGAAGTTTAACTTAACAGTCTCCACTGCAGTACCGGTATATAAAACAGTGTTTTGGAACCAAAGGCAAATTTCTGTGTGCCTCTGGGATCTGGTGGGGGATTGCTGGAATTTAGTCTATATTGGGGCAGCCCAATAAATATTTCAGAAATTCCTAATAAATCCTAGAGGCCCACTCAGCCCATTTGTGCAAGGCAAGGGATACTACTAAAGTTTAGTCCCACATTGCTAGTAGAGTGGGAATTGGACCTCCTTACAAGGGAGGTTCTTTCCCCACTTGTATGAGCATGAGAACAAGAGGGACATCCACGCGCGCTCCTCCTCCGCCGCCCGCCTCGCCACGCCACGCCACGCCACGCCTCGTCACGACGCGCCGTGCCGCGGGTTGCGGGAATGAGCCGAGCCGATGTCTAATTTTTGCCACGCACTACGGCTATATGAAAGGTCACCTGGGAGCTAATTTTTTTTTGCGGTAGTGGATAATGAATACGAACGGCGCACATCTTCGCGTGCTGCTTGCTCACTTCGTCTCCCTCCGTTGCTTCACCTCCCGGCGCAGCCTGTTCGCGTCCCTCTGCTATGCCTATATAAGAGAGGTCGCTCCTCTCCCGAGAGACACATCAGAAGGTCCTCTTCCTCTCGCCACACAGTTCCAATCTCAGATTTTTGGGGAGCGCTCAGCGCGACTACTGGTTGCTTCATCGCGGACGATCCGGTCGCCGACGACTTCTTCCCAGACGTCCACGACCTCCTCGACGACATGGCAGGCGAGGACACCGACCCCAAGTCCAGCGCTTCTGCTGCTGCTGTGCCGTACGTGTTCTTTTCCTTTCTGTTAGAAGTCCTCCTAAAGTTCTTGGCTCTAGTTTCTGCCCTACGTATGTTAGGTTCTGTTTCGTATAAGCAACTTCATCTAGTGTCTGTTTTAGATGTGTTTACCTCAAGTTCATATATGCAGACGATGTTTACCTTCTCTCTGTCAGATTGCATGACTTGCTTTATATTTGTTATTTTAGTCATGCTTTATCTAGTATTTTTGTTAATAAAATCATTCGGTAAATTGCTCATATTTCCAACAAAGTATACACGTGAAAGGTAGTTTAAGATCCACTTCTTCAGGTTGTTCTGTGAGACCTAATTGAGGATTATCTATATCTTTCAATCCATCAAGATTTAGAAAAGTCATGTTGTGTAGATGAATCCTTGAAACGTTGCCTCAAGAGCAGTGATATAGGCATTCACCTTTGAAATCCTCCATTTCTTATATTGTCAACACTAAAAAAGTGTGGTTTCTAATTGACCCCCTAAACTTAACTTCCCTAATTTTTTAACACAAACTGGTTTATTTTTGGCCGTCGAGTTAAACTTCAGTACTCAAGTATTTCATTAAGCGACATCTTGGTCACATACTACATCAGTTCTTTGCTCAGAGAACTAACTAAAAGCAAACTAAAAGAAAAAAAATATAAATTTCAATAGAACTTCTTCCTTAACTGCTCCCAATAGCCCGATCAAGACTTTCTCCATCTCTTCATTTCCTGCACTACTGCTTTTCTGTGTTGGCTTCTTCAGCCTGCAGACATCTTCCTGCGTTGCTTCCTCAAGCTTGGTGCATCCTCTGTAGTCTCTTCTCTAGCAATTAGTGCACCAACATCTAGTAGATTTGTCTCTACTAATAGATCCATGTATTTTCTTCCCAATACCAAAACTTGCATCCTTGCTAAATAGAATTTTAAGCAAACAACGACTCTAAAATTGCGATGAATCGAAAGAACAACCATAAAAAAATTGCACTCACTTTGTCCTTTTCACACATGCAGTAAACCCCATCCGACATGTTTTGAGCGTGCTTGAGACAAAGCGCAACACCCGCTGCCTACAGCGATTGCACTTGATAACCGATACAGGCTCATCGATGAGCTGTTGGCGAGGGCTGAGACTGGCCGATGGGCGGATATGGCTGTGTTAGCGGTCAGTCAACATGGCCGATGCGAGTTCCGAGATGAGCAGGACATACCATGAGGCAGCATAGAGCAGTTGAATCCCGCCAAAACAGGACAATGGTGCTGGGTACCGGGTGCGTCGAATCTGGCAATAGCGGCAATGGGAATAGATCCAGCAATTTAGGTGTTAGCGATGAGAAGTGGCCTAATTAAAGGGGGGAGTGGGGAGGTCTGCAATGGGTGCTACATGGTGATCGTAGTGGTGTGTTGTCGCCGTCAGAGGCAAGTAGAAAGGCGCGGAAGTGGATGTGGCGCGGGATGGGGGGTGCGGCAAAGGGAGGGAACGAAAAATTGTTACTCCACAGTTGGGTGTCCGAGTATATTTAAGAGTCGGGGTGGCTGTGAAATAGAAAATTTACTCATCTAAAGATTATACGGGATCGGTTAAGTGCAGTTTAGAGTAGAAAAGCTAATGCTTCATAGGGGATCGGTTAGAGATGTTCTAAATGTTGGTACTGAGCATCGTCACAAAGCACACAAGCCAATTATTGATGTATATTTCCACCTCCACGGGATCTTGTCTCATGTGTGTCTGCCACTATCAATAACACAAAAAAAATCTATTAAAATCATAGCTCAAGGTTCTCCCGTTGGTCTGAATAGTTTGGTTTTACAAAAAATAAAATAAAATTTCTGCATATTTTTTAGGGTGCACGGTAGTTGGATTGGTTCTCTAACTACCTTCTGTCAACATTAGGATACATTTACCAATACAGTATGGCCAAAACCAGACCAACCGGTTGAGAAGTGAGCAAAGATGAACTCAAAAGACAATCCTATGAGCCTAGTGATTACTTGGTTATCTACATGTATATGTGATATTCTATGCCTGATTGTTTGTTTATTTTTTTCATTTGTATTGATTTATGCTGAAACATTAAATTGGGCTTAGCACGCTTTAGCTGCGCTATGACATTTCAAAACATTACTTTGACCTCACACCGGATGGTAAATTAGGAGATAGTAGAAAGTAGGATAGAACTTCGGCCGTGGGGCTATAAACTTGCATATTTTTCTCAAAGAGAAAAGACACACATCTTGGATAAATGAACTTCTTAAAACTCTCCGCAAATGCAAATGAAATTTCAAAATTTTGTTGGCCTTTCTGGTAGAATCTGCCGACATTTTGTCGACCTGATCAAGATGTCACTACTAACTGGTGTACACTAGAGTATGGACAACTAAATCATTTTGTGTGGACAATCACTCAAGGCTTATCCCAGACTCATGTTTGAAAGATCAATTTTCTCTTCATAGTTTCATAGAATAGAAGACAAATCTAGCTAACATGGAATCCAATGTCGCTAATTGGGAAAAGGGAAAGGCCAAAGTGTTGAGTATCAAATGAGCTCAGCCGGGTGGTGGGAATACTGAAATCAATTGGATGATGGTATACTGGAATTGTTCATTCTAAAGCTCTCCCTTGAGAAGAGAAATTCTTGATTCGTTCCCACTTTATAACAACCTTCTACTGTACTCTCAGTGACCATACTCGCTGTATCTCTTGCACTAGGGGCTCAAATTTGCCAATAAAAACGACAAGAATTTTGTAGGTATCATACACCGACTACATAGACTTCTGGCTCGCGCTGCACACCTCATTCCTTCTTTGTCGTGCTACAATCGTGGGTTCCTAAAGACAATATGCACCACATGATTCTATCGTGTACAACATGGTTGTTGCACCACATTAAGTGAACTAATTACTCTACTTGTTATGACCCATAAGAAACTTGTCTTGGGCCACTGAGATATGGCAGAAGTAGTCTCCAGGAGGCATACTTATACCAGCACTAAAGCCTTGTTTGGTTCATGAGGGAGGAAACCATGGGTCGGCTCATTTGCATCATTTATTTTCAGCTCATGACATACACGAGAGAGAGGGAATTCCTTCCACGCCTCGCAAGGCGTTTATTTTTATTAGAGGGATTTGACAGTGAAGAGGGTGGATTTGACCATCCCACTGCTTAAACAAATGTTACAGTGGCAAAAGCAGGGCCACAATGCCACCTGGCGGGAATTTCTAGAGATATGACAAGCAACCCCGCATTTTCCATGCTGTCAAACTAGCCTAATGTTGAACGTTGTAAGATTATAAATTCCACCAAGTGAACAAAATCTCGCTTCTGCCCTCAAGCTCGCTAGCTCTTAGAATCATAGTAGCTGCTGACTCTTAATGCCATTTAGTCATGGTAACATTTGATGTAGCTCAAGAAGCGGGGAGTATGGGACGTAGGGAGCTCCAGCAGGCGGCAAAAATTGAGGAGCTCATTTGGGAAATTCATGTAACCAGGAGCGAATTGAGGGATTTAGTGGTGCCGCCATCACCACAAGGTCCAGCCGCACCCATGAGTAGCTTCAACGATGGAAGAAATTCCACCTGCTGCGCTGGAGCTCCATGGCATCAGAAACACACATCAGCAACGACAAAAAGGTAGGGGCCGGAGTCACGTGCTTGTCCATCGACTCGAACACCTCCAAATAACGCAGTAGCCTCCTAAAGCTCCCTCAATGTGGGTCGATGGCAATGGGAGAGAATCTCGTTCTGATGTGGGATTTCACTGTCAGGTTTCGCCGCGGTGGATTGGAATGGAACGAGCCCTGAGCTGGGAAAGTGACAACCATTTGTCTGTGTGTGTGGCAAGATGCAAGAGCATTCGTGACCGAATAAGTATGGTAGGTGTTCGCTGTACTTTCCGTATGTAGAAAGCTTTATCGAGGAAGGATATTTTAGGAAACACCATACTAGCAAGACATGTCCTTCGGAAGCAGAACAACTGTTGGCAATATGCCCTAGAGGCAATAATAATATGGTTATTATTATATTTCCTTGTTCATTATAATTGTCTATTGTTCATGCTATAATTGTATTAACTGGAAACCGTAATACATGTGTGAATACATAGACCACAACATGTCCCTAGTGAGCCTCTAGTTGATAAATAGATGGTTATGGTTTCCTGACCAAGGACATAGGATGTCATTGATAATGGGATCACATCATTAGGAGAATGATGTGATGGACAAGACCCAATCCTAAGCATAGCACAAGATCGTATAGTTCGTTTGCTAAGAGCTTTTCTAATGTCAAGTATCATTTCCTTAGACCATGAGATTGTGCAAATCCCGGATACCGTAGGAATGCTTTGGGTGTACCAAACGTCACAACGTAACTGGGTGGCTATAAAGGTGCACTAAAGGTATCTCCGAAAGTGTCTGTTGGGTTGGCACGAATCGAGACTGGGATTTGTCACTCCGTATGACGGAGATGTATCTCTGGGCCCACTCGGTAATGCATCATCATAATGAGCTCAATGTGACTAAGTAGTTAGTCACAGAATCATGCATTACGGAACGAGTAGAGTGACTTGCCGGTAACGAGATTGAACGAGGTATTGGGATACCGACGATCGAATCTCGGGCAAGTAACGTACCGATTGACAAAGGGAATTGTATACGGGATTGCTTGAATCCTCGACATTGTGGTTCATCCGATGAGATCATCGTGGAACATGTGGGAGCTAACATGGGTATCCAGATCCCGCTGTTGGTTATTGGCCGGAGAGATGTCTCGGTCATGTCTGCATGGTTCCCGAACCCGTAGGGTCTACACACTTAAGGTTCGGTGACGCTAGAATTGTTATGGGAAATAGTATGTGGTTGCCGAAGGTAGTTCGGAGTCCCGGACGTCATGAGGAGTTCCGGAATGGTCCGGTGGTGAAGATTGATATATTGGACGAAGGGTATTGGAGTTCGGAAGTGTTCTGGGGGTACCAGGCTATGGCCAACATATGACCGAAAGGTGTTTCGGGAGCCATGGCAAGTGTTGGAGGGCCTCATGGACCAAAGGGGATGCGGCAAACCAGCCCACTAAGGGGTGGTGCGCCCCCCACACCCTTTCCCACGTTACTTGGGGAGGTGGGGCGCCTCCACCTGGCTTGGGAGGCAAGCCTCCACATGCTTGGCTTGGGGGGCAAGTCTCCCTAGGATTTTCCCTAGGGAGATCCAATCTGCTTGGCCGCCGCCCCCTAGGGGAAACCCTAGGGAGCCTCCCCCTCTCCCCTTGCCCCTATATATAGTGGAGGGGTGGGAGGGCAGCCGCACCTCTTCCCTGGCGCAGCCCTACCTCCTCCTACACCTCCTCCTCCTCCATAGTGGTTGACGAAGCCCTGCTGGAGAACCACGAGCTCCATGGCCACCATGCCGTCGTGCTGCTGGAGTTCTCCCTCAACTTCTCCTCTCCCCTTGCTGGATCAAGAAGGAGGAGACGTCCCCGGGCTGTACGTGTGTTGAATGCGGAGGCGCCGTCCGTTCGGCGCTAGATCGGATCTTCCGCGATTTGAATCGCCGCGAGTACGACTCCTTCATCCGCGTTCTTGCAACGCTTCCGTTTCGCGATCTTGTATGAAGATGCACTCCCCTCTCTCTCGTTGCTAGTTACTCCATAGATTGATCTTGGTGATGCGTAGAAAATTTTGAATTTCTTCTACGTTCCCCAACAACAACAAGAACAAGACATGTCCAAAAGTGACCGCTAATATGCAACTAACCCCAAGATAGACAGCCCCCACAGTGGGCAGTGATGCTTCGAGGGAGCCCCGTTATTAGGGTGTACAGGCATGTCTGCCTAAATCATACTCCAATTTGTTTGAAGTCTTCTCAATAGCGTTCCATGAGATGTTCTCTCTGGAACGTTGGTCTATCCTCTGAGCTGGTCGATGCACATTACTCGTTGTTCATCCAGCAACAATGCATTGCCGCTCTGCCGGACATACTTCGCCAGTCCAATCACTCCCCTACTCCGGTAGGCAGTGCTCTGCCTCATTGATTTCTTAGATTATTCAACGGTAAATAGAACACATAATATTGTAATTATTTTTATTGGTAACAGAGAATACATACAGACGGTTTGGATGATGATCCAATAATAGGATAGGTGTTTCGTCGTCTTATACAATTTTCGCCGGTCGTGGCATTTTTTCCTTTCGTTCGACTTTGCTTGCGAACTTGTATTGAACTACTTACCTTGTTGCTACCTAGCTTCTTCATGAAGTATTTGTCCTCCATCGGATCACCAAGATCATGGATGCGCCCCACGATCATCGTCTACCTGGCCGTGAAATCATCCACGGATTCTGCACCCATCTTGTGGTTATCAAACTCATCGGCGGAGATATCCTTCTCCGTAACTCAGCTCAACACCGTGTCCTCGGTCGACTGGGAGATGATAGTCACTCATGGCCATGTCCTCCTCACCCACGTCGACCTCCTTGGACAAGTCGTCGCGATCAACGATATCCCATATGTGGTTGGCTCGCAAGAAGTATTTCATCCGCATTGCCCAGGCTGCATAGTTCATCCTCATTAAGCATAAGTAACACCGAATAATGCACCATAAGTAGGATATAAATTTCATTACATAACTATTGACTTTCGTGCTTGCATAGGGAATCATAAACCTTGTGGCAGAAAACAACATTTTCTACCTCTAAACAACATTTTACTTGTAATACCATTGATTTAACTATCTCTGATGGGCATGCTTGTATCTGTTCGTAAACTTGTGATTCGACTAGGCATCACGTATCAACCTTTTCGCATGTGTCCTATTATCTAAAATTTTAAGAAGGCATGTTCTTGAAAGGAGAAGATACACTGACAAGAGTCTGAGCTAACTTCAGAATAGCCAAGAACCATCTTAACTACATGTTACTGTTGACACTACATAGTATGCCTTTCAAGACACGTAGGGCTGACAAGGTGTATCGTAGCCTAGTTTTTTGGCGTGCTACTTTGCATCGAATATATCACGAGAAGGAAGGACGTGCGGCTATGTAATTGTCCTTGGACTTATCTACATAAGTTCACATGCGAAGTGTTCCACCAATGTGTTATAGCATTGGCTAGCAACTATGTCAACGCTTGCTTTCTTCATCAACAATGTATCAATGCCTGAGAATTGTTGTTCCCACAAATAATGTAAGCAAGATTTCCCTCTCTTTTCTGATGGAACATACAAGTAGAGATACTAAATAGATCCTTGAAGTTATGAAAAGAAATTTGCAGCAACAACAATCGCATATATTATGTGGATATATATGTTCCTCATGTCTACTCATAGATTAGTGAACTATGAAATACATAGCTATGTCCATCTCGAAAACACCTTAGTAGTGAGAGAATAAAACACATGTTTGTAATTTCAAGATGGACTTATCAAAATGCGTGTAGACTTATAGATATTTAGGAGAATCTTACCAAATGTCCAACTAATCATTTAAGTTTGTAGCTTTATCCACGTGTTGCTACACGTAATACATGATCTTTCCTATTTTCTATAACCCATTGGCATGTCACATGTGAAAGCATACATGATTCATCTTGCATTTGTTCACCTTATAAAGAAGTTATTATGCCTTAAATAGTAATAGGTAGTAAATATTGGACATTTTGATTACTGATGATGTTATATGTACTATGGACAAAACTGTTATAAATAAAAAGAGTCGAAAAGATTAATATTTAAAATAACATGGGAAAATATTTTAGAGTTTACCACAATTACTACTGCAGGTAAAAAAAAGTCTTGAAGTTGTGTGGGAAATGTTGCTTTGACTTACCAAAGTAATTGTAGTAAGATGACAATTCAGGTGAACTATGCATACCTAGTGCTGAATTGATTATACTACACAAAACTCAAATACTTGAAATTGACTTGAGTAAATGAAACTGATGGTAGTAAACTTTCGCTAAGACTGTTTAACAAGCAGCTTGATAGGGTGGTGTGTGATCATGGTTTTATACACATCCATCTACTACAGAGTGGTGTGAGATAATGGTTTCTAGAACAAGGAAAATACTAAGTGCAAAACTGCATAATTCGACCATCTGCGAGACTATTCCACTTATAGAAAATGTGCTACACTTAATAATGGAATCAGAGCACTAAAATTAAGAATTACATACCAGGACTATATAAGGAAGTCCAACATGCCCATCTAATTTAACAACCTCTTACGGATGACACACAGGTCTTTGGGAGGATGGAAGACCAACTGCAGGAAGAGGTTGTTAGGGGGCGAGGAGGTCCTTGTGCAACATAGGTCTTTTTTTTAAGTTGAAAGTCCCATGCTAGCTCTTTTTCCTCTTGTAGGCAAATGTGAATGGCATATTTTATTTAGTGAAATGGCTATGGTGATTAGTTTTTAGGGAAATTCAGCGTCGATCAGCTAAAAACAATCGTCACATCCTCCTCCTCCTTTAAACACCACGTGCTCTCAAGGCTCGACACAAGGAAACACGAGACTTATCTCTTCATCTAGAAACATCGCGTTCCTCTCTCCGTCTCTCGTCCCTATCTTTTTCGCAGCATTACCTATGTTCCAAAAGTTCTTCCACAACACTACCGTTGTTGCAGAAGAAAAGGGAAGAATTTTTTATTTGCAACAAAGCCTATGTTGCAAAAACAATCCCACAATACAACCTCTGCTGCGAAAAATTCCAGGAACACAACCTATGTAGCAAAAAAAAAAATCTGCAATGCAACATATGTTGCAAATGTTTCATCAGCAAGATCTTTGTTGCAAAGTAGAGGAAGACGTTAGCCGCTAGATTGTGTCTGATTCAATGGCCCGCGAAGCGGCGGACGCGTAGCAGACCCCTTATTTTTTCTACCTTAAACTCATCTAATGGCTCTAGTATTCTATTCTACAAATTAAATGGTCAGATGTTTCTGTCTTGTGTGGCGTTTATTGCCTGTTTCTCTCTTATTGGTGAACATTTCAAGTACTTTATATATATATAATAATAGATAAATGTACATGTCTTTAATACATTTAGAAGAAATGATTCACATCCTTAAAGAAAATAAAATTGATTGCTTAAGAAGATATGTATATGTTTCACCCAACAAAAAAGTATATAAATGCTATACGTACTCACCTTGTTCATAGTGGATATACTTTCTTTTTCTATTTTCTATGAGTATTTACAAATATATAAAAAAGTCAAACAATTACGTGTGTAATATCTGTTTTACAAGTAATAAATTCCATAATTGATTCGGCCTAGAGCGTGTGTTTCGGGTGCACCTTTGAATGACACGTCGAGCTGCTGCTTTTCTGAAAGCCGAACCAATGATTTTCTAGTTTTGTTTAAGAGGAATAATAAATACGAGTGAGATATGAGGTGGTCTACAAGAGGTACGCACGTAGTATATGCCTATATATATATACCAGACCACTATGATCTCATCTCGTGAAGTAGCTGCTAGCTAGTAACAGCGGACCACAGTTTGCGTTACCATAGTAGCCAGAATGTGTGGAGGCTTCCTTTGGCAATGTTGTATTGCTGTTAATTTAAGATAGGACCAGGAGGCATTGGGAAATGCGATAGTGCGAATAGAGCAGGTCTTGCACGCTGGGTAAAAACCCCATGGGCCTGAAGACCAGCAGTCAGCGCAATTTCCGATAACCTCTTTTGCTGTTTCCGTGTCACACTGGCTTTCAATTCAGATTGCAGGGTACAAACGTGCTGCCTAGAATGTTCTGCAACTCCACTTGGAGCTAATGGACACGCATTTGGACCCATCTACGCTCACAGTTCTGTCTCTGGTGCTCCATACGCAGTGCGCTTGGAGCCACTCAGCCACACGTTACTCATGCTATCATGCATGTAAAGAGTAGACCAAATAGTCTCGTAGGCCGCCTGCCTATCTTCATAAAGAACATGCTGTACTCTTGTCTTCTCTTCATGTTTAAATCTTCACTTGGTATTACTTGATCAAACGAGCGTGAGTATAGGCCGAAATCACTATTCTGACCTTTTCAACAGTCTTTGCCACAAAGTGAACTCGACATGAAAGTATTTCACGATCTGACCCTTTTAGCAACGCCACGGCCCGTGGCGTTTCTTCTCCATATAGAAACGCCGGAGTAGCTTGCGTTTCAAATCCACATTCAAACGCTGAGCTAGCTAGCGTTGTCGATCCACATATAAACGCCAAGCAAGTTGGCGTTGCCGCCCTGGCTAGCAACGCCATGAGCATTGGCGTTTCCATGCCATGGCCAGCAACGCATGCCACTAGCTAGTACAGGGCAATAACGTACACGTTCAGTAAGCCGGCCAGAAATCTCGCTGGTACGAGAGCATCATTGGCGTGACTTTTTGGCCCGCGTATTTCCTTGCTGATAATATAACAACTGCCAGTTGTTTTGTCAAAACAGTTGGCGCAGCATAGCTTTTGGCGTATTTCCTTGCTGATCATCTTCTCAACAAATCATTTTGCTGCTGTATCCATCCCTTGCGTGCTACATAATTTTTATTTTTTGGATCAGGAAAAGTAGTTGTTCCATCCCTTGCGTGGTACACAAAAAGATTACGCAGGATTAGGAAACGTTCGGCGTTCTCTCGGGGAAAAACTGCACAACAGTACATGCATGCATGAAACGCATGCCACTAGTACAAATTAAAGATGGATATCCCCCAAAGTACATGCATGCATGCATGATGCCTTGGACAGGAGTGCTGCTACATCCATGCATGCGCTTTGGCATTTCCATCTAGAAACGCCATGGCCACTGGCGTTTCCAGCGTGGCCAGAAACACCCAACCCCTTGGCGTTTTCAAAAACGCAATCTGGCTTGGCGTTTCTAGCCTGCCACCTGGGCGAGTGGGGCCAGGACAGCAATGCGGCGTGGCTTGTTGTTTCTGTGTGGAGCAGAAACGCCATGGGTTGTGGCGTTGCTAAAAGGGTCAAATTGTGAAATACTTTTATGTCGAGTTAAGTTTGTAGCAAAGATTGCTGTAGAGGTCAGAATAGTGATTTCGGCCGTGAGTATACGCAAAATATACTGTTGCTCAAGCAGTGTCATTTGTATTTTCAAGTAAAACCCTTGTAACTATTTGTAGGGGCATCCTCTAAATTGAGGGATGATCACTAGTAGAAAACAGGGCTTTGGTTCGGCCAGAAAAGAGCATTAATCCCGGTTGCATTACGAATCGGGACTAATATGAGCATTATTTCCGGTTCGAGCGGCTAGGACACCGTACAGGCATTAGTCCCGGTTCAAATGGGACCTTTAGTCCCGGTTGGTGACACGAACCGGGACCAAAGGGTGCGATGCCCATTAGTACTGGTTCGTGGCACCAACCGATACTAAAGGTTAGACCTTTAGTCCCGCTTCGAGTCACGAACCGGTACTAATGGGGTTTGAGGCGTTAGTACCAGTTCGTGGCACGAACCGGCACTAAAGGTCCCATTTTCAAGCTCCCCCCCCACCCCGCGTGGATTGCCTTTTCAGTTTTGTAAAAAGCAAAAGAAAATGATAAAAACTTCAAAAATTAAAATCCTTCCTGATGTAGTTATGTTACTACATGTACTAGTTAGGAAACTTAAAAAACTTAAATTTGGACATGTTTTGCAAAAAGTGTAGAGAAAATGTAAAACGGCTATAACTTTTGCATACGATGTCAGAAAAAAAATGTATAATATATCAAAATGTTCAGCACGAAAATCCGCATCCGATTTTGACGGCCTACGGCCTGTTTGCAAATTTTTAGAATCCTCAAATTCTAAAAGGAAAAAAGTTATGTTCAAATTTCAGTTCTTTTTGAATTTTTCTTAAATCTGGTCAAACTATGGTCAAACTACTTATTCAAGAAGTATTAGTGTTACTAAATAATTATTCAAGAATATTAGTGTTACTAAATAATTATTTGAATTTTTTTGAATTTTGGTCAAATCTGGTCAAACTGTGGTCAAACAATGGTCAAACTACTTATTCAAGAAATATCAGTGTTACTAAATAATTATTTCAGTTTTTTTGAATTTTGGTCAAATCTGGTCAAACTGTGGTCAAACTATGGTCAAACTACTTATTCAAGAAATATTAGTGTTACTAAATAATTATTATTTTTTTAGAACAATAGTTTCAAACTCAAACAGTGATGATTTGGAATGATGAGGGGTGATTAGAGATTAGAGGTTAAATTGAGCAGTGATGAGGGATGATTAGAGATTAGATGTTAAAATAATTCAGAAATTTGAAAATAAAAATATTCAAAAAAAATTCAAAAAATTTCCTTTAGTACCGGTTGGTGTTACCAACCGGGACTAAAGGCCCTTTTTCTACTAGTGGATGGACGCGCGGTACATCGAAATCTGATCGGTTCAATTGGCATTGTTTTTCTACTACACATATGTCAAATTGGGTTTATATTTCTTTCGCCTTCTCTTTTTGGTCCAGATGAACGATCATATAATCAGGATTTCACGATGAGTAAAAATACTTCTAATCATGTTTGTGCCAGTTAATGTACCATGCATGATATAGCTATGAAAAAAATGAGCTGTCAAACATAGCTTGTATTGCCAGTTCAGTGCTGTTATTATGCAATCGCACGCTGATCTCAAACACCGATGAAGATGAAGTAACATCCGTAGTACGCGTCTCACACAATAATACATGCAATTATAATTAAAAGGTACATGCGGAAGCGACACCCCAACCACGCCATGCACATTTATCTCGCTGTAGTTCAATTGTCTCAAACTTCACATACGCCATACCGCCCGCAGGCACCCACACCACATGCACCTGCCCTAACACACGTCCGCGCCTATCCAAAACAATAAGGTGTACATCAAGTGCGCCTCCTCGCCGTGTACACGTTGGCAAAGTTTACTGTGCAACGCTGGGTGAAAAAAAAAACACCGTCGCACGCGTTTCTTTTCCCCAGATGCCGTCGTCCCGTGCCCTTCTCCTCTTCTCACGCAACCTCCCCTCTCCCTACCCTTGCTCTCCCGCGCCGCCTCTACGATTCCTCCTTCCATCCTCGCCGCCGCCGCCGCCTCCCTCTCTTCACCCGGAGCTCTGCTTTTCTCACCGCTGTAATCACGGGCGTATCCATCACTGGGAGGAGCGGAGTCTGCCACTCCCACAACTGCTCAGCCCGGAGAAGTTCGCCGTTGCCATCGCCAGGATGAGCGGCGTGCCGTTTTCCTCGCATCTGCCGGGAGGCGTCGAACTGAGGTGAGATCCCCTCTCCGTGCCTTTCCATAGTGGTGCTTGACCGCTGGTCGTCTAGGATTTTTTTTTGCCCCTAGAAATTGTTTCCCTCTTCCAGCAGAGGCCAAGAATTTGCTCTTCAGTTTCCTAACAAAGATAGTACCCAAATGGTACAGATCTTTATTCCTGTTTTGTCATTGACTGATTTCTGCACATATATCTACTGCAGATCCTACAAATAGGGTTAAACAAAAGATTGAGAAGGTGAAGGAGCTGATGAAGAGCATACTAAATTCTCACTGTCTTAATCAAGTAACCAGTCCAACAACTCTAGATGCACACTTCAAATGGACAGGTACCAATAACATATATTCTATCTTTCATGTTTTACACAAATAATAAATCTTGTTTTTTGCTTTTGTACCCTTAGGCATCAATTTACCCCATTACCATTTTCTAGAACAAACTTCAGGACCCAAGATATGGGAGGACACAGCAGGCAAACTGGATATGTTTGTGGCCGCTGTTGATGCATGAGGCACACTGATAGCTGTAGGGAAGTACCTGAAGATTAAAAATACATCCATAAATGTTGTTCGTGGAAACCTCAGCAAGCTCTGTGCTTTCAGATAATCCCGTAAGGCCATTAAATGGATGATGGATTATGCAAATTCGATGACTAAACTTGGTGACAAGCAGGAGCAGAGCAATCCTATTGGATATCAATTCTCATGAACTTGTGTTTCTGAAGTCATGAG
Source organism: Aegilops bicornis (assembly GCA_021605145.1). Classification (NCBI taxonomy): domain Eukaryota; kingdom Viridiplantae; phylum Streptophyta; class Magnoliopsida; order Poales; family Poaceae; genus Aegilops; species Aegilops bicornis. The sequence goes on from CM038670.1 coordinate 26,268,500, forward strand.
ATGCTGAGTAGATTAGATCAATTCATCTGCATACACAACAGAGAGCAAATGAAGTATAAAGTGAGAAAAAAGATCCAAAAGTAGAGCAATGCATACTGACATTATTCTCAGTTAGTACCATACATAGTATTTAATGCATTTAGATAATAAAGAAGAGATTGGACCTCTTTTATGAATTGTTTGTACTGATGAAGGCAGAGTTGAACGCTGCTCAATTCAAATCATTTGCAACCTAAAGAGCACTGTTGGTGAATCAGAGTCTAACACTGACATTGTTGCGTAATATCATCTAAATCTTGCTAATTTTATTGACCTGCAGAAAATTTGAACTTAAGAGGGCATGGACGATGCTGGGAGGGAGGGCTTGCCGCTGGCCTCCAAGCAGTCGGCAGGCATAATGGATCCTAAAGCTCCAGGCTGGATCAAAAGGTATGTCGATTTGCAGTGTTACATGCTCTGAAAATTTTGACTGAAAACTGGACTTATTAGTGTAGGCATACACATTGCAGGCACTGATTAGAAAAGATATCTTAAACAAGTACTGCGTCTTGAGATCTAGATGATTCTGCATTTTAGTTTTATGATTTGTAGTTATAGCTGGTACTACTAAATGGCTCAGATGTAGTTGCATATTTAAAAATCAGTGATTTAATGAACATTCTGCCAATTAACACATGAAGCAGAGTATAAAAAGCGTTACAGATAAACCAAAAGAACTGGCATGTATATGCGTGTGTTCCCGATTATGTAGGGTACCTTACAGATTCAGTTGGAATATGTGATCAAAGATTAGGACACTAATATCCGTGTAGGTTACATTTATAGTTGCTTAATTCATGATGTGCTTGCCTCGTCATTTTCATTCTGTGCGTGCGGTGAGGATTGGGGTAGAAGCCCCTGTGACGACAGCTTGTCCCAGTCAAGCACGAGCCGGCGGCGGTGATGCTGCATATGTTATCCAGGATCCTGCTCAGCGGTTGTGCCATCGGCGACGAGATCAAGAAGATGGCCACGGCGGCGATTGCCTCGGGTGGTGATGTAGAGGGGAGGAACCAGTAGCAGGTGAGGATACTATGCAATTTCGCTGTGAATCATTGCTGATTATTGGGCGTACTTCTTGTGTTCTGAAAATTTGATTCCATTCGTCTTGATACCCAAAAAGAGTTTGTTTCATGAATTCCGAAGACACTGAAATTAAAGGTCCGTCTTATATTTGAGGAGCAAAATCTTTTTAAAATTGACACCTGGATGTAAATAAATGCCCTTGGTATGTTCTAATTCCTATCATCCATTGTTTCAAATTTCTTCTAACTCAATACATCGGTTTCTTTTTTTTTTTGGGGAGGGGGGGGGGGGGGGTCACCTTCACTATGGACAGGGGTGCGTGGAAGCTTGCTACCATGTGCCAGAGCCATGAGTTGGTCGCAAGATCTTATGGGCTTAATTAACCTCTAGCCTACCCCAACTTGTTTGGGACTAAAGGCTTTGTTGTTGTTCACCTTCACTCATCCTGACATTCATCACCATAAAATATTCTAACCTAAAAGGTTGCTAGCCAACTTGGCTCTAGGAGGCTCCCCCAATTTCCTTCGATTTGGCCGTTAGATCGTGGTCAATCCGGTCTTAGACTACTTTTGGGCCGTTGGATGCTCGCTGCTCTTGCTGTTCGTTTTGACCGCATGGTGGGCTCTTGTAGCGTGCCTGTTGGCTAGGTAAGCCATATCTAGGTGCGGTCGCGCGCCTCTCTCTGCGCTTCGTGTGCTCGTCGCACCGGGGGCGCGGGGTGGACCGTGTCCTCGAAAGCCCCTCGCCCAATCCCCTCGTCGGCACGCCGCACACCTCCCTTCCTTTTTACATACAATTGTATTTACATTGTTGGCCTGCTTTTTTGTTCATTTCACAAGCTAGAAATATTCTACAATGCTGATAGTGATGGAGGGATTTGGTTGAGGTGTACTGATGTAGAACCCTCCAAGTTTTCAAGTATTTTAGTTGTTTGCAATGTAGAATGTCTCATGATACATTTTCTTGTGCAATCTTATTTACATGAGCACCATGATCTCTGAAACTTTTTCTTAGGAATACAGTAACCAAGCTGCATTTGTTTCATGCGCATACATAAATGGATGGCTCTTCTTCTCGAGCCCCAGGTTGTGGCAAAACCAAAACCAAAACCAAGAAACCAAGAGGTATTTTTCTTTTTCTTCACTTCAACCAAGTCAATCATGTACGATGAGCAGCACCCAAACCACAAAATGATTTGCATCTCATTCAATTTTCCAAGTGTTCAATTTATGACCTGGAATTCTAAATAAAACATAGCCCATAGCCAACCATGCATAATTTCTCCTGACATGTCTACATATGTATGCCCACAAGGACACAAGACGCAAGTGTGTGTTGTAGGTAACATCAGAAATTGAGTAGAATGGGATCAAGATGGAGTGTTTTGTTTCCAAAAGACACCACTCTAATTTTCTGCTGGTGAAGCAGATAACATGCTCGGTCCAATTCATGATTGGCCTTGATGCATCTCTAAAGAATCTAATCATTCTGTTTTTGCTAGCTTGTGCCATGCATGTCAGTGAGTTCTGATGTTTTTGTACTCTATCATGTCATGTGCGTGTTGGTCTGGACTGCTATGAGATGGGCCAGTGGCAGGGTAAGCAGAATGGGTCTTTTTGCCTGTACAGTTTTTATAGGATTATCCTTACTATATGTTTGAGTAAAACAATTCAATTTCATGTTTATACTCGGTAGAAATTAAATATGAGATGTGCTTTCGAATCTGCAGTGTTTTCAAAACCTGTAGGTTAGTTTTCCGAGCTTATCCAGACTGCGTGTTTGAATAAAGCAGCTGGGGTCTATATTTATAAGTGCTCAGATTCATGTTTATGTCTGATGCTAGAACAGAGTTTATAGCTTCTTTTTCTTAGTTCTTATGAGTTTTTTAGGTCAGAATACAACTTACTGTGAATTTTGTTGTGGTGGCAGTCGCTACTCCTGGTGCGTACTGATCAAGACAGGGCCCAACATGGACGTTTAAAACACATGCAATCAAATTATCTCCAGGTAACTCATTAGGATGCTTCTGATCTCTTTTCAACTACAACAAATGCAATGGTGTGCTGTGTAAGATGATTGACAGTGATGCACAATGGTTGATATACACTTGGATATAACAATTATGTGAGATTGATCATAATAGATAGTACCTTATGGAAAATACTTCAACTTATATTCAAAAAAATTATATTTCGACATTTGCTTGATAAGAAGCTACATATGTACTTCGTATTGTGCTTTGTTTTTGGTTCTCTAGGGCTTTCGATCATGTTTGTGAAATTTCATATATTACTAATTTATAGCTTGTGTTTACTTTATAGTACTACAAAAGATGGAAGCTGAGATATAATTCTTATGTTTCTCCATAACTTTTTGTTCAATTAATTCAGTTAAACTGATCAAAGTGTGGTTTTCAGAGGCTGAAGTAATGAACCTTTAATCATACTAGACACGACGTGCGCATGACAGGTCTTCAGTTTTGTTTTCAAAAAGCAGACCTTTGGTGCTGACAGTGTAGTTCAGGAGTCAGTTCCAGGCGGCAGTTTTCTTCGCCAAAATTCTGGCACGCCATCGTTTTGGTAGTGCTGGTCTAGGTTCAATCCAAACAGCCCTAAGCCCCCCGCCTGCACTGTTATATAACTGAAATTTCTTTTCCCAAACAAACTATGACATTTACGGCTATTGCAAGCGATACTTAACTTGCTTCTCACCTACATTGAACTGAATGCAGGAACACCTGGTGGCATTCAATACTTTGGTGAGCTTGAAGATCACTGTTACTGGGGTAATGAGGTGAAGCTCTATGAATGCCATGTAGACACTCTCTTTGCTATGTTCTAGCATAAAGAGCCAGACATCAAGTACTATGTGTGCACAATCAATAAAATATTTGTCAAGTCAGGCCAGTGCATGGTAACCTCAAAAACATAGTCTTATCTTCCATATCACACAACAGTGTGTCCATGTAAATCACTCGTTTTCTTCCAGTATTTTCAGGTACACTATACTAAAGAAGAACCTGCTGGACTACAATGATACACTCATTGTCAGACTTGCAAATGGCCGTCTGCATGCTGAATGTCGCATTATGGTAGGAACTGACAAGAGGGCCACTATAACCACCAACTGGTATGAGTTTCGTTGCCGTGCCAAAATTCGTGAAGGAGACATCTGCGCTTTTGGTTTCAGGGTCACTTCAAAGTGCCGCCTGGTTCTCACCGTGCACCGCCTCTAATGCACCATCAAAAACACCGCAACTCTTGTGTCAATATAATCTAGCACTAAATACTCCTAATTATGCTCTATCCTGTGATGAACTTATGGTTTTCTTTTGGACACTGCTATCTGATGCTTTTGAAAATGCCCAATCTATGTCGTTGCTTATGTAAACTGCAATATGCTCAGTCAGATGGTTCATGTTAAGATCCATAATGGGGCTTCTCAGTATATATCTAATTATTTCTACTGCTATTCTCTGATTGAAATCTCAATTCCTCAATTAAGATCATTATCACATACGCTAATCAGAACAGAAAAGTGTGTTAAAGGGTCTACCACTAGCTGGCACCGCCCAGCTACCCCTCAAGAGGCGCGCCATGGACGCGCCCCAACACCTAGTACATATAAATACACACACACGCCACCTATGAGCTATTGGCAGCTATCAGAGATCGCAGCAACAGGTACATGGGAGCTAGCAGCTCAATATATATATATATATATACATATGTATATATATATATATATATATATATATATATATATATACAACCGTAAATATATATATATATACATATGTATATATATATATATATATATATATATATATATATATCTGTGTCATGAATTTATTTTTACGGTTGTATATATAGACGTAATGCATGTCAAATTTTGCATGTATAAAAATGATATCCCATAACAATTGAAAAGTAATTGAAATCCATTCAGTTTGCGATGTAAGTTCATAAGAAATCAAATAGAATGTTGTATGTAGAGTGCAATAATCCATCTAATTATCTGTTACAAACTTAGATCTAGTTGATGAGTTTAAGATATTTCCTACAATGTGAGGATTGTTGTCTTTAACTTTATTTGCTTGGTACAATGTGAGTCGCCCATGCGTTGCTACGGGCTAGAATGTATATAAATGAATCAAACAAATGATTAAGGTCGTCTCCAAGGTCAAAACTCAATTCTCCCTCATATGCCCGAGGGTGTTCGGATATCAAACGAACGCCCATGAGACTACCCAAATTCAACTGTCTGAAACAGTCTGGGCCCGCCAAATCCCCAACACAACAAAGTTCAAGTCCTAGAGTTGACACTGGTGCTCGCATTTTTCTGGATTTATTTCAAGCCTTTCATCGATGTGCGTTCAGAGGAGACGTTCCCGAGGACTATGAAGGAGTGCAGCGACTTACGTCAATCTCAAGATAATGTGTCAGTTCATTCTCTCGGAGGTGCTCATAGGGGTATGGTGTACACGCGTGCATTCATATGGGTGATTGTTTGTGTGTATGTATGATCGTCCGCGTTTGAAGTGTGTTAAAAAAAGATACGTCCCATTGCGGCATTGCCCATTGGAAGGTTGCGTTTAAGAAGGATCTTTATTTGGTTTCTTTTAGAGTTAATTAAAGAACATCACATATACTCTCTTATCTTGTGGTTGACCACTTTTGTAATTCTTCCTCCCTTTCTTTTTATATTACCATGTAAACCTCCTTCCATCTCATTGTATCTGTTAGTCTAGCCCAAACTCTGTACTCTTTTGTACATTTTTTCTAACTTATTAGTGGAAAATCTAAAGATCATAAGTTAGGTATATGTGAAGGAAAAAAATACATATTTACACCTGTTTTCATAGATAGACCACCATGGATAAGCATCTCTGCAGTCCAATTTTTGCAATTGCATTCCGCCCTGATTCACAAAACACTTTGAAACCAAAAACACTCATAGCCAAGCGATTACCTTCATGTCCATCCTGGTTATTTGGGGTCAATCTGACTAATCAATATAAACAAACAAAATGTGCATAACAGAATTTCAACCAAATTTCGTTACAATCAAACAATAATTAAAACCAGAAGTTCAACTATGTGACGCAAGCAAGTAGCACATAAAAAGATGTAGCATGACCACAAACAGTATTTCATAGGCAAACTAAATATCAATACCATCAACATGATAACAAAAAAAACAAAGATATACACTACAAAAATGGAACATCTGGGAAGTCCAACAAAACTTGGTGACAAAGTTTCACCTGCAAAATCATCAACTACAAAGTAAGAAAACACTCTACTAACTCAAACTAATGGTAAAAAGCATACACATAACCATTACTAGAAGTTCACACTATTAAGAATGGCAGTCCAACATGAATACTAAGTGAAGATATGGGCAGACATATATGAGAATAATGCTATTTAAAATACAAGATACAACTACATTAAGATACCTGGAGAAGGTTTTGAAGCCATGACAACAAAACCGCCTTGATGAATGCAACTCCAAACACTAGAACAACCTGCTAAAAACAGGGGATTGATTGCATATAGTTAGCAGGTAGAAAAAATACAACAAATAAAAAAAACTAAATGAAACCCTAGGATGAAACAACTACAACATATCAACAAGTATGAAAACATGAACAGTAGCACATATAGGCAAGCACAAACAAAAAAGAATCCATAAACTAAATAGCATGTGACAGACACAATCTAGACTTCGAAATCAACAATACTAAGACAATTATATACATCAGATTTGCCATCAACCATCACACCACACCCTCTCTTACATGCATCTGAATGCTGAAATCACCAAAGGGGAAATGAAATCCAATCATCTCTGAACGGATAAAATAGCACACACACAAGCATCTCATATATAAATCTGACCACGGGGGAATGGAATCCACCCACCACACGCACAAGAACCCTACCTAATCTCCCACCAAACCATCAGAAAGAAAGGGGGTAGGACGCGGACCCGAGAGCACACAGGAGGCGAACTCGATAGATCTGGCGAAACTAGAAGCAAGCAGTAGGAGGGGCGGGGGCAGCACTTGTACCTCTCCAGACGACCCCCGCACGCACGAATCCGCGCCGGTTCTTCCACTCCCCACGACGCCACGCGCACCTTGCAACCGCGCAGGCAGTTGCCGCCCTCGCTTCAGAGCAGAAGAGAGCGGGCTGGGCGAGAGAGAGCGGGGCGTGGGGGAGAAATAGGAGCGGGGGCGTGCGCCGGTTACTCCAGCACGAGGGCAGGGGACAAGGGCGAAGAAATCGGGGGGAGTTGGAGGTGAGGAAGGCAGCGAAGCGATGGAGAGGGGGGAGAGAGCGAACGACAAGGGGAGAGGAGTTTTCTGACAGGTGGTGGCGAGGGAGATGGTCACTTAATGCCTCTATGTCGTGGGACTTGCAGCGCCACTGAATTTATAGTTTTACCACCCAACAGCTAAAAATAGTAAATACATGTGTAGATAAATGAATGCACCATTTAATGCATCTATTATAATGAGATAAGATCACAAAACAGCATAGCTGATATCCTCAAAACCAAAAATAGATGGCAAATACACTACTAAAGGAAGAAACATACATAAATAAACATGCCCCTAAAAAACAAGAGAAAAGAAGTTCAAAAAATAAAGAACAGAAGTTCAAGTACTCTAATAAAAGAAGTAAAGGAATAAGAATAAATAAACCATAAAGACACAAAAAGAAGAAGTTCAAGTACAAAAACAGATGAAGTTCATATCTAACCCTCAAAACCCTAAGATAGATAGTGGGGTCACGGATGTGACGGACTCGCCTCCGCATGCAGGGGGAGGGGTGGGGGGTCCCAACCCCTCCCCCCCCTGCTCGGCCTCGCGCTACCGCATTGCTGGGCGCTAGGATTTGACAGGACGCAATGCGGTTATTCTGTTTCCACCCCCACCGCATGCACCCTAAACCCAAAAAACCCTAAGATAGATAGTGGGTTCACGGATGTGACGGACTCGCCTCCGCATGCGACGACGCGGTACAGCGTCGCCGCCTCTCGGCTTCGTTCTGGCTCGGCCTCGCGGGCGGGGGTCCCGACCCCCTCCCCCTGCTCGGCCTCGCGCTACCGCATTGCTGCGCGCTAGGATTTGACAGGACGCAATGCGGTTATTCTGTTTCCACCCCCACCGCACGCACCCTAAACCCTAAAAACCCTAAGATAGATAGTGGGGTCACGGATGTGACGGACTCGCCTCCGCATGCGACGACGCGGCGTGCTCCGGCTCGTTCCTGTCTCGGCCTATACTTGGGCTAATCCCATGATTGCTCACGAGACAAAAGTCTAAAAAAACATCTGGAGAATTAAAATTACAAAGAATACCAAACAAAGAAAATATAGAGCATCATGCACCTTCGCCTTCCAATGTGGAGTGCAATCTCCAAAACCAGAAGTTCAACCATTAATAAAAAAGAAGTCCAGATCCTACTGAAGATAGTGCTTGTGGTCCAGCTCCACACTTACACACTAGTTACAACAAATTGTAGAAAGAAATCTACTCAGGGTTTTTGATTTCTGGAATGTAATCAGTCCTGGAATATCAATGTCAAAAAGATGAACCTGCATTCAAGAAAATTTTTGCTGTGACATAAAAAACCAAGAAAGAAGCACCCGAGGAATAATAGTGTTTAGTGTCGAAGAAACAAAATGCACAAGGCGTAAGTTAACTAATCAAATGGTCTAAATAAAAGATAAGTTCAAGTTGTAAAAACACAGAAGTTCGGGGTTTTGAAAAAACATCAGAATGTGGATGATCCAAAAAACTAGTCCCGAAGACAGAATAAATATAAAAAGGATGATTTGTGTATCTATGGACCAGCTCCACATTTACGTATATGAGTACTCTGAAAAACAAAAAAACGTACACAAAATTTTTATAACAACACCAACCGAACAGATCGTATTGCAGCATCACCCAAAAAACATGCATTAAAACGAGGGAAGTTCAAGCACAAAAGGTGCAGAAGTCCAACTCTGTAACACAGACAGTAGAATCACTGAAAAATACGCATTATCGAATTTGCTTTTCAGATTTAATCACTTGGGTGACTACACCTTCTCAGTCCGCGACCTCGAACGATATCCTATTGCGCCCTGACATCAAAACGATAAATCAACCAAGCTGTCTCATTGAAGAACCGAAAACCAACACGGGTCGACATGAGATCCAGTCGCCCGATTACAGGGGTGTATTCTACGCTTTTACTTCGACACCCATGACGTGGGCTCTGGCCGGTACGCCTACATCTCCTCCAGATCCAACGGGTACCTGGCACATGGAGGAAAACAATCAACAGCATGGACTGCAGTGGAGGCCATGGGCGGTGAGCTGAATCTGTCCGGACGGTCGATGAAAACATCATTGTGGATGCCTAGACCAACATCGTGGTGGCGGCGGCTATCATCAGAACATGGACAATGGTGTGACCCAGGAATTTCCATCCGTTGCGAAGGCAGTGGCCATCACATGAGGAGGTTCATGGTACAAACAACAGTGTTAGACATCTACCAACGGAGCAGTAGCTATGATTATAGGGTAGATGTTGCAGTTTGACTTGAGGCAGTGTGGAGTAGCAGTGGTCAGTTCCATGCCGAGACTTGGGCGGCGCTCTGATGGCCGCAATGTTGTTCTAAGGTGGGAAGTGGTCCTACCAATCTTCTAGTGCTATCATGGAGTAATGGTGGATACGACTATCAAACTATCCTTCTTTAAGATGCTAACTGAAACAATACTTCATTTCCAGAGTGAAAGCTCTTATCCTGACTTTCGTTACTTGGGCTTAACAGTGACGAATTTGCATCATTACCTTATTGGAGTTGTTGACAACTTGCTTTTTTAACACAATACAGCGCAAGCGCTCATATATACGCGCATACATTCACCCCTATGAACACGCACACGCACATCCTATTCCTTTGAGCACCTCCAAGAGACTGGGCCGGCATATCATCTTGAGATTTTACATAGTCACTGTAGGCGCCTCAAACTATTTGTTGTTATGCTGGTCTTAATTGGCTAGTCTTGGCAATGTGGATGATAATCCTTGTCTAAATTGTCTCTGGCCGGACAAGGCAACAATGATGCGAGGACGTTCATCCTTCCCTAAAGGCATTGTTGTGGAAGTACTCAATTTATTCATAGGTGTTATTCCATATCTTGTAACGGTTTTATAGTGTTTGTTTTTGTTACATACCCTTTTAAACAATTAATAAGAATGGATGTGTGCATCACAACGATACTGAGGCATGGGTTACAACCTCCTTTTCAAAAAATAAATCAGGCGCCAGAATGCACAGGCGTGGTTGTGTCTACCGGATGCACCAATATTTGTTCCCACTTCACGTGTCCAGGGTGTAGGTATGGCAAAATAGGCGCCGATGTCTCGTCCTTTTGCGACTTGCCTCCACGATCCTTGTTGTTATCTGTCATGATCTGCAACATCCATGTTGACAAAAAGGTTTGATAAGTTCCTTTAGATTTTTTTTTGCTCTATGCAAATTTTATTTGAATTGAAACCTATCTTAAAATCATTTACTAGTTGTTAAATCCAGTCTCCTTTTGGAGTGTGTATCTCTAGTGAAAGCTTCCACAGATCCTGACTAAGAAACTACAAATAGTATCATTAGTGTGAAACATAGAAGAAAGTATGTGTTCTTGCTAATCTGATGTCAATTTTCGCCATCCATTGCGCATCCAACAGGTAACACCTTAGGAGGAAGTAGAAGATAGACTTTACAACTACTGGTAGTCAATATTGATGATGTTGAGCAGCAGCGCTGAATGAACCCATGATTTCCTTGTCAAGTTTCAGTTGGTACTAGGGTTCCCTATAGTAAACATATGGGGTTCATGCTTTGCTTTATTATTTAAAATGGAAAGTAACAATATCAATTAACTATACTCGCTCTTGATTAGACTGAAAATCCATGTGCAACGTTCGCTCGTCAACCAAGTCGTGAATAGTGTGATTCTTGTGGACATTTTGTGCAGATATGTGATGTTGTTCTCCACCTCCCTACTCGCTCTGGACAAGAATTGTAGAGAGTGAATTACTTTCCTTACCCTTCTTATATATGCACCACCCAGGGCTAGACTATTTAAGAATGAAATTTATTTGTCCAGGCTATCATTTACTACTATTATCTATATTGTACCATGGTGTAGGTGCAATTATTTAGTTGGTTTTCTCGTAGGGTATCTCTTCAGCATAGAGCAATGCCATAGAGGCCTATATATATTTAGATGGTTTTCTCGTAGGGTATCTCTGCAGCATAGAGCAATGCCATAGAAGCCTATATATATATACTTTTAAAGGTGTGTAGTTTAAGGGCTCATAAGTGAGACAAGAAGAGGAAGAGAGAGCCTCTAAGAGCAATGGGGTTAGGATCTTGGAGGAAAGTCTAGAGCTCAATTCCTCCTCTACTATCATGAGTGAGCCAGGAAGAGGAAGAAAATAGGGTCTAAGAGCAGTGGTCATTGGAACATGGAGGAAAGTTAAAAAAAAATCATCCCTCTAGAAATAGGGTCTGTGATTTTTCTTCCCTTTTTCCCCATGCCTCCCATGCCTATTGTTCTCGGGTGTTGCTTCCTATTCCTTTCGACGTGCACGATTTTTTGTTTGAGAACGCACGATATTTATTTTTGAGACTAAAAATATATTCAATGAGATGCTTAGATAAATATGAATTTGAAGATGAGTCCAGGCAGAAAAAATAGAGGGTCTACAAGCAGACAAACATTGACCATGGGTACAGAGGAAAACCTAAAAAGTTGCATCTAGAATTAGAGGTTGAGGTTTTATTTTTTTGTCTTATTTTCTTGCACAAATTCCATTACGGACACACAATGGACAACTTCATGGTTTAATTGATCTCTTTGGCTTGCATGATTTATTGGTTCATTGAATAGGTTGAAGGTTCAGTTGGTCTTCCGCTTTTTACAATACAAGGTTTTTTTATCCAGTGGCATGTCTCCGGCATATACTATTCTTAGATTAACATCTCGAGTTAGTAGTAGCTATTAACTACTAGCCACAATGGCTCATGAATAGTGACACCCTATCTTGCCAATATAAGGAATAGAGAAATAAGTTATATATGAGGGTTAAGACGAGTACATCCTTTTGCAGGCCAGCTCAATGGAGGCCGGAATTTTGAAAAGATTAAAGTTTCAAAAATATCTGAAACAAGTATACATGTATATAAGGATGTACTGTATGTGTGTGTAAAATTTCAACATGAAATACCTTGAAACGTACACGTGCAACCTTACAAAAAACAAAAACAAATCATGGACTATGAGGAATGAACCGTACATGTGCTAAAAAGCTACATGTTTCTTTTTTCTTGCACAGCCATCATTTCAACTTGCTTCTCCATTAAAATTCAAACACATGTACATTATGCCTCTAGGTATGTGTGTACTTTGTTCATTTTTTCGAAATTTAGAAGTACGAATTATTATTATTTTTTTAAAAGATAGCCTCTATGGAGCTTGGCCACCATTCAGCATTTTCGGGATAAGTTGCCCTATCTGGGTTTAAAAAATTATTTTCTTTCTTCTGCAAGGATTTACAACCCATGCCAGTAATTCAGTTTTTCTTAGAAAAAAATCAGTTTCTATTTTTCTTTCATAGTTCAGTTTTTTACAGCGAAAGATTTTTTTCCGAGAGCTTTTTACAGTAAAAGATTAATGAAGGAAGAAGATGAACGTCGACCACTATTTTCAATTTAGTGGTTCCAAACAAATTTGATGAATTGTCGCACCACTAAGTATACACGTGTGCTTTACCCCTAAAACCACAACCGATTAGCATCGCAACACAGTGTACACGAGTGCTAACAGCTATGGCCGCCGTTGGCGAGGAGGCAATGACGCACATCAAGGTATACTGGCACAACGTGTAACGCAGGCCGAGCCTGACTTCGGTGTAGGTGTCACCCACACCGTGGATCAACGCCTCTCTGTTTCTGCGATGTTCTAAAGGCACAGAAGCAAGCACACAAACCAGGTAATAGCTGCCACAACTGTAAGTTGTCACCCCAAAGAGCACAATCCAGCAACCCCAACCCTGCATCACCGTGAACCTGAGCTACATTTTTACTTTAATTAATTACTGAAAGGTTTTTTTTAGAATCCAATTACTGAAAGATAAGATGATATAAGTTAGCGAACTGAACAATATGGGGCTGGTTCCTCCCAAAGTCACACATACTACCTAAATCTAGTATGTACACCATGTTCTACTTGCCTGCCCAAATAACTCAGGAAAATATAAAACCAAACTTCAATTTCCAGCCCAGAAAATTGAAGCTCCTTATCTAAAACTGACTTCACACATTTATGCTCCCTCATGCAAAAGGAAGTGTTAAGCTGATTGAGCTGTCCTAAACCCGACACAATCACATCAAATGGTCCCCTATCAATGATACTACTAAGCAAGTATCTCCAGAGTTCGGGTCAGTTTATCCATCTTGCATTTCAAAAGGAGGTGAACTCATTTGGATCAATCAAACTTCACTTTATTACATATTTCTCACATCTAGAGTAGAAGAAAGATACACAAAGTTGACAAGGCCACAAGGGACTTCATTCTTTTCATTAGGTATCTTCTCATGTGTATAATACAATGAAACAGACTAAATGACAGATCTCCCCGACAAGAACTTATATAGTTAGGACATGAAAACTAGCTAGACATGCTATTTCTTCTAGACATGCTGCTCCCTATTCGTTTTCTCTCGTCCATGTTGTCCATGCTGACAAGTATCTGAAGTGGATTTTGTTTCACAGCTTGCCGTATTGTACCTCGATTCCTTTTCGCAGGGAGGAGTCGTATAGTGCCTAAACACAAGCGCTATGCCGCAGGCAAAGGCACCAATCATAAATTCCTCGCTGGTGCTGTGAAGTGTGAAGACACATCATTCAGAAAATAACTATATGAGAAAAAGAATGTATTGAAACACGTCGGAACTCAAAAGGGGCCCTATGTCTTCAGTCCCCTCCAATACATCAAGTACGTATCCAAATCTTGGCAAACCTAGAAATAAATATGATTATAAGGATAAAATGACAGCACAATGAAAATGGCTGAAGTGACAAATATGTATCTCTCCCTTACTACCAAATTCAAATAAGTGTTGAAAATATTGACTACATCATACATAAATTGGAACGGCGCCAGCTTTCTGATATGATGTATATGATGAAGTGGTGGCCTATATGAGCAAACCAAGTAGCCGGACAGAGAGATCAGTTAACAGAAATATTGGATTTCCTACGCCTCTCCCTGGAAGCGCTTTACCTATGTATGTCCTTGCTTGTACTCATGAATTCCAGTAAATTATCTCTAAAACCATCAAGTGGTTGTGCGCCTAACTCTAATAAATTCCTTCCTGTGCCCACTGAACAAGAGCAAGACAAAACCTTACTTTCAAATATTTAATAACTATCCACAAAACCCTTGAGCTGTCAACCATGGCTCCTATAACCAAACGCCCGCCTCAAAGTTGATAGAGAAGGATGATGTACGTACCAGCCGATAAAGTTGCTCAATTCAAACATCCTGCTAGCATCATAATTCCGCTGCAAATCAGAGTTGAATAGAATTATCAAGCTTGTTTCACTTAAATGTAAGTAAGGGAAGGCCGACGTACAATATAGCACAGACCAACAAAAACCATATATTAACCCAAAGCTCCTCATAGTGAGCTATTTTCCCTGGTCAGATAAATTTCAATAGTAAACAAGATCAGCACATGACTTTTGTACTGGACACGAAACCAAAAGGAAACTTTTCCTTTGAACAACCCAAACTAGATGCACAACTCATCTGTAAACGTAGAAACAAGCCTAGCCAGCATCTTTCTTGTAGCCGCCAAGGTAACAAGGCTGAGATATTGACATACGGCAAAACAAATCTAATCATGTGATGGCTGAGGAAAGAGGACAGACTGGCTACTCCTAACAAAATACAAGTAGTTTCATACATGAAAAGGGGAATACAACGAGCCAACAGGAATGTTTATAGAGGTACATATAGAGCAAATACAGCAGCCTCATAGAGGGTACAAGATCTCCTCTGATCGCAAACATGAATGCTTCAGATTTAGATTTATGCAGACCAATGCTTACCCCAATCAGCAAATCTCAATGCAATTCAGTCGCCCTAATCCTAGGTAAGTAACACTGGATGAAGACTTCACAATGGTTCATTGTTATGCAAGGAATTATGAGAAGAAAATGAATGATGCGTCATCGGTAACCCTAATTGGCAGTCAGAAGCATGCGGGCATGCCAAATTACGGTGAAAATCATCGGTCGAACCCTAAGCCAGCACCGTGATTCGTCAACAATTGTGGGATAAAAAGATTCATCTTGATTATCGGCAGGTACATAATGTTGTGGTCATCTTGTATGCAGAGTTTCAGCGGCCGACCTTACCGCAGAATCGAGCGGCCGGCGCCGACTGCTGGAGAGCGAGTCCAGCAGCAGATCGGAGCATCGCCATGGGCGAGACTGTCTTGTGCGCTCCAGTTGAGGGCTGTTGGAAGATGCGGCGGCGACGAGGCCGATTGGGGATCTCTGGTAGCGACGGCCTCCGCCTCTCGATCTCGAGTCGCGCTGTGGCGGCTATGCGCTAGGTGTGTCTTCAGGTTGCTAATTTTCGTTGCAGGAAAGCTACCAGCCTCTTACTGGGAAGGCTGAATAGATTCTGCTATACGGCCCGCGGCTGTGAGATTCTGAATCGGAGTGCGGTATACCTGAGGTTGAGGCAGGAAAAGTTGTCGCTGCCGTCGACTGGACTCAGGGATTTGCTGTCGAGCACGCTCGTCGAGTGCATGCTGAAGGTTCTCTAGTCGGGTGCGCTCGGCCAAATTGGCCAGGCGCACCTCCTCCAAGGCCCGAGCCTCAGAGGTCTCTCCAACGATGGGCGTGTGGAGCGCCTCCATGTTGCGGTGGTGAAGGTCCTCCCTCTGCTGTGAAGAAAGGGTTTCAGGGTGGTACTCTTCGTGAACGCTTGGTCAGTCGATTGGATTATGCGTGAAGTTACAGGGGGTGCGAACACTTGTGCCTAAGGAGGAGGTGGCTTATATAGAGTTCACCAGACCCCTCCGACCCTCAGTTACACAGGGTTCAATGTACATAAAGATAAGAACGTTACTGGTAATGCCAGCATTAAAGTTACATAATTTACCATTAATACTACGGAGTGAACGCCCGTCATTCAGAGTGACTGTAGGCCTTCTGTCCTTCGAGTGGATTCTTGTATGGTTGAATTGAATTGGGATATCCGATTGAACACTCAGTCGAGTGACTTGAGTCTTGTGATGATTCCAGTCGGTAGAATCTGTTATCCTTTGGATGTCCTTGAATGTAGGGCAGTGTCCTTGGGTAGGGTGCTTAGACCGGGTCTATTGCCCTACCCTAGGTACATGTCATCGTCACCCTCGACGACCCTCGACCCCTCGGCGACCCTCGACCCTCTACCCTAGTTCCCGACCCTCGACTGCTCGGCGATCCTCGACACCCTCGTTACCGACAAAAAATAAAAAGAGGAAAAAGAAGAAAAATGAAAATGACAAGAAGAAGGAATAGAGGAGAAGAAGAAAAAAGAGAAGAACAAAAAAAAGAGGAGAATAAGAATGAATAGAGGAGAAGAAGAAAAAATAGAATAATATTCTTTTTTTCTTCTTCTCCTCTATTCCTTATTCTTCTTCTTCTTCCTCTTCTTATTTTTTCTCTCCTCTTCTTCCTCTCCTCTTCTTCTCTTTCTTCTTCTCCTTCTTGCTCTTCTTATGTTCCTTTTTCCTTTCCTTCTTTTTCTTCATCTTCCTTCTTCCTTCTTCCTCTTTTCTTCTTTTTCCTTATTTTCCCTTTTTCCTCTCCACTAACCTAAAATCTACTAACCTAAAATGCACTAACAGTCCTACTAACCTAAAATGCACTAAATCAACTAACCTTAAATGTAACCTTTGCAATACATTTTTTTCTAAATATGCACATATATATGAACATATACATAATTTGACAAAAAAATCATACATCAATGCATACATATCCATGCATCATACATACATATGCATATACATATACATACAACATATATATACATACATCAACGAACAAAAAAACATATGAAAAAAAGCAGAGAGCAGGCCGGGCGGAGGCGGCGGCGACAAGCAGGCATTCAATGAAGGTTTCCTTCTCTTCTTTGGTAAGAGCGTAGCTGGCAGGACCTTCGTACTGCTTTGGAGGCATGCCGTCTTTTTCGTGCACACGTTGTTGGTTCTCCCGTGCGTCTGGTGTATCTTTTGTCTTTCCATACACGCCCAAGAAGCTTAGCAGGTTCACGCAAAGGTTCTTTGTCACGTGCATCACGTCGATTGAAAAGCGGACCTCTAGGTCTTTAAAGTAGGGTAGGTACCAAAATATAGATTTATTCTTCCACATGATTGCGCGTCCCTCAGCGTCATTCGGAATAGATAGTCCGTCGGGACCCTTTCCAAAGATTAATTGTAAATCATTGACCGTAGCAAGTACACGATCACCGGTATGGATGGCAACTTCTTCCGGTGATCTGCCTCGCCTTTGAAATGCATGCTTTTTTTTCAACATTGATGGTTGGTCAGAAGAAATCGACGATGCCCCAGGTACACATTCGTCCTGCATTTTTCCAGGTATATACTTTCGGTGTCACCTAAACAGTGCGTGCAGGCGTGGTATTCCTTGTTTGTCTGTCTTGAAAGGTTACTGAGAGTAGGCCAATCGTTGATGGTTACAAACAGCAACGCATGCTGGTTAAATTCCTGCTGTTTGTCATCATCCCACACACTCGTACACCGTTTCCATTTCACAGCTGTACAAGTGCTTCAACTAATGGCCTTAGGTACACATCAATGTCGTTGCCGGATTGCTTAGGGACTTGGATGAGAACTGCCACCATAATGAACTTCCGCTTCATGCGCAGCCAAGGAGGAAGGTTATAGATACATAGAGTCACGGTCCAGGTGTTGTGATTGCTTCTCTGCTCCCCAAAATTATTAATGACATCCGCGCTTAAACCAAACCTTACGTTCCTTCCATCACCTGCAAAGTCCTCCCAGGACTTTCTCTCGATTATTCTCCACTGCGACCCGTCAGCAGGTGCTCTCAACTTCCCGTCTTTCTTACGGTCCTCTCTGTGCCATCGCATCAACTTGGCATGCTCTTTGTTTCTGAACAGACGTTTCAACCGTGGTATCATAGGAGCATACCACATCACCTTGGTAGGAACCCTCTTCCTGGGGCGCTCGCCGTCAACAGCACCAGAGTTATCTCTTCTGATCTTATACCGCAATGCACCGCATACCGAGCTTGCGTTCAAATCCTCGTACGGACCGCGGAAGAGGATGCAGTCATTAGGGCATGCATTTATCTTCTGCACCTCCAATCCTAGAGGGAATACAACCTTGTTTGCTGCGTACGTACTGTCGGGCAATTCATTATCCTTTGGAAGCTTCTTCTTCAATATTTTCAGTAGCTTCTCAAATCCTTTGTCAGGTACACCATTCTCTGCCTTCCACTGCAGCAATTCCAGTACGGTACCGAGCTTTGTGTTGCCATCTTAGCAATTGGGGTACAACCCTTTTATGTGATCCTCTAACATCCGATCGAACTTCACCTTCTCCTTTTCACTTCCGTACTGTCTCTTTGCATCAACAATGTCTCGGCGGAGATCATCGTCGGGCACATCGTCTTGTTCCTCTTGATGTTCAGCTTCCCCCGTTGCAGCATCACCGTATTCAGGGGGCACATAGTTGTCATCATCCTCTTCTTCTTCGCTGTCTTCCATCATAACCCCTCTTTCTCCGTGATTGGTCCAAACATTATAGTGTGGCATGAAACCCTTATAAAGTAGGTGGGTGTGAAGGGTTTTCGAGTCAGAGTAAGACCTCGTATTCCCACAGCTAGGGCACGGACAACACACAAAACCATTCTGCTTGTTTGCCTCACACTACTAGGGAATACCCTAGCAGCAGCGCGGGTTTTGAGTGTAGCAGCAGCGCGGGTGGCCACGCTACTAGTAAGGCGCTACAGCTAACTTGTAGTAGTAGCGTGGTCCGTACCCGCGCAACTACTGATGATGATATCAGCAGTGCTTTTTTCCGAACGCGCTGCTATTAGTTAGCTGTAGCGATTTCACTGTCCCTCGCTACTGCTATATCTTTCATCATTTTTCCTTTTAGTTTCCCTTTCAGACACTAAATACTAGGTACTGCTACTAGATATCAAATTCATAAACCATTACTGGATAGTACTCCCTTCGTTCCAAATTACTCGTCGTGGTTTTAGTTCAAACCACGACGAGTAATTTGGAACGAGGGGAGCACTAGATAACAATTTGATGCATAGTTAATATGCATCCTCAAGCAGTACAAGGTCATATCAACAGCGATCATCATATGTAGTTCTAGATGATATCAACGACAATCATCATATGTAATTCTAGATGATATAGCCACACACACATATGTAGTTCTAGATGATATAGCCACACACACATATGTAGTTCTAGATGATATAGCCACACACACATATGTAGTTCTAGATGATATCGAAGACAATCATCATCCTCAAGCCTGGGCGGTTGATGTTCCTGATAGTAATTAGGATGGCCTCTCCAACACGAAGATTCTTGCCATCGAGGAATTTCTTCCACCCAACCGAGTTTAAGTGTGTGCGACCGTCCGTGTCCACGCGGTAAGTACAGGTTGTGACGGAGCCCCTTGCAGTAAGGTGTAGTCCAGCTGAGCCTTCTTCATCAGGCTCGATACCATAACTCACAGATATGCTCTTTGCCAATTTCTGAATAAGAAAAACATATCAATTAATAAATAGCCTCGCTAATAAGTACATATGGATTATCTACACTATTAATAGTTTCCTTAGATTCTACACTAATAAGCATGTGATCGAACTCTACACTAAAACATATCATCGACTATATTCCACACAACATACCATATCGTTGGATTGTACACTAAGTATTTCATCGGATAATATGCATTTGTAAGTATAACATACCATATCATGTCGATCAACCATGGTAT
This sequence comes from Aegilops bicornis, assembly GCA_021605145.1. Lineage (NCBI taxonomy): Eukaryota > Viridiplantae > Streptophyta > Magnoliopsida > Poales > Poaceae > Aegilops > Aegilops bicornis. Next base: position 26,288,705 of record CM038670.1, read on the forward strand.
TTGTCAGGCGGGTCACGAATGGCACCCCGACAAAGTCAACACGTGGCAGAATTATGTCCCACAAGTTGGACACCTCCTCCTCGCTCAGCCTTGTTCTTTGAGCTACGATGGCTTCATGAAGTGGGTCTTCATCATCTTCATCGAGTGGGTCCTCACTATCTTCATCATCTTCATCATCTTCGTCATCTTCATCATCTTCCACTAGGTTGAGATAAATGACAGCCAGCTTGGGTCTTTCTGCTCTGAAGGAGAAGCTGATCAACTCACCACCAGTAAGACACATGCGAGGGACGAAACGGGGCAATCCATCTCCTCCAATCTACGACATATTGCGTTCTTTCTCGATCTCCATAGTGTACGGCCCCCCAGGAGCCTCAAATGTCACAGTGTCTCCTATCAGCTTGTTGAATTTCAGCCTCACATTGCATGGGACGATCTGTGTAAAGTAAGAAAAATGACACAATGCAGTGATGCCATCACTAAAAAAAAAATAGTTATTACATTTCATCTAATTTCTTACCGCATGACGAAAACTCGGCTGGAAGTAGATGCTGAACAGCTTGCCAGTTGCAAGGCTGCTGGCGCACCTTGACTTGCATAGTCAACATAGTGGTGGTGGTGGTGGCGCCATTTTTCCTAAAGCAATATGAGCAAAGGAAAGAAAAACAGTAGCATGTGATATTTTTGGTTCTTCCGCGAGAAGCAATTTGATGGACAATTTTAATCCTAAGATCTACGTATTAGCATGTGATATTTTTGGTTCTTCCGCGAGTAACATATTAGATGACAATGTACCACCTATATTTTGCCAAAAAGTAACTTATAAAAAAACAAAAGCAACTACGTACCTATCCATGTATAGAAAAAAATAACAATAAAATGGTGCATACTAAATCAACTAAATGAACTAGTCTACTAAATCAACTAAATAAAAATGTTCTAAATCAACTAAATCAACTAGCCTACTAAATCAACTAAATCATATCAACTAAATCAAAATGTTCTAAATCAACTAAATCAACTAGCCTACTAAATCAACTAAATCATATCAACTAAATGAAAATGTTGCATATGAACTAGCCTACTAAATCAAAATGTAGCACGCAGGAGGGAGAAGGAGGGCGACTCGAGGAGGGAGAAGAGAGTACGGAGGAGGAAGGCGGAGTGAGGAGGGGCGACTGACGGCCAGTGGAGGGAGGACGGAGGAGGGGCTGGCCGGCGGCCAGTGGAGGGAGGACGGAGGAGGAAGGCGGAGCGAGGAGGGGCCGGCCAGCGGCGAGTGGAGGGAGGACGGAGTTGGAGGCCGGTACCGAGTCCAACAAGGAGGAGGCCTTGACGGCGGCGCAGAGGGAGGAGGGGCGATGGGGGAGGACCGGCGTGGGGGATTGAGAGGGGATCCAGTCAGTGTGTGACTGTGAGTGGATCGGATTTTGTAGTAAATTTAGCAGGAGCGCTTATTGCAGATATGCGCTGCTACTACGCACCGTAGCAGTAGCGCTCGTCGTTATAACGCGTTGCTGCTATAACTAGCCTCGCGGCGGCCTCGTGGGAAATATAGCAGTAGCGCTTCTTTGGGCTGGCGCGCTACTGCTATATTTATTTCAGCAGCGAGTTAAGCTCGACCTTGCTACTGCTAATTAGCAGCAGCGCCTTATTTTAAAGCGCGCTGCTGCTAAGATTTTGTGTATAGGCTTTTCCCTAGTAGTGTCAGCCACTGCGAGAAAATTATGCACGCCCTCAATGTACTCGAAGGTGCGTTTGTTACCGTACATCCATTGCCGGTTCATCTACATGCATTATATATAATTAAGTGTTTCAAAAACCATTACAGAACATCATTACTAGATAAGTGACCAAATTAATAGAAGTTCATCATCACATTAAAACCAAAGTACATACATAATTCTCATTGAACAACATATAGCTCTCGAGAGAATCTAATTTAACCATGCACTGAAACTATCTAAAACATTTCAATGCAACAACAAATGCAATCATAATCGCAACCAAGGTAACAATTGATGAAACGGCATAATGATACCAAGCCTCTGTATGAATGGCATATTTTCTAATCTTTCTAATCTTCAAGGGCATTGCATCCATCATGATCTTGTGATCATCGACAACATTCGCAACATGCAACTCCAATATCATCTTCTCCTCCTCATTTTTTTAATTTTTCCTTCAAGTAATTGTTTTGTTCTTCAACTAAATTTAACCTCTCGATAATAGGGTCGGTTGGAATTTCCGGTTCACATACCTCGTACATGAAAAAATCTATGTCTGGTCGACATAATTGTCATAAAAAATAAATGAACCAAATAGTTATAAAAGACAATATATACCACATCCGAATCATAGACAGTACGAGGGCCGACGGAGGTGGATACCAAAACCATCACAGTATATAATAACAATAATAAAAGTAAGAAAAATACAAAAGTATCTATCTAAATCATACAAGTAAGAACTTTTTTCTTTTAGAAACAAGATAAGATCAAGAGGCTCACGACGGTGGTGCCTACGACGAGATCGGTGCGGGTGATCGACGGCGGTGAGGACGGGGAAAATGTAGCTTGGACAAGGAGCTTCAAGAGGAGAAAGCTTAAGTATGGCTCAGGCATTTCATCGAACACCTCATGTGCATAGGAGGTGAGATAGAGCACCACAAAGGTCCCCCCGCCGGCCAGAAAAACAGAGCAGTGGAGTGCTCAGCTCGCGGGCGAGCGGGTATATATAGGCATCTCATTGGTCCCGGTTCGTGGCTGGAACCGGGACTAAAGGACCTGTCGTGGTTCTAAGACTGACAGCAGAATGGGGGTAGGTATGAGGAGGCAAGATCCCAGCTATGGCGAAGTAGTACACACAAGATTTACGAGTTCAGGCCCTTCACGGTGGAAGTAATAGCCCTACGTCTCGGTGCCCGGAGGCGGTCGACTGGATTATATGTGTGTGGAGTTACAGGGGGTGCGAACCCTTGTCCCTGAGGAGGGGGTGGCTTATATAGAGTTCGCCAGGCCCCTCCCGCCCTCAGTTACACAGGGTTTAAGGTACATAAAGATGGGGCGTTTCTGGTAACGCCAGTAATAAAGTGACATAAATGACCATTAAGTCTACAGAGTAAACGTCCGACCGTGGCTGCACAGAGTGGCTTTAGATCTTCTGTCCGTTGAGTGACTTCTATCCCTTTAATGCTTCTGACTTTAGGGTGATGTCCTAGGGGAGGGTGTCTAGGTCAGGCCTATGACCCTACCCTAGGTACATAGCTTCATCATTAGCCCCCGAATGGTTCAGGGTCCGAGTGGAGAAGGAGTTGAAAATACTTCCGACTCAATTTTCGCGCTTCGGAAGCGTTTTGCTGGGATCAGTGAACAACATGGTGACTTCAACTTCATTTTCAGTCGCCTTGATCCATTCTTAGTTTGTCGAGTGAACTTTTACTAAATAGCTTCGAGTGTTGATATGAAAAAATCCTAAGTCTGACAGGTTGCTCTGCTGCTCGCAGATCTTGTGGGATTCAAATTTTCTAGAAGCACGCGGGGCGGAGGAGGCTGCGGTAATCGAAGAAGATTAGGCAGGGGCGCCTCGATCCCCACGCCACCTTTTTTGCCAAGTACCGTGCGCGCGACTGCTGTGGGATTTGACGGCATTGCTTGGACCCACACGTCAGCCACTCGGGAGAAGACCTTACATAAGGCGTCGCGGCTGGGGTTTTCTACACAGTGCACCTCGTTTACCCCCTTTCTCTCTCGTTTCTCCACCACATCCACTTTTACTCTCTGTGCCGCCGCCCTGCTCGAGCTCCATCCGCTGCAATGGGGAAGGAGAAGATGGCGGCCCTGGGGCGCGCGAAGAAGGAGACAGCTAAGGCGAAGGGGAAGAAGACCAGCCGGGGCGGATCTTCGTCGAGATCTGGCTTGCCGCATAGCTGGATCCAGGGCGATTGGATTCGGTCGATGATCCGGCAAGACGACATCGATGATCTGGTAGAGGGGGGACTAATTCCCCACGGATCAGAGCGGCTCCCGGAGGACGAGACCGAGCCGCGGCCTCAGGAATGTTTATAGAGGTACATATAGAGCAAATACAGCAGCCTCATAGAGGGTACAAGATCTCCTCTGATCGCAAACATGAATGCTTCAGATTTAGATTTATGCAGACCAACGCTTACCCCAATCAGCAAATCTCAATGCAATTCAGTCGCCCAAATCCTAGGTAACTAACACTGGATGAAGACTTCACAATGGTTCATTGTTATGCAAGGAATTATGAGAAGAAAATGCATGATGCGTCATCGGTAACCCTAATTGGCAGTCAGAAGCATGCGGGCATGCCAAATTACGGTGAAATTCATCGGTCGAACCCTAAGCCAGCACCATGACTCGTCAACAATTGTGGGATAAAAAGATTCATCTTGATTATCGGCAGGTACATAATGTTGTGGTCATCTTGTATGCAGAGTTTCGGCGGCCGAGCTTACCGCAGAATCGAGCGGCCGGCGCCGACTGCTGGAGAGCGAGTCCAGCAGCAGATCGGAGCATCGCCATGGGCGAGACTGTCTTGTGCGCTCCAGTTGAGGGCTGGAGGAAGATGCGGCGGCGACGAGGCCGATTGGTGATCTCTGGTAGCGACGGCCTCCGCCTCTCGATCTCGAGTCGCGCTGTGGCGGCTACGCGCTGGGTGTGTCTTCAAGTTGCTAATTTTCGTTGCAGGAAAGCTACCAACCTCTTACTGGGAAGGCTGAATAGATTCTGCTATACGGCCCGCAGCTGTGAGATTCTGAATCGGAGTGCGGTATACCTGAGGTTGAGGCGGGAAAAGTTGTCGCTGTCGTCGACTGGACTCAGGGATCCGCTGTCGAGCACGCTCGTCGAGTGCATGCTGAAGGTTCTCCAGTCGGGTGCGCTCAGCCAAATTGGCCAGGCGCGCCTCCTCCAAGGCCCGAGCCTCAGAGGTCTCTCCAACGATGGGCATGTGGAGCGCCTCCATGTTGCGGCGGTGAAGTTCTTCCCTTTGCTGTGAAGAAAGTGTCTCAGGATGGTACTCTTCGTGAACGCTTGGTCAGTCGATTGGATTATGCGTGAAGTTACAGGGGGTGCGAACCCTTGTGCCTGAGGAGGGGGTGGCTTATATAGAGTTCGCCAGACCCCTCCGGCCCTCAGTTACACAGGGTTCAATGTACATAAAGATAGGAACGTTACTGGTAACGCCAGCATTAAAGTTACATAAATGACCATTAAGACTACCGAGTGAACGCCCGTCATTCAGGGTAACTGTAGGCCTTCTGTCCTTCGAGTGGATTCTTGTATGGTTGAATGGAATTGGGATATCCGAGTGAACACTCAGTCGAGTGACTTCAGTCTTGTGATGATTCCAGTCGGTAGAATCTGTTATCCTTTGGATGTCCTTGAATGTAGGGCAGTGTCCTTGGGTAGGGTGCTTAGACCGGGTCTATTGCCCTACCCTAGGTACATGTCATCGTCACCCTCGACGACCCTCGACCCTCTACCCTATTTCCCGACCCTCGACTGCTCGGCGATCCTCGACACCCTCGTTACCGACAAAAAATAAAAAGAGGAAAAAGAAGAAAAATAAAAATGACAAGAAAAAGGAATAGAGGAGAAGAAGAAAAAAGAGAAGAACAAAAAAAAAGAGGAGAATAAGAATGAATAGAGGAGATGAAGAAAAAATAGAATAATATTCTTTTTTTCTTCTTCTCCTCTATTCCTTATTCTTCTTCTCTTTTTTTCTTCTTCTTCTTTCTCTTCTTATTTTTTCTCGCCTCTTCTTCCTCTCCTCTTCTTCTCTTTCTTCTTCTCCTTCTTGCTCTTCTTATGTTCCTTTTTCCTTTCCTTGTTTTTCTTCATCTTCCTTGTTCCTTCTTCCTTCTTCCTCTTTTCTTCTTTTTCCTTATTTTCCTTTTTTCCTCTCCACTAACCTAAAATCTACTAACCTAAAATGCACTAACAGTCCTACTAACCTAAAATGCACTGAATCAACTAACCTTAAATGTAACCTTTGCAATACATTTTTTTTCTAAATATGCACATATATATGAACATATACATAATTTGACAAAAAAATCCATGATAAAAAAATCATACATCAATGCATACATATCCATGCATCATACATACATCTGCATATACATATACATACAACATATATATACATACATCAACGAACAAAAAAACATATGAAAAAAAGCAGCAGAGAGCAGGCCGGGGCGGAGGCGGCGGCGCGCGACAAGCAGGCATTCAATGAAGGTTTCCTTCTCTTCTTTGGTAAGAGCGTAGCTGGCAGGACCTTCGTACTGCTTTGGAGGCATGCCGTCTTTTTCGTGCACACGTTGTTGGTCCTCCCGTGCGTTTGGTGTATCTTTTGTCTTCCCATACACGCCCAAGAAGCTTAGCAGGTACACGGAAAGGTTCTTTGTCACGTGCATCACGTCGATTGAAGAGCGGACCTCTAGGTCTTTAAAGTAGGGTAGGTCCTAAAATATAGATTTATTCTTCCACATGGTTGCGCGTCCCTCAGCGTCATTCGGAATAGATAGTCCGTCGGGACCCTTTCCAAAGATTACTTGTAAATCATTGACCGTAGCAAGTACACAATCACCGGTATGGATGGCAACTTCTTCCGGTGATCTGCCTCGCCTTTGAAATGCATGCTTTTCTTTCGACATTGATGGTTGGTCAGAAGAAATCGACGATGCCCCAGGTACACATTCGTCCTGCATTTTTCCAGGTATATACTTTCGGTGTCACCTAAACAGTGCGTGCAGGCGTGGTATTCCTTGTTTGTCTGTCTTGAAAGGTTACTGAGAGTAGGCCAATCGTTGATGGTTACAAACAGCAACGCATGCAGGTTAAATTCCTGCTATTTGTCCTCATCCCACACACTCGTACACCGTTTCCATTTCACAGCTGTAGAAGTGCTTCAACTAATGGCATTAGGTACACATCAATGTCGTTGCCGGATTGCTTAGGGACTTGGATGAGAACTGCCACCATAATGAACTTCCGCTTCATGCGCAGCCAAGGTGGAAGGTTATAGATACATAGAGTCACGGTCCAGGTGTTGTGATTTCTTCTCTGCTCCCCAAAAGGATTAATGACATCCGCGCTTAAACCAAACCTTACGTTCCTTCCGTCACCTGCAAAGTCCTCCCAGGACTTTCTCTCGATTATTCTCCACTGCTACCCGTCAGCGGGTGCTCTCAACTTCCCGTCTTTCTTACGGTCCTCTCTGTGCGATCGCATCAACTTGGCATGCTCTTTGTTTCTGAACAGACGTTTCAACCGTGGTATCATAGGAGCATACCACATCACCTTGGCAGGAACCCTCTTCCTGGGGCGCTCGCCGTCAACAGCACCAGGGTTATCTCTTCTGATCTTATACCGCAATGCACCGCATACCGAGCATGCGTTCAAATCCTCGTACGGACCGCGGAATAGGATGAAGTCATTAGGGCATGCATTTATCTTCTGCACCTCCAATCCTAGAGGGAATACAACCTTGTTTGCTGCGTACGTACTGTCGGGCAATTCATTATCCTTTGGAAGCTTCTTCTTCAATATTTTCAGTAGCTTCTCAAATCCTTTGTCAGGTACACCATTCTCTGCCTTCCACTGCAGCAATTCCAGTACGGTACGGAGCTTTGTGTTGCCATCTTAGCAATTGGGGTACAACCCTTTTATGTGATCCTCTAACATGCGATCGAACTTCACCTTCTCCTTTTCACTTCCGTACTGTCTCTTTGCATCAACAATGTCTCGGCGGAGATCATCGTCGGGCACATCGTCTTGTTCCTCTTGATGTTCAGCTTCCCCCGTTGCAGCATCACCATATTCAGGGGGCACATAGTTGTCAGCATCCTCTTCTTCTTCGCTGTCTTCCATCATAACCCCTCTTTCTCCGTGATTGGTCCAAACATTATAGTGTGGCATGAAACCCTTATAAAGCAGGTGGGTGTGAAGGGTTTTCGAGTCAGAGTAAGACCTCGTATTCCCACAGCTAGGGCATGGACAACACACAAAACCATTCTGCTTGTTTGCCTCACACTACTAGGGAATACCCTAGCAGCAGCGCGAGTTTTGAGTGTAGCAGTAGCGCGGGTGGCCGCGCTACTAATAAGGCGCTACAGCTAACTTGTAGTAGTAGCGTGGTCCGTACCCGTGCTACTACTGATGATGATATCAGCAGCGCTTTTTTCCGAATGCGCTGATATTAGTTAGCTGTAGCGATTTCACTGTCCCTCGCTACTGCTATATCTTTCATCATTTTCCCTTTCAGTTTCCCTTTCAGACACTAAATACTAGGTACTGCTACTAGATATCAAATTCATAAACCATTACTGGGTAGTACTCCCTTCGTTCCAAATTACTCGTCGTGGTTTTAGTTCAAACCACGACGAGTAATTTGGAACGAAGGGAGTACTAGATAACAATTTCATGCATAGTCAATATGCATCCTCAAGCAGTACAAGGTCATATCAACGACGATCATCATATGTAGTTCTAGATGATATCAACGACAATCACCATATGTAGTTCTAGATGATATAGCCACACACACATATGTAGTTCTAGATGATATAGCCACACACACATATGTAGTTCTAGATGATATAGCCACACACACATATGTAGTTCTAGATGATATCGAAGACAATCATCATCCTCAAGCCTGGGCGGTTGGTGTTCCTGATAGTAATTAGGATGGCCTGTCCAACACGAAGATTCTTGCCATCGAGGAATTTCTTCCACCCAACCAAGTTTAAGTGTGTGCGACCGTCCGTGTCCATGCGGTAAGTACAGGTTGTGACGGATTCCCTTGCAGTAAGGCGTAGTCCAGCTGAGCCTTCTTCATCAGGCTCGATACCATAACTCACAGATATGCTCTTTGCCAATTTCTGAATAAGAAAAACATATCAATTAATAAATAGCCTCGCTAATAAGTACATATGGATTATCTACACTATTAATAGTTTCCTTAGATTCTACACTAATAAGCATGTGATCAAACTCTACACTAAAACATATCATCGACTATATTCCACACTGTTGGGGAACGTAGTAATTTCAAAAAAATTTCCTACGATCACGCAAGACCATGGTGATGGCATAGCAACGAGAGGGAAGAGTGTCCGTCCACGTACCCTCGTAGACCGAAAGCGGAAGCGTTATAACAACGCGGTTGATGTAGTCGTACGTCTTCACGATCCGACCGATCCAAGCACCGAACGTACGGCACCTCCGAGTTCTGCACACGTTCAGCTCGATGACGATCCCCGGACTCCGATCCAGCAAAGTGTCGGGGATGAGTTCCACAAGACGACGTGGCAGGACGATGTTGATGCTCCACCGACGCGGGGCTTCGCCTAAGCTCCGCTGACGATATGACTTCTCCGCGCGAGGCTTCGCCTAAGCTCCGCGACGATATGACCGAAGTGGAATATGGTGGAAGGGGCACCGCTGCGGCTAAGGAAAGATCCGTAGATCAACTTGTGTGTCATGGGGTGCCCCTGCCCCGTATATAAAGGAGCAAGGGGTGCGGCCGGCCCTAGAGAGGCGGCGCTGGAGGAGTCCTACTCCCACCGAGTAGGACTCCCCCTTCTCCTAGTTGGACTAGGAATTGAGGAAGGGAAAGAGGGAAGGTGCGGCCTCCCCTAGTCCAATTCGGACCAGGCCATGGGGCGCGCGGCCTGCCCTAGGCAGCCCTCTATCTTTCCTGCAGGGCCCAATAAGGCCCAATACTTCTCCCCGGCGTATTCCAGTAACTCTCGTGTACTCCTAAAAATACCTGACTCTTTCTGAACCTTTCCGAACTCCGAATATAGTCGTCCAATATATCGATCTTTACGTCTCGACCATTTCGAGACTCCTCGTCATGTCCCCGATCTCATCCGGGACTCCAAACTCCTTCGGTACATAAAAACTCATAAACTCATAATATAAATGTCATCGAAACCTTAAGCGTGCGGACCCTACGGGTTCGAGAACTATGTAGACATGACCTAGAACTATTCTTGGTCAATAACCAATAGCGGAACCTGGATGCCCATATTGGTTCCTACATATTCTACGAAGATCTTTATCGGTCAAACCGCATAACAACATACGTTGTTCCCTTTGTCATCGGTATGTTACTTACCCGAGATTCGATCGTCGGTATCCAATACCTAGTTCAATCTCGTTACCGGTAAGTCTCTTTACTCGTTCCGTAATACATCATCTCACAACTAACTCATTAGTTGTAATGCTTGCAAGGCTTAAGTGATGTGTATTACCGAGAAGGCTGGAGATACCTCTCCGACAATCGGAGTGACAAAACCTAATCTCGAAATACGCCAACCCAACAAGTACCTTTGGAGACACCTGTAGTACTCCTTTATAATCACCCGATTACGTTGTGACGTTTGGTAGTACCAAAGTGTTCCTCCGGTAAACGGAGTTGCATAATCTCATAGTTATAGGAACATGTATGGGTCATGAAGAAAGCATTAACATACTAAGCGATCAAGTGTTAAGCTAACGGAATGGGTCATGTCAATCAGATCATTCAACTAATGATGTGACCTTGTTGATCAAATAACAACTCCTTGTTCATGGTTAGGAAACATAACCATCTTTGATTAACAAGCTAGTCAAGTAGAGGCATACTAGTGACATACTGTTTGTCTATATATTCACACATGTATTATGTTTCCGGTTAATACAATTCTAGCATGAATAATAAACATTTATCATGATATAAGGAAATAAATAATAACTTTATTATTGCCTCTAGGGCATATTTCCTTCAGTCTCCCACTTGCACTAGAGTCAATAATCTAGTTCACATCGCCATGTGATTTAACATCAATAGTTCACATCTATATGTGGTTAACACCCATAGTTCACATCGACATGTGACCAACACCCAAAGGGTTTACTAGAGTCAGTAATCTAGTTCACATCGCTATGTGATTAACACCCAAAGAGTACTAAGGTGTGATCATGTTTTGCTTGTGAGATAATTTTAGTCAACGGGTCTCATTACATCTGAGCCGTGAGTATTTTGCAAATTTATATGTCTACAATGTTCTGCACGGAGCTACTCTAGCTAATTGCTCCCACTTTCAATATGTATCCAGATTGAGATTCAAAGTCATCTAGATTAGTGTTAAAACTTGAATCGATGTAACCCTTTCTGACGGGCTCTTTTATCACCTCAATAATCGAGAAATATTTCCTTAGTACTCAATAAGGATGTCTTTGACCAATGTCCAGTGATCTACTCCTAGATCACTATTGTACTCCATTGCCAAATTTGGAGCAAGGTATACAATAGGTCTGGTACATAGCATAGCATACTTTATAGAACCTATGACTGAGGCATAGGGAATGACTTTCATTCTCTTTTCTATTTTCTGCCGTGGTCGGGATTTGAGTCTTACTCAATTTCATACGTTTTTGCAACACAGGCAAGAACTTTTCTTTGACTGTTCCATTTTGAACTACTTCAAAATCTTGACAAGGTATGTATTTATAGAAAAACTTATCAAGCGTCTTGATCTATCTCTATAGATCTTGATGCTCAATATGTAAGCAGCTTCACCGAGGTCCTTCTTTGAAAAACTCCTTTCAAATACTCCTTTATGCTTTGCAGAATAATTCTACATTATTTTCGATCAACAATATGTCATTCACATATACTTATCAGAAATGCTGTAGTGCTCCCACTCACTTTCTTGTAAATACAGGCCTTTCCAAAAAGTCTGTATAAAATCATATGCTTTGATCAACTTATCAAAGCGTATATTCCAACTCTGAGATGCTTGCACCAGTCCATAGATGGATCGCTGGAGCTTGCATATTTTGTTAACACCTTTAGGATCGACAAAACCTTCTGGTTGCATCATATTAAACTCTTCTTTAATAAATCCATTAAGGAATGCAGTTTTGACATCCATTTGCCAGATTTCATAAAGTGTGGCAATTGCTAACATGATTCGGACAGACTTTTAAGCATCGATACGAGTGAGAAAATCTCATTGTATTCAACATCTTGAACTTTGTCAAAAACCTTTTCGACAAGTCTAGCTTTGTAGATAGTAACACTACTATCAGTGTCCGTCTTCCTCTTGAAGATCCATTTATTTAACATGGCTTGCTGATCATCGAGCAAGTCGATCAAAGTCCATACTTTGTTCTCTTACATGGATCATATCTCAGATTTTATGGCCTCGAGCCATTTCGCGGAATCTGGGCTCATCATCGCTTCCTCATAGTTCGTAGGTTCGCCATGGTCAAGTAACATGACTTCCAGAATAGGATTACCGTACCACTCTGGTGCGTATTTTACTCTGGTTGACCTACGAGGTTCAGTAGTAACTTGATCTGAAGTTTCATGATCATCATCATTAATTTCTTCACTAATTGGTGTACTTGTCACAGGAACCATTTCTTGTGATGAACTACTTTCCAATAAGGGAGCAGATACAGTTATCTCATCAAGTTCTACTTTCCTCCCACTCACTTCTTTCGAGAGAAACTCCTTCTCTAGAAAGGATCCGAATTTAGCAACGAAAATCTTGCCTTCAGATCTGTGATAGAAGGTGTACCCAACAGTTTCCTTTGGGTATCCTATGAAGACACATTTTCCGATTTGGGTTTGAGCTTATCAGGTGAAACTTTTTCACATAAGCATCGCAGCCCCAAACTTTAAGAAAGCGTCAACTTGGGTTTCTTGCTAAACCACAGTTCAGATGTTGTCGTCTCAACGGATTTAGATGGTGCCCTATTAAACGTGAATGCAGCTGTCTCTAATGCATAACCCCAAAGCGATAGTGGTAAACTGATAAGAGACATCATAGATCGCACCATATCGAATAAAGTGCTGATTGACTTTCGGACACACCATTATGCTGTGGTGTTCCATATGGCATGAGTTGCGAAACTATTTCACATTGTTTCAAATGAAGACCAAACTCGTAACTCAAATATTTATCTCCACGATCAGATCGCAGAAACTTTATTTTCTTGTTACGATGATTTTCCACTTCACTCTGAAATTCTTTGAACTTTTCAATTATTTCAGAATTATGTTTCATCAAGTAGATATACCCATATCTGCTCAAATCATCTTGTGAAGGTCAGAAAATAACGATACTTGCCACGAGCATCAACACTCATTGAATCGCATACATCGGTATGTATTATTTCCAATAAGTCAGTAGCTTGTTCCATTGTTCCGGAGAACGGAGTTTTAGTCATCTTTGCCCAAAAGGCACGGTTCGCAAGCATCAAATGATTCATAATCAAGTGATTCCAAAAACCCATCAGCATGGAGTTTCTTCATGCGCTTTACACCGATATGACCCAAACGGCAGTGCCACAAATAAGTTGCACTATCATTATTAACTTTGCATCTTTTGGTTTCAATATTATGAATATGTGTATCACTATGATCGAGATCCAATGAACCATTTTCATTGGGTGTATAACCCTATAAGGTTTTATTCATGTAAACAGAACAACAATTTATTCTCTTACTTAAATGAATAACCGTATTGCAACAAACATGATCAAATCATATTTATGCTCAACACCAAATAACACTTATTTAGGTTCCACACTAATCCCGAAAGTATAGGGAGTGTGCGATGATGATCATATCAATTTTGGAACTACTTCCAACACTCATCGTCACTTCCCCTTCAACTAGTCTCTGTTTATTCTGTAACTCCTGTTTCGAGTTACTAATCTTAGCAACCGAACAAGTATCAAATACTCAGGGGCTACTATAAACACTAGTAAGGCACATATCAATAACCTGTATATCAAATATAACCTTGTTCACTTTGCCATCCTTCTTTTCCACCAAATATTCAGGGGTAGCTCCGCTTACAGTTACCAGTTCCATTGCAGCAATAGTACTTTGTCTCAGGATTATGTCCAGACTTGGGCTTCTTCACTCGAGTAGCAACTTGCTTGCCATTCTTTTTGAAGTTCCCCTTCTTCCCTTTGCCCTTTTCCTTGAGACTAGTGGTCTTGTCAATCATCAACACTTGATGCTCTTTTCTTGATTTCTACCTTCGTCGATTTCAGCATCACGAAGAGCTTGGGAATTACTTTTGTCATCCCTTGCATATTATAGTTCATCACGAAGTTCTACTAACTTGGTGATGGTGACTAGAGAATTCTGTCAATCACTATCTTATCTGGAAGATTAACTCCCACTTGATTCAAGCGATTGAAGTACCCAGACAATCTGAGAACATGCTCACTAGTTGAGCGATTCTCCTCCATCTTTTAGCTATAGAACTTGTTGGAGACTTCATATCTCTCAACTCGGGTATTTGCTTGAAATATTAACTTCAACTCCTGGAACATCTCATATGGTCCATGACGCTCAAAACGTCTTTGAAGTCCCGATTCTAAGCCATTTAAGCATGGTGCACTAAACTATCAAGTAGTCATCATATTGAGCTAGCTAAACGTTCATAACGTCTGCATCTGCTCCTGCAATAGGTCTGTCACCTAGCGGTGCATCAAGGACATAATTCTTCTGTGCAGCAATGAGGATAAATCTCAGATCACGGATCCAATCCGCAATATTGCTACTAACATTTTTCAATACAATTTTCTCTAGGAACACATATAAAAACATAGGGAAGCAACCACGCGAGCTATTGATCTACAACATAATTTGCAAAATACTACCAGGACTAAGTTCATGATAAATTAAAGTTCAATTAATCATATTACTTAAGAACTCCCACTTAGAGCAGACATCTCTCTAGTCATCTAAGTGATCACGTGATCCAAATCAACTAAACCATAACCGATCATCACGTGAGATGGAGTAGTTTTCAATGGTGAACATCTTATGTTGATCATATCTACAATATGATTCACTTTCGACCTTTCGGTCTCCGTGTTCCGAGGCCATATCTGTTATATGCTAGGCTCGTCAAGTTTAACCTGAGTATTCTGCGTGCGCAACTGTTTTGCACCCGTTGTATTTGAACGTAGAGCCTATCACACCCGATCATCACGTGGTGTCTCAGCACGAAGAACTTTATAAAAGGTGAATAATCATGGAGAAGACTTATTGATAATTTTCGTGAGAGATCTTCTTTTAATGCTACCGTCTATCAAAGCAAAATAAGATGCATAAAGGATAAACATCACATGCAATCAATATAAGTGATATGATATGGTCATCATCATCTTGTGCTTGTGATCTCCATCGCCAAGCACCGTCATGATCACCATCGTCACCGGTAGCGACACCTTGATCTCCATCGTAGCATCGTTGTCGTCTCGCCAACTATTGCTTCTACGACTATCGCTACTCCTTAGTGATAAAGTAAAGCAATTACATGGCTTTTGCATTTCATACAATAAAGCGACAACTATATGGCTCCTGCCGATTGCCGATAACTCGGTTACAAAACATGATCATCTCATACAATAAAATATAGCATCACGTCTTGACCACATCACATCACAACATGCCCTGCAAAAACAAGTTAGACGTCCTCTACTTTGTTGTTGCAAGTTTTACGTGGCTGCTACGGGCTGAGCAAGAACCGTTCTTACCTACGCATCAAAACCACAACGATACTTCGTCAAATAGACTCCGTTTTAACCTTCTCAAGGACCGGGCGTAGCCACACTCGATTCAACTAAAGTGAGAGAGACAGACACCCGCCGGTCACCTTTAAGCAACGAGTGCTCGGAGCGGTGAAACCAGTCTCGCGTAAGCGTACGCGTAATGTCGGTCCGGGCCCTTCATCTCACAATACCGCTGAACCAAAGTATGACATGCTGGTAGGTAGTATGACTTGTATCGCCCACAACTCACTTGTGTTCTACTCGTGCATATGACATCAACGCATAAAACCAGGCTCGGATGCCACTGTTGGGGAACGTAGTAATTTCAAAAAAAATTCCTACGATCACGCAAGACCATGGTGATGGCATAGCAACGAGAGGGAAGAGTGTCCGTCCACGTACCCTCGTAGACCGAAAGCGGAAGCGTTATAACAACGCGGTTGATGTAGTCGTACGTCTTCACGATCCGACCGATCCAAGCACCGAACGCACGGCACCTCCGAGTTCTGCACACGTTCAGCTCGATGACGATCCCCGGACTCCGATCCAGCAAAGTGTCGGGGATGAGTTCCGTCAGCACGATGGCGTGGTGACGATGTTGATGCTCCACCGACGCAGGGCTTCGCCTAAGCTCCGCGACGATATGACTTCTCCGGCGCAGGGCTTCGCCTAAGCTCCGCGACGATATGACCGAAGTGGAATATGGTGGAAGGGGGCACCACACACGGCTAAGGAAAGATCCGTAGATCAACTTGTGTGTCATGGGGTGCCCCCTGCCCCGTATATAAAGGAGCAAGGGTGCGGTCGGCCCTAGAGAGGCGCGCCTGGAGGAGTCCTACTCCCACCGGGAGTAGGACTCCCCCCCCTTCTCCTAGTTGGACTAGGAATTGAGGAAGGGGAAAGAGGGAAGGGGTGCGGCCCCTCCCCCTAGTCCAATTCGGACCAGGCCATGGGGGGGCGCGCGGCCTGCCCTAGGCAGCCCTCTCTCTTTCCCGCAGGGCCCAATAAGGCCCAATACTTCTCCCGGCGAATTCCGTAACTCTCCGGTACTCGAAAAATACCGAATCATTCGGAACCTTTCCGAACTCCGAATATAGTCGTCCAATATATCGATCTTTACGTCTCGACCATTTCGAGACTCCTCGTCATGTCCCCGATCTCATCCGGGACTCCGAACTCCTTCGGTACATCAAAACTCATAAACTCATAATATAAATGTCATCGAAACCTTAAGCGTGCGGACCCTACGGGTTCGAGAACTATGTAGACATGACCTAGAACTATTCTTGGTCAATAACCAATAGCGGAACCTGGATGCCCATATTGGTTCCTACATATTCTACGAAGATCTTTATCGGTCAAACCGCATAACAACATACGTTGTTCCCTTTGTCATCGGTATGTTACTTACCCGAGATTCGATCGTCGGTATCCAATACCTAGTTCAATCTCGTTACCGGTAAGTCTCTTTACTCGTTCCGTAATACATCATCTCACAACTAACTCATTAGTTGGGGAACGTAGTAATTTCAAAAAATTTCCTACGATCACGCAAGACCATGGTGATGGCATAGCAACGAGAGGGAAGAGTGTCCGTCCACGTACCCTCGTAGACCGAAAGCGGAAGCGTTATAACAACGCGGTTGATGTAGTAAATGCGTCTTCACGATCCGACCGATCCAAGCACCGAACGAACGGCACCTCCGAGTTCTGCACACGATCAGCTCGATGACGATCCACGGACTCCGATCCGGCAAAGTGTCGAGGATGAGTTCCACAAGACGACGGGCGTGATGACGATGTTGATGCTCCACCGACGCAGGGCTTCGCCTAAGCTCATGACGATATGACTTCTCAAAGCGCAGGCTTCGCCTAAGGTCCGCGACGATATGACCGAAGTGGAATATGGTGGAAGGGGCACCGCACACGGCTAAGGAAAGATCCGTAGATCAACTTGTGTGTCATGGGGTGCCCCTGCCTCAGATATAAAGGAGCCAAGGGGAGGTGGCGGCCCAAGGGAGGAGGCGCGCAAGGGAGTCCTACTCCCTCGGGAGTAGGGACTCCTCTCTAATCCTAGTTGGATTAGGATTCCGGAGGGGAAAGAGAGAGAGGGGCGGCCCACCTTTCCTAGTCCTAATAGGACTAGGCGAAGGGGGGGCGCAAGGCCACCTAGGGCTGCCCTTCTCCTTTCCTCCAAGGCCCACTATGGGCCCATGTAGTTCCCGGGGTTCCGGTAACCTCCGGTACTCCGTAAATTCTCGATTTCACTCGGAACCTTTCCGATGTCCAAATGTAGGCTTCCAATATATCAATCTTTATGTCTCGACCATTTCGAGACTCCTCGTCATGTCCGTGATCACATCCGGGACTCCGAACAAACTTCGGTGCATCAATACTTATAAACTCATAATGAACTTTCATCGAAACGTTAAGCGTGCGGACCCTACGGGTTCGAGAACTATGTAGACATGACCTAGAACCATTCTCGGTCAATAACCAATAGCGGAACCTGGATGCCCATATTGGTTCCTACATATTCTACGAAGATCTTTATCGGTCAAACCGCATAACGACATACGTTGTTCCCTTTGTCATCGGTATGTTGCTTACCCGAGATTCGATCGTCGGTATCCAATACCTAGTTCAATCTCGTTACCGGTAAGTCTCTTTACTCGTTCCGTAATACATCATCTCACAACTAACTCATTAGTTGTAATGCTTGCAAGGCTTAAGTGATGTGTATTACCGAGAAGGCCTAGAGATACCTCTCCGACAATCGGAGTGACAAAACCTAATCTCAAATACGCCAACCCAACAAGTACCTTTGGAGACACCTGTAGTACTCCTTTATAATCACCCGATTACGTTGTGACGTTTGGTAGCACCAAAGTGTTCCTCCGTAAACGGGAGTTGCATAATCTCATAGTTACAGGAACATGTATGGGTCATGAAGAAAGCATTAACATACTAAGCGATCAAGTGTTAAGCTAACGGAATGGGTCATGTCAATCAGATCATTCAACCAATGATGTGACCTTGTTAATTAAATAACAACTCCTTGTTTATGGTTAGGAAACATAACCATCTTTGATTAACAAGCTAGTCAAGTAGAGGCATACTAGTGACATACTGTTTGTCTATATATTCACACATGTATTATGTTTCCGGTTAATACAATTCTAGCATGAATAATAAACATTTATCATGATATAAGGAAATAAATAATAACTTTATTATTGCCTCTAGGGCATATTTCCTTCAGTCTCCCACTTGCACTAGAGTCAATAATCTAGATTACAAAGTAATGATCCTAACACCCATGGAGTCTTGGTGCTGATCATGTTTTGCTCGTGGAAGAGGCTTAGTCAACGGGTCTGCAACATTCAGATCCGTATGTATTTTGCAAATCTCTATGTCTCCCACTTGGACTTGGTCCCGAATGGAATTGAAGCGTCTCTTGATATGCTTGGTCCTCTTGTGAAATCTGGATTCCTTTGCCAAGGCAATTGCACCAAAGATTGTCACGAGAAGATCTTCATAGGTCCCGATGCACTAGGTATGACACCTAGATCGGAAATGAACTCTTTCATCCAGACTCCTTCATTTGCTGCTTCCGAAGCAGATATGTACTCCGCTTCACATGTAGATCCCGCCACGACGCTTTGTTTAGATCTGCACCAACGGACAGCTCCACCGTTTAATAAAAACACGTATCCGGTTTGCGATTTAGAATCGTCCGGATCAGTGTCAAAGCTTGCATCGACGTAACCATTTACGACTAGCTCTTTGTCACCTCCATATACGAGAAACATATCCTTAGTCCTTTTCAGGTATTTCAGGATGTTCTTGACCGCTGTCCAGTGATCCATTCCTGGATTACTTTGGTACCTTCCTGCCAAGCTTACAGCTAAGCATATGTCAGGTCTGGTACACATCATTGCATGCATGATAGAGCCTATGGCTGAAGCATAGGGAACATCTTTCATTTTTTCTCTATCTTCTGCTGTGGTCGGGCATTGAGTCTGACTCAATCTTATACCTTGCAACACAGGCAAAAAACCTTTCTTTGCCTGATCCATTTTGAACTTTTCAAAACTTTATCAAGGTATGTGCTTTGTGAAAGTCCAATTAAGCCGCCTTGATCTATCTGTATAGATCTTGATGCCCAATATGTAAGCAGCTTCACCGAGGTCTTTCATTGAAAAACTTTTATTCAAGTATCCTTTTATGCTATCCAGAAATTCTATATCATTTCCAATCAATAATATGTCGTCCACATATAATATCGAAATGCTACTGAGCTCCCACTCACTTTCTTGTAAATACAGGGCTTCTCCAAAAGTGCATACAAACCCATATGCTTTGATCACACTATCAAAGCGTTTATTCCAACTCCGAGAGGCTTGCACCAGACCATAAATTGATCGTTGGAGCTTGCACACTTTGTTAGCACCCTTTGGATCGACAAAACCTTCTGGTTGCATCATATACAACTCTTCTTCTAGAAATCCATTCAAGAATGCAGTTTTTACATCCATTTGCCAAATTTCATAATCATAAAATGCGGCAATTGCTAACATGATTCGGACAGACTTAAGCATCGCTTCTGGTGAGAAAGTCTCATCGTAGTCAACCCCTTGAACTTGTCGAAAACCTTTACGCAACAAGTCGAGCTTTGTAGACAGTTATATTACCATCAGCGTCAGTCTTCTTCTTAAAGATCCATTTATTTTCAATGGCTTGCCGATCATCGGGCAAGTCAACCAAAGTCCATACTTTGTTCTCATACATGGATCCCATCTCAGATTTCATGGCTTCCAGCCATTTTTCGGAATCTGGGCTCACCATCGCTTCTTCATAGTTTGTAGGCTCGCCATGGTCAAGTAACATGACTTCCGAATAGGATTACCGTACCACTCAGTGCGTATTTTACTCTGGTTGACCTCTGAGGTTCAGTAGTAACTTGATCTCAAGCTTCATGATCATCATCATTAGTTTCCTCACTAATTGGTGTAGTTGTCACAGGAACCATTTCTTGTGATGAACTACTTTCCAATAAGGGAGCAGAATCTGATTATCTCATCAAGTTCTACTTTCCTCCCACTCACTTCTTTCGAGAGAAACTCCTTCTCTAGAAAGGATCCGAATTTAGCAACGAAAATCTTGCCTTCAGATCTGTGATAGAAGGTGTACCCAACAGTCTCCTTTGGGTATCCTATGAAGACATATTTTTCCGATTTGGGTTCGAGCTTATCTGGTTGAAGTTTCTTTACATAAGCATCGCAGCCCCAAACTTTAAGAAACGACAACTTTGGTTTCTTGCCAAACCACAGTTCATAAGGCGTCGTCTCAACGGATTTTGACGGTGTCCTATTCAACGTGAATGCGGCCGTCTCTAAAGCATAACCCCAAAACGATAGCGGTAAATCGGAAATAGACATCATAGATCGCACCATATCTAGTAAAATACGATTACGACGTTCGGATACACCATTTCTCTGTGGTGTTCGGGTGGCGTGAGTTGCGAAACTATTCCACATTGTTTCAAATGTAAACCAAACTCAGAACTCAAATATTCTCCTCCACGATCAGATCGTAGAAATTTTAATTTCTTGTTACGATGATTTTCCACTTCACTCTGAAATTCTTTGAACTTTTCAAATGTTTCAGATTTGTGTTTCATTAAGTAGATATACCCATATCTGCTCAAATCATCTGTGAAGGTGAGAAAATAACGATACCACACGCTTGCCTCAACATTCATTCGAACACAAACATCAGTATGTATGATTTCCAACAAATCAGTTGCTCGCTCCATAGTTAGGAGAACGGCGTTTTGGTCATCTTGCCCATGAGGCACGGTTCATAAGTACCAAGTGATTCATAATCAAGTGATTCCGAAGCCCCTCAGTATGGAGTTTCTTCATGCGTTTTACACCGATATGACCTAAACGGCAGTGCCACAAATAAGTTGCACTATCATTATCAACTCTGCATCTTTTGGCTTCAACATTATGAATGTGTGTATCACTATTGTCAAGATTCAACAAGAATAGACCATTCTTAAGGGTGCATGACCATAAAAGATATTACTCATATAAATAGAACAACCATTATTCTCTGATTTAAATGAATAACCGTCTCGCATTAAACAAGATCCAGATATAATGTTCATGCTCAACGCTGGCACCAAATAACAATTATTTAGGTCTAAAACTAATCCCGAAGGTAGATGTAGAGGTAGCGTGCCGACTGCGATCACATCGACTTTGGAACCATTTCCAACGCCAAGCATCG
Source organism: Aegilops bicornis (assembly GCA_021605145.1). Lineage (NCBI taxonomy): Eukaryota > Viridiplantae > Streptophyta > Magnoliopsida > Poales > Poaceae > Aegilops > Aegilops bicornis. The sequence continues at coordinate 26,310,607 of CM038670.1, forward strand.
TCACCTCGCCCTTAGCCAATCTTCGCAATCCGTAGTTCCTGTTTCGAGTTGCAAATATTAGCAATGTAACGATTATCAAATACCTGTACTACTGCGAGTATTAGTAAGGTACACATCAATAACATGTATATCACATATACCTTTGTTCACCTTGCTATCCTTTTTATCCGCCAAATACTTGGGGCAGTTCCGCTTCCGATGTCCGGGTCTGCTTGCGGTAAAACACTCGGTTTCAGTGCTTAGGTCCAGACTTGGGTTTCTTCTCTTGATCAGCAACTTTCTTGCTGTTCTTTTGAAGTTTCCTTCTTCTTCCCTTTGCCCTTTTCTTGAAACTAGTGGTCTTGTTGATCATCAACACTTGATGCTCTTTCTTGATTTCTACCTCCGCAGCTTTTAGCATCGCGAAGAGCTCAGGAATTGTCTTAGTCATCCCTTGCATATTATAGTTCATCACGAAGCTCTTGTAGCTTGGTGGCAGTGATTGGAGAATTCTGTCAATGACACTATCATCCGGAAGATTAACTCCCAGCTGAATTAAGTGATTGTTATACCCAGATATTTTGAGTATGTGCTCACCTTGTGAACTATTCTCCTCCATCTTGCAGCTATAGAACTTATTGGAGACTTCATATCTCTCAATCCGGGCATTTGCTTGAAATATTAACTTCAACTCCTGGAACATCTCATATGCTCCATGACGCGTTCAAAACATCGTTGAAGACCCGGTTCTAAGCCGTAAAGCATGGCACACTGAACTATAGAGTAGTCATCAGCTCTGCTTTGCAGACGCTCACAACTTGGCTCAAAGATCCGCAGCAGGCCTGTCACCCAGCGGTGCTTCCAGACGTAATTTTTACGTGCAGCAATGAGGATAATCCTCAAATTACGGACCCAGTCCGTGTAATTGCTACCATCATTTTTCAACTTTGCTTTCTCAAGGAACGCATTAAAATTCAACGGAACAACGGCACGAGCCATCTATCTACAGTAAACATAGACAAGCAAAATACTATCAGTACTAAGTTCATGATAAATTTAAGTTCAACTAATCATATTAAAAACTCCCACTTAGACAGACATCTCTCTAGTCATCTAAGTGATCACGTGATCCATATCAACTAAACCGTGTCCGATCATCACGTGAGACGGAGTAGTTTCAATGGTGAACATCACTATGTTGATCATATCTACTATATGATTCACGTTCGACCTTTCGGTCTCCGTGTTCCGAGGCCATATCCGTTATATGCTAGGCTCGTCAAGTTTAACCTGAGTATTCCGCTTGCGCAACTGTTTTGAACCCGATGTATAATAACGTAGAGCCTATCACACCCGATCAAAACGTGGTGTCTCAAAGACGAAGAACTTTCATAACGGTGCATACTCAGGAGAACACTTCTTGATAATTTTTAGTGAGAGATCATCTTATAATGCTACCGTCAATCAAAGCAAGATAAGATGCATAAAGGATAAACATCACATGCAATCAATATAAGTGATATGATATGGTCATCATCATCTTGTGCTTGTGATCTCCATCGCCAAGCACCGTCATGATCACCATCGTCACCGGTAGCGACACCTTGATCTCCATCGTAGCATCGTTGTCGTCTCGCCAACTATTGCTTCTACGACTATCGCTACTCCTTAGTGATAAAGTAAAGCAATTACATGGCGTTGCATTTCATACAATAAGCGACAACCATATGGCTCCTGCCGATTGCCGATAACTTCGGTTACAAAACATGATCATCTCATACAATAAAATATAGCATCACGTCTTGACCATATCACATCACAACATGCCCTGCAAAAACAAGTTAGACGTCCTCTTCTTTGTTGTTTGCAAGTTTTACGTGGCTGCTACGGGCTGAGCAAGAACCGTTCTTACCTACGCATCAAAACCACAACGATACTTTCCCGTCAAATAGACTCCGTTTAACCTTCTCAAGGACCGGGCGTAGCCACTTTCAGTTCAACTAAAGTGAGAGAGACAGACACCCGCCGGTCACCTTTAAGCAACGAGTGCTCGGAGCGGTGAAACCAGTCTCGCGTAAGCGTCTGGCGTAATGTCGGTCCGGGCCGCTTCATCTCACAATACCGCTGAACCAAAGTATGACATGCTGGTAGGCAGTATGACTTGTATCGTCCACAACTCACTTGTGTTCTACTCGTGCATATGACATCAACGCATAAAACCAGGCTCGGATGCCACTGTTGGGGAACGTAGTAATTTCAAAAATTTTCCTACGATCACGCAAGACCATGGTGATGGCATAGCAACGAGAGGGAAGAGTGTCCGTCCACGTACCCTCGTAGACCGAAAGCGGAAGCGTTATAACAACGCGGTTGATGTAGTCATACGTCTTCACGATCCGACCGATCCAAGCTCCGAACGTACGGCACCTCCGAGTTCTGCACACGTTCAGCTCGATGGCGATCCTGGACTCCGATCCAGCAAAGTGTCGGGATGAGTTCCACAAGACGACGGCGTGGTGACGATGTTGATGCTCCACCGACGCAGGGCTTCGCCTAAGCTCATGACGATATGACTTCTCCGGCCAGGCTTCGCCTAAGCTCATGACGATATGACGAAGTGGAATATGGTGGAAGGGGCACCGCACACGGCTAAGGAAAGATCCGTAGATCAACTTGTGTGTCATGGGGTGCCCCTGCCCCGTGATATAAAGGAGCCAAGGGGAGGTGGCGGCCCAAGGGAGGAGGGCACCAAGGAGTCCTACTCCTCCGGGAGTAGGACTCCTCTCCAATCCTAGTTGGATTAGGATTCCGGAGGGGAAAGAGAGAGAGGGGCGGCCCACCTTTCCTAGTCCTAATAGGACTAGGGGTAGGGGGGCGCGCCACCTAGGGCTGCCCCTTCTCCTTTCCTCCAAGGCCCACTATGGGCCCATGTAGTTCCGGGGGTTCCGGTAACCTCCCGGTACTCGATAAATTCGATTTCACTCGGAACCTTTCCGATGTCCAAATGTAGGCTTCCAATATATCAATCTTTATGTCTCGACCATTTCGAGACTCCTCGTCATGTCCGTGATCACATCCGGGACTCGAACAAACTTCGTGCATCAATACTTATAAACTCATAATGAACTGTCATCGAAGCGTTAAGCGTGCACGGACCATACGGGTTCGAGAACTATGTAGACATGACCAAGAACCATTCTCGGTCAATAACCAATAGAGGAACCTGGATGCCCATATTGGTTCCTACATATTCTACGAAGATCTTTATCGGTCAAACCGCATAACGACATACGTTGTTCCCTTTGTCATCGGTATGTTGCTTACCCGAGATTCGATCGTCGGTATCCAATACCTAGTTCAATCTACAAGTTACCGGTAAGTCTCTTTACTCGTTCCGTAATACATCATCTCACAACTAACTCATTAGTTGTAATGCTTGCAAGGCTTAAGTGATGTGTATTACCGAGAAGGCCTAGAGATACCTCTCCGACAATCGGAGTGACAAAACCTAATATCGAAATACGCCAACCCAACAAGTACCTTTGGAGACACCTGTAGTACTCCTTTATAATCAACCAGTTACGTTGTGACGTTTGGTAGCACCCAAAGTGTTCCTCCGGTAAACGGGAGTTGCATAATCTCATAGTTACAGGAACATGTATGGGTCATGAAGAAAGCATTAACATACTAAACGATCAAGTGTTAAGCTAACGGAATGGGTCATGTCAATCATATCATTCAACCAATGATGTGACCTTGTTGATCAAATAACAACTCCTTGTTTATGGTTAGGAAACATAACCATCTTTGACTAACAAGCTAGTCAAGTAGAGGCATACTAGTGACATATTGTTTGTCTATATATTCACACATGTATTATGTTTCCGGTTAATACAATTCTAGCATGAATAATAAACATTTATCATGATATAAGGAAATAAATAATAACTTTATTATTGCCTCTAGGGCATATTTCCTTCACACACAACATACCATATCATTGGATTGTACACTAAGTATTTCATCGGATAATTTTCATTTGTAAGTACAACATACCATATCATGTCGATCAACCATGGTATTTGTCAGGCGGGTCACGAATGGCACCCCGACAAAGTCAACACGTGGCGGAATTATGTCCCACAGGTTGGACACCTCCTCCTTGCTCAGCCTTGTTCTTTGAGCTACGATGGCTTCATGAAGTGGGTCTTCATCATCTTCATCGAGTGGGTCCTCATTATCTTCATCATCTTCATCATCTTCGTCATCTTCATCATCTTCCACCAGGTTGAGATAAATGACAGCCAGCTTGGGTCTTTCTGCTCTGAAGGAGAAGCTGATCAACTCACCACCAGTAAGACACATGCGAGGGACGAAACGGGACAATCCATCTCCTCCAATCTGCGACATATTGCATCCTTTCTCGACCTCCATAGTGTACGGCCCCCCAGGAGCCTCAAATGTCACAGTGTCTCCTATCAGCTTGTTGAATTTCAGCCTCACATTGCATGGGACGATCTGTGTAAAGTAAGAAAAATGACACAATGCAGTGATGCCATCACTAAAAAAAATAGTTATTACATTTCATCTAATTTCTTACCGCCGCATGACGAAAACTCGGCTGGAAGTAGATGGTGAACAGCTTGCCAGTTGCAAGGCTGCTGGCGCACCTTGACTTGCATAGTCGACAGTGGTGGTGGTGGTGGCGCCATTTTTCCTAAAGCAATATGAGCAAAGGAAAGAAAAACAGTAGCATGTGATATTTTTGGTTCTTCCGCGAGAAGCAATTTGGTGGACAATTACAATCCTAAGATCTACGTATTAGCATGTGATATTTTTGGTTCTTCCACGAGTAACATATTAGATGACAAGGTACCACCTATATTTTGCCAAAAAGTAACTTATAAAAAAAACAAAAGCAACTACGTACCTATCCATGTATAGAAAAAAAATAACAATAAAATGGTGCATACTAAATCAACTAAATGAACTAGTCTACTAAATCAACTAAATAAAAATGTTCTAAATCAACTAAATCAACTAGCCTACTAAAACAACTAAATCATATCAACTAAATCAAAATGTTCTAAATCAACTAAATCAACTAGCCTACTAAATCAACTAAATCATATCAACTAAATGAAAATGTTGCATATGAACTAGCCTACTAAATCAAAATGTAACACGCAGGAGGGAGAAGGAGGGCGACTCGAGGAGGGAGAAGAGAGTATACGGAGGAGGAAGGCGGAGTGAGGAGGGGCCAACTGACGACCAGTGGAGGGAGGACGGAGGAGGGGCTGGCCGGCGGCCAGTGGAGGGAGGACGGAGGAGGAAGGCGGAGCGAGGAGGGGCCGGCCAGCTGCGAGTGGAGGGAGGACGGAGGAGGAGGCCGGTACCGAGTCCAACAAGGAGGAGGCCTTGACGGTGGCGCAGAGGGAGGAGGGGCGATGGGGGAGGACCGGCGTGGGGGATTGAGAGGGGATCCAGTCAGTGTGTGACTGTGACTGGATTGGATTTTGTAGTAAATTTAGCAGGAGCGCTTATTGCAGATATGCGCTGCTACTACGCACCGTAGCAGTAGCGCTCGTCGTTATAACGCTGCTGTTGCTATAACTAGCCTCATGGCGGCCTCGTGGGAAATATAGCAGTAGCGCTTCTTTGGGCTGGCGCCATCGCTATATTTATTTCAGCAGCGAGTTAAGCTCGACCTTGTTACTGCTAATTAGCAGCAGCGCCTTATTTTAAAGCGCTGCTGCTAAGATTTTGTGTATAGGCTTTTCCCTAGTAGTGTCAGCCACTGCGAGAAAATTATGCACGCCCTCAATGTACTCGAAGGTGCGTTTGTTACCGTACATCCATTGCCGGTTCATCTACATGCATTATATGTAATTAAGTGTTTCAAAAACCATTACAGAACATCATGACTAGATAAGTGACCAAATTAATAGAAGTTCATCATCACATTAAAACCAAAGTACATACATAATTCTCATTGAACAACATATAGCTCTCGAGAGAATCTAATTTAACCATGCACTGAAACTATCTAAAACATTTCAATGCAACAACAAATGCGATCATAATCGCAACCAAGGTAACAATTGATCAAACGTCATAATGATACCAAGCCTCCTTATGAATGGCATATTTTCAAATCTTTCTAATCTTCAAGGGCATTGCATCCATCATGATCTTGTGATCATCGACAACATTCGCAACATGCAACTCCAATATCATCTTCTCCTCCTCATTTTTTTAATTTTTCCTTCAAGTAATTGTTTTGTTCTTCAACTAAATTTAACCTCTCGATAATAGGGTCGGTTGGAATTTCCGGTTCACGACGGATAAGATCAAGAGGCTCACGACGGTGGTGCCGACGACGAGATCGGCGCGGGTGATCGACGGCGGTGAGGACGGGGAAAATGTAGCTTGGACAAGGAGCTTCAAGAGGAGAAAGCTTAAGTATGGCTGCATTTCATCGAACACCTCATGTGCATAGGAGGTGAGCTAGAGCACCACAAAGGTCCCCCCGCCGGCCAGAAAAACAGAGCAGTGGAGTGCTCAGCTCGCAGGCGAGCGGGTATATATAGGCATCTCATTGGTCCCGATTCGTGGCTGGAACCGGGACTAAAGGACCTGTCGTGGTTCTAAGACTGACAGCAGAATGGGGGTAGGTATGAGGAGGCAAGATCCCAGCTATGGCGAAGTAGTACACACAGGATTTACGAGTTCAGGCCCTTCACGGTGGAAGTAATAGCCCACGTCTCGGTGCCCGGAGGCGGTCGACTGGATTATATGTGTGTGGAGTTATAGGGGGTGCGAACCCTTGTCCCTGAGGAGGGGGTGGCTTATATAGAGTTCGCCAGGCCCCTCCCGCCTCGGCCATTACAGGGTTTAAGGTACATAAAGATGGGGCGTTTCTGGTAACGCCAATAATAAAGTGACATAAATGACCATTAAGTCTACAGTGTAAATGTCCGACCGTGGCTGCACATAGTGGCTTTAGATCTTTTGTCCGTCGAGTGACTTCTATCCCTTTAATGCTTCTGACTTTAGGGTGATGTCCTAGGGGAGGGTGTCTAGGTCAGGCCTATGACCCTACCCTAGGTACATAGCTCATCATTAGCCCCCGAATGGTTCAGGGTTTTAGTGGAGAAGGAGTTGAAAATACTTCCGACTCAATTTTCGCGCTTCGGAAGCGTTTTGCTGGGATCAGTGAACAACATGGTGACTTCAACTTCTTTTTCAGTCGCCTTGATCCATTCTTAGTTTGTCGTGTGAACTTTTACTAAATAGCTTCGAGTGTTGATATGGGAAAATCCTAAGTCTGACAGGTTGCTCTGCTGCTCGCAGATCTTGTGGGATTCAAATTTTCAAGAAGCCTGGCAGGCGGAGGAGGCTGCGGTAATCGAAGAAGATTAGGCAGGGGCGCCTCGATCCCCACGCCACCTTTTTTGCCACGTACCGTGCGCGCGACTGCGGCGGGATTTGACGGGATTGCTTGGACCCACACGTCAGCCACTCGGGAGAAGACCTTAAATAAGGCGTCGCGGCTGGGGTTTTCTGCACAGTGCACCTCGTTCACCCCCTTTCTCTCTCGTTTCTCCACCACATCAACTTTTACTCTCTGTGCCGCCGCCCTACTCGAGCTCCATCCGCTGCAATGGGGAAGGAGAAGATGGCGGTCTTGGGGCGCGCAAAGAAGGAGACAGCTAAGGCGAAGGGGAAGAAGACCAGCCGGGGCGGATCTTCGTCGAGATCCGGCTTGCCGCACAGCTGGATCCAGGGCGATTGTATTCGGTCGATGATCCGGCAAGACGACATTGTTGATCTGGTTGAGGGGGGACTAATTCCCCACGGATCAGAGCGGCTCCTGTAGGACGAGACCGAGCCGCGGCCTCAGGAGGGTGAGTGTGTTCTCCTCGCCACCCATGTTGACAGCGGTTTTTCTTTGCCTCCCCATCCTCCTTGTATTCGTGTCCATGTGCGAGAATTTCCTGGGTTGTCGACCACACTGGGGTCTCTTCAAACACATTTTCACTTGTCGTTCTTAGTCGGTCAAAAAGCCCAATCCGAGTGATGAGAGGACGCATGTGATCCAGATGTGTGGGGGTCTTGGGATCCAAATGAGAGGTGAGAGTACTTTCCCGGCCATGATTCTTCCCGAGTCAGTCAGACGGTGGCAGTCGACCTGGTTCTACTGCAAAGACCAGCCGACTACAGCCAGTCGACTGGGCTTCCCCCCTTTTCCGTGGCTCTAGTCGAGAAACCTTCTGCCTTGAAAGTGACTCCGGCGGAGAAAGAGAAGGTGAAGGTGCTGGTCGAGCGGGTGGTCCAGCTTGTTCGTGATGGCGTGACTGACATGGATCTGCTATAGGTCTTCCTCAGACGACGCATTCAGCCGCTTCAAGCTCGTGACCATTCAATGTGGATGTATTTGGGCATCGATGATACCACTCGGATCCACCCAAAGGAAGTCGATGGGGATATGGTGGAGCAGTGGCTGAGGGGCATCACTGGTAACAAGGATAACCCCAGAGGGTACAGGAGGATCCCTCCACTCGACAACTCGTATGAACCAGACAAGGTCCAACTCTAAATTTTCGAGTGTTTTCCTGATCTATCATGTATTTGCTTGTTGCCAACCGACTGATTTTTGTTCCACTTGTTGTCTTTCAGGCCCTCACTGATATGTACTTGATGCCAAACGGAGAGCTGGAGCAGGATTCGGAAGGGGAGGCGAGCGGAGGCGAGAGCGGCGAGTGGCACTCTAATGGGGGAGAAGACGACGAAAGTGACAACTCTGATGACAGTGAAGAAGTCGACTCACCCCCTCACACCGAAAGGCGATCCAAACGAACTCACGACCCGGCAAGTATCCGTGGCAACACTACTAGGGAAAAGCCTAGCAGCAGCACTGGTTTTGGGCCTATTAGTAGCGCGGGGGCCGGCACTACTAATAAGGTGCCACCCGCGCTACTACTACGTCCATTAGTAGTTGCGTAGGTAAAAACCCGCGCTACTACTAATCTCTAATCTCTGATTTTTTTTGAATTTTTTCGAAAAAAATTTGATTCCCCCCCGTAATTTTCAAATTTTTGAATTATTTTAATCTCTAATCACCCCTCATCGCTGCTCAATTTAATCTCTAATCTCTAATCACCCCTCATCATTCCAAATCATCTAACTTTCCGGACGATCACCCATCCTCTCACTACTCCAGCCTGAGCACGCTTAACTTCCGGGTTCTATTCTCCCTCGTTTCCAAGTCTGCACTTGTTGTTTTCCTGACAATAGTAAGATGTCAATCCTATTAACCTCAGGAATTTAGCTTGAGCATGAAGTCACACATTCCACTGTTTGAGTTTGAAAATATTGTTCTAAAAAATAACACTAATATTTAGTAACACTAATATTTCTGGAATAATTAGTTTAACCATTGTTTGACCACAGTTTGACCAGATTTGAAAAAAATTCAAAAAAATTGAAATAATTATTTAGTAACACTAATATTCTTGAATAATTAGTTTGACAATAGTTTGACCAGATTTAACAAAAATTAAAAAAAACTGAATTTTTTTGAATTTTTTTGCCTCCAGATCTTAAAAGCCCCGTAACTTTTTTTCTGTTAGGTTTTTGAGGATTTTGAAAATGTTTAACGGGGTTCCCAACAACTAGACCACATTTGCAAATAAAGTCGAAATTCATATTTGCACATTTTCCCAACAAGTAGACCACATATCAAATGGGAAACTTATTTTCTTTTATTTTTTTGACATTTTCATCATTTTCTTTTATATTTTTTAAACTAAAAAGGCGATACACGGGGGGGTGGGGGGCGTAGAGTTTGAAAATGGGACCTTTAGTACCGGGGGGTAGAGTCTAAAAAACCCAGTATTTAGTAGTAGCGCGGGTTTTTACGCCTCGCTACTACTATGGCATGTCCCCGCGGGTTTATAACCATCGCTACTACTATGACATGGTCCAGGGGCCCGGTAGAGACCACTTAGTAGTAGCGAGGGTTAAAAACCAACCCTACTGCTATCAACTTAGTAGTAGCGAGGGTTAAAAACCTGCACTACTACTATGGCATGTCCCGGGGGGCACGGTAGAAACCCCTTAGTAGTAGCGAGGGTTAAAAACCCGCTGTCGGTGTCAAAACCGGCGGATCTCGGGTAGGGGGTCCCGAGCTGTGCGTCTAGGCGGATGGTAACAGGAGACAAGGGACACGATGTTTTTACCCAGGTTCGGGCCCTCTCGATGAAGGTAATACCCTACTCCTGCTTGATTAATATTGATGATATGGGTAGTACAAGAGTAGATCTACCACGAGATCAGAGAGGCTAAACCCTAGAAGCTAGCCTATGGTATGATTGTTGTTCGTCCCCACGGACTAAAACCCTTCGGTTTATATAGACACCGAATAGGGTTAGGGTTACACAGAGTCGGTTACAATGGTAGGAAATCTACATATCCGTATCGCCAAGCTTGCCTTCCACGCCAAGGGAAGTCCCATCCGGACACGGGACCAAGTCTTCAATCTTGTATCTTCATAGTCCAGGAGTCCGGCCAACGATGATAGTTCGGCTATCCGGACACCCCTAATCCAGGACTCCTCAAGAACTCCCTGAACCAGGCTTCAATGACGCATTTAGTCCGGCGCGCATATTGTCTTCGGCATTGCAAGGCGGGTTCCTCTTCCGAATACTTCATAGAAGATTTTGAAAACAAGGATAGTGTCCGTCTCTGCAAAACAAGTTCCACATACCACCGTAGAGAGAATAACTTTTGCACATATCTGCTGACGTATTCCGCGGTGTGACATCACACCATGGCCAGGCCTTCATACGAATTGTTTTTATTGTCCACCTCAGCGCGTTTAGCGAGGCGGTTTCCTTGGCACGTCTTATCAAAGCGGAGATCGTGCCCCCTTATTCCGGGATTCTCATCAATACGGACGTGGGTAACCCAACCGTGCCATTGATTACGGCGCTTGGGAGATAAGCGAGTTTTACCAGGCTAGCGGGGGACGCATAGCTTTGTCCGTCCATATAAGGGGATAAGGATCCACCTTTTCACCTACGCCTTCTTCCTCCTTTGCTCATCCATTTCACAAGACTCGAGCTCCAGCGCCCAAGTCTGCACATCCCACCTCAACCTTCTCCAACTATGTCCGGAGCGGGAGGCAGGTAGATGGCCTCCTCCGTCACGGAGGGGCACATCAAAAAGCTGCGGAAGGCCGGATACTTGTCCACCAACATCGCGCACCGGCTACCCGACGAGGGGCAGCTCATTCCCACCCCCGAGCCCCATGAGAGGGTGGTGTTCCTCACCCACTTCCTCTGCGGACTAGGTTTCCCACTTCACCCATTAGTCCGGGGGCTCATGTTCTACTATGGCCTGGATTTCCACGATCTGGCCCCGAACTTCATCCTCAACATCTCGGCGTTTATCGTCGTGTGCGAGGCCTTCCTCTGCATCCAGCCCCACTTCGGCTTATGGCTGAAGACCTTCAATGTCAAGCCGAAGGTAGTGGGCGGCCGCCAAGCGGAGTGCGGAGGCGCCATGGTTGGCCAGATGGCCAAAGTCCTGTGGCTCGAGGGGTCTTTGTGGAGACCATAAAGGTGGCAATCGGGTGGTTCTACATCAACGAGCCGATGACTTCAATGGGCGGCGGCCCCGACCTCGATCTGGCTCCCCACACGCTCACGCCATGGAAAGAGACGGGCCTGACGTGGGGTGATTCGGAAGAGCTGTCCGGACTCCAAACCTGCATCCGAAACCTGGTGGACAAGAATCTCAAGCTTGTCAATGTAATCCAGGTGATGCTCATCCGCCGGATTCTCCCATGCCAGCAACGGGCCTTCAAATTGTGGGAGTTCGATCCGGCGCGGCACCAGACTCTGAAAAGGCTCTTCGACACTACGTACAAAGATGCCTGGAAGGTGCTGTTAAAGGGCGCCGAGGCTCCCACATCCGCCAACGAAGATCGCGGATTCAGTTCGCAGCGTCAAGCTAGCAAGGTAAGTTATTTTACCCTTTATGGGACTCTTTTTTCATAGTTTGACTCTATGCGGGATCTAGAACTCCCTAACCTTTAAAAGGACTGGCTAAAGACGTCTGGACAGATTAACTGTCCAGCCCCCTTGCCAGAAAACCCAGCGGAAGCCCGTTTGACGGGGCTGCTGGCTCCGGCACCTCATGTGGTGCCGGAGAAGAAGGCCAAGAAGGAGGCCACGGGGACTCGAAGGAGCGCCCGACGCCAGGTGTTGTCGGACTCATCGTCCGACGACTCTGAGGCGGAATCCTCCTCTGAGGAAGAGGAGGAGGAAAAAGAAGCTTCTCCCCCAGCGGGGGGAGAGAAGAAAAGGAAGGCCGCCCCAACTGGGGAGGCCGGAGGGTCCAAGAAAGGGAGGACCCTTCCTCCGGACTTCTCCACCAACGTCAACAACGGCGAGGAGGAGTGGCCAACAAGGGCCAAGCCCCTGGCGAGATCGTAAGTGCCCGGACTCCGGAATAGTTCATGACTTTTTATTTGTCGCATAGTGTCTTCTAACGCAGAATATGACCATGCAGCCCGCCCGAGCGGCTCCCTGGGTTCGTGGATGTGAATAGCACTTCACTTCCGACCGCCTCCTCTCCTCATGTCGCCGACGACACCGCGGTGGAGTCCCAAAAGGGGCCCAGCCAGGAGGAGGTGGTCCTGGAGGCGCCGCAAGGCGACCTCCCGGACTCCGGGCGCAAAGGGGGCGAAACCCCAGAGGGCTCTAAGTCCGGCCCTGTGCCGGACTCCGTACCGGAACCTTCAGTGGTTCCGAAGTCCGACAAGCGGCTCCTTCGTAAGAAGGGCAAGACTACGACGCCGGTGACCTCCGTCCATCCGGAGGCACCGGATAGCTTGCTGGAGGCGCTTAACGGCGCCTCCATCGACGAGGAGCACCGCACTGTTATGAGTGTGGTGATCCAGAAAGTTCAGTCCGCCAAGAGCAGGCTGACTGAAGCCTGTACCAGCCTTCTAACAGGCTTTGAGGTAAGTTTAGAATATGTAAAAATATTACCGCATAGACAGTAGCCCCTGATGCTTAGTTCGGCGTTCGGAAAGAAAAGCCGGACTAAGGATCTAAAATGATATACCCGGGAGTCTAACATAAGTATGTCAATATGCGAATGCAAGCTGCGCTGCTGACCTCTGCCGCACTGACTGCGGAGATCAATGCATTGAAGAAGAGCCTCGAGCGGTCTGAGAACGAGCTCGGCCTTGCCAAGAAGCAGCTCGAGAATAGGTAAGGTAAGCAATACCTTATTAAAGAAATACCTTATAGAAAGGATTCGGTTGCAAAAAATGACAGGAATAACGTGGGTATTGTAGGGGCCACGAACGAGGTGGCGACCCTGAAGGAAGCGGTGTCCGCATGGCCGAAGCAAAGCGGCCATGAGCGCACCAAGCGAGAGGAGCAGGAGGAGCGGGTGGCGGAGGTGCGGCAAGAGCTCCAGTCTCTCGTGAAAAAACACGAGAGTTTGGAGCGTGACTCGAAGACTCGAGAGTCCGAGCTCGCCTTGGCTCTTGAGAGTGCCAAAGCCGCTAAGGCCGAAGCCCAAAAAGCCCTCCAAGAAATTGAATCATTAAAGAAGATAGCGGCGGGTAAGGCATTCTTTATGCAAAGCAAGCATGTGAAAGTGAATTACCTATTACTTACCCGGATTCGGAGCTCTCCATGAGCATTCGCAGATCTGCCCTGTAGTTTGTCTAATGTTGCCGCGTTCTACCGCGCCAAGGAGGGGAGCTCGACGGAGAAGGTGTTCTGGTCTCAGTATGCTGAGGCCGACGTCCGGTGCCCCTGAGCGACCAGCTGAAGCAGCTGGTCGAGCTCCACAAGGTCGCCGAACAGGCCATGAAGGGCCTCATAGTTCGGCTGTGGCCATTGGAAGCCATGCCTGGGAGCTACTTCGGGCTAGTGCAGCGGCTGGTGGACGCCTTCCATGGATTGAAGTCATCAAGCGCTCCGTCTGCATTGAAGGTGCCCGTCGGGCCCTTGCCCGTGCTAAAGTGCACTGGGGCAAGCTGGATGCGTAGAAGCTTGTGACGGACCGGCCACCGAAGGGCAAGGAGCATCGCAAGCCCGAAATGTACTATGAGGGCGTCCTGAAGGGTGCCCGCCGTATAGCGGATGAGTGCTCCAAAGATGTAAATTTTGAATAGACTCGCATTTGTTATCCTGTACGCTGAAAACTTGTTCATATGGGCTAAGCAAGCTTGTTAATTTAGAATATTACCTTTTGTGCGGCCGTTTATCAAATTTGAGAGATGGCAAGTCGTTGGCTTCAGCCCCCATGCCACGAGTGCTGGGGTGTTCGGGATAAACTTGAGCGCTCTTGTTCCCATTCTTGGGTCCGTCGAGGGAGGCGCTCAACGCAACGAACAAGGCAACCGGACTTATAGTGCTTGAACACTCTCACTTAGCCATAGAATTCTATAATTTTAAATTTTGGCGAAGCCCCTAGTATTCGGAAGACCGAGTTCGGGGCGCTATCCACGCCTTGGCCGGACAATGCCGACTCCTCGCTCTAAGCGGCATAAGTCTTTAGGGACCCTAAAAAACCTGTCGAACAGCGACCGACTCTCGCCCTATCATGACGGTCAGTTTTAGCTTTCTCCACTGAGGTGCTCAACCCAGCTCAACCGGGGCACAGTCGCAGTGGTTCTCCCAACGCTACCTTAGCCGATATAATGGACCGTAAGGTATCAAAACATGGGAGCCGGGCAAACCCAACTATTGACCCAAGACATGATTCGGAGCCGATGCATATAATGCTATAAGTTCGGGGTGCCGCACTTGTGAAAGTGTTCAGACTTATCACACCATACTTTTGGGGTACTTAAGCCCTCGGTGTATTGGCCGTACAAAAGTGTACGGGTGCAACATGTCATGAAATGAACATATATATAGATAAAGAAAGGAGTGCAATAATAGGCAAAAGCTATGTATTGTTTATTCAAAAAGGTACTGCAATGGAAGCAGAATGATACAAATAGTGCGATAAGCAAGGGATGGGACTATTTAACATGTCCCCCTTCAGGGGTAAGCTGCGGGATGGTATGTAAAGCAGGTATAATGCTCGTAGTAGAGACCACCTGGACACTCGACGTAGCTTTCTGTTTCCCTGGCTGTTGCATCGTGAGTTCGGCAATTCTAGTGCCGGACAGGACTTCTGGAAAACAGAGTCCTGAAAGTAAGAAAAAAGAAGAAAGAAAAAGAATGACACAATTGGGAGCCCCTGGTGCAGTTGAGCCGCATTCTGGCGTGCCGTGGTCGTGCCCCTCCCCTTAGGCCCATGGTATCTCCAGAGCGTAGTTATGTACGCGTAGTACTGGCTTCGCTGTTTCGCGAGGGCTGGGGTTGGGGCCGGATTGCTACGCGTGCTCGGATCGTGCCAGGCGGTCTTGTTGTAGGTTACTCCGGGCGCGCTTGACGGTGGCCGGACGTTTAATGGCCGGACCCGGGAATTGCTGTGAGAGGCTGCTTTGCACCTCCGCCGAGAGGGCCGCCGTGTGCTCCTCCGTTCGGAAAGAGCGTTTGGTGTTTCCATTGACTGTGATTACTCCTCGAGGGCCTGGCATCTTGAGCTTGAGGTATGCGTAGAGCGGCACCGCATTGAACTTTGCAAATGCGGTTCGTCCAAGCAAAGGCGTGATAGCCGCCATGAACGAGACTATGTCGAAGATTAACTCTTCGCTCGGAAGTTATCCGGGATCCAAGACCACTTCGAGTGTAACTGAGCCTGTACAATTGGCCTCTACACCTGGTATGATGCCTTTAAAGGTCGTCTTTGTGGGTTTAATCCTTGAGGGGTCTATGCCCATTTTGCGCACTGTATCCTGATAAAGTAGGTTCAGGCTGCTACCGCCGTCCAACAGGACTCTAGTGAGGTGAAATCCGTCGATGATTGGGTCAAGAACCAATGCTAGTGGGGTGGTCCCTTCGATCAAATGTGATCGGGCAGGAGGACCATGGGTTGAACTTCGGGGCGGCTGGCTCCATCGCATATACGTCCCTTAGTGCACGCTTCCGCTCCCTTTTGGGTATGTGTGTTGCGTATATCATGTTCACCGTCCGCACTTGTGTGGGAAAGCCCTTCTGTCCTCTATTGTTCGGCGGCCCGGGCTCTTCCTCGTCATCGCTATGCAGCCCCTTGTCGTTGTTTTCGGCGCTCAGCTTGCCTGCTTTCTTGAACACCCAACAGTCCCTGTTGGTGTGGTTGGCTGGTTTTTCGGGGGTGCCATGTATCTGGCACAAGCGATCGAGTATTCGGTCCAAGTTGGACGGGCCCTGGGTATTTCTTTTCAATGGCTTCTTCCGCTGACCGGGTTTAGAGCCTCTGAATCCGGCATTTATCGTCAGATCTTCAGCATTATCACCGTTAATGCGGCGTTTATGCTTGTTGCGACGTGACCTGCCGTTGCTGTCCTTGGTATCCGAACTACCAGGGTGTTTGTCCAAGTTGTTGCTTCGAGCTAGCCAGCTGTCCTCTCCCGCGCAAAAGCGGGTCATGAGTGTGGTGAGGGCTGCCATGGATTTCGGCTTTTCCTCTCCTAGGTATCGGGCTAGCCACTCGTCGCAGATGTTGTGTTTGAAGGCTGCTAGCGCCTCTGCATCCGGACAGTCGACGATCTGATTTTTCTTTGTTAGGAACCGCGTCCAGAATTGTCTGGCCGATTCTTCCGCTGCTGAATTATGTGGCTAAAGGTCATCGGCGTGCGGTGGTCGCACATATGTGCCTGGAAGTTATCAAGGAATGCGGCTTCCGTGTCCTCCCAACAACCGATTGACTCTGGCGGCAAGCTGTTGAGCCAATGCCGAGCTGGTCCTTTAAGCTTGAGTGGGAGGTATTTGATGGCATGTAGATCATCACCGCGGGCCATGTGGATATGGAGGAGATAGTCCTCGATCCAGCCCGCAGGATCTGTGGTACCATCGTATGATTCGATGTTTGCGGGTTTGGAGTCCTCAGGGATTTGATGATCCATTACTTCATCTGTGAAGCATAGTGGGTGTGCGGCGCCTTTGTATTGGGCTATATCACGATGTAGCTCATATGAGCTTTGTCTACTGTGTTCGGCCTGGCCGGGTTTGCTGTATCCGGCGTGTTCGGCCCGGCCGGGTTTGCTGTATCCGGCGTGACGGTAATCATCCCGAGTCGTTGGGCGCCCACACGATCTGTAGATCGATCTTGTATGCTTTGCCTTATCCTCCAATATATCTCGCAAGTCCGGCACGTTTTCCCGTGCCTTGGTACTTTTTGAGCGGCGTCGGGGCGTGGCTTGAGCGGAGGGCCGAGAGGATTCTCTGTCGCGGCCACGGGGTGGCCGGTCTGCCATGTCGTGTGCTGGTGACGTGGGTGCTTCCTCCTATGATCGAGGCAGCGGCCTGTGAGGGAGTCCTGGACTAGGGGGTGTCCGGATAACCGAACAATCATCTTTGGCCGGACTCCTAGACTATGAAGATACAAGATTGAAGAATTCGTCCCTTGTCCGGATAGGACTTTCCTTGGCGTGGAAGGCAAGCTTGGCGATACGGATATGTAGATTTCCTACCATTGTAACCGAATCTGTGTAACCCTAACCCTATTCGGTGTCTATATAAACCGAAGGGTTTTAGTCCGTAGGACGAACAACAATCATACCATAGGCTAGCTTCTAGGGTTTAGCCTCTCTGATCTCGTGGTGGATCTACTCTTGTACTACCCATATCATCAATATTAATCAAGCAGGAGTAGGGTATTACCTCCATCGAGAGGGCCCGAACCTGGGTAAAAACATCGTGTCCCTTGTCTCCTGTTACCATCCACCTAGACGCACGATTCGGGACCCCTGCCCGAGATCCGCCGGTTTTGACACCGACATTGGTGCTTTCATTGAGAGTTCCTCCGTGTCGTCACCTATAGGCCCGATAGCTTCTTCAATCATCAAAGAACGACGCAGTCAAGGGTGAGACTTTTCTCCCCGGACAGATCTTCGTATTCGGCGGCTTTGCACTGCGGGCCAATTCGCTAGGCCATCTGGAGCAGATCGAAAGCTACGCCCTTGGCCATCAGGTCAGACTTGGAAGCTTGAATATACAGCCGATGTCCGCGGAGACTTGATCTTCGACGGATTCGAGCCACAGCGTGCAGACTTGTCTCGATGGGTACGATCTAGCTCTGCCGCCGAACAGTGCCCTAGAGGCCGTACCAGCGCCCGCTCCGACCGTTAATCCGGAGCCGGTTTCGCCGATCGAGGACGGTTGGTTGGACACCGCCTCGGGGGCTGAAATCTCTACGGCGATTGAGCCGAACACCATCCCTGTCCTTTGCAAAGCTCGTGACTCCTGTGTGCCGGACTCCTTTCCGGACTCAACCTCCCGCGCCCTGCGGTCGAATCCTGGGCGCGGTTATGGAGTTCACCGTCATGGACATCTTTCAGCACTCGCCCTTTGGCGATATCCTGAACTCATTAAAGTCTCTCTCTTTGTCGTGGGAGCCTGGCGAACTACGGTCAGAAGGTTGGGATTCGGACGACGAAGAAATTCAACGCCCACCCACCACCCACTTTGTAGCCACTGTCGATGACTTAACAGACATGCTCGACTTCGACTCCAAGGACATCGACGATATGGACGACGACGCTGGAGACGACCAAGAACCAGCACCCACAGGGCATTGGATGGCCCCCTCAACTTACGATATATATATGGTGGACACAACTAAGGGAAGCGATAACGAGGAACGATTTAGACGCTGCGAAAGAAAATTTCCTCAGAAGGGTCAAAGTGGCGGCGTAAGCGCCTCAAAACCCCAGCTCGACAAAGATAGCGACCACACGCACTCCAGCCATAGAGCAGGGTGAGCCGCCAACGCATTTAACATGCCATTGAGAAACCATCCAACAGGCCAACTTGGACAAACAACCCGTCACCGGCAAGGACAATAGTCCGGACGATCTCACGCCGACACGTCATTCGATCAGAAGAACCTCCACAAAGAGCTCCTCGCTATTGCGCGTAGCTTGAAAAAGGTAAACAGAGGCTCGTAACAGCGGAAGACGACCAATGAGATGGAGTAAATTACTCAACACTGCAGACAAATATGGCGACAGCCGCCAAGCAAGAGCTACCCAAAGCGCAAACTACTGCCCGAATTCGATGAGGAGGCCGTAGAGCCCCCACGATCAAAAAACAAAGAGGCCGCCGGGTCGGATAGACGACCACATGGCAAACGAAGAGCGGCAAGCGGCGCCGCACACAAGCCGGCACGCGATCCGCATAAGGATCCGCACCAAAAGGATGGCCCAGTTAGATCTATCTACGGGCCAAGGAAACAAGTTCTGGCGAGCAATACAACACGTCAAATATCCGAACATCACGGCACACCCAAATACAGGGGCCGCGCACCCTCTATGTTTCACCGATGAGGTGCTGGATCATGAATTTCCAGCGGGATTCAAGCCCGTAAACATAGAGGCATACGACGGAACGACAGACCCTGGAGTCTGGATTGAGGATTATATCCTCCACATACACATGGCCAGAGGAGATGATCTCCACGCCATAAAATACCTACCCCTCAAGCTCAAAGGGCCAGCCCGGCATTGGCTTAAAAGCCTCCCCGAAAACACCATTGGTAGTTGGGAAGAGCTTGAGGATGCTTTTCGGGCCAATTTCAGTGGAACCTATGTCCGACCTCTGGATGCAGACGATCTAAGTCACATAACCCAACAGCCCGGAGAGTCAGCTCGAAAATTCTGGAACAGGTTCCTCACCAAAAAGAACCAAATAGTCGACTGTCCGGACGCCGAAGCCTTAGCAGCTTTTAAACAAAACGTCCGAGACGAATGGCTCGCCAGACAGCTTGGCCAGGAAAAGCCAAGAACAATGTCCGCACTAACAAGCCTCATGACCCGCTTTTGCGCGGGAGAGGATAGCTGGCTAGCAAGATGCAGTACCAGTGACCCAAGTACATCCGAAGTTAGGGATGGAAATGGGAAACCACGACGCAGCAAGGACCAGCGCCGGATTAAGGGGAACGGTCCAAAGAGCGCGGCAGTCAACGCCGGATTCAAAAGCTCACGGCAGAACAATAAAATACTGCCCCTTAAGGACAATAGCGATGAGCTATCCAACTTGAACAAAATCTTGGACAAGACATGCCAAATCCACAGTACTCCCGGGAAGCCTGCAAACCATACCCATAGAGATTGTTGGGTCTTCAAGCAGTCCGGCAGACTCAACGCCGAACACAAGGGGCTCGACACACCAAGTGAGGATGATAACGAGCATCACAAGCAGAGCCCCGGAAAACAAAAGAATTTCCCACAAGAGGTCAAAACAGTAAACTTACTTCAAGTAACAAAAGGGGAAAACAGAGCGGCACCCATTGAATTACGCGCCGCACAATCTACCCCAGCGGAGTCCCAACACTAGTTGTCAAAACCAATTACCTTCGACCATCAGGACTACTCCGAAAGTATCCGGAACACAGGATGGACTGCCTTGATACTAGAACCTATAATCGACGGTCTTCAATTTACGCAAGTCCTAATGGACAGCGCAGTGATTTAAACCTGCTATGTCAGGACACAATCCGCAACATGGGGACAAACCCAAACAGGATTAGACATAGCAACACTTCCTTCCAAGGAATAATGCCAGGCACATATGCCCAATGTACGGGCTCCCTACTATTGGAAGTTATGTTCGGCTCACCCGACAACTTCCGTCGGGAAAAGTTGGTCTTCCACATCGCCCCATTTAAAAGTAGCCATCAAGCACTACTGGGACGTGAAGCTTTCGCCCGCTTTAACGCAATACCGCATTATGCATCTCTTAAACTTAAAATGCCCGGTCCACGAGGCATCATTTCATTAAAGGGAAGCTGTGCATGTCCATCAAGGAAAGAATGTGAGACTGCCTTAATAGCCTCACACTAATACGGCCTTGCTGGCCAAAAGCGTCTAGAGCAGGTCGTTCCGACCCCAGACACGGTTAGGCGAGTCCGGCATAAATAAACATGATGCTTACTAGCCGCTTACCCCCCTTACAGGGGGCTCCACGCATGTACAACAAGAGACAATAAAGCTCAATTTTACTCATTTTTGAATCATACTCTATTTTATTTCCAATTACATTTTAGCGCGATCTTTTTCAAACTAAGTTCCTCTCTTTTACAGATGAACGCCGTGCTATACCCGTCCAGGATACGGCACAACGGAGACACAGGCGCAGACATGCAGCAGGGACCCGTTGCAAGGATTCTTTTCAGATTAAGACCCTGCGTAAACCTTTTTCACTGTCTCTTGTTGTTACTCATCCCCCGGTCTCTTATTATAACCGAGGAGGAGGCTGGCGTTTTGGCATCGGCCGTCGAAGTTTGCACGCACTGACACCGTGGGCTTGTTACCAAGGGCATTGTTCGCCCGCTTTATAAAAGACCGAATACCTTAGGGAGTGTTCGCGTCTCGAGTTAGGCCTTATATGCATTAGCTCCGAATCATGTCTTTGGTCAAATGTTGGGTTTGCCCGGCTCCCGTGTTTTGCTGCCTTACGTTCCGTTCTATCGGGCCGACGCGGCACTGTGGAGAACTATCGCGATTGTGCCCCGGTTCGGCCGGGCGAGCACCTCAGTAGAGAAAGCCGAAAACTGACTGTCATGATATAGCGAGAGACTGGTCAACCACTCGATGACTCACCAGAATGTTTAGAATTCCTCCGCATTAACGAAGGACCGTTTTCCGGTCAGGCACATACGCACCCCGAATTCGGGAGAGTGCGGTGCCCCCAGGGGCTATATAGTAGCCCCACCATCGAACTCCTATGGCTAAGTGAAAGTGATAAAGCATTATAGTCTGGTTGCCTAGTTTGCTATGCTACCACCTCCTTTATAGGACCAAGATGTTGGATTAAGTGTGAAAGTGCGACTTCTTTTCAAACACCCCCGCACTATGTGCGTGGGGCTGAAGCCGAAGACTGCCATCTTTCAGGATAGATACATATATACATCAACGGCCGCACAGGAGGTAGTTTGCTACTTGAAGGCACAAGTATAAAAAGCTCTTAAATTAAATTGGGACGTTGTTTCATAAAATTATACATGTCATTCAAACACAACATCCTTCGAGCACTGCGTCTCTATTAAACGAGCGCCCGGAAGAACTTCCTCAAAATAGCGCTCGACTGGTACTCGGCTGCCGTCCGAATCTGGGGACGCAATATCGGTGGCCTTCATCTCAGCCCAGTATGCCTTGACACGGGCAAGAGCCATCCGCGCCCCCTCAATACACGCCGACCGCTTCATTGCATCGATACACGGTACCGCACCAAGGAACTGCTGCACTAAGCCATAATAACTCTTCGGCTGGGGTCCGCCTGGCCACAAATGAGTCATGAAATGCGTCATGGCAAGTCCGGATAATCGATTCAGCTCGGCCCATTCGGCCAACCGATCGGTCAACGGAAGAGGACGCTCCGGACTATGGAATTGCGACCAAAATAGCTCTTCCCTTCTGTGCCCCTTCTGGCCTCGGAAGTGCTCAATCGCGTCCGCAGCGCTCGCCGCTAAGTCCAGATAAGCATCCTCAGAACTCCATTGCTTGTCCAACTGAGCATACTTCGGATCCGTATATTTCCTCCGTAGCAGAAACGGTTTTCCAGCCGCAATATCCCCGGCCTGACTCAGCTCCTCCTTGCCAGCTCTCATAGCGGAACGGGCATCCTTGGATTCGGCGGTGGCCTTTTTTAGGTGCTCTTGTTCCGCTTGACGTTCTTTTTCAAGAACCTCTCAGCGGTCGGTAGTATTCTTTAGTTTCAGGGCCAAATCGGCCATTTCCTCTTTGCTTCGGCAGTGAGCAGCCCGTTCGTCTTTCAGCTCTTCGGCCGCCTTTAAAGCGGCCGCATTACTCTTTCGGGCTTGCTCTTTAGCTCGGGCAAGTTCCGCCCGCAGCCTCTCCACAGCAGCGGCACCGTCTGCATCAAAGCATACAAGTAGTAAGGCATGGGCGTCAAGCTCCCTTACCAGGTGTCCGCGGAGAAGTCGCATACCTTGTGACTCGTCAAACCGTTTATTGACCAGCGCGATGTCCGCATCCGCCTCGTCAAGTTGCCGCTTTAGTTCGGCAAATTCATCAGTCCGGCTAGCCACCGGACGCCCCGCCACCTACATAGGAACGACGACATGTTAGTACTGAGATTATGATCCTCGGCACGCTGTCAGTTGTGACAGCATACCGAGTCTCAGGGGCTACTATCTATACAGGGCGCATTCTATATGCATAACTGTCAGAAGGTACATCATTTTTTCGTACCTCAAACCCCGTCAGTAAACTTCTGGCGGCTTCATGCAATCCGCTCTCAGCGGATGCAATTCTTTCAATTACCGTAGCCATTAGCGCACGGTGATCTTCTGAGATATACGCTCGCCCGAGCAGGTCCTTCAGCTCCTCCGACCGCACGCCAGTTGGCGCCGGACCGTCCGGCCCCGCCGGACTCGGGGAAACTCTCCGTGACGACACTTCAGGGTCGCCTGCCTCGCACGAAGGCGCGATAGGTGGAGGCGTTTCGCTCTCTATCATCTCCGGACGAAGATCCTCAAGACGAGCTCTGCTGAGAAGGCTGAGATCCGAACTACAATGTACAATTTCGGTTATCTTCAGAAATAAATACAGGGATGTTCTTTATTCACAGGACCCCTTCTTTTTACTTACGGCTCGCTGGAGGGCTGATCCCCTTGGGGAAATAGTGCGGCTGGGGTACTTCCCGGCGCCGGACTTTCTGATGAAGACTTCTTTCCTCGTTTTGAGGCCTTGGCTTCCGGGTCTTCGGAAGCGGTCCTCTTCTCCCCTTGGAAGGGAGGATCCCTGATCCCCTCTTCCTTGAAAAGCTCCTTCGCGGAGGCAGTTGCTTCCCTGCTCCCCCCTTCGCCTTCTTTAAAAGGCGCGGCCTTCAACATCTTGGTCAGCATGGGATCCGGCGTGGTCTCTGGGAGGGGAGCCGGACACCTTATCAACTTTCCCTTGGCTATCCACTCCTGTTCAAGAAACGGCTCCCTTAAAGGGCATATATATGATAAATGAATGAACAGCATGTCCGGTTACAGGGTTACTTACTTGAGTATCTGGGTGATTGCAGCTTAGACCTGCGCCCTCGGTCAAGTCCGAACACTTCTCTTGTGATCCAAGAACAGTTTGTACATCTCCTTGGGCGTCGCGCCCATAAAATGTTGGAGAGCTCGTGGTCCCTCTGGATTAAACTCCCACAGACGGAGGGGGCGACGTTTGCAGGGCAGAAGGCGCCGAATCAGCATAACCTGCGCCGCCACGACCAGATTGATCTCTCTTTCTTGGAGGTCTCGACACGGCCCTGCAATGCAGGAACGCCCTTGGACGGCCCTCACCGAGCCCCGGTTGACCCATGATGCCTGCCCCTGTGGTGGACTCCGAGGAAGGCGGGTGGCGCCACCCATTTGGTGCCCCTGGGAGCGGTGATATAAAACCACTCCCGTTGCCACAAACCAAGCTCCTCTTGAAAAGGGCCCTCGGGCCACGGAGCATCAGCACACTTGCTTATGACCACCCCTCCGCACTCTGCTTGTTGCCCCTCGATCATCTTCGGCTGCACTTTGAAGGTCTTGAGCCACAATCCAAAGTGAGGGGTAATATGGAGGAAGGCTTCACATACGACAAAGAATGACGAGATATGGAGGATGGACTCCGGATTCAAGTCATGGAAATCCAGCCCATAATAAAACATGAGCCCCCGCACAAAGGGATCCGTCGGGAAGCCTAAACTCCGAAGGAAGTGAGACACGAACACCACGCTCTCGCCGGGCTCGGGAGTGGGAATGACATGCCCTGGAGCAGGAAGCCTATGTGAAATCTCGCCAGTTAGATACCTGGCGTCTCACAGCTTTAGCACATTTTCTTCTGTGACGGAAGAAGACATCCATCGGCCGAGCTGGTCGGAGCCGGACATTGTCGAAGGTCCGAAGCGCCTAAATCTGAAGCTTTGGGTGTTAGAACTCGAAGCGTGAGGCGAATTCGATGGAGGGTGGAAAAAATAAGAGGGCCTTGGTCTCATTATAAAGAGGTTGAATACCAAGAGCCCTCCCCGTGGTCGATTGGGACTCGCCTTCAATAGAGGAGGCGTGCCAACGGGCACAGTTGGGTTACCCACGTCCGTATTGATGAGAATCCCGGAATAAGGGGGCACGATCTACGCTTTGGTAAGACATGTCAAGGAAACCGCCTCGCTAAACGCGCTAAGGAGGGCCAGTAAAAAACGATTCGAATAAAGGCTTGGCCGTGGTGTGATGTCACGCCGCGGAATAAGTCAGCGGATCAGTGCAAAAATTATTCTCTCTACGGTGGTATGTGGAACTTGTTTTGCAGAGCCGGACACTATCCTTGTGTTCAAAACCTTCTAAGTATTCGGAGGAGGAACCCGCCTTGCAATGCCGAAGACAATATGCGCGCTGGACTCGTCGTCATTGAAGCCTGGTTCAGGGGCTACTGAGGGAGTCCTGGACTAGGGGGTGTCCGGATAGCCGAACTATCATCTTTGGCCGGACTCCTAGACTATGAAGATACAAGATTGAAGACTTCGTCCCTTGTCCGGATAGGACTTTCCTTGGCGTGGAAGGCAAGCTTGGCGATACGGATATGTAGATTTCCTACCATTGTAACCGACTGTGTAACCCTAATCCTATTCGGTGTCTATATAACCGAAGGGTTTTAGTCCGTGGGATCTAACAACAATCATACCATAGGCTAGCTTCTAGGGTTTAGCCTCTCTGATCTCGTGGTAGATCTACTCTTGTACTACCCATATCATCAATATTAATCAAGCAGGACTAGGGTATTACCTCCATCGAGAGGGCCCGAACCTGGGTGAAAACATCGTGTCCCTTGTCTCCTGTTACCATCCGCCTAGACGAACAGTTCGGGACCCCCTACCCGAGATCCGCCGGTTTTGACACCGACAACCTGCGTTTGGGGTAGCTTTTTGAGGGGCGTTCAAGTTCATACTCTTCGGCTGCAAGGACTTCAGTCCATCTGTCAGCTAGCAGGTCTTGGTCAGCTCTAAGCTGTTGCTGCTTTTTCTTGAGGCTGCTTGCCGTGGCCATGAGCCTGCGTTTAAAATGCTCTTGTTCGACGGGGTCCTCTGGCACGACGAATTAAATTGCTGCCGCCGAGGCTTGCCTCGCCTTCGGAGGGGCGCGATAATTATCGTCCTCTACCTCTCTTTCTGCCGCACTGTCATGCGGACTTGCTTCTCCCTCCTCCTACGCTGAGTCCTGCTGGAGGGGGTCGTCTTCGGCACTGTCCGGGGTATTATTGTCTCCCGTGCCGGAATCGCCGTTTTTACTGTGGCGGGATTTAGAGCGGCGCCGCTGACGTCGGCGCTTGGGTTGCTTCTTGGAGGGGTCATCCTCCGCCGTTCCATCGCCATTCCCATCTTTTGGGATGTCCTCCATGTATATGTCATATGACGAGGTGGCCTTCCAGTGCCCCGTGGGTGCTGGCTCTTGATCGTCTCCGGAACCGTCATCCATACCGTCGATGTCTTCGGAGTCGAAGTCGAGCATGTCGGTTAAATCATCGACAGTGGCTACAAAGTGGGTGGTGGGTGGGCGTTGAATTTCTTCGCCGTCCGAATCCCAACCTTCCTGACCATAGTTCGGCCAGGGCTCCCCTGACAAAGAGAGAGACTTTAATGAGTTCAGGATATTGCCAAAGGGCGAGTGCTGAAAGATGTCCGTGGCGGTGAACTCCATAACCGGCGCCCAGTCGGATTCGACTGGTAGAGGCGCGAGAGGTTTGGAGTCCAGAAAGGAGTCCGGCACCTGGGAGTCACGAGCTTCGCAAAGGACAGTGATGGTGTTCGGCTCAATCGCCGTGGAGATTTCATCCCCCGAGGCGGTGTCCAACCAACCGTCCTCGATCAATAAACCGCCCGGATTAAGGGTCGGAGCGGATACTGGTGCGGCCTCTAGGGCGCTGTTCGGCGGCAGAGCTAGAACGTACCCATCGAGACAGTGCGGCGCGCTCGGCCGTGGTTCGAATCCGTCGAAGATCAAATCTCTGCAGACATCGGCCGTATAGTTCAGGCTTCCAAATCTGACCTGATGGCCAGGGGCGTAGCTTTCAATCTGCTCCAGATGGCCTAGCGAATTGGCCCGCAGCGCAAAGCCGCCGAATACGAAGATCTGTCCGGGGAGAAAAGTCTCACCCTGGACTGCGTCGTTGCTGATGATTGAAGGAGCCATCGGGCCTATAGGTGACGCATACGCAGGAACTCTCAATGAAAGCACCAATGTCGGTGTCAAAACCGGCGGATCTCCGGTAGGGGGTCCCGAACTGTGCGTCTAGGCGGATGGTAATAGGAGACAAGGGACACGATGTTTTTACCCAGGTTCGAGCCCTCTCGATGGAGGTAATACCCTACTCCTGCTTGATTAATATTGATGATATGGGTTACAAGTGTAGATCTACCACGAGATCAGAGAGGCTAAACCCTAGAAGCTAGCCTATGGTATGATTGTTGTTCGTCCTACGGACTAAAACCCTTCGGTTTATATAGACACCGAATAGGGTTAGGGTTACACAGAGTCGGTTACTATGGTAGGAAATCTACATATCCGTATCGCCAAGCTTGCCTTCCACGCCAAGGAAAGTCCTATCCGGACACGGGACGAAGTCTTCAATCTTGTATCTTCATAGTCCAGGAGTCCGGCCAACGATGATAAATCGGCTATCCGGACACCCCCTAATCCAGGACCCCCTCACCCGCGCTACTGCTATCAACTTAGTAGTAGCGAGGTTTAAAAACCTGCGCTACTAGTAAGTAGCAGTAGCGAGGGTTTTTAACCCTCGCTACTAGTAAGCGTCTGTGTATAAGCTTTTCCCTAGTAGTGCAAAGCGACTGCGCAGACTAGACAGACCTTAAAGTACCCTCGGACGTCCTCCCCAACACCGACTGAGAAGGCCACGAAGCAATCAAAAGCTACGCCGTCAAAACCGCAGAAGGCCTTTCCCAAGATCAAAGTGGCCATTCCCATTGCTTCCGGGTAATAGTTGTACTTGATTTCTTGGTTTGGCATGATTTGAACTTTGGTAGGCTTATTTCGCAAAACTTAACCCACTGAATCTTGATATTTGTAGTGCTGCTACCTCTGGGACTTCTGCTTACAGGAATGAAGATGAGGAAATGGAGGATGCAGTCACCTCTAACCCGGGTATGACTCTCGTAATCTTGTCTTTACTTTCTTGGCTGCTTTGTTGGTCGACTCAATTCTAGTGATGTGGAAATGGAGGATGTTTGCTGCAGATCCTCCCAATGTCATTGACCTTCCAAACGACGACGAGGATGTTCCACTGAGGCCTACGGGAAGAAGAAACAGGAAGACGTCAACTAGCAAAGCGCCTGAGTCGACGCCAGTGACGGAACAGGTAATCCAGGAGGCCGGCGATGCCAATCGGACTTCTTTGACTTTTTCTGTACCATTGTCGAGTTCCCAGCCCTCAGCGTCGACTGCGCAGACTCCAGCGCATCCACCTTCACTCTTTACTGCACATCACGTCCCAGAGGACCAAGTGGGTGTTGCCAAGGAGGCTATACGCCAAGCGGGCCTCATGATGGAGCAGATGAAGGTGATCCGGAGGCCACCCAAGCTGCTTACGATGCCAGCTCAGCTCTCCAAAGCAACATCCAGGTAGGCTTATCACCGACTAATTCTTTTAGCTTGTCGCTTGTTCTGTTAGGATATGGTACCTGAAAACTTTCCTCGAGGGATCTTTCCATCAGTCCGCCTTTTGCAGTTGTACACCCACTGGGTGTTTTGACTTGCCACTGAGTAAATTTGTATCTTGAGCCGACTAAGTTGTGTTGATTGAGTCTTTGAACTAGTGGGGGCACGCTGAGTTCACCCGCTGGGTGTAGTCCCCGAGACCATGGTGGACTGCGGGCAGTCGACTGTGGTATGAGAATCGGAATTTTCTCACTCGGGCTAGACGGACCATGTCGAGTGGAACCTGAACCAATGGGGGAACGCTAAGTGCACCCACTGGGTGTAGTCCCCGAGACCGTAGTCGGCTACGGGCAGTCGACTATGGTCTGAGAACAACCTTCTTCTTTTTTTAACACTCGGTCTGGACGGACCATGTCGAGTGGAAACTGGACCAGTGGGGGCACGCTAAGTGCACCCACTGGGTGTAGTCCCCGAGACTACTGTTGGATGTTTGATTAGGCATTAGTCTTAGAACTAGTTGAATTTATCACTGTATTGCTCTGAAGTAGCCAACCTTCTCATCTATCGACTGACCGTCCTTTGATTACAGAAATCCTGCGAACTTGGAGCTAGTTTTGCTGACCTGGAGAAGAAGCAGATTCAGCTCATTCTTGATCTGGAGCTAGCCAAGACAAACTTGCAGAAGGCCAAAGATGAAGCTGTTGGTACGAAAAACTTCTCGACTGACTTGTTCCTGAACCGGGTGTTATTTGCTTTTTCTGAACCGAGCGCTATTTCTTTCAGAAACAATGAACCAGGCTCTGGTGCAGAAGGATCTGGACCTTGCAGTCGCGCAGAAAGCAACTGAAGAGAAAACTGCACTCGCTGAGCAGAAGCTGGCTTCAATCGGCAAACTGGAGGAAGAGAACGCCAAGCTGAAGACTGCCCTGGATGAAGCCAACAAGGAGGCGACTCATCTGAAGAAGGACAAGAGGGCTCTAACCGATAAGACGGAAGACATCGCCCGCAAGAGAGATGACTTGGAGAATGATCTGGGAGGTCTTGCCAAGAAGCTGTTCGGCATGCTTGAAGGTGCTTTCCTTTATCTGACTGACTTGCTGCTGTCGACTCGATATATAACCATTGAATCATCGTTGTATTGTGTGAGCAGAATTTTTCCAGAACTTTGAGGAAGAGACTATGCGAGTTGAGACAAGCTTGGACCCCATCCTCTCTCCTGTGAAGGACGAAGCTACCATGAACGTGCTCCGACTGGAATACCGTGTCACTGGTATTGTCGACTACCTTGCTCGTCTGAAGGTCGCGGTGTCGCGCATCAACAAAGCACTCTGTCAAGGGGCGACGCTTCAAAATGACCTCGAGTCTCTGATGAGTCGAATCAATGAGGTCCCTGGTCGAGTGCAAGAATGGAAGAAGTCTTCTGCCCGATGCGGTGCTGACATGGCTCTGTCGCTTGTTCGTGTCCACCGCAAGGAAGCCCGAGAAGAGAAGCTGGCGGCGATCAAAGCACGACTTCCAATCCTTCATGGAAAATTTCATTGCTGCTGCCACTCGGATTGCTGACGGAATTGATCTGGACGAGTTCGTCGAGCCTGCTAGCCCTCCTCCTGTGGATTGAACAAACTTTATGCCTCACCTTAAATTTGCCTCGGAATGCCGAGTGATTTTGTAACCGTTAAACTTCTTCGGGCCTGATGCCCGAGTACTTTAATCCGTGGTCCGTAACCTTAGGATTTATCTGAACTTGGTTTATCTCTGAATATGCTTGTGTGTTGTCTTCGAGTGGAACTTGCTCTTCACTCGGAATAGTCTTTGTACTTGTGATGCAGCTCTGAGGAGAAGGTCGTAGTCGACCTGCACCTCGTCGTCCTTGCGGATCAGGATGGAGCGCACATTGTACTTATGGCCCAGCTCTGAAGAGAAGGTCGCAGTCGACCTGCACCTCGTCGTCCTGGCAGATCAGGATGGAGCGCACATTGTACTTATGGCGCAACTCTGAGGAGAAGGTCGCAGTTGACCTGCACTTTTTCGTCCTTGCGGGTCAGGATGGAGCATGTGGCCAAGTCCCCGGGTGAGAAGATCGGTTCTCACTCAGAACGTGTTTTGTACTTAGGCGAGTACTGGACTGCAGCTAAGCCTCCGAGTGAGAGGGTTGCTCACCACTCGGTAGGACTTTTCAAACTTAGGCGAGTACTGGACTGCAGCTAAGCCCCCGAGTGAGAGGGTTGCTCACCACTCGGTACGATTTTTCTAACTTACGCGAGTATTGGACTGCAGCTATGCCCCCGAGTGAGAGGTTTGCTCACCACTTGGTAGGATTTTTCAAACTTAGGCAGGTACTGGAATGCAACTAAGCCCCCGAGTGAGAGGGTTGCTCACCACTCGATAGGATTTTTCAAACTTAGGCGAGTACTGGACTGCAGCTAAGCCCCCGAGTGAGAGGGTTGCTCACCACTCGGTAGGATTTTTCAGACTTAGGCGAGTACTGGGCTGCAGCTAAGCCACCGAGTGAGAGGGTTGCTCACCACTTGGTAGGATTTTTCAAACTTAAGCGAGTACTGGACTGCAGCTAAGCCCCCGAGTGAGAGGGTTGCTCACCATTCGGCAGGATTTTTCAAACTTAGGCGAGTACTGGACTGCAAGTAAGCCCCCGAGTGAGAGGGTTGCTCACCACTTGGTAGGATTTTTCAAACTTAGGCAAGTACTGGACTGCAGCTAAGCCCCCGAGTGAGAAGGTTGCTCACCACTCGGTAGGATTTTCCAAACTTAGGAGAGTACTGGACTGCAGCTAAGCCCCCGAGTGAGAGTGTTGCTCACCACTCGGTAGGATTTTTCAAACTTAGGCGAGTACTGGACTGCAGCTAAGCCCCCGAGTGAGAGGGTTGCTCACCACTCGGTAGGATTTGTCAAACTTAGGTGAAACGGATTCACAACTAAGCCTCCGAATGAGAGGGTTGCTCACCAGTCGATATGATTTTTCAAACTTAGGAGAGTACTGGACTGCAGCTAAGCCCCCGAGTGAGAGGGTTGCTCACCACTTGGTAGGATTTTTTAGACTTAGGCGAAACGGATTCGCGGCTAAGCCACCCACTGGGGGATTTTAAATATATGAATAAGTAACGACAATCATTTCAGAGGACTGTAAAACTCTGTCTTTGATAAACAAACTAAAAGTTATTTCTTATTACATCCCAGCAGACTCAGTGCTTAAGTATAAAAATGGCGGAGCAACTCTGCATTCCAAGTGCCTGGCTCGTCCTTCTTGTGCTCGACGTTGTAGACGTGATATGCTCCGTTGTGGAGCACTTTGGTGATGATGAACGGGCCTTCCCAAGCAGGAGCGAGCTTGTGTGGTTTCTGCTGATCCACTCGAAGAACCAAGTCTCCCTCTTGAAATGCTCGACCCATCATCTTTCTGGTGTGGAATCGACGCAGGTCTTGCTGATAAATGGTTGACCCGATCAGGGCCATCTCTCTTTCCTCCTCCAGGAGATCAACTGCATCTTGCCGAGCCTGTTCCGCTTCATCTTCTGAGAAATGTTCGACTCGGGGTGCATTGTGAAGCAAGTCACTTGGAAGCACAGCTTCAGCCCCATAGACTAAGAAGAATGGAGTTCGGCTAGTCGACTGATTAGGTGTTGTCCTCAATCCCCAAAGTACTGATGGAAGTTCATTGACCCAGGCGCCAGCTGCATGCTTGAGGTCACGCATCAATCGAGGTTTCATTCCTTTGAGAATCAATACGTTTTCTCTTTGAGCTTGTCCATTCAACTGGGGATGGGCAACAGAAGCATAGTCGACCCGAGTGCCTTGGGAAGCGCAGAAGGCTCTGAACTCATCAGAATCAAAGTTCGACCCATTCTCAGTGATGATGCTGTGCGGAACACCATATCTAAACGTTAATTCTCTGATGAAGCTGACGGCAGTACTGGCTTCAAGATTCTTGATGGGCTTAGCCTCAATCCATTTGGTTAACTTGTCGACTGCCACAAGCACATGGCTGAAACCACTTCTGCCAGTCCTCAGGGGCCCAACCATATCTAATCCCCAGATAGCGAATGGCCAGACGAGTGGAATGGTTTTCAAAGCTGATGCGGGTTCGTGAGACATGTTGGAGTAGAACTGGCAGCCTTCACATTTGTCTACTATTTCTTTAGCCATCTCATTGGCATGTGGCTAGTAAAATCCGGCTCGGTATGCTTTGGCCATGATGGTCCGAGAGGACGCATGGTGACCACAGGTCCCCGAGTGAACATCATTGAGGATCATTCGGCCTTCTTCTGGCGTGATGCATTTCTGGCTGACTCTAGTTACAGTTTCTCTGAACAGCTGTCCTCTTATCACAGTAAAGGCTTTGGATCGATGGACGATCTGTCGAGCCTCTTCTTCATCCTCTGGGAGTTCTTTCCTAAGAATGTGTGCAATGTATGGCACTGTCCAGTTGGGAGTGACGACCAAAACCTCCATGATCAAGTCGACCACGGCTGGGACTTTGACTTCAGTCGGATCTGTGGCACTCTTTAGTGAAAGGATCTTCCTGAATTGAAGGTGTGTGAATAGGTTCTAAAAACACATTGCTGGGAATGGCCTCTCTCTTGGAACCTATCTTTGCCAAGTCATCAGCAGCTTGGTTTTTCAGTCGGGGTATATGGTGAAGCTCTAACCCCTCAAACTTCTTCTCCAATTTTCTTACTACGTCGTAATAACCAGTCATAGCGGGGCTCCTGACGTCCCACTCTTTCATTACTTGATTAACCACCAAATCTGAGTCGTCGTAGACCATGAGGCGACGAACGCCGAGTGAAATGTCCATAGGCAACCCGTAAAGAAGTGCTTGATATTCATCTTCATTGTTGGAGGAATCAAAATGAATCTGGAGAACATAGCTGAGCTTGTCACCTCGGGGGGATACCAATACCACCTCAGCACCGGAACCATTCAGCATCTTGGATCCTTCAAAGAACATGGTCCAATGCTCCGAGTGAATCTGAGTTGGCAGTTGTTGCTCGACCCACTCGGCGAGGAAGTCTGCGATTGCTTGGGACTTGATAGCTTTCCTTGCCTCAAACTTGATATCTAATGGAATGAGTTCAATCGCCCATTTTGCCACTCGACTAGTTGCATCTCTGTTGTTCAGAATTTCAGACAATGGTGCGTCACTGACGACTGTAACTGAATGCTCTGAGAAATATTGTGCAACCTTCTTAGTGTTCATGTAAATTCCATAAACAAGCTTCTGATATTGTGGGTATCTCTGCTTGGATGGAGTCAAGACTTCAGAAATATAATACACTAGGAGCTGAACTTTGTAATCTTTTCACTCTTCTTCCCGGTCGACCGTGAGTACTGTACTGACAACTTGTCAAGTGGCTGCAATATAAAGCAGTAAAGGCTCTTTGCTAATTGGGGCATCTAGCACCGGCTAGGTGGAAAGCAGGGCTTTGAGCTCTGGAAACACTGTGTCAGCTTCAGGAGTCCACTCGAACTTATTGGATTTCTTCATCGGTCGGTAAAGAGGCAATGCCTTTTCACTGAGGCGAGAGATGAATCGACTCAGGGCAGCCAAACAGCCAGTAAGCTTCTGGACATCATGCCCACGCACAGGGCCCTTCATCCGGAGTATGGCACCAACTTTCTCTGGGTTCGCGTCGATCCCTCGTTTGGAAACGAGGAAACCGAGTAACTTTCCACCAGGAACTCCGAATGTGCATTTCGACGGATTAAGCTTGATATCATACCTTCTCCGGTTGGCAAAGGTTTCTGCGAGGTCAGTCTATAGATCGGAACCTTTACGCGACTTGACCACAATGTCATCCATATATGCTTCCACATTCCGACTGATTTGAGTGAGCAGACACTTCTGAATCATCCTCATAAATGTGGCACCAGCGTTCTTGAGACCGAATGGCATGGTGACATAACAAAAGCACCCGAATGGAGTGATGAAAGCTGTTTTTATCTCATCGGGTCCATACAGTCGGATCTGATGATACCCGGAATAGGCGTCCAGAAAAGACAAACGCTCACACCCCGCAGTCGAGTCGACGATTTGGTCGATGCGGGGGAGAGGAAAATGATCTTTCGGGCAGGCCCGATTGATATGCTTGAAGTCAATGCACATGCGAAGTGAGTCGTCCTTCTTGGGGACCATGACAACATTGGCGAGCCACTCGGAGAGGTAAATCTCTCGGATGAACTCAGCTTCTAGGAGCCAAGCCACTTCCTCACCAATTGCCTTTCTCTTCTGTACGGCGGACCGTCGAAGATTTTCCTTGACTGGTTTCACTTTCGGGTCGACTCGCAAATGGTGCTCAACCAGTCCCCTGGGTACACCCGGCATGTCAGAAGGTTTCCATGCAAAGATGTCCTAGTTCTCACAGAGGAACTAGATGAGCGCTTCTTCCTATTTGCTGTCAAGTGATGTTGAGATATGAGTAGGAGCAGCATTAGGATCGGTCGGGTGAATATGAATCGGCTTTGTTTCACCAGATGACTAAAATGCAGAATCTGTGGCAGGCTTCTTGGCTCGCAACAAATCACTCGGATCTGCATTTTTCTGATACTCTTGCATTTCAACTGCTGCCATTTTTGCATCGGCATTTTTAGAAACCCTTCTGAAATATTCCTCTGCCTTCTGCCGATTGCCAGTGAGCGTGATCACTCCTCCGAGGCCAGGCATTTTCAACTTGAGATGCACGTAACATGGTCGAGCCATAAATCGTGCATACGCTGGCCTCCCCAAAATAGCATGATAAGCACTCTGGAAATCCACTACTTCAAATGTCAACTTTTCCTTACGGTAATTCTTTGAATCACCGAAAACCACGGCAAGGGTTATCTGGCCGAGAGATTCAGCCTTCTTGCCAGGGATGACGACGTGAAAGCTCATGTTGCTCTCACTAAGTTTGGACATCGGAATGCCCATCCCCTTCAAGGTTTCAGCATAAAGGATATTCAGGCCGCTACCACCATCCATTAGCACTTTGGTCAGTCGAGTGCCTCAAACAACTGGGTCGACCACCAACGCTTGCCTCCCAGGGGTGGCTATGCGAGCAGGGTGATCGGACTGGTCGATTGTGATAGCTGTTTGCGACCACTTCAGGTATGTTGTCGTTGCCGGAGCAACCATATTCACTTCTGTGTTGATCACTTTCAATCGAATTTTGCTCTCAACATCAACAAAAATCACTAGGGTGGAATTGACATTGGGAAAACCATCATCTTCCTCTTTGTCCTCATCCTTGTCTGACTCTTTTTCCTTATCACTAGGTTGTTTCTATCGGAACTGCTGGATTAGAACCCGACACTGTCGAGTGGTATGCTTAGGATAAATCGGATTGCCTTCTTCATCCTTCTTGGTGTGAATGTGGCATGGTAAATCCAACACATCATTTCCGGCTTGATCTTTCGCTTTCTGGGGGTCCAAGGCCCTTTGGGCTTCCCCTTGAACTTTTCTTGAGCTACGACTAAAGCTTCACCAGGAGCAGCTGGCTCGGCTTTGCG
The DNA here is from genome assembly GCA_021605145.1 of Aegilops bicornis. Classification (NCBI taxonomy): domain Eukaryota; kingdom Viridiplantae; phylum Streptophyta; class Magnoliopsida; order Poales; family Poaceae; genus Aegilops; species Aegilops bicornis. The sequence continues at coordinate 26,346,862 of CM038670.1, forward strand.
CTTCTGTTTCCGACCCCCTCCGGTGTCCTGGGCGACCGGCTTTCCCTTTCCACTGCGGAGTCAATCCTCTTCTTCTCCGTTAGTGTACCGAGTGGCTATTTCCATCATCTGAGTTAGAGACATATCTCCCGTCCGACGAATTTCAAGACCAGCTCTCGATACTTAACGCCTTCCTTGAAGGCACGAACTGCTTGATGTTGGGACACATTTTCCACTGTGTGATGCAAAGTGGTCCACCTCTGAATGTAATCCCTCGGAGTCTCATTCGGTTTTTGCACGCAATGCTACAATTCTGTTAACCCTGCTGGTCGTTTGAAAGTACCCTCAAAAGTTCTAACAAGCACTCGGGCGAGTTCCTCCCAACTGAATATACTGCCAGGTGCTAACTGAGTCAACCATGCCCTGGTTGAGCCTTCCAACATCAGAGGAAGGTGCTTCATGGCCACTTCATCATTACCGCCTCGAATCTGTACAACCACTCGGTAATCCTCAAGCCAAGTGTCAGGCTTGGACTCACCAGTGAACTTGCTGACTCCAGTCGCCAACCTGAAGTTGGGAGGAATCACCGCGGCCCTGATGGCTCTGCTGAAACACTCTGGACCTGAAACTTGAAATCTGCTGCCAGTCGGGTGATCTCTGTCAAGGCCCTCTCTGTGTGCCATGTTCCTGTCAACTAGACCTTGAATGAGAATAGATCTCGCATCAAAGCCTGGCTCCCTTGGGTTGACTGGTATTCTTCGTTCGCCACTGTGAGGGCGTCTGTCATCATATTGCCGAGGCACATATGACCCACTCCTCGGAGGAGGTGTGGGCACTCGACGCCGGTCATCACGGCTGAGTCGGCGATCATACTGCTCGTGGTTTATGTACTGATCCTGCCAGTGCCCACGTCCCTCACGCCGTGGGGGCCATCTTGGGCCGTGGGCACACTGAACTGTGTCTGCCATCACAGATCTGCTATGAATCCTATTCCGCGACTGAGACACCGCTGTGTTCTGCTCTCATGCTTCCCGGAGTAAGGCCTGGATCTGCATCAAACCTCTGCCAGCCTCCGACTGTGAAGGTTGAATTGACTCTTATATACGGGCCGCAGCTGTGAGATTTTGAATCGGAGTGCGGTATACCTGAGGTTGAGGCGGAAAAAGATGTCGTCGACTGGACTCAGGAATCCGCTGCCGAGCATGCTCGTCGAGTGCATGCTGAAGGTTCTCCAGTCAAGTGTGCTCAGCCAAGTTGGCCAGGCACGCCTCCTCCAAGGCCCGAGCCTCGGAGGTTTCCTCAACAATGGGCGTGTGTAGCGCATCCATGTTGCGGCGGTGAAGTTCTTCCCTCTGCTGTGAGGAAAGGGATTCGGGGCGGTACTCTTCATGAACGCGTGACGGATCGCCACCACCATCACCGCCGTTGTCGCGGCAAAAGCCAGGCGGACTACGTGGTCCATCGACCATCAAGACTTCAGCCGCGGTGACTCTTCTATCACACTCGGATGCGGTCTCTACGGAGCCAGTCGAAAGGTCGAACATGCCGTAGAGAGTTTCGTCGGGCTCGATTGCCGCGACTTGTGGAGTGGCCGACTGACGGGCCACCGTGTGTCTCACCCACCGCTGAAGCTGCGACCGACCGGATCGCTGGCGTCGGCGAACAGCGGGGAATGAGGACACCACAGGAGCCGACCGATACCGGGTCGACGGCTACCGGAGAAGGATGACGCGGACGCACGCGCGAAAGTGCGTCGCCCCGTGGACGGGGAGCGTCTCGACATCGAGGAGAGCTTCCTGAAGCCAGGCGGAGTCGTCGACAACGAAGACGAGCGCGCCGAGATGGATCTCGCGGCTTTTAGCCAATCCACCGCGGGAAACCATGATGATGGAATCGGAAAAATCGCAACTTCACCAAAAAGTCGCTAAGACACCTGCCCCACGGTGGGCGCAAACTGTCGTGGTTCTAAGACTGACAGTAGAATGGGGGTAGGTATGAGGAGACAAGATCCCAACTATGGCTTTACGAGTTCAGGCCCTTCACGGTGGACGTAATAGCCCTACATCTCGGTGCCTGGATGCGGTCGACTGGATTATATGTGTGTGGAGTTACAGGGGGTGCGAACCCTTGTCCCTAAGGAGGGGGGTGGCTTATATAGAGTTCGCTGGCCCCTCCCGCCCTCAGTTACACAGGGTTTAACGTACATAAAGATGGGGCGTTTCTGGAACGCCAATAATAAAGCGACATAAATGACCATTAAGTCTACAGAGTAAATGTCCGACCATTGCGCCCAGAGTGGCTTTAGATCTTCTGTCCATCAAGTGACTTCTGTTACGGTCGAGTGACATTGAATCTTCCGAGTGGAATGCTTCTGGTCGAGTGGATGATGCTATCCCTTGAATGCTTCTGACATTAGGATGACATCCTAGGGGAGGGTGTCTAGGTCAGGCCTATGACCCTACACTAGGTACATAGCTTCATCAGGACCCCCTTTGGTCCCAGTTCCAGCCACGAACTGGGACCAGTGGTTGTGGGCCAGGAGCGAGGCACATTGGTCCTGGTTCGTGTCTGGAACCAGGACCAAAGGGTCCACACGAACCGGGACCAATGCCCCACGAGGCCCGGCCGGTCCCTTGGCCTCACGAACCGGGACCGTTGCCCCCATGGGTCTTGGTTCGTGACTGAACCGGGACTAATGGGCTGGCCCGGCCTCGACGAAAGCCCTGTTTTCTAATAGTGGAGCAAAGATAAACTCAAAATCCAATCCAATCCTATGTATATGTGATATTCCATGCCAGTTTGTTTGTTTATATTTTTCAATTTTTATTGATTTATGTTGAAACACTAAAGTTGGCTTAGCATGTTGTAGTTGCACTATAGCATTTCATAACTTTTTGCCGAGCCGACACTAAGAGGCTTAGAGCGCTATTTGAAACTTTACTTTGACCACACACCGGATGGTAAATTAGGAGATAGTGGCGAGTAGGATATAGTCGGCCGTGGGTCTATAAACTTGCATCTCTTCCTCAAAGAAAAAAAAATCATGCATCTAAGATAAATGAAATGCTTAAAGATCTCCACTAATGCAAATGAAATTTCAAAATCCTGTTGGCTTTTCTGGTAGAATCCACCGACATTGTGTCGACCTGATCAAGATGTCACTACTAACTGGTGTTCGCTAGAGTATGGACAACTAAATCATTTTGTGTGGACATTCACTCAAGGCCTATCCAAAACCCATGTTTGAAAGACAAATCTACCTAATTCGGAATCCAAAGACTCTAATTAGAAAAAGAGAAAGGCCAAAGTGTTGAGTATCAAATGAGCTGGGGCGGGTGGTGGCAATACAGCAATCAATTGGATGATGGTATACTGGAATTGTTCATTCTGAAGCTCTCTCTTTCGAACAGAAACACTTGATTCCTTCCCACTTTATTACAACCTTCTACTGTTCTCTCAGTCACCATAGTCGCTGTATCCCTTGCACTAGGGGCCCAACATTGCTAATTAAATGAACAAGAGTTTTGTAGGTATCACACACCGACTACATAGACGTCTGGCTCGGGCTGCACACCTCATTCATGCTTTGTCGTGCTACCATCGTGAACCCCTAAAGACAAGATGCAGTACATGATTCTATCATGTACAACATATATGGTGGTTGCACCATATTAAGTGAACTCATTACTCTTCTTGTTATGACTAATAAGAAACTTGTCTTGGGCCACTGAGATATGACAGAAGTAGTCTTCAGGAGGCATACTTATACCAACACTAAGGACTTGTTTGGTTCATAGGGATATATAATACATAGGCAAACTGACAACAGGTGAGAATTCTGCACGCGCTTGGGAATCCATGTGGGAGAAAACCATGGGCTGGCTGATTTCCGTCATTTATTTTTAGCTCACGACAGACACGAGAGAGAGAGGGAATTCCTTTCACGCCTCTGAAGGCATTTATTTTTATCCCAGGGATTTTAGGGTGGAAAGGGTGGATTTGACGCTCCCACTTCCTGAACAAATGTTACGTTGGCAAAAACAGGGCCACAACGCCACATGACGGGAGTTTCTAGAGATATGACAGGGAACCCCACATTTCCCATGCTGTCAAATGAGCCCTATGTTTGAAAGCTATATGATTGTAAAGTCCATCAAGCAAACAGAATCTCCCTTCTGTGCTCAAGCTCTCTTGCTCTATGAATCACTAGATGGTGTGCGTTGCCGCACCCCTCTATTTCTCCGATAGAATAATAGAAGTTCTGTAAATTTTGACAAAATTATGAAGCATAACTAAGCAATATAATGGACAATAACGGAAACACAATCTGGTGACAAACAAGGTTTTGCGCCCCATGTTTGGTTTCATTTACATGGGACATACAATATGGATCTGTATATGAAACAAAAATTAATTAGAGTATTGTAAGTATGAAATCTGAAATAAATTAAGGAACATCTGAGAGTTTCACATATCAACGCAATGCAAAGCAAAAAAATACGTCCATATTTTTGCTTACAAAATAAAACCAGATGTACCACAAGGATGACAATTATGGGCTTAGATCATATCAGCGAAAATGTTATTCAACATCATAATATATGTATACTTGTCTGGAAATGAGAGAAAACTGAAAAATGCTCATACGGAGTACTAAACAAATCTGCTTAGCTGAATCAAAATTTCTCCTGCAAAAACTATATCAAGCATGGATGAATCAACTCAAGTGATGTATCTGACACCTAAGACAACAGAGCCAGCTAGACAAATGACTTTTAAAATGGACTGTTAAAAGACAACTTTGATGACAATTTTAATGGTTCAGACAAATACTGGAAGATATCTCATGCGATGCACCCTCTCTTGAGAGATTGTTTGGATACTCCCATGCTTTTCTATCTATACCTGCTTTCTTCATATTTCTATCCATACCTGCTTTTTTCATATTAGCTTGATCATATAACAACACGTAATTTTCCCTGATATTCTTTACTTTGTTTTTTCCATTGTATAACCTCATGCATCTGCCGAAACAAGTTGGATTGCTTTATTGACAACTTCAAATATTGTGCACATGTCATAGACTCAAGTAAACCTCATTCATTCTAATCGATAGACGAGTACATGCTTATACCAGGCAATCAACCAATAAGACTTGCTTCACATAAAGAAAATTAGGGATCTCATCACTATATTAATTTCCGTTATTCTTCATTTGATTGCATCATGAATAGGACAACCAAATCAGGTTGTCAAAATCTAATTACAAAGAATACCATCAGCCCTAATCTCACACCAAACTCTCACAAACCTAGGAAAACCCATAGTCATCGAGATTCCATCATTCCCAATCTCAGACAAGATATTCTCGGAAACCAACAAAGCGTCAAGCAATATATTTAGGAAGTTGATTTTCTGTAAATGAAAATTCGCAAACGTGATCTAAAATGAACAATAAGGATAGCCGAGAAACATGACCTTAACAAATCTGGACATAAGGATAGCATGCAGATATGCTGGTTCTAGAACAATTCAAGACAAACAAGAAGTGAAAGCTGTAAGGCGTGAAAAATGTATAGATTATCAGTATATAATATATATATACCATCTGCATTTATGGAGTGAACAAAGTGAAGTGTGCAGAATATAAATTAGTACACATGTAAGTAGTCACAAATATCACAATGTCAGTCAACAGGTCAACAACAGAAGCACGTGTTAAATTCCTTGAGAAGGACTTTGAAAGAACATTGAAACTCTAGTTGACAACTTCTCTTATTTGGAGTATGCTAGTTACACATGTCTGATTCAGTCATTCAGAGTTTTGATTATATCTAAGTCTGCTAGTGGAGGATCTCAATAAGGATCATAGAAAAGTGCTAACTTTATATGAAATTCCTTGGGTGCTATTAAGAGATTTAGGAACTTCTTTTAGAAGACACCGAGAAACTAATCTATACCTAAAATTAAAGGACGGAGGCTTTCATAGTTCTCTATACGTGATCTTTTCTATCCGTTGATTTTGTGTTAGTCATAAAGATTGACAGCTAAGATCCACCCAAAGTCAAATAACAACACTTGTTGGTACTCTTCCAGTCGTTCAGCCGTCACCATGAGCGACCGCATCCCGCGCCTGCCGCCAGAGCCTGACCCCTTCCATGCCCCCACTCTACATGCCGTCACACCGTGCGAAGCCATGCTCGGCGACCTCCGTCTGCAGCTCCAGGGCAAATAAGTCGAGGTGGACGAAGCTCGAAACCGCAAAGCACGCCTTGACCCCTCCAAGAAGCATCATGACGATGTCTGCAGCTCCATGGATGCCGCGTCAACGACGGAGCTGTTCGTCCTTCGTCGTGCACAGAGCAAGACCACTAAGCGACGTGGGAGGGCGTTTACAGATCGCCCGCTCCACCTCCGGTCTGTGGCGGGGCTGGATCCGGCGGCGGCCACCGGGTCCGTCACCAGAATCTCGGCCTCCTCGCTGCAGCTCGCGAAGCACGAGGGCGCATACCACCGTGGTCCTCCTGAATGACTTTGAACACGAGGCCTACATGTACAGCTCCCTCTTGTCGCTCCTCGCGACTTGGTCGCATTCCACTAAGCCAAGTTCTGCTACATGCCTAGCATGAACCCCGTCGAGCTCCAGGTGTGCTCCCGAGTCCCGACCTGTGCCTTCACAGCTACACTGCTAGCAAGTTCGCCTCCCTCCTTCCGTCCACGTGTCGAGGAGGTTGTCCTCACGGTTCTCGATCGCCCAGATAAGTCCCTGGCCACTCCACGAGCTGTTTCATGAATACTACTCTTCCAAGTAGAAGTTTGAGACAACTAGAACAGTGAGGAGTTAAGGTAGGATTATATTCTCCTCCCGCACCTCCCGCACCCGCGGCGCGCTCCGCGCGCGCGCCTCGGGAGATCGATCGGCCGCCGCCGCCGTCGCCTCCCCAGCGTCGCCTCCCCCTCGCCGCCGCCTTGAATCGCCCGCTGGCGAAGCCCAGCGCAGCACGGCGGGGCATTCCCTCCTTCCTCTGGCCCTCGTGGCGGCGGCGCGGGCCGTCAGATCGGGGACAAGGGGCGCCTCGTCCGGCTGGTCTCCCGGAGGCGGGGACGGCTGGATCCGGCGGCGACTGGGCTAGGAGGAGGTGGCGCGGTGTGGCGGTGCTGGTGGCAGGGTTTCGGTCGAGGTCGTCTTCGATCTAGATCGGGTTCTCCATCGGGGCGTCGCACGGCGGTGGGATCGGATCGGCGGCAACGTCACCGGTTCGGCGGAGGGCTCCGTTACAGCCAACCGCGAGATCGACGCCGTGGCCTCCGGTGAAAATCGCGTCGACTGCGGTCATGGCTGGCGATGACGGCGTCTCGACGTCGTTCCCTTCTCGAGGCATCGTCGTTGCAGGTCACGTCAACCTGATCGAAAGGCTCCAGGAAACCCTTGATCTGGATCTACCGGATCGGAGACGATGGCGACGTTCGATGTCGTTCTCCCTCCGGGGCATCGTTTTGGAGCAAGCGTTGGCTGGAGGGGACAAGAGGAGGTGCGGCGTGGCATCTGGCACGTCGACAACGGCGGGTCTCAGCGGCATGGAGCAGCGGGGGTCTCGCCGGTGGGCGTGTGATGATGGACGAGTGCAGGATGGTGGCGCTGTCTGGCGTCGTGGTGGCGTCGATGGCAGTGAGGCCTGGCACGGTTCATGCAACAGTTCAGCTCTGAAGATGGATTGATGGTACGTGGCTGCGGCGGCCTCATACCCGGCAGGGGGCCTGGTTGACGACGCCGGACTGGTGGGTGCCCATACCGGAAGGAGTCCTGGTTGGGACCTCAGGTCTCAGATGTTAGGTTTGGCTGCGAGGTCTGTTTGGTATTAGGCCCAGACCATCAGCGCCCCTTCATCAGTTAGATAGGAGTAGCGACAGAGGTTGCGAAGATGATGACTTTGGTTTTACTGTTGTACGACTTTGTAAGGTCTTGTGTTAATAATCAATAAAGTGGCCGTATGCATCGTCCAGATGCAGAGGCCGGGGGTATTCCTCCTTTTCGAAAAAAGTAGAAGTTTGATGGGACGTGGGCAGAGACTTTGCGGTGGTCATGACGATACTGCTTGATGTCTAGTATAGTATCAACATGGTAAGCTTGGGTGTCACAGGAGGGGATTGCTGGGGAAACTAGAAGCTTATTTGTTTTTGCACATGAGTGTTTTGACCGGCTTGGAATTGCTGTTGGTGGGAACACAATTTTGTCTGGCTGGTGAGTTGCTTCAATCGTTTATGTGTACTGAAGAGTGGAAGAGAGAGCCGAAGAGACGGCATGCGGCACCGGTGACAATATCACAGAATCTAGAGGGCTGTTCCGCTGTTGTAATGTGATGCCTAAGAATATTCAACAGGTAGTTGGGATGCTGCTGAATCCCTTCCAGGATCCTCATGAGCTGTGCAGCAAATTCAGGGAGTTGCAGAACAAGCTGCTGAGCAGGTTGTGGAAGCTGAAGAAAAATTAAATAGTATAGAAGATTCTTCTCGGAGTGATGAACTGTATGTGGTGATAAATCTGAATTCCTGACTGTAAATGTTGATTCCAGTAGTAGGCAAAAGGAATTGGAAACACAAGGCATGACGACATAAATGGACACTGGACAGAAGGACTGCCTGAGTTTCGGTGTTGAGCCGCGCTTCAGGGCTTTCAGCTTCAGTTAAGAGTTCTATTCAAACGGCGACCGTAAATTACAGGGTTGGCAACGTTTTTATCTAATCTCGACGGAAGCAGGCTCCTTATTTACGTAGAATACAGGAGAAATAACCCTAAAAAGTATGTAATAAGAATACAGCATAAACAAAGAAACAAACGTGTGTAGCTTACCGATCAAATTGATAATAAATGAATACTTCATCTGCGTTTCAACATATGATTTGCTTCATCGCACACAAAAGGCATCACCGGATTATTTGCTCCCTGTATACTATCAGTGAAAGTAAAGGTGAGACTGACAGTCGATGAAGGGAGCACACCGTATCATTCTTACACCCAGAAACCATTGCTTCAGATCAGGGTCAATAAATAACTCTACAGAGTAAATGACAGCAAGGGCGCATGGTATGATTCAGTAGCAAATTCAAGTTCCAGTTCATAATTTATTTATTCAAACCAACAAGACAAATGGAAGATAAACTTCAGACCATAGTACAGACTGAACTCTGACATTATAGTTGACGAGTTTGGAGTAAACATTGAGCCTGAAATAAAGTTGTTACAAATAAACTACAGTCATACCGCCTTCAATCCTAATTCACCGAAGTCTTTTAGAAAACATCTCGCATAAGCATTACAAAGTATACCATCGCTCGCTCGAAAAGCCCCGGCATGGATAATGAGAGCCGACCTGCTAAATCTGCTCGGTGCCGGCCACGGTTTCTTCCAGACCTGTCGCTGCCATCCACCTTGCTCCTCTTGAATAAAGTCTTCAAGAAACAAGGGCCATCAGCGAAGAAACTCCTCATTCCCAACAACAGCAGACAAGGCTAAGAACATGCACAAAGAAAGAACAAACAAGCAATGTGAGGAGTTGCAACCGAGAGGATGAAAGAAAAATAAACTCACATCGGGCATAGGAAAAGAAAATACACTCAAAAGATGACAACAGGAAGAACAAGTTGTTGTATGGTCACATTGTACATAGTATCATTGTTGTATATTTTTTGCGTAGATACAAAAACAATGTACATATAGAGGGTCTCCGTAGATGTAGTAATTTTTCATATAAATACAGTGATTATGTATGCCTGTTATATGGCGTACAACACAGCCATGTACTTATGTATTGTGATAGCATACTGTGTTTGTGAAATGCGAGCGGCAGACAATCTGAGTGGTTTTCTTCTTATTCGGCATGAAGTTACAATGGATGAATATTATGTAGATTGATTTGAATCACTGTACAGATGACCCATCAGTCGGTGGGAGGTCACTTGCGGGGCTTTTAGTTTCAATGGTGCAACCAGGTACTAATATACTTCCATTCATAATTGCATTTTCCGAGAGACAGAGAACAAGAACGAATGGTTGTTCTATACCATTTATTTTGGTCATGTGCATCAATTAATTTGTGGTTGTCTCCTCTCTCGCGGCCCATTGTTAACAATTCCCCTTTTGCTAGGACAAAATTGCATGAACTCTTTATGCACCATATTATGAATGTGAGTTGGTGGTCGGCGGCGGTGACTGTGTCACACATTCTCATTTGCGGTGCATATTTTAATCATACAAAAATGGAAGCATATCAAAGTTATTTGTAGGCAGCTTTGTTTCTTTATTCAAACCAATCTTGGTAGTAAAAAATCCTCGGGTTCAAATCCAATATAAAAACCATCCAATAGATATTTACTGAGTTGAAGATGAGAACGAAGTGGATTAGGGAGACAAGTTACCGGAGCAATATAACACGCCCATGACATACATAGCAGAGGGACGTATAGAAGGGAGGAGGCATATGATGACTTGATTTCTTGTGGTGTAGGACGGGAGAGATACATTATGGAATGGAAGGAGCAGATCAAGGAAGCAAAAAGGAGAATGGAGCAGATCAACAAAAAGGGAGTTCTTCGATCAATCAATTGCAATAGAACTGCTAGAAAGAATACTGTTACCGCATGGATCACAGAATTTGAGGTTCCTCTGAAAATATAATTCAACAAATTAGTACTATATACATACATATTTTTTCTACTTCTACATCTCTCGGCAGATATAAGTGGACCTATCCTTTATTTCTTGTGTGTTCACTGTTGCATATGTGCAACACTTAATGTTCTATTGCTAGAACAATCATACGCTCAACTGCTGAAAAGAGCAGAGCATATCAGGCAGAGAAGGATGCCTTTCCCAGTGAAAAACCAGATTCCACAACTAAGCTGCATCACCGGGTCTGGCACACAAACCGGTCCAACACACACTCAGCGGGCACCGCATGTGCACGCCCTAGAATCCGCCGCCACCATCTTCCGCCGTCTCATCTTTAGGAGAGATTAATGAATAAGCCTTAGCAAGCCCAACTGTCATCCGAAGCCACATCTACCAGCTGCCGCCAATGCACCAATGCTGACGACTGAGACTGGAAGCTATCAAGTGCAGCGGGAGAGAGGAGCAGCGGGGAGGAGATCCACTGGCGACTCACCACCCACACGGTAAGCATGCGTCCATCTCAGGGTGGACTACACGGTCCGGTCCCGCGGTCCGGCTCATGGCCCGCTCGGCTCGGGCCGGCTCGGTCTTGGCCCGCTGAAAAAATCTGCCGGTCCGAGCTCAGGAATCCAGCCCGACAAAACTTCGGTCCGGTCCGGGCTTTAACCGAGCCGACCGAGCGGACCGAAAAACGTGGCGAGGGCATGGCGAGAGCGTGGCCGTGGCATGGCGAGAGCGTGGCGGGCGCGTGGTGGGGCGTGGCGGGGGCATGCCGGGGGCATGGCGGGGGCGTGGCGGGGTCGTGGCGAGGTCGTGGCGGGGGTGTGGCGGCCCAGGTACGGCGGGGGCTGAAGAAAATGTCGCCGTTCATGTCCGCCGCGGCGGGGGCCGTCGTCAGCGCGGCCCCTGGACTCGCTGGCCCCGGGAAATATGTCCACTGGATGCGCCTCACTTGGATCTATCGTATGCACCAACGAACACAAAGTGGGAGGTCCTGCATCGGGCATCGTCTTTTTCATCTCCGTCCACCGGCCGTCGTGCCAAATTCGTCGCCGATGAGCTCGCTCTGGTGATCTTCTTGGCTCCTCTATCTCCCTCTGGAACTTCCAAAGCTGCCTGACATCTCCACGACGAGCCCCGCTGCCTCCAGCGCCCTCCCCGCGTCGCCATGCTCCAGCGCGTGCTCTGGCGTGAACTCTGGCCGGTCCAAACGAGCCGCTCGGTCCGGCTCGGGCTTCGTCCCTGCCGGTCCGGTCCCTGGAAACAGGACCGTGACCCTGCTCGGTCCGGTCCGGTCCGGACCGCCGATGGCCGGTCCAAAGGACGGCTCGGTCAGGGACCGGACCGGTCCGGGCCGTGTCCACCCTGACGTCCATCCACCACCTGCGAACGTCGCCACCCAGAACGCCGCCAACACACCTACCAGGCCACGGCCCCATGTTCAGATATCTCCACGAGGACCAGAGCGACGAGACCCGCCGCCGCCCAAGCCAACACCGGGAGTCGGCCAGCACCACCCTGGTAGGCTGGTGCAGGTCTTGGCGATGCATCCACACGCTAGGAGGTCCCGTGCGACTCGCTGACGCAGGGAAGGGAGTAGCCTCCAGTCCACCACCACCATCGGCCGCTTGGGCTTAGCCAGGCGGCGTCCTCCGGAAGCGACCGAGGGAAGGGAGAGAGGAGATGGCGACCCCGCTGTTGTGGCATTGGATCCACTCGAGTCGCCCGACGAGGGGGTAATGTGGGGCGAGCCACTTTTTCTGGGAGCTAGTCGGATCTGGAAAATTTGCTGGTCCACACTCTTCTCTGAATACAAATGTAAGTAGTCACAAATATCGCAATGTCAGTCAAAAGGTCAACAACAGAAGCAAGTGTATTTCTAGAAGAGGGTGTAGACTATAATGACGCCTGGAGGTCCCGCACAACCGCTAACGCAGCGAAGGGAGGAGCTTCCGCCCCCACCGTCGGCCGTCTGGGCTTAGCCAGGCGGCGTCCTCCGGCAGTGATAGAGGGAAGGGAGAGAGGTGACGGTGACCACGGCTGCCACGGGGATTCGATCCACCCAAGTCGCCAACGCGGGTCCACACTCTTCTGAATGCACATATACGTAAGGAGTCAGTATAGTCTACACCCTCTTCTAAAAAGAGCACGGTGAACGTCCTTGCAAGCATAATCTTAATAAATATTCTACTAGGCACCTAGTAATTGGATGTTCGTGTTTTTGATATAGGATTGGAAGCCATTGGAAACCACAGTTGTACTATTAGAAAACCTCCGATCTCTGTCTCCTTGGGATTATTTCCTCAGCCTCAAAATGGTAGTGTTCTCTTAAGTGGCAGCTGCTCGCTCTCGTACTGAGGACAGGCAAAGACAAGCCATGGGTGGACAACGGTCTTGAGTGCAGCTGTTAATGGAGAGCCTTTGAGTGTACCAGTAATGGGCAGAGAAGACGCCAAGCTATTGAGATGGGGAGCCAACGATGCCGTGAACAAGGACAAACTTTCGCTATGGACAACTCCACACTGTTGGAATAATCCAAACATATGGTCGTTATGATAAGGTAAGTTTGATTAGAACGTTGTCTGGTTGAACTTTGCATGACATATCCGAGAAGGTTTTCATAGTCGTGAGTCCGGTCAGGATTAACAAGTGTGATCAAGCTTGCCGGAGATTAGTATAGGAAAGTGTATGAGTCCTAGATAGTTGTCTGAATGCCCATGTAGTCCTTGTAGGTCTAGCTGTTCAGGTTTTGGTCAGCTTGCTACGTGAAGGCTGCACCTATATATATACATGTAAACGTGAGATTGTAACACTATGGAGAAAAACGAGAAAAGCAATAAAGAGGAAGAAAAGAGGGCATGACAAGAGCCCTTTGGCTACCAGTTTTTCTTGCGCGTGTGTTCGTGTGATTTGATGTGATCGATTCTGAGGGTGAATTTCCAACACACACACTGCCATGATGTATGGTCCTATGGCCCATGATTAGTTTTCCAGTTGGCACTGTAGCCTCATTCCTTTCACAGATAACGTCCAGAGTTGAAGCTGGGCGGATTTGGCATTTAGAGGTTGAAGTGACAACAGTAGCATCATTCCTTTCACAGAAATATGAGCCGACCTTTCCTCGTTTTCTAACTGTTACGAGGATTTTTTTTTGGTGGAACTTCAACATGTATACATATGGTAGTGCATGTAGAGCTACAATTATTTTTTGTTAGCACGGGGCAATTATAGCTGCCTGGAAAGAAATAGCATAGTATTACTTTCCAAATCCTCTTGTTAGCTGTAAAGATCCTCGGCAGTCTTCGGCTCTGGAATATGTTCAACACCTCCTCCTCTTGAAGTCTGATCCCCTATTATGGAGTTTCTGCCACAACATCAAAATTACTCATGTCTACAGCTATGATAGGCCCGAACCATCAACAGTTCATAATACACTGAAGAATCAATCTTCCATCAAAAGAGGTTATATCCGACAATACAATATTCAGTAAAACATGGTTTGATATTGGTGCGATGAGAATTGAGAAACAATATATCCTAATGTAAATGGAAACATATCACAAGGAAATAATATGACCATCTTATCATGTTCAAGAAGTTAATCATGTCAACACTAGTGACCTTTTTTGTAATTGGGGTTGTCTTGCCGAGTAGACTCGGTTGGTGCCTATCCTTCTCTGCTTGTCAAGAATGCCCTATTGAAATGTTAAAAGAGAGGATAGTGGTTGAGGAAATCACATTGATTTATTTATTGATGTTGAGAAAACTGCGGGATATCACATACCATTGGGGCTTACATATTGCACTTCAAAAACTGTGGGCTTACATATTGGGACTTCAAAGGGGAAATGAATTGAAGGCAAAACAAGTATACAGGTCTTCTGTGTAGTCTGCATCTTTCCCAATGTTATGCTTTGTTAAACATAATGTCACGGTACAATTGTATGGTGTGTGCGCCTTGTACTCTTAGGTAGGTAGAGATAGAGTTTGTTTTGATTCTCTTTTATCTTTCTATCTCTTCCCCCTATTGTATCTCTCCTGGTTGTTCCAACGACCAGATCATGTAACGCCACGAGACGTCTCTCGCCTACAATCAATATATATCACGTGGCTCTCCCTGTATGGAGATTAGGAACGCTTCCAAAACTATCCACATGGTAATCAGAGCGATCTTCTTCGACCTCGTCTAGCTATCCTCTCCCTCCCGAACTCGACCATGTCGACCTCCAGCTCTGTAGTTTCCTCCGGCTTCAACAACAATGTCTCGGAACCAGTCACCAGATCATACTACATCCTCTAGCGTGCTCAAGCCCACTCCAGATCATGGGGGGGGGGGGTCTCTTTTGGTACCTTGACAAAACCATAGACGAACCACAAAAAACCCTAGTCAGCAAAACTTCCGAGGGCAAAGATCATGTCATTCCCATCTTGCTTATGCTCCTTGGATGATCCAGGATCAACAAGTCATCGCCTACCTACTCCGCAATCTTTCCAAGGAAGTGCTAGTTCAGGTTGCCTCCCTAGATACCTCTCACGCCATGTGGACAGACCTTGCCAACATGTTTTCTGCCCAGTCTCGTTCCAAAGCCAATCATGTTCGCATCTCCCTCACCACTGCCCAGAAAGGAACCCAATTTGCCGCTACATACTTCGATCACATGCGAGGTCTTGCCGATGAATTGGCCGCAGCACGCAAACCTATCACATAAAATGAAATCGTCTCCCACATCATATTCGGCCTTGACATGGACTATCAGCCAATTATCTCTGCTCTTGATGTGTGTCCTGATGATGTCTCTGTAGATGAGCTTTTTGGCATGGTTGCCACCTTCAATCAGAGGGTGGAGATGTTGCAGGGCACGGGTGTCGGGGCCTTCAAGTCATCGGCCAACGCTGCATCGCGTGACCGTGGAGGTGGCTTGACCAAAGGCTATCGCGACGACGACGGTCCTCGTCGTGTCTTTGGAAATGGCAGTGGCGGCCACTACTCCAACAACGGCGGCGGTGGCCACTACCCCGACAACGGCGGTGGCGGAGGCTACTATGGCGACAGCGGCAACCACTATGGTGGTCGCGGTGGCGGCCACTACCCCAACAACGGCGGCGGTGGCGGCTTCAACTACAACAACAATCATCAAGGAGGAGGCCGACCCTTCTACACCAACAATAGGGCGGCCAAAACCACTAAAACGACAATTTTCGTGGGTATGATGATAATTAGGGTAAGTTCAGATTTGTAAGAAAACTAATCACATAGCTAAACAGTGCAAGTGGCGGTATGCCGAAGACAACTCACAAAAGAAGAAACTTGCTGCGGCGGCCAACACATCCTATGGTGTAGACACCAATTGGTATGTTGATTCCGGTGCAACAACCCACATCACCCATGAGGTCGAGAAGGTCACCATGCATGAAAGATACCATGGGCATGATCAAGTCCATAATGCGGATGGTTCAGGTATGGAGATAAGCAATATTGGTCATTCAATTATTCCTTCCCCACATAAAGATATACATCTTAACAATATTCATCATTGTCCTAGTTCGTCCAAAAATCTTCTCTCCGTACATCGTATTGCCCTTGACAATCATGTTTTTCCAGAATTTCATCCATTTTTTTCTTGATCAATGATAGGTCACCAAGCAAATCCTCTACCTAGGTAGATTCATGGATGGGCTCTACCAATTGATTCCCAAAGTTAGCAGATTCAATAAACAAGTGTGTAGTTCCATTAGACTCTCCTTAGAGAGATGGCATGCACATAGGCCACCCTTCTTTTTCCATTGTAAAGAAAATTCTTAGCAAAAATGAACTCTGAGTTGTTGGAGAGCATAATTCTGAAACATTTTGTGATTCTTCCCAAAGAGCTAAAAGTCATCAGTTGTCATATCCTGTCGTAACTAGTGTTTCTACCAAACCTTTACAACTCATATTATCTGATGTATGGGGTCCTGCCCCTATTTTTGTTTGTAGACATGCCAATTATGTTAGCTTCATTGATGATTGTAGCAACTGTACTAGGATATACCTTCTCAAGAAACGATGTGATGTGTTTCATGTCTTTCAAAACTTTCAAGCACTTCTTGAAAAAAAATTGATAGAAAAATTCTTGATGTTCAATGTGACTGGGTTGGTTGAGGGAGTCTTGGACTAGGGGGTATCCGGATAGCCGAACTATATATTTTGGCCGGACTGTTGGACCGTGAAGATACAAGACTCAAGACTTCGTCCCGTGTCCGGATGGGACTCTCCTTTGCGTGGAAGACAAGCTTGGTGATCCGGATATTAGATCTCTTCTTTGTAACCGACTCTGTGTAAACCCTAGCCCCCTCCGGTGTCTATATAAACCGGAGGGTTTGGTCTTTATAGACACAATCATAATCATCATAGGCTAGCTTCTAGGGTTTAGCCTCTACGATCTCGTGGTAGATCAACTCTTGTAATACTCATATCATCAAGATCAATCAAGAAGGAAGTAGGGTTTTACCTCCATCGAGAGGGCCCGAACCTCGGTAAAACATCGTGTCCCTTGCCTCCTGTTACCATTAGCCTTAGACACACAGATCGTGACCCCCTACCCGAGATCCGCCGGTTTTGACACCGACATTGGTGCTTTCATTGAGAGTTCCTCTGTGTCGTCGCTGCAAGGCTCGATGGCTCCTTCAATCATCAACAACAACATGGTCCAGGGTGAGACTTTTCTCCCCGGACAGATCTTCGTGTTCGGCGGCTTCGCACTGCGGGCCAATTTCACTTGGCCATCTGGAGCAGATTGACAGCTACGCCCCTGGCCATGAGGTCAGGTTCGGAAACTTGAAGTACACGGCCAATATCCGCGTAGACTTGATCTTCGACGGACTCGGACCTACGCCAGGAGCGCTGAACAGTCACGACGAGCACGGCTTAGACCTGTTGTCTGACAATACTCGGGATATCGCACCTGCAGGAGCTCCAGACCTAAATCCGGGGCAGATCACGCCGTCCGAGGACGGGCGGATGGACCCTGCCCCGGAGGCCGCACACTCATCGGCGGTAGAGCCGAGCACCGGCTTCACCCCCAAGGAAGCCTGTGACACCGGACCCCCGGACTCGTGTCCGGCTGTAGGTTCCAGTCCGCGCACCCCCGAGCCCGCCGAATCTGGTTGGGCTCCGGTAATGGAGTTCACCGCTGCGGATATCTTCCAGCACTCGCCCTTTGGCGACATGCTGAACTCATTAAAGTCTCTCTCTTTGTCAGGAGACTCTTGGCCGAACTATGTCCGGCTCGAGTGGGAAGCAGGCGACGAGGGAATTCGTTGCCCACCCACCACCCACTTCATTGCCACGATCGATGATTTGACCGACGTGCTTGACTTCGACTCTGAAGACATCGACGATGTGGACGACGATGTAGGAGAAGAACAGGAACCACCGCCCACGGGGCGCTGGTCATCCACACCCTCATATGATATATATATGGTGGACACTCCCGAAAGAAACCAATGGCGATGAGGCAATGGAGGATAACCCCTCAAGGAAGAAGGCAAACTATGAACGTCATCAGCGCTGCCCCAAGCCCCGCCACAACAATACCGGCACAGGAGTCAAAAACAATTTGGATGGTGCCGTAGATGAATACAATCCCGATCAGCCTGCCTTCGAGCAGGCCGGACAGGCGATGGACGGATACTTGGAGAGGGACAACTACATGCCACCCTCCGAAGACGAGGTGAGCCTCGGCGACCATGAATTCGGCGTGCCTGAGGATCCCGCGGAACAAGTTCGCTTTAAGCGACGACTTATGGCCACGGCGAAAAGCCTGCAAAAGAAGCAACAACAGCTCAAAGCTGACCAAGATTTGCTCACAGACAGATGGACCAAGGTCCTGGCAATCGAGGAATACGGACTCGACCGCCCCGCCAAAAGGAAACGCGAGGCAGCATCCACAAACCTCGACGCAACAGTTATATGCATCACAAAAATAATGATGACGACCAAGACAAGGGAGTTGGTGCCGGATTCCGCGGCCCCCAATCCGGTCAGCGGAGAAAGAACAGCTCAGGCCCATCCGGCCCGGGCATCATACTCGACCAACCATGTCAAATTCATGGTACCCCTAGAGTGGCGGCCAAGCACACCAATAGAGAATACCGGATCCTCAAAACAAAATGGCCAGTCGTGTGCCAGAAACAATGAAAGGAAGTCTCAAACAACGAGAAGCCGACCAGACATGGCGAGGTCAAAGGAAGATCCTCCACAGTATAAAAATATGCTGATCATCTCCAATCACATTGACCGTCCGGACAACATTAACCATAGTAAATTAATTGCACTTACCATCGATCCAATAGTTTGTGGGTTCCATCTCACAGGAGCCCCTATGGGCATAAACCCATCAATAGCATCTTCTAAAAGATTCTAGGTGCAAATGCCAAGTTTTACAGGCCCACCACCCTAGTGGTTGTCTTCGGATCACCAAACAAATACCATGCTGAAGAGTAAGTCTTCGACATTGTCCCCTTATACAGTAACTACCATACACTATCGGGACGAACCGCGTTGGCTAATGCGGTACAACATCAGGCCAAACCCACGTGGCATGGTCACAATTATGGGCAAGGCCGCACTCCACCCTAACAGTGAAAATTACACCACCGCTGATATAGCAAGTTGTGCCCGTTTATCGAACTTTGATTCGGCAGCCAACCACCCGGACACCAATTGAGGAGTCCGAGCTATTTTACGGCATTATAACCTGGCTCGACCAGGCCCCGATCAGGCACACGCGGTTCAACCACCATATGGCATGCAACTGCCTCTAAGCATTTGCCTTTACAGACTGACTTTTGCACATAACAGGACTGGCAACACGGAATCAGCCCAGGCGCACAAGGCGGGAACACTTAAGTACCCCAGCCCCCCCAAGGAGATGGTCCGGCCACGACAGGTTCAGCCAACACACCTCTTTTCATAAGCATAAACAGTACTCATATGCATAGACATGTCATTCTACTACAATACGTAGACTTAAATAACACTTACCGACGGTCGTTCCCCATTGATGCCTTTTTCGTCATAAACGGCACTAGTACATCATGTTATGCCCCACTATGCCAGGGGCTTCATAGTACTCATAATATGGCAACAAAGTTCGACCACCTTTTCGGTCGATCGGCACCCCGAACTTATAGCACTATATCACTACTAGGGAAAACGTTATACACAGAGATATAGCATTAGCGTTGGTCAAAACTCGGCGCTAGTGCTACTTAGTAGTAGCGCTTGTTGCAAAACCATGCTACAACCATTGTTTTAGCAGTAGCGCGTCTTCACAGAAAAGCGCTACTACTAAAATTCCCTCACTATTGCCGGTAGGCTAGGAATAGTAGTAGCGGTTCTTCAGAAGCACGCTACTGCTAAAAACATAGTAGCGCGTTTATGCTGTAGAGCGCTACTGCTATAAAAAAGAAAATAAATAGAAAAATAAGTAGAAAAGTAAATAAAAATGAAAGAAACAGAAAAAGGAGAAATGAAAAAAAGAAAAAAATAAAGAAAACAAAAGAAAAAGAAAAATAAAACAGAAAGGGATAGCTGTAGCACGTTTCTCTAGAACACGCTATAGCTATCTTAGCTATAGCGCGTTTCGGCAAAATGCGCTACTGCTAGTTTGACTAAAATCCCGGCAGCCCGGGCTCAAAATTTCGCTAAGTCCTTTCCCCCTCCCTACTCCCCCCCTGTCCCCCAACTGCTCCATTGCTGCCGTCGCCCTGCCGCCTTCAACCACACCGCCACCGCCCGAGGCCGCCTTCGACCACACCGCCACCGCCCGCCGCCTTTGACCACACCGTCGCCGCCCGAGGCCGTCGTCGACCTCACCGTCGCCTCCCTCGAGCTCGCCGCCGCCACCCTCGACCTCACCGTCGTCGGCTGAGCCAGAGCCTGCCCTCGCCGCCGACCGTAAGGCTCTGCCTCTCCTGTCCCCTGCCCTCCTCTCTCTCTCTGTTAGGGAAATTCATATATATGTTGATACTGTGTTGATGTTCATATGAACCCTAAGTGTTCATATGAACCCTAGATTTTTTAGGGCAGTAGGCATTTTATAACATTTAGGAAAAATGATTAGCAATTTTTTTAGGAAATTAGCTAGGGCAATTTTTATGAAAATGCTTAAACAGTAATTCCATTTAGCTTTAAACTAATAGAGGGTATATAAATAATAGTAGCATTTAGATTTAAATTAAAAGAGGCTATAAACAAAAAACACTTAGCTATAAAAAAAATATTTGGACTACGGACCTGAATTTGTTCCAATTTCATTCAAATGAAATTTGAATTATTTGGACTATGGACCTGAATATTTTTGAAGAAATCGGGTGTAGGTACTAAGGTCTTGCTGTGGAAATTTTGGTGAGGTCAGAAGGGTTAGAGAAAATGTAGTTCCTAGACTTTTAACTTTAGACAAAAAACAAAAGTATTTAGCTATAAATAAAAAACAGTAGCTATGGCATTTAGCTATAAACAAAAAACATAATTGTTTTTCTTTTCAAAAACTTGGTCGAACTAATTGTTTCTATGTAAACAAAAAACAAGATTGTTTTTATATGATATATGTCATTGATGTTCATTTGCATATTCCATTATTGTTGATTATATCTTTTCATTGAAGTGGCCATGTTATATGCAAATTCCTCAATAGTGTTTGCTCATGTTATATCTTTTCATTGAAGTGGTTCGATTGTGCCCAAGTGGCTTTGTTGTTTCCAGGGAATGAAGCTGAGTGGCCTATGTTTTGCCGGAATGTTGATTCATTTCTGTTCCGGCAAATTTCAGGTTCTCGATTTGTCCACTTTTTAGCAAAGGTCGTGCCGGCATTTTCCGTGAATTTCAGCATGACTTGTGCTACAAACTAGGACATATTGAGTGGCCGGGATTTGCCGCACTAGGAAGGAGTCAACGTTCCTGCAAAACAATAGGCCTTTTTTATGTCATTATTCATTTTATTAGGTCTAGAATTTATTGACTAGATTTAATCATAGTAAACATGGCTAGCAACGATGAAGGACAGGGTTCTGGTGATTGCGACGACGTCTACCGGGCGGCAGACGAATTTTTTAGCCTTGTCGACGATCAACCGTTGTTGTTGATGGGACCACCGCTGGCATCGTGGACTGAGACCAACACGCAGACCGGTGCTGAGACTGAGACCGGCGCTGAGACTCAGACCGGCATCGAGACCGGCGCTGAGACTGAGACCGGGGCTGCCTCGGGGAGCGGAGCCGGTGTAGAACCGAAAGCAAAGAGGCAACGGCTTCCTAACAAACTCAGGACTACTAGACTGTTGGTCACGGAGGTGGACGACAGCAATTTTGAGCCAAAGGAACCCGAGGAAGCGCGCTCGTGCTATGACAATCAAATAGGCTGTATCGTACGGACAACCGCCACCATCAATGATGAGAAACTACAGAAGATAGAAAATATGAGGAGCTCCCTCTTAAAGAAGTTTCACCAGATATTCTTGTTCCCGGACCGGAATGAGAAGGATTATGAAGATCCAGATGTGGACCCGACAATGAAGAAGATAAACAAACACGCCATGACCAAGTTTAGCGACGCGTTGGCCGCCTGGAAAAATCG
The DNA here is from genome assembly GCA_021605145.1 of Aegilops bicornis. Taxonomy (NCBI): domain Eukaryota; kingdom Viridiplantae; phylum Streptophyta; class Magnoliopsida; order Poales; family Poaceae; genus Aegilops; species Aegilops bicornis. The sequence continues at coordinate 26,369,124 of CM038670.1, forward strand.
AGTGAAAGCAAAGATCATCGACAAGAAGGAACCCTACTCCGAGATTGTAAATGATAAACCGACAATCACGGAAGAGCAGTTTCAAATATTCAAGGAGGCTTGCGAGGCCGAAGCCGCAAAAAAAAGTCTAAGTACATGAAGGGGCTTCAAGAGAGGAACATTGGGAGCCACCACCTCGGAAGCCGTGGTTATGGCGGAAAGAGTTCATGAGACTGCTGGTAATTTTAGTTTCTGATCAATTCGACTGCACACGTTAGTCATATTTGTAAACGATCCTTGTGCCTTTTGCAGAGAGAGCAGCATAGGATTGCGGCCGAAAGCGACTCGCCGTCTGAGGCATTGGCGAGGCCCAAGTGGGACACTCCATTCAACCGGGCGTTGAACATATTGAAACGACAACCGGTGGATACTCGATCGTCGTATGGACGCGTGCACGGTGTCGGAGACGGCGCCACGTGGAAGAAGTACTACCGTGAGACCACGGAGGAGAGAAAGGAAAGACGGAGGTTAACTGAAGAAAACATTGACAAGAAGGTTGAGATTGCGGTTGAGAAGAAATCATCTCAGACAGTCGCAACAGCGGTAGCTGCCGCAAAACAGGTCGTTGCAGATTTGTCTACTTCCTTGGTTCCGGCCATTTTCACTTGGACAAGGCAAAATCCAAAAAAAAATGCAGAGGACTTTCCCCTTGCTGACTTCTTGGGGAGCAGCTCGACTAGCGTTGCACCAGCACCTGCTCCCGCACCTGCTCCCACACCTGCTCCTCAAGACTGCTCCCGCACCTGCTTCCCGCAGACTGCTCCCTGACAGCTCCCCGTGACTGCTCCCGGACCTGCTCCCGCACAGGCTCCCGCACCGGACGTGCTCGGCGGTGCTTCGTCTTTGGCTCAGCTCGACGCCCTCACGGTATCTGTCACACCGGCCCCCTTCAATATAAATGTATAATCTCCCATTTTCGTTGCCTTTCGGATGTCTCACATCGCAGACTTTTCTTTCCAGGCCGACGAAACCCCGTGCACCATATTGTACACCATCGGCGACCAGAAGGTGGACGTGGGGAAGGCGACGATAATGGAGCCGAAGGAACCATTGTTCCACAGCCGGCCGATCCCCCCGAACATCTTCAAGGTTTCCGTGGCCAGTGTCAAACCGGGCCACGAGAATTTGCCTCCTCTAATACTAGTGGCGAATGACGACGAGACCCCGCGGCGGCTTGGTGATTGTTGCAATGGGTGGGTCTTGTTGTCGCCAAAGAGTCTGTTTCATCTGGAGGCGGCCGGGAGCACACCCACGAGCACGCGGCCTGAGCAAGGTATGAACATCAACACCCCACCAACCCAATTAGCGTCGGGTGTCGGGTTGGGTGATAGCGGACGGGGTAAGGAGGAGGCTCCATTAGTCGCTGATGACGTCGCCATGGATGAGGATGAGGATGACGATGGTGCTGAACAGTATGTTTATACTGGCGCCTCCTCAGGTTTGAGCGTCATGAGTCGGTGCCTGAATTGCCGTCTCAACGTATTATGGACGACCTTCCGGTAGTAAAGAAGTCTAGGAAGAGAGCGAGGAAAGGCAAAAAAGCTGATTCTATGATCCAGCCGCCTCAGCAGCCTCGGCTTCAGGACCGTATAGATATCCCCGATGCGAATAAATGGCATATCCCAGTCAACCAATCCAACCCGCAATAGCGCTACGGGCCAGATTCGGCGACCTAAGGAGACTTAATGACGAGGTGTTGTGGGTAGAGAAAGGCCTCATCGCCTCGAAAGATCTAGGATACCCACTCTACGTGGTTAACGTTCCGCGGCAAATGCCGTACGTCGACTGCTTCCCCGCGGATAAGTTCTTCCTCCGAATCGATTACATATTCGACATGTTTCACGTGAAGAAGCTGGATTTTACGTTTGTCCGCCTTTATGCCTTGCACATGAACTACATCATCGGGGTTGCGCAGATACCTCATATATTTGTCGCCAATTCGCATACTACATGCACGAGGGCTTCTTGGGAGTCTGCGCAAAGCACGGTGAATACGCCGAGGATTACATCCTCAGTTTTACGCCGCCAATAAGGACAAGGAGGCGATTCTCGTGCCTTATCATCCCGTGTAAGTCATCCGCGCTGCTATCCTTCCTTCGATTTCAATCATTCATTTGCACGGTGGAGGCTAATTAATTTGAGGTGTACTTATTTTACGCAGCGGCGGGAGCGCCGTCCTCATCATCCTGTACCACCGATTTGTCACAGCCCTAGAAATCTTCTTGTAATTAGTGGCATTGCATCCATGCATCACTTTCATTTTCAATTAAACTTGAAATGGGGACTGACCAAACCCTAGCACCAAACGAATTCAAATAGGCTCAAATAAAATCACTTCCAAGAAACCCAATCTTCTTGTTATTAGCTAGCTAATAGAGAGAAGTGTCCTCTCTTATATCTTCGTCCTTGGTTTATCAACACTGCTGCTATGTTCATTTCACCCGCTGATATAACATGCTCATGCATGCTCGCATCATACATCACCATATATAATAACAAGTCCTACTAATCATGCATCATCATACAACTTCTACTCGTTATTAATAATAAGTCATACGATCATCATCCTCATAGTCATCGAACCCAACCCTACATATTTGTTCTTAGCACATGATGATCAGTATCAGGTAGGACCTAATTAAACACCCTTAATGTAAAATAGCATAAAACAATATAGACCCTGACTCTCCATTATGAAGAATGAAGATCATCCTGTCTCCAATTCTTGCGCTTCGCTTCTCTTTGCTTCCAAGAAGCTCCTTACGACTGTCCATACATTTTTTCCATTCTTTGATTGGCATGTCTCCACTTCTTTTAGAAATCCGGTATGGACAGTTGAGATTCATAGGATGACCTGGATATCACTACTAGGGAAAAGCCTATACACAGAAAGTTACTAGCAGCGAGGGTTAAAAACCCTCGCTACTGCTACTTACCAGTAGCGCAGGTTTTTAAACCTCGCTACTACTAAGTTGATAGCAGTAGCGCGGGTTTTTAACCCTCGCTACTACTAAGTTGATAGCAGTAGCGCGGGTTTTTAACCCTCGCTACTACTAAGAGGTCTCTACCGTGCCCCCCGGGACATGCCATAGTAGTAGCGCGGGTTTTTAAAACCTCGCTACTACTAAGTTTGATAGCAGTAGCATTGGTTTTTAGCCCTCGCTACTACTAAGTGGTGCCATAGTAGTAGCGAGGGTTAAAAACCCGAGCTACTACTAAAGGTCCCATTTTCAATCTCTACCACACCCCCTGATCGCCTTTTCAGTTTTAAAAAAATAAAAGAAAATGATGAAAATGTCAAAAAAATAAAAGAAAATAAGTTTCCCATGTGATATGTGGTCTGGTTGTTGGGAAAATTTGCAAATATGAATTTCGACTTTATTTGCAAAATCTCTCGAGAATTTGTAAAAATGGGCATAACTTTTGCATACTAACTCGGATGAAAAAGTTTTTTGTATGAACAATCATCTACTCAAAAAGTTACATCCAAATTTAATAGAAAACCCCGTTACGGGGCTTTTAAGATCTAGAGTGGAAAAAATCTTCAAAAACCTAACAGAAAAAAGTTACGGGGCTTTTAAGATCTAGAGAGAAAAAATCGAAAAAATTTCAAACTGTGTGGTCAAACTGTGGTCAAACGATGGTCAAACTAATTATTCTAGAATATTAGTGTTACTAAATAATTATTTTAGTTTTTTTGAATTTTGGTCAAATCTGGTCAAACTATGGCCAAACTGTGGTCAAACTATGGTCAAACTAATTATTCAAGAAATATTAGTGTTACTAATTTTTGAGAACAATAGTTTCAAACTCAAATAGTGAAATGTGTGACTTCATGCTCAAGCTAAATTCCTGAGGTTAATAGGATTGACATCTTACTATTGTCAGGAAAACAACAAGTGCAGACTTGGAAACGAGGGAGAATAGAACCCGGAAGTTAAGCGTGCTTAGGCTGGAGTAGTGAGAGGATGGGTGACCGTCCGGAAAGTTAGATGATTTGAAATGATGAGGGGTGATTAGAGATTAAATTGAGCAGTGATGAGGGGTGATTAGAGATTTGAGGTTAAAATAATTCAGAAATTTGAAAATTAGGGCAAAAAATCGAAATATTTTTTCGAAAAAATTCAAAAAAAACTCGCGCTGGTAGTAGTAGTAGCGGGTTTTTACCCACGCTACTACTAAAGGACGTAGTAGTAGCGCGGGTGGCACCCGCGCTACTGCTATACGTTAGCTGTAGCGCCTTATTAGTAGCGCCGGCCCCCGCGCTACTAATAGGCCCAAAACCCGCGCTGCTGCTAGGCTTTTCCCTAGTAGTGTATATGTTCAAAACATGAAGGCTGCCATTCTCATACATCAAATGAGGCACACAATCCTCTGGGATTCTCTGTTGAAATACATAGTAATAACTTCGTAGTTAGCAATGATGTACTAGTTTTAGAAGTATGCAAAAAGATGCACGGATGTCGTAATAGTAAAAAATCTTACCCGGGTATCTCCATGGTAGTTACCGTAGTTAAACACGTGCACTAGTGGCACATATTGACCATAATGTTGATGAGTTCGATTCTAGACATTGTAATTGTCAAGATCAGTACAAAATGCGATCAGATGATTTTTCTCCTTATAAAAGTTAATTCGGAGCCATCGGTGTAGTGGGTTTTGTCTACCATCTTCCGCACATTCTTTGAACAATCAAAATAAGCTGTCAATGGAAATAAGCTGTCAACTATTTGAAATAAACAATATAAATTACTTAATAACTATGTTAAGCTCACATGGGGGGAGAATTGGACACTACTAGGAAAAGGGCTATAGATAGGACTGATTCTAATGGCGCACCAGGTAAGTAGTGCGCCACTACTATATACTAATGGCGCACCGGTTGCTCGTGCGCCATTAGTGTGGAAGACACTAACTCTCACGGTGCGCCACTACTATTGATTTTTTTCTCATTTTTCCATACAAACTAATGGCGCATGGATGGCAAAGTGCGCCATTACTAGGTAGAAATAGTAATGGCGCACGACTAAGACAGTGCACCATTAGTATATAATTTTTTTTTACTTTTTTTCAAACCTACTAATGGCGCACTATGCCAAAGTGCGCCATTAGTAGTTTAAACTACTAATGGCGCACTGTGCCACGGTGCGCCATTATCATAAAAATTATTTTTTTACTTTTTTGCAAAACTACTAATGGCGCATGTCTCTGTGGTGCGCCATTAGTATGTTGGGTTACTAATGGCGCATGGCTTAGTGGTGCGCCATTAGTAACCTGGGACCAGCTAGATATTTTTGGACAGCCACACCTACACACTCATTTTCCCACTTCATTCCCCCCACCTCCTTCTCTAAGCTTGTCGGCTGCCTCCTCCTCCTCACGTCATTTGCACCATAGATTCCTCAAAATTAAGTGGTGAAATTAACTTTTTTGATAGGTAAGTAAGGGAAAGCTATCTTCATGTTGCAGATCTATTTTTTTTCTCCCTAGCTCGCTCCAAGAACGTGCACATGCACTTTTTGTGGCCTAGCTAGATCTATGTATGTTTGTGGTGTTGCTTGTGTTTGTAGTGTTGCATATATGTTTGTGTTTGCAGGTACCGGTATTTGAAATGCAATAGTTGCCAATATTTTGCCGGAATGTTGATTCATTTCCGCTTTCAAGTAGAATTTTGGCACTATGCATTATTTTTTGTCCTATTTTTAGGAAGGTCATGCCAAATTTTTTCTTGGTTCTTAAATATCGTTTTGCTCTACCCTGCAGGCGACCATGGTCCGCACGATGACCGAAGGCATCGTGAATAGGTTTTTGAGCTCCGCGAAGGCCGAGATGCTTCAAAAGAACGAGACGGAGATAAGCTGTCCATGTCGAAGATGCAAGCTGAAGAGCCTTATTGCGGACCCGGATTCCGGGCAGGTGCGGGACCACCTGCTCTTGCGTGGTTTCATGGATGGCTATCGGTGGCAAGGTGATGAAGATGACTATGAAGTCTTCCATGGGGGCCGGGCAAGAAATGAGGAAGGGCAACAAGACAACCACCACGGCGAGGGCGGGCGAGAAGACGAAGAATCTCCAGGACATGATCACGACGGTGATGATGTACACAATCATCATATAGAAGATGTCGTACATGATGATGAGGAAGATCAAGATGAAGGGCATGATCATGAAGATGAAGATGCCGGAGCAGACGACGATGGAGGCTGGGTGCAGGACCCTCATATTCAAGAGCTGCTTCGCAAGCAGACGGATAACGCAAGAGCTGCCGCCCGAGAGAAAGCCAAGCTGGATCAATTGGAGATAGACGCGGTTACTCCATTGTATGAAGGATGCAGGCCCGAGGATACCCGCCTGAAAGTAACGCTCATGGCTCTGGAGATGAAGGTAAAACACAAAATGACCGACGATGCTTCGACGAGAACATGTCATTCGCACGAACGTCTTCCCAAGGGGAACAAGTGCCCGACCAGTTTCGAGGAGGCGAAGAAAATCGTGTGTCCTTTGGATTTACCGCACATGAAATACCATGTGTGCATGAACAATTGCATCATTTATCGGGACGAGCAAGCGGAGTCTACCATATGTCCGGTGTGCGGCGTCACTCGATACAAGAAGAGGAAGAAAGCTCCTCGAAAATCGGTGTGGTACTTTCCGATCACTCCTCCTCGTCTGTTGGTGAATGTGGATGATTTTTTTATCCTGTGAACTCATTGTACTGCTACAAGAATTTGGTATCATCATGGTGTAATTTTGTTAACATTCTGGTTTTGTTAGATAGTGGCTACACTAATCTAGAGTGATACAATTTTCCTGCCCATTTGCTATCATCGTGTTCAGTGTATACAGTTATAACATCATGTGGGTTTTTTAAGTCTGTTTACAGCTCATGTGGGTTTTAACATCATGTGGGTTGGTGAATGTGGATGATTTTTTTATCATGTGAACTTGAATGTTGCAATGTTGTTTTCTTCAGAGGCTACTGTCAAAAACTTGAGCAAAGATAGGCCCTTGAGTTTGCCGGAATGTCGATTAACTTCCGTTCGGGCAAATTCGGGTACTCCATATGTCCTATTTGCAGCAAAGGTCATGCTAAAATTTTCCGTGAATTTTAGCATGACTTTGCTAAAAATAGGACATATGGGGTACTTGAGACTAATGCATGGGCCGGGGTATCTTAGTACTTAGTTAAGTAGGATCAACTGCCCTGCCATTCTTGCTGCATTAAACCATAGGTGGCAATAGAGCCAAGTGATTAGGCCCAACTTAGAATTCTCCTTAGCATCGATAGACCCTAGATGATAAACCCAACATAGGTGGCAATAGAGCCAAGTGATTAGTGCCAAGTGATTAGGCCCAACCTAGGGTGCCTCGGCATCGATAAACCCTAAATGATGAAGACTTAACTTGGCTGCCCGGATGCCTCGGTGTCGATGAGAACCTAAATGATGTACGCTTAGGCTTTTAGGGTGCCTCGGCGCCGACAAACCCTAAATGATGAAAGCTTAGGCTTTTAGGGTGCCTCGGTGTCGACAAACCCTAAATGATGAGACCATGATCTTGTTCCTTGACAATAACCAACTTTTGGACCAAACTTTTTTCCTATTTAGAGCGAAACATGGCCCACAACGATGAGGCCGGTGGTTCGGGCGGCAAGCAATTCTGGGAGCTGTCCCAAGAGATGGAGGAACAACCCCACCGCTATGAGGACGCCGCGGAAGACATCGATCCTGATTACACAACCCCTAGTGGCGTCGGGGATGACACCACTGATGGTGTCGCCGAGGATGCCACCACTGATGATGGCGGCGCACACACAGATGGCAGTCAATCGAAGAAGCAAAGGAAGGACCGGAGTCCGAATGCGCTCCGCACCTTCAAGGAGGAATTCACTCAAGTGGACTCCGACGGGAATCCAATGGAGCCCAAACATATAGTCAAGGGGTACTTGGTTCAGCTCGGGTGGATTCTCCGGAGCACCGTCTCGATCAACACCGAGAACATTAGGCATAAGGACCGAGGTAACTTGCGCAACCTCCTCTTCACGAAGCTGCACAAACGATACAAGTTCCCCATCGAATTTAAAAACACACGCCTCTCAGGGAATAAAGTGAACAGTGCCGCCCTCACGAAGATGAGCACGGCCCTGTCTACTTGGAGAAGCGCGGTGAATAAAATGATTGATAAAGGTGATAGTTATGAGAAGATCAAGGCGAAATATCCTTTGATGAGCGAAGATGAGTACAAGGAGTTCAAGATCAAGTGCTCGACCAGTGCAACCTCCGAATCAAGTCAGTGGGGGAAAGAAATGCGGGAGTTGAACTTAGGGGAACACAAACTCGGTCCGGGCGGTTACAGAGTGGCGGAGCCTAAATGGGACAAGGAGGACGCGGAGCGTGCCGAGCAAGGCCTACCGCCCCGCTTCGAGAAATACAGCGGTAACAAGCAGACCAGGAACTATGTCAGGGCCCAGTACAAGGAGGACCCGATAACAAAGGAGCTTACCACGGATCCGAAGACCAGGGTGCTGGAGCTTGTTCTGGTAAGGAATACACCCAAGCGTAATTAGCTCCATATGGTTGCACTCTAACTAATCCCCAATATTTCTAAATGGTTCACGTTCCTTTCGCAGGAAACTGAAAGCAGTAGCGCGGGGTCATCTCAGAGCGCCCCTTCCGACAGCCCTTTAAATAGGGCGTTGAACATAATGAAAAGCAAGGATAAGCTCACTAAGACGACATCAGCTGGTTGTGTGGCCAGCAAAGGCTTGTCCACAAAATGGGGGTCATACTATACCGCTGGTGTGCGGAAGGAGAAAAAGGCCAGCTCGGAAAGCCAGACGCGCGAGGTTGAAGCACTCAAGGCACAAGTGGCGCGGATTCCGGAGCTTGTCCAAGAGCAAGTGGAACAACAATCGGGAACGAAGCTCAACGCCATGGTGCCTACGTTGATTCATGGGTCGACGACGTGGATTGCGGGCGGCCAATGTGGGCCTCCCGATTCCCTTTTCACGGCCAAGAACTTCAGACAACAGCAGGGCGGCGCCATTGGTGTCTCCGGTGGCGCCATTGGTGTCTGCGGCGGAGGCGGTATTCGTGTCTCCAGCATCGGCACGGGCATTGGAGCTTAATGCACCCGGGTGTACGCCGGCCGGCACCTCGCCAGCAAGCTCCCCCTCCGTCAGTTGCATGCCCGCCGTTGGCGGTGCCTCGACATTAGCGGAGCTCGTCGGCATCACGGTAACTAACCCTCTCGGCCGATGACTTCATCTCCTTGCCTTCGACTAGGCATCCTTGACGCCCTGTACATGTTTTCGCAGGGCACCGCCGACGTTCCTTGCACTCTTCTGCACTTCGTGGGTGCCGAGTTGGTCGATGTCGCCAAGGGCAGAATCGTTCAACCGGGCAACCGCATGTTCCACGGTAATCCGATGCCACCCACAGTGTATAGGGTTGAAGTGGTTCGGGTGCTGCCAGGCTGCGACGAGCTGTTACCTTCGGTTCGACCCGCTGGGGCCGACGAAGAAGATGAGATGACCCTCAGCGCCTGCGTAAACTGTCCGCTGCTTTGGCCGAAGAGACAGATTCGTTTGGGGGCGGGGGACACCACCCCACAGACAAGACAGCCATTCGTGCCGGCGCCAAGCCATGGCATGAACGCCGCAATGCTACCGGACCTGCCGGACATCCCTATGTCGGACATCCCTATGGCACAGGGTCCGGACAGCCCTATGGCACAGGATCCGGATGACGACGACAACGACGACGGTACATTTACCAAAGTCGATAAGTACTTTGCCGAACATGGGTAAGCTGACGAGTTCTGCGGGCCTCTTTCTCAAGAACCCAACCAAGACGCACCGCAATCTAGCTGGTACGGCGGAGAAATCCAATTGCAATAGGCGCTGCGGCGTTCAGTTCTCCAGACGCCCAGCTCCGCCTTTCACCGAGCCTCGAGATAGCTGAGGTGCGAAATATTATCAGCCCCAACACGCCAAGAAAGCGGTCTGTGAGCAGAACTCGGTCCCATTACAGGAGATCAAGAAGAAGGGACGGAACGAAAGACTAACAAGGGCGCCGGTGCGAGCCAGCCGGCACCGAAGTTCGATCTGTGCTCGTGGATGGGCCACCTTCACCTAAGGATATCTCGAGGAGGGTGCATGTGGCGGGTAGGGCGATGCTACCGCCAAATATGCTGAATGCTGCAACCGGTGCTATGCGGAGTCTGCACGACAGTGTTCTTTCTTTGGAGAAGCGGCGTCGAGAGAGAATGATGTGGCATACCCGGTTTTCGTGGCCAAGGTGCCAGAGGGCAAGGGCTTTGCGGATGGCGACATCGGGGGTACGATCGTCCTGCGGTTTGATGACATCTTTGCTACGTTTAACCTTCATCCGCTGCACTACACCTTCGTTCGGCTGTTTTCTGAGTATGGAGATGCGATCATTAGAGACAAGACCCTGGACATCGTGATAGTTGACCCCTTCTACATGCGTGCCAAGCACTTGAACAATGCTGGGGACCGCCAACTTGCGAGTTCACACCTCGAAGGCGCCATTCTGGCAAACCCAGATAAGGATAACTTCCTTGTGGCTTACTTTCCCGAGTAAGTCATCCCTTAACCGCCCCGTAACATATGATTTCTTAGATTTTGATCGTTCTTTTTTTTCTAACATTCCGTGTTCTATGCAATGACACACATTGCACACTCATCCTCTTAAGCCCGAAATATTCCATGGCCACGTGTTTCGACCCGAACCGTAACTCCAAGATAGACTACACAAATGTCAAGAAAGTTCTTGATGATGTTCTCCCGGCTACGCCAAATCTGGAGGCACCTTCACCAGGGAAGTTTGTAAGTATGGCAAGCACATGTTCTCACACAATACGAAGTTCTGCTGTGTCAAGCAGCCGCCTGGCGGTCAGAAGGATGCCTACTACGCCCTCCATCACATGCGGGCGATCGTAAGGGACCATCATCAACTTCTGCTACCAGATAATCTCAAAGATTGGGCCGCGAGCTTGTCGGCAGTCCAGGACGCGGACCTTAGACAAGAATTCTTTCGCATCCAGTCGGAGTTTGCGGACATCATCCATCAAGATGTCCTTCATACCTCGGGGCAGTTCTTCGTCAGATATCAACCGTCCAACAGTGAGATAGATGAAACGCTACAAATGCAGGGTGACAACGACCGCGATTTCATGACCATCACGACAGACGGCGGCTTCATCCACGCTCCTGTCCGATGAGTCGAGTCGAAAGTAGTGATGTGTAGTTCTGAAACATTGATTAGCTCATGTTGTAATTAAACTTTAATGAATTCGTATGTCTCTTTGGTTTGGACAGTCGTTCAACTTAGATGTAATCGATGCTATTTATTAGTAGGACCATGAATCGTGCTATTAATGTCTTGCTTTTCTCTTTCGATCCTTTTGTTGCATACTTACATATTGCTTATGTATTGTCTGTTGTTTGGCTTGTGCATAGAGATGTCGTCGTATGTCGTGTACAAGGGTAAGGTTCCCGGAGTCTACAACGACTGGGAGGAGTGTCGGAGACAGGTTCACCGTTTCAGCGGTAACAGTTACAAAGGGTACACCACTAGGGCGGAGGCCGAATCTAGATATGCCCGCTATCTAGCGGGAGAGAAGGAGCGTTGGAGGAACCGGATGAGGACCAGTTTGATCGCGATGATGCTCATCGTGATGACCACAACTCTCTTTTATGTGATGGTAGTTTAGATGATCGATATCGACTTGTAATGTGAAGACAAACTCGATACTCGCGGTCTTGAGACTTGTAATGTTTTATCTTTGTTCGGTCTTTTGAATTCGGAGACTAATATGATGAATTGTATTCGGAGACTAATCTTCTATTGTATTCGATGAATCTGATGTTGTTGTGTGCTGCTGTCTATATTCTGTCCAATAATATATTTTGTAACCTGTGCAAAAATAAGAAAAACAAAAAAACCAAATATTCATACTAATGGCGCATCAAGGCAGAGTGCGCCATTAGTGTGACAAAGCACATGGTTACATATGGCCCCCCGGGAGGCATACTAATGGCGCATGGAGTTACATACTAATGGCGCACTGCCAGGTGCGCCATTAGTATACCAGATACTAATGGCGCACCAGTGGTGCGCCATTAGTAAAAAATTCTAATGGCGTGCTACTAATGGCGCACCGGTAGTGCGCCATTAGTAGGAAAAACCGGTGCGCCATTAGTAGGCCTTTTCCTAGTAGTGGGAGGTGTATCCACAAGGACCCAAATCGAAGGTCTCTCTTGCTCGATTGTAGGATCACCAAGATCCATCGTGACAAGCATACCCTCATCAAGACCATACATCTTGCAAAGTGCTTCCCAATTTTTGCAACCAAAATGGGTTACACTCTGAGTATTGTATAGCTTTACTTGAAAATCCACACCATGATGGGTACTTAGGATAATTTTTTTGGTTTCAAAACTTTCATGGTCTTCAAAACCCATCCTCTCCAAGACATAGCGTCTTGCAAAGCATGGGATAAGCTTGTCGAATTGGAAAAGATGAAAATATTGTCATGATTAAAATAGTTGAAGTCATGATTAATTACGAAAAAACTATTGTCGCTGCTATGCATCAGTATGAACATCAAAGCTCTTGTCGAGCTTAATGCTGAAGCGCCGATCTTCGTCTAGCTTAATGAACCTGTCGCAGATACCTTGGTCGTCGTGGCACCAGTCGCACTCCCCCGGGCGGTTTTCGTCGTCCGACATTTCCGGCCTATATTCATAATTCAAATGAAGGAGAACTTATCCAATATGAGCATTCAATAAGAAAAACTAAATCATAAAATAAGCAAAACCAAATCATAAACTAAAGTAGTATTCAAATTAGCATGCATTCAATAATTATAAGCAAAAGTACATCATCTCTTGGTGTTCGTACATCGTCGAATATTATCACTAATATAGCATCACTAATACAACTACAACCGTAGCGCCCGACGGGTATCGACGCGGGCGGTGGACAACCAAAGATAAGGAACCATCACAGGATCATAGCTCCAGTGAGATCCCTGAAGAACCTGACACGGTGACGTACCACCTCCGCGGTGTCCGGAAGCCTCGGCACCGTCACTGGCCCACGCGACCGCCACCAAACAAGGATCGGGTCAACAACGGGCTGCCTCCTCACCAACCTACGTCCCCCAGAAGGTAGCACCTCCCAATACCAGCCCGGCGGAGACCAGTCCCGAACATGGCCCTGATCAAGCAAGCCTCCACCACCAAGTCGACGACGACGAGGATGCGGGATAGGCATCGCCGACGTCGATGCGGGAACTACTTCTATATATAGTTAAATAAAGTAGTTTTATTTATTAAATCAACTATCTAGTTCAACTACTATACTAAGCATTTACTATAAATAAATAAAGTAGCACTTACTATAAATAAATAAAGTAGCACTTACTACAGACTACTTCCATATATAGTTAAATAAAGTAGTTTTATTATTTAAATCAACTATCTAGTTCAACTATACTAAGCACTTATTACTATAAATAAATAAAGTAGTACTTACAAAAAACAAAGTAGCACTTACTATATAGTACTTACTAAAAATAAACTAGTATTTTTCTAACTAATTATATTACCAAAAAAATCTAAATAAAATAGTAATTATATTTTTCTAACTAGCTAGTTCAATTATAGTACTTACTAATACAATCTAAATATCACCAAACATGCTATGAACAAATTAATAGAAAAAAATATCTATTAACAGAAAAAAATCTAACACAATATGAACAAATTAATTACACCAAAAAAAATCTATTAACAGAAAAAATCTAACACAATATGAACAAATTAATTACACCAAAAAAATCTATTAACAGAAAAAAAATCTAACATAATATGAACAAATTAATTACACCAAAAAAAATCTATTAACAGAAAAAATCTAACACAATATGAACAAATTAATTACACCAAAAAATCTATTAACAGAAAAAAAATCTAACACAATATGAACAAATTAATTACACGATCTAAATTAACATACTATGAACTACATCTCTAAATTACTACACATCTAAGTTGCTTCACGGCGAGGTCGACGGCGACGGCGACGGCGAGGTGCGGCGCGGGCGGCGACGGCATCGGGCGGGTGACGACGTCGGGCGGCGACGGCGCCGGGCGGACGGGCGGGCGACGGCCGGGCGGGCGCCGACGGCGTTGGGCGAGTCGGGCGACGACGCCGTGTGTCGGGAGATCGAGGAGGAGGAGAGATCAAGTGGGGATGCGGTTCTGAAATTTTCCTTATATAGCAAAGTCTTTGGTCCCGGTTCGTGGCTCCAACGGGACCAATGCACCTAGTCCCGGTTGGTGGCACCAACCGTAACCAAAGGCCTCTTTTCAGCAGCCCAAAGGCGGGAAGCAGAGCTTTGGTCCCGGTTGGCGCCACCAACCGGGACTAGTGGGCATTGGTCCCGTTGGAGCCACGAACCGGGACCAATGGTCAGGCCGATAATGGTGTGACACAAAAGTTTAGTCCCACCTCACTAGTTGAGAGGGGCGTGCAGTGGTTTATAAGCCCCACTGCCGCTCCCCTCTCGAGCTCCTCTCCGCTGCAGGCTTCCGGGCCTACTTACTACTGCTTTGTTCGATGGTCCCATCTTGGGCCACTGCGGGCCTGAATCCTGGCCCATGGTGGGTTTCTAGTCGTATCCAGGCCGTGGGGCCCAGTAGGAGGCAATTTTTTTCTTTACTTATTTATTTTATGGAGCTATTTTTTTAGTCCCACCTCGCCAAGCGAGAGGCACTCGCAGCTGTTTATAAGCCCCGAAAAGTGCAGAGACGATGAAGAAAAGGCTCAATGCTCACCTACACGTTGGTTCGCTTCAAGCCTTGAGGAATAGGGTAGACTGCACGGAGCTATGTGCAGTGCAGTTTACACTATTCCGAACGGCTTGAAGCGAATTAACTAGCATTGCGCCTCTTTTTTATTTTTAATGACTTATTACCACATAGAAATAAATAGAAAAAAAATAAATATAGCAGAAAAGAAAAAAACTATATAAAAAACTACTCAGAAATAAATAGAAGAAAAAATAGTTGTGATTAACTTTACTAAAAAATGAGCATAGATGCTTATTTTTAATGACTTATTACAACTCAGAAATAAAAAGAAAAAAAATAAATATAGCAGAAAAGAAAAAAAACTATATAAAAAACTATTCAGAAATAATTAGAAGAAAAATTAGTTATGATTAACTTTACTAAAAAATGAGCATAGATGCTTATTTTTAATGACTTATTACAATTCAGAAATAAATAGAAGAAAAAATATTTGTGATTAACTTTACTAAAAAATGAGCATAGATGCTTATTTTTAATGACTTATTACAACTCAGATATAAAAAGAAAAAAATAAATATAGCAGAAAAGAAAAAACTATATAAAAAACTATTCAGAAATAAATAGAAGAAAAAATAGTTGTGATTAACTTTACTAAAAATGAGCATAGATGCTTATTTTTAATGACTTATTACAATTCAGAAATAAATAGAAGAAAAAATAGTTGTGATTAACTTTACTAAAAAAAGAGCATAGATGCTTATTTTTAATGACTTATTACAACTCAGAAATAAAAAGAAAAAATAAATATAGCAGAAAAGAAAAAAAAACTATATAAAAAACTTCTCAGAAATGAGCATAGATGCGCTTATAGAGAAAATTCAACCTAAATTCATAATAAATTTCTACTAACTTCAGAGAAATCCAGTATGAATTTAGGTTAAATTCCCTGTATAAGGGCATCTATTTTCATTTTGAGAGGAGCTCAACATGGCAGAGAGCTTATAAACCGGCCTGATTCCCCTTCGGTTGGCGAGGTGGGACTAAACTCTGGCCGCAACGAGGACCAACCCTTTAGTCCCGGTTGGTGGCATGAACCGGGACTAATGGGCAGCCTTTGGTCCCGGTTCAAGCCACCAACCGGGACCAATGGTGGTGGGCCAGGAGCGAGGGCCAATGGTCCCGGTTCGTCCCACCAACCGGGACCAATAGGTCCAGACGAACCGGGACCAATGGCCCACGTGGCCCGGCCAGCCCCCGGGGCTCAGGAACCGGGTCCAATGCCCCCATTGGTCCCGGTTCTGGATTGAACCGGGACTAATGGGCTAGATCGGCCTGGACCATTGGCCCCTTTTCTACTAGTGCTAGGCTTCGGGGAAGGGGCCTCTGGAGGCGTCTCGCTCTCCAGGGCATCTGAGCTCAGCGAATCCTCCGATGAGGACTGTCCGGCGTGGGACCTCGCCGGGCTGCACAAAATATGGCGACAGTTAAACTACTACATTCTAATGACCTCAGACACGTAGGTGTGTTCGGATTTCGTATACTCATGACTTTACCAGGGGCTGGGCCCTAGGATCCCACTCCGGACTGCTATAGGCAGCCGTGGTGGACGCCTCCGGGAGGGAACCTTTCCCACTCTTTGGCGAGTCGGCCTCCAGGGATGAGGAAGCCGTCCTTTTCTTCCCACCCCCTGTGGGGGACTAGTCTTCTTCCTCCTCCTCTTCGTCTTCGGAGGAGGGATGGTCGCTGGAGTCTTCGGATTTTGTGTCCGAAGCGTCGCGGCGACGGAGGCTACTCCGGGTCTTCTTGACCTTCTTGGAGGCCTCTTTCTTTGACGCCTCGTAAGGCGTTGGGACCAGCATCTTCGTCAGAAGAGGTCCTGCCGGTTCCTCCGGCAGCGGGGCCGGACAGTGTATCCGCCCCACCTTTTTCGTCCATTCCTATGATTATTGTAGAAAGCATGATAAAAGCGTCTCCCTCGGGGCATGCCAGCTAAAACATGGATGGACAGAGCACAGCAATGACTTACCGGACTTGCAGAGCGGGATAGTTATACCCGCGGTCCTCGGCGGAGCCCGGCCACGGTTTGCCGGACTTGAAGAGCACCTTCCAGATGTCCTTGTGGGAGGAGCTGTAGAGCTCCCGTTGGGTCTGGTGCTCGGCTGGGTCATATTCCCACAAATTGCAGGCTCGACGCTGGCAAGGGAGAACCAGGCGAACTAACATCACCTGGACTACGTTGACGAGTTTGACATCCTTATCAACCACGCTCTGGAGGCGTGTTTGGAGCCCTGACAGCTCGTCGGATGAGGACCAGTTCAAGCCCTTCTCGGGCCAGGACGTGAGCCGTAGTGGGGCTCCGGATCTGAATTCAGGAGTAGCGGCCCACTTTTTGCCACGCGGTTCGGTGTTCTAGAACCACTGCTGCTGCCACTCCTTGACGGAATCATTGAAGGCGCCCGTCGGCCATGTGACCTTGGGCATCTTGCTCACCATGGCGCCGCTGCACTCGGCGTGCTCGCAATTCACCACCTTGGGCTTCACGTTGAAGATCCTCAGCCATAAGCCAAAGTGGGGCGAAATACGGAGAAAAGCCTGACACACGACCATGAACGTCGAGATGTTAAGGAAAGAATTGGGGGACATATCATGAAAATCAATCCCGTAATAATACATGATGCCGCGAACAAATGGGTGAAGGGGAAACCCGAGCCCGTGGACAAAATGAGGAAGAAACATGACCCTCTCTTGGGGCTCCGGAGTGGGGACGATCTGTCCCACCGGCGGAAGACGGTGGCCGATTTTCTTGGCCAGGTACCCGGCCTCTCGGAGCTTTTTGATATCCCTCTCCCTGACGGTAGAGGCCATCCATTTGCCTCCTGCTCCGGATCCGGACATCTTCGGAGAACCTCTCTTCGGTGGAGATGAAGAGTGCTTGGGCGCTAGGGCTCGAGCAAAGGGGAATGGACTAGCGGAAAGGAAAGGCGTGGGTAAGGAGGAAGAGACCTTATCTCTTTATAGAGGCGATAAAAGCTTTTGCGCCTCCCCACTTGCCTAGTGGAACCCGCTCGTTCCCCACTCGCCGCGATTGACGGTGCGATTGGGCTACCCGTGCCCATATTAATGAAAGCCCCGCGATAAGGGGAACACAATCTCTGCTTCGACGAAACGTGCCCGGGAAACCGCGTCGCAATATGTACAGTGGTTGGTTGTTGAGAGAGGGTTCAATAATGGCTCGACCATGGTGTTATGTCATGCTATCTAAAGATGTCAGTAGGTTATATTTGTGGAATATTGTTCTCCCCGAGCTGGCATGTGAAGATCGTCTTGCAGATCCGGACACGATTTAAGTGTTCGGTAATTATTTTGGAGTATTCGGAGATGGAACCCGCCTTGCAATGCCGAAGACAATCTATGCGCCGGACTCATCGTCATTGAAGCCTGGTTCAGGGGCTACTGAGGGAGTCCTGGATTAGGGGGTATCCGGACAGCCGGACTATATACTTTGGCCGGACTGTTGGACCGTGAAGATACAAGACTCAAGACTTCGTCCCGTGTCCGGATGGGACTCTCCTTTGCGTGGAAGACAAGCTTGGCGATCCGGGTATTAGATCTCCTTCTTCCTAACCGACTCTGTGTAAACCCTAGCCCCCTCCGGTGTCTATATAAACCGGAGGGTTTGGTCTGTATAGACACAATCATAGTCATCATAGGGTAGCTTCTAGGGTTTAGCCTCTATGATCTCGTGGTAGATCAACTCTTGTAATACACATATCATCAAGATCAATCAACCAGGAAGTAGGGCTTTACCTCCATCGAGAGGGCCCGAACCTTGGTAAAACATCGTGTCCCTTGCCTCCTGTTACCATTAGCCTTAGACGCACAGATCGGGACCCCCTACCCGAGATCCGCCGGTTTTGACACCAACAGTGGTGAGTATGAAAAACTCAACTCTTGTTTTCAGAAGTTGGGAATCTCCAGCATGTTTCATGCCCCCATGCTCACCAACAAAATGGTTCGGAAAAGCGCAAACATAGACACATTGTTGAAGTAGGCCTTGCTTTGCTTACCGCTGCATCCATGCCATTAAAGTTTTGGGATGAAGCCTTTCTTCCTGCTATGCATCTTATCAATATTCTAGCCAGTCGTGTCATCAAAAATGAGACTCCCACCGAGAGTCTCTTGCATGTCAAGCCAGATTATGCCCCACTCCGTGTGTTTGGGTGTGCATGTTGGCCCAACCTTCGCCCATACAACAATCGTAAACTTATGTTTCGGTCGAAACAATGCGTTTTTCTTGGCTATAGTGCACAACATAAAGGAGTTAAGTTCTTAGATGTTTCCGTTGGTCGAGTATATATCTTTCATGATATTATTTTTGACGAAACTCAATTTCCCTTAGCCAAACACCATCCCAATGCCGGTGCCCTCCTTCGTAAAGAAATTCTTCTTTTGCCTCCCTGTCTTTCCAATTTTGACAGTGGGGAAGAAAATAATTGTGATGGTCAATATTTTATGTGCAAGGAATCCTCTGGTGCATCCTCCTCGGGATCGCCACCTTCTGTCGCGTGGTCACCCTCGGGATCCACCTAGGTGCCTGCGATCGCAGTACCAACCACGTGTCGCGATCACCTGCGGGATCCGTGCGGCTAGCTGGTCCCACGCCTGGCTTCTCCACCCCTCCGCGTGTCTGCCGGCCCGTCCAACCTGAGGGCTTCGCGTGCCGCACCACTCTTCTTGGGACCTCCACTCACGCGGCCTCGCCCGACCGAATTGTAGGCCTGGTCGACCCGCCCTCTCCCGAGGCGTCTTCGGGATCGGGCAATGTCAGTGCGACTGGATCCTCTTCGGGATCCGCTATGGCTGAATCCCCTCAGGCGCCTGGATTCTCTATGGCTCCACCTCCTGGAGTCAATCCTACACAGCCACGTACCAGGTTACAATAGGTAGTCATCAATAGAGTTAATTACAAAAATATTTCAAAATAATTTCTTACATGTTTGACAGGAGAATCTAGTGTACCAAAGTCGCTCGCTGCAGCTCTTGGGGACACCCGATGGACACAAGCAATAGAGGAAGAAATTTCTGCTTTGCAACGTAACAAAACGTGGCACCTAGTTCCTCGCCGTGAAGGCACAAATCTTATTGATTGCAAATGGGTCTATAGAATTAAGAGAAAATTTGATGGTACTATTGAGCGCTACAAAGCACGATTAGTTGTACAAGGCTTCAAGCAAAGATATGGCATTGACTATGAGGACACATTCAGTCATGTTGTCAAAAGTAGCAACTATTCGTCTTGTGCTCTCTCTTGATGTTTCTAGGGGATGGAGTCTCATGCAGCTAGACGTGCAGAACGAGTTTCTTCATGTTATTTTGGAAGAAGAGGTGTCCATGAACTCATGGGTTTGCAGATCCAAGTGCACCTTTTCATGTTTGCAAGCTTGACAAAGCTCTCTATGGACTAAAGCAAACCCCCAGAGCAGGGTACTCTCGGTTAGGTATGAAGTTGCAATCACTTGGGTTTGTTCCACCAAAGTCTGAAACTTCACTATTTATTTACAACAAGTTTGAAACTGTCATTTTCGTTCTCATATATGTTGACGACATCATTGTGACTAGCTCATCCAGTGAAGCAGTTAAAACTTTATTAAATGATCTTAGGTGAGATTTTGCTCCCAAAGGTTTGGGAGATTTGCATTATTTCCTAGGCATTGAAGTCAAGAAAACTGACCATGGCATTCATCTATCCCAGGGCAAATATGTGACTGACCTGTTGAGCAGAGTTGGCATGCAGGATTTCAAACCCTCACCGACTCCTTTGTGCAGTTTAGAAACACTTTCTCTGACAGAAGGAGAACTCCTGAATCAGAAAGACAGTACCAGTTACAGAAGTATCGTTGGTGCACTTCAATACTTAACTCTTACTCGGCCTAACATCTCCTTTGCAGTAAACAAAGTTTGTCAATTCTTACATGCACCTACCACAGCCCACTAGACAGCAGGAAAACGTATCTTAAGGTATGTAAAGAACATATTCAGCATGGGTTAGTGCCTTCTCTGATGCGGATTGGGCTGGTTGCTTAGATGATAGAAGGTCCACAGGGGGATTTGCCATTTTTCATAGAACCAATTGAATTTTTGCAAAGAACCAAGCTATATATTGTCTCCGGGTCCAGCACTGAAGCAGAGTATAAAGCACTGGCGAATGCTACATCAGAAATCATTTGGGTTCAGGCTATACTAAAGGAGCTTGGAGTGTCCCAACACCCTGTCTTTGGTGTGATAACCTTGGTGCGATTTTGCATCAAGTAGTAATGGCATCCTGCCGTTCTGTCTGCAGTATGAGAGGTTTAAGCCGTAGGATAGGAATGAAATATATGCCAAACTAGGCCAACCTTGAAGTTTCGGGACTTGATGGTACAGCGAAAATACCAGCTCTTTGAAGAGGTTATCTCCGAAAATGCAGAAAAAATCCACTGAAAGTTATTATATATCAACGCGTGGGGATTTAGGAAACACAAAGGCCCTAGTAAAATCTAAACATATTTAATCATCATCACAAAAGATATATAAATGAATTTTTTACAATCTTATCATGTTCACAATGTCGTAGAAATGGACTGGTTATCTATGTGAGCATTAGTTCTCTTGTGTGTGATATGCATATACTCCCTGTGGTTCTTTTTAGTCTGCATATAAGTTTTGTCATAAGTCAAAGTATCTCTACTTTGACCAAGTTCATAGAAAAAAGTATCAATTCACAATGTCAAATCAATATTGTTAGGTTCTTCATGAAATGTAGTTTCATAGTATATATATTTGGTATTACAGATGTTATTAGTTTTTACTATATATTTGGTCAAACTTTACAAAATTTGACTTAACATAAATCTAATATGTGGAGTAAATAGGACCGAAGGGAGTATAGTCACAGCTGATTACGATTTATTGGTGGATGGCTACCAGCGCTAATCACGATTGCCCTCTATATAATTTTGAGAAAGCAATGCTCACGACATCACAAATATCTTCTGAGTTCTATATATCAGGTGAATATACACCATTGCAAGGTTTGTGTGATGAACCAAAGTCTTTAGTTGGTTATGCAAGCGAATCATTGCAAGTACTAGATGGTCGTACATAACGTTAGTGTTGGATTGAGAGTCACTAGGGAAACACAGTGTAGAAAAAGACAAGATGTCATTTGATGAGGCCCTGCGTTTTTAGTTGCCATTGGAAGTCGTTTGATGAAATGTCATTGGACCGCCATCCAGCATGTGACACATATGAGAAGTATCTAGGATCAAAAGCTCGGCGATGCTACCCGGCTGCTGCCGCAGTACCTGAGTAGGATGGTGATCTTCAGAGGCAGAGCTGGCCGATCCAAAGCAACACCAAGATTGTGACCATGCTGTACGGGCAGCAGTTGCAGGGCTCGGATTTGTTGCCACTGCTGTATTGAACCGGCTGAGAAAGAGTATTACTAGCATCGTCCCTTTGTTACACGCTAACATGACGCGTTTAAAGAACTGTGAAAGCATTTTCTAAATAAGAGTATGCATCCTTCATAAAGCATCTCGAGCAGATACCTAAAACCTATATTTCAGGAAAATAAAAAATCGTTTTGGGATTTAACCCTGGCCCTTCCGAGTAAAAATAGGCTGCACGCTTGCCTCCTGTCCGACCAACCCACTGCCGCCGAACCCACACTGCCGACTGTCCGCCGCTCAGATGACCATAAAAATGTAGCAACCTTCCTGGCAAGTCCAGTGTTCTTCGCCGGTGCCGGCGTGCCGGAATCCTCTATAGCCAATGTTTTAGTAGGGTGGTGCTCATGTGTGCTACGTTCCTTCGCCTGCTGAACGTGTGCTGATCGCGGAGGTGTCGTACGTTCTGTACTTGATCGGTTGGATCGTGAAGAAGTTCGACTACATCAACTGCGTTACTAAACACTTCCGCTTTTGGTCTACGAGGGTACGTGAACAACACTCTCCTTTCTCGTTGCTATGCATCTCCTAGATAAATCTTGCATGATTGTAGCATTGCAAATCCTCCATAGCCAATGTTTTAGCAGGGTGATGCTCATGTGTTTGGATGACATGATCCCGAGCCCGCCTTGGTCGCGAGGCTTGCAAATGTCAGGCCACCGGACCATATGATAGTTCTTCCTATCATCGTCGCCTGCCCAATAGAAGCGAGACTGGTATTTGGCGGCTTGTGATGGAGGGTCTCATGAAGGCTTTAGAAGCTCATGATGAATTGGAGCAGGCTGGAGAGGGAAGATGATGAGCATAGTCCGGGCTGCCTAGGATAGCCAGCGGCCCTGCCAAGCCTCGATTTAGTGTTGAAGCTTCATCACCGTGGGGCGCAGCTCTGCCACGGATACCCAGGAGTCACTAATGGGTATCCTAGGTAGGATGTTAGGAAGGAACCCAGCTGACAATTTAGCCGATCCACAACGTTCTGTCGCTTGGTATGCAAATATCCCAACACCATCACTTCTCTCTTGTCGAAATTGATCGTGAGGACGGACATCTGCTGGAAAGATAGGAGCAAGAGTTTTACATTTGCAATGTACGTCCACTGCGGCCCCTTCCACAATTATGATGGTGTCGTCGGCGTATTGTAGAAGGGAGACCCCTCCCCCACCCACAAGGTGCGGGACTAGCCCGTGGATGTCGCCCATGGCTTTGGCCTTGTCCAGGATGGTCGCGAGGGCATCCGCCACCATGTTGAACAGGAAGGGGGGAAAGTGGTCGCCCTGTCTAACCCCGTAGATAATTAATGGGGAAGAATGGGCCAATCTCCCCATTAATGTTCACTGCGGTATGTCCACTAGAGACCATATGCATGACCCGGGTGACCCAATGGTCATCAAACACCTTGTGGAGCAAAACTTCCATAAGGAAGGGCCAGTGAATAGTGTCATAAGCATTATGGAAGTCAATCTTCAGGAATACCACCTTGATCTGCTTGACGCGGATCTCATGAAGGACTTCATGGAACACAAGCACCGGATCCAAAATATATTGGCCTCAGATGAAGGTTGACTTGTCGAGGTAGGTGATTTTTTCCGCGAGCAAGGTCACCCTATTGGCGTACCCCTCCGCCAAAATGCGTAAGATCACATGGATCACCGTGATCGCGCGGAATGGGCAAATGTCCGAGGCGCCTGACACCTTAGGGATGAGAGTGATGATCTCAAAGTTGAGTCGGGCCAAGTCGATGGTGCCTACATGGAACTCCTCAAATAGGGCCATCACCACTGGTTTAGCGACCTCCTAGAAAGCTTGGAAGAACTTAACTAGGAGACCGTCCGGTCCCGGGGCTGATGCCAGGTTCATTCTCCCTAGATTGCTAACAGGACCTCCTCCTTGGAGAAAGGTGTTATCAGGGCAGCGTTCTCAGTGTCCGAGACACGTTGATGTGCGGCCCAAAATGAGGGGCGAAGGATCCCACTCCCCTCAGGGAGGCGGGAAAAAGGCTTTATAAAAACATCGACATGCGAGCAGATCTCAATCGATCGCTAGAGGAGGTTATCCCCGTCCCACATGAGAGGGATGGTGTTAATGTGTCTCCGGCCATTGGCGATGGCCTGGAAATATGCAATATTGGCGTCCCCCTTCAAGACCCACAGTTGGTTAGCCAGTTCTAAGCAAAGAGGTGGGAGCTCAACCATTCCAACTCCCAGGGTGCGAAATCCAAGTGCATAGTTTCCTGGATGGCTACTATGTCGATCCGTCCATCTCGCATGTATTCGGCCATCATGACCGAAGCCACGGATGTTCCAGAATAGAATCTGCATCAAGGAGCCATCGGGGGCTGCTTGACCCCAAGACAAGGGAGGCACTTTGAGCACGCATGGCCGCCGTGCAAGCTTGGGTGCAGCCGCGGATTTCAACCACCTCAGGTGCGGTAGGAGGACGTCGCAAGACTGCCCTCTCTAAGCAGGCATGCGCAGGCCGCCGCGAACTTCCCACTGAGAAGTTCCCGGGCCTTAATCACGTCAATCGAAACTAAGGGGGGAGCCACCTCCCCCTTGAAAAAGTCGTCGAAGCTGCGGCGACCTCTGCTAGGTGGCCGAGCGGGACTGACTCGGGAGCAGAGAAAGAGCAATTCAATGAACTGGCTGGAAGGTTTGGAGCCCACCCACATGGTAGGTCGCCGGCTGCTACATCTTGGTGTTTACTTCTACTGTTAGCCAAGGCCAAGAAAATAAATCTTATGGTAAATAGTTCCCTAATGTGTTCTATACAATACTCTAGGCGTCAGCTCAGATGACAAAATTTTCAAGCACTGAATTATCGCAGGTGTAAAAACACTGCAAAAAAAGTAAAAACACTGCGGCAGAACGATGCATCTGTCGGATTATTTTCTTATTTTTTATTTGGCAAATCGTTGGTTTGTGGTTTATATACGTACTATCATGTAGGGATGACTATTTAAAACTGACAATTATGTACTTAACCGTCTACTATGCACAGTTCAGTGTTAAGATAAAGTTTTCATTATGGCTGCACAGTGTGTAATGGAATTTATATCTCTAATTAGATAAGCAAAGAGTTTTCTATTTCCAATTAAGCGGACAATATTACATGACACAAACTTGAAATTGTACAATGTGTTGAGATTACGAACCAAAAATTACACGAAAGTTTGAAATGTGCATATACTCAGATTTTGTTAGATAATTTTCCTTTTCATAATTAATTCTCCATTTTTTGTCAATAAAGAAAGTACATTATTAACTCAAAATGTAGTTTCAAGAGTATACAGATGAAAAGAAGTATGGGAAGGGTGGGTGGGACTACAGATGGTAATCAATGAATCAATATTCAATGTGATGTGCAGAGTGTTCA
Source organism: Aegilops bicornis (assembly GCA_021605145.1). Classification (NCBI taxonomy): domain Eukaryota; kingdom Viridiplantae; phylum Streptophyta; class Magnoliopsida; order Poales; family Poaceae; genus Aegilops; species Aegilops bicornis. The sequence goes on from CM038670.1 coordinate 26,394,864, forward strand.
ACAGTGAATGGCCATGCGTCAATGTTCTGTGTTTGTGGGCTTGTTTTGCGTGCGTCGTAGGTGGTTGCTGTCATGTGCAGTTTTCCAAGACTTCCCCATCAACAGGAAATCCACTAAGAAAGGCAAGAGGGGCAAGGTCTAGGTAATCGCAAATCATAAAGGGTTTTAGGTTTCTTTAGGTAGATTCGCCTATGGGGTTGTTACAAAATCGGTTCTTCAAGAAGGAGCTCCTAGTACGGTTAATGCATCGAATGCAAGCTATAAGGAATAATAATTCCCTTAGCAGACAAGAATGAAATTCAATTATTCCACATCGAAGGGTGGAAGGACATGGCGGAGCTCATACCTTCGCAGCCACTGCGAGGGACCTACTCAGGTAGTCGGGACGCTGTGGTTGGCTGGACCCTTGGAGAGGTATCACCAGAGATGCGGCTCAATGCAATGACGGCATCGTCCGTGCCGCAGCGCAGACCTCCAGTGTTGGGACAGTGGTAAGAACACTGGCGATGAAGGGGCTAGGACAGGACGATGGCAAGACCGATAGGACGGGGTGCTTTTTGTGGCAATCAATCAAGTTTTCCCGCGCATGAGTTGCCAGTACTAGATTGATTGTAAGCATACGAGTACGTGTGTTCCGGCCGGCAGCAAGAAATAAATCAAAGCCACGTTTCTTGTGTACGTTCGTGTGATCTCCAGAATAGCTAGCAAGCTAGCTAGCTGGGTTTCGGGAGTATTGATCTGGAGCAATTCGGGAGCCGGCGTTGCTCGTTAGTTGTCGCCATTCTGGGCCAACAAGTTTTACCTCACCTTCCTGGTTACAAGCGAATCATTTTCTTTGTATGTAAAGTTGTAAACATTGGTTTACAACCTGAATTCTGGGAAGATGTCTCCTATTTGTGGTTTCGTCGGTGGGTAGTAAAATATACTGATATTATTTTTGAAGGTTTAACTTCTTACATGGAACCGTATCGGTCTCTGAGAAGTATTTGGTACCCAGTCATCAAATGCGCAAAAGTGGGACACAGTTTTACCATACAACCTTTACAAAAAATCTGTTCTCATTTTCAGATGGCAAGGTACAGTAACCTTTGTTGCGAATTTGTGACTCAAAATGGACAGTGGCGTTGTGCACAAAGGATCTACAGAGTGGCATTTTGCTGTTCTTCATTAAGCCCTCTCCCATCTAGGCCTTAATGTTAGTCGTTGCCATTCGTCGTCGCGTGTCACAAGCACACGGTGTTGGAACTGGGCCAACGAATTTTACCTCGCCTTCCAGGTTACAAGTGAATTGTTTTCTTTGCATGTAAAGTTGTAAACATTGGTGTACAACCTGAATCCTGAAAAGATGACCCCTGTAAAATAGTGGTATCGATCGACAGGTAGTAAAATACACTGATATTATTTCTGAAGGTGTAAATTCTTACATGGCTCCGAATCGGCGTATGTGAAGTGTTTGATACCCAGCCATCACAAGAGCAAAGGTCGAACACAGTTTTACCGTGCAATGTATCCTCAAATCAGTTTTCAAGTTCAGATGGCAGCGGTACAGAAAATTTTGCTGTGACTCAAAACGGACTGTGGCCTTGTGCACTGAGGATCTACATTGTGGAATTTTGCCGCCATTCATTAAGCACTCGTTTATCTATGCCTTCATGTAGATATCTTCTCTGAGAGAACAAAACCATCTATTATAGAGATATTTTATGGTACATCATACTACCTAATATAACGGGTAGTATTAAACTAATCCGACGGTCTTCATAATTCTCAATTATGGGCAAATTTGTCCTTTCCGACTTTTAGCTGTAACCATTCATCACATAATTAATTAAAATATGATTCATCTGCACGTGGTCGTCCCCAACCTCCAGCATCCCGACGCTGCCAATAATCGCAGTCGACCCAGCCTGCAGGCTGCCGCCGGCCACCCCCAACCACCGCATCCCAACGCCACTTGCAGGCCGCCGCCCCCACCAAGACTTCCAACGTCTTGACGCCGCCTGCAATCCTCCAGGCGCGCACCCTCGTCCATGACAGTGTGAGTCAGCAGGGCTGCAGGTTGGAGTGGACTAGCAAGCTTATGTCGCTGATGGCTCATGCACGTATGTACGTATTGATTAGTATACAATTCTGTACGCAGCAGCCTGCACACACTAATCCATCACACACACTACGCTCCAACGCCCCGCGCGCACACACACCCATCATTAAGCTAGCAGAGACACCCATCATTCATCGAACACTCAGCACACGAATCACCAAAACACACAGGCCACCGGAGGAGAGATAAAAACGAGGGACTGAGCTACCTTCGTGAGGAAGGGGGGCCAGTGGTGACACAGGGAAGGAATCGATCTCGGAGCAATGGCCGGAGGTGGTGTCTATGGCGTGGTGCTCCGTGTGATGGAGAACGGCCGCTGAGCGTCCGAGTAAACGGCCGCCGAGCGGCGTGGTGGGCGGCTCCGTCGAATTGCTGGGTCCGCCTGTGTGCGTCGGAGGGTCGGATACCTCAACGCGTCCTTGGCCTGGCGGAGTTTTAACCGATTACTGCCCAGAATGCCCCTATCGTCTCAATATACTACCCAAACCGTGCGGTAGTATTGGTAAATCTGAAGCGTTCGTCCACTTAAATGGATGGCTAATATATCTTAGATGTACTGTAAAAGGTCTCCTATTATACTCTTCCTTTCCCGAACACCTCTCAGTCCTAGATGAATCGACATGCATCAGTTGCCGCAATTCCCTAGCACGACCAGATAAATTATTAATCCCAAACTAGCAAAGCATACAAGATATAACCAAAGCTTGTAGATGTTTTCCCTTCACTTTGTGTCCCATCTCAAATAAAAATATTAAAGGTTGAAGCACCCTTCTCGCGCCCGGCTTGTAGATGTAACGAAAGCTTGTAGATGTTTTCCTTCATGAGTAATTTTCTATTTTAAAGATCGAAGCACCCTTCTCACGCCCGGCTTATAAATACAATATCACTTGGACTACCTGCTCATCAATCAACGCAACAACCCAAACCTGCCATGAACCTGGTCAAGTAACTGTCCGTAGCCTTGTTTGGTCAGCATCCCTCATCTTTTACCGAAGATGCTAACATAATAATAATAAATTTCATCCATAGTCCAGGCCCAACAACAAACTTTCTGTGGGCAAAGATCATCATTCTCTTCCATTTTTATCACATTTTGTTTTTAATTTTAACATTTGAACGTTCTATAAATACATAAAATATATTTTTTGAGATACTTGAAAAAAATTAATATTGAAAAGGTTCGTCACATACTAAGAAAATAGGTTTATCGTGTATTAAAAAATATTCAGTGTATTTTTCAAAACAGTGACACTGTCTTTTGGTTTGAATTTTTTTATAAGAATGTTCATATAATTTTAAAAAATGTTGGTCGGGTGTTGGAAAAAAGGTTCATTGTGTGTTAAAAAATGTTTATTATGTATTTTTAAAAATTGTTCATTCTGTTCTTCTGATAGTTCATCGTATATTAATAAAGTGATAATAAAATTTTTATTTTGCAAATATTCAACGTGTGTTTACAAAGTGTGTAATCATATGTTTAAAAAATGATCATTCTGTATGAACTGAATGTTCATAGTCTATTTAAAAAATGTTCATTGTGTATTTCAGAATTGTTCAAGATATTTACAAAACATTCACATATAGTCTTGCATGTTCAGGCAGTGTTGGACCCAAGCAAGAAACCATGGCAGGAAGACCTCAATACTTACGGCGCACAGGTCATTTTTACCCAAAAAGGGTTTCGCCCCGCTTTATATATAAAGCACCAAACCACATTCACCCAGTACAAACACATGCCACGACACCGCAACATACGCACACACCCAAGACATGATACATAGGCGCTGAGCGCAGCAACACCACCCCTAGCACAACGGCCCCGAAGAGGTGAGACTACATACGACGAACAATGCGCTCCAAGACGGCGCCTTCAGGAAGGATACGACACCGGAGTGCCGCCGCCGTCCGATCCAAGGATCAGAGTTTCCCCCGCAGCAGCATGGTGGGCAATGAATGCCGCGACGACGCCTTGAAGAAGGGAACGATCTTCGCCGCCGCCGGTCCGTCCGAAGATAGAGCAGGTTTTCACCTCGGACAACCTTCACCGCCACCGAATGCCACACCCCGGCAACCACGCCGCCCACACGCACCAAGGCACGGGTTCTGCCCAGGAGCACCGCGCAACCACCACCAGGGCCGCCGCCCCAGCATCCAAGACCTCGACACCACCTCACCCGAGACCCGCCGCACCCCAACGAAAGAGACGAGTGGAAAAGTCTCACCTTTCACGCCCCTGGGCCACCCCCAGCATCGAGACCCGTCCTGCTGCCCCGAGCGCGAGACGAGCTCGGTCCTGCAGCATCAAGAGGGGGACGAGGTCAGTCCTGCTGCACCGTGCGCGAGACGAGCTCGGTCCTGCTGCATCGTGCGCGAGACGAGCTCGGTCCTGCGGCACTGGGCGCGAGACGAGCGATGGACCGCAACTAGGAGAGGACGAGCCCATTGATGGGAGTATCGTCCGGGCGACGAGGAGATGGGGTGAAGGTCGAGACGGCCCGACCACATGCGAGCCGACGCCGGAGAAGCCGGCAGTTGCAGCAGACATATCCGTCGAGCCACCATGAAGCCGCCACGACACCGGAAGGTCACCATCGAGACCTCCCCACGCCGCCGCCCACGACCGGAGCAGCGGCCAAGCCCGGCCGCTGCCCTAACAACGTCGCCTGACGACCTCCAAGCACCGGAGCCGCCGGGCACGCACCATCAGAGCCACGCGCCGCTGGTCGGCCCCCAACGCCAGATCCGGTCGGATCCGGCAATAGACCGACCGCGCGCCACCTCCCGAGATGGGAGCAACGCAGCCGCCCCGCCGCGCGCAGAACAAAGGGAGCCGGAGCCCCGCCACTAGCAGGCCACCCCGTCGCCCAGCGAGACCGCCGTCACGCCGCTGGATCCTGCGGCCAACCAGCGCCACCACTCGAAGGGGCCGCCCCGCGTCGGCGCCTACAAGCGGAGGGGGAAGAGTGGCCCCGCCGCCGCCATGCCCACCGGGCTTTGCCCGACGGAGCTCGCCGGCGGCGGCGAGGGGGAGGGGAGGGAGGCGGGGCGAGGGCCGCGGCAGCAGGGGATCCTCCCCGGCACGGCGCGGGAGGAAAGGGGAGGAGGGGGGGAGGCCACCTCCGGCGGCGGCGGGTGGGAAACCCTAGCGGAGGTCGCACAGGTCATTTTTTGCTAGAGCCGACAGCGGAGCGAGAGTAGCCATGGTATAGTTAGAAGGGGAGATGCAGGCCTGTGCATGGCGAGGTGGATCGCTTGAGAGCTTGTCGGCGAGGTGTACTGGGCTTTGTGGCGGTGTCAGGCTGAGGGAGTCCGAAGGGGATGGGGAAATGGAGAGCGTGTGTGTGGTGTTACAGGATCAACCGAGCGAGGTCATCGGTGCCTCGGTGAAATAGTGTCTAGCTCTCCCTTGCGGAAGGAAGAAGCGTGGCTTTTGGGTTGCGTCGAAAGTGGATTTGTGGGCCGAAATGCACTTCTTTGTAGGCTGCCTACCGTCTTGGTCTCGGCAATCATGTAAACATTAGCCGACCTTGTTCTTGACTGAATAGTCACGCTGGGGTAGAGTTGATTGGTGGAGGCCACTCTCTTTAGTGAGACTTGACAGGACCAGACAAACAGAGAACGCCTACTTGATTATTCAGTGTATCGTGTATCTTTTGCAAGGATAAACTTGAGCAATTTATTTGGTTATCCTTCATGTATGATTGGGAGTCACTGGGAAAGATAATAGTATGATTAGAATACTTTTTGCAACATTTGTTTGGACATTTGCTATGTGCAGCATGTCAGTGAGGTCTCTACTACCGACTGCAGTTGTAGCCACTCGCTTTGTGGTCGGGCAAAGAGGAGTCGTTGTGTGATTTATAGTGCCGAGATGAAGAGATGAGTGAAGTTGTAGATGGGGATTATTGAGCGCACTTCGGCATTCGGGAGCCATGCAATGAATGTTGATGACAAAGAGTGGCAGCTGCACATGAGACCTTCCCATCTATTGTGATATGATCTCTAGTCCTTAAGGCCCTGGATGCATGTTGAGTCAGCTAATTTCTGTGTCAAAGAAAGGGTATATACATCACGGATGAATTTCATTAACACATCCTTATCAGGATAGCCTCTTAGAGAGTACGTAATTAAGAACACTACCTAATTTGGGAGTTCCATATCGACCTGCTCAGTTCCATTCAGGCTGATCTCTACATGGTAAATTCACTAAGCTTCGGTTTTATCAATAGTCTGGAAGGTTCAAGAGATAGGACATTCTACAAATGGTTCGCAAGCACAACTGGGCTAAGCCTTGACATTCCAAAAGTTATGATTACAAGATGACCATTGTGGCAATTGGCGCAGATATCAACTACAGCCTGGTAGTTAAGTGAACTATTTGAAACACCAAATGAAAGTGAAGTGAACTGTTTGAAGCATTGCAAATTATTATATTCATACTGCATCCCTATTTTCTTTGACAACGATCATTGCCCATATGTTTGTAATTTCCTTTTGATGACATGATATTAATCCTGTGTGTGATGGACACCTACCCTATGGCGCTCCTTCGCAAGATGATGTTTCAAAATTATGTCAGCGGAAGTGGGTATTAAACGTTTGCATAGGATGGTTCTGCACCAGTGGCCGGCGCGTCGGCGGCAGCATTGTATTACATAGTTTGTGACTTATTGGTTTGTCATGTTCTATTTCCTAGTCTACCTTCGTCGTTCCATTTTGTCTCATATTTCGTATCCCCGATTAACAAAGCAGTAATGCCATCCTTCTAATAGTTCAGAGGAAAACGTGCAAATCACTCATATCCACAACTAGGCCAGGCTTGAAGGTTTAGCAGTTTATTGTATACTGAAGAATTTTCCCAATAAAGCATCTGTTTCGAAATATAAGACCTAAGACCAAAAAATGCCTTACCTTCTGAGACAGAGGGAATTCGCCGTAAAGCATGATGCAATGTTGATGCACAGAGAATCTAGAAACAAAATGTTTGTGAGCCGTCTTTACGCCGTATGATGATGTTTTAATATTTTGACCAACTCTTAGCATGTCCAAAAAGTAACAAACATGGATTGAGTATACTGGTTAACACTACTTGACCTATTTTTTAACTAGGGTAGTCATGCCGAGTAAAGTTGGTTGGTGAGTGGCTTCCTGTGCCTGTTAATAATACCTTATTGAGAAGGTAGAGCAGAGGGTAGGTAGACACGTAGTGCTTCAGGATATCTCATCGGTTAATTTTTAGTTCAAGAAAACTGCGGGGTGTCGCATAGCTAGGCTTATATATTGAGACTTCAGAGCCGAAACGAGGTGAAGGCAAAACAGCTATAGTGGTAGTGTAGTCTGGTTCCATTCCCAGGTTAAGTTTAAGTAATTTATTTGGATGGAGAAATATTGCAGGCACTACGTGGTTGTACATGCGGTAGTTGTAGGATCGGGAGTCATTGGAAAGCACATTCGTACGGCGGCGACTGGTTGCACGTGGTTCTGCTTTATATTAGCTTGCATAACCGGAAGTGGCAGAGCTCTCTAGTACCCAGATATTAGTGACTGCTCAAAAATGATTTTAAATTTGGGACATCATTCTAGCTACCTGGTTTGTCTCATTCCAGAACAGGTTGACTTTAGCATGCCCAGTTAATCGAGCAGTATTTAGCCCTAAGTCCTGCCACATTTGTGGCGAGGCCATCAAACATCCAGTGTGAAGATTTAGTTTTTACATAGGTACCCTTGACTTTTTCAAGAGTAACATCACAGAATAAAACTGGACTGTCGGAAAATTGTGCTGATTTTTACTTGAATACGAGAACATTTATCTAGTATTATGTACTGCTGTATCTAAAATCACCTTTTCTCTTCTGTGCTATACTGAGAAATGAAATACAAGCTGGGATGGGAGGACAGGAATTTTGATTGCAGAAAACTAATTTTGGAAATTCAGACAACTCTTTTTATAAAAAAGGGTAGCCAAGCGCACGTAGCTCCAGCTTGCGCAGGGTCCAGGAAAGGGTCAGACAACTCTCTTTTATCAAGCAGGGAATTCTCGTATATAGTTGCAGGACACATGTTTATTCTTTGCACGTGCTATTCCATTGTACTAAAAAAAACTATGCTGTTTTTCCCTGTACATCTGGTTTATTCTTGCATGTGCTATTCTATTGTACAAAATTGAACTTTACACAGTGCAACGTTATTCCATTAACAGCGTTTGTTCTACAAAGCACGTGACACGTGACAGGTACTGCAAAAGAGAAATACCAGAATCAAAAACGCACATTATTTCCTTTTAATGAAGTGGTAATAAGAAAACTATATGTCTACCAAAAAAAGGTAAACTAACTAGGAGTCGCAAAACCTTCTATAGTGTGCACTACGTATCTGCTCTTATACGATTTAGATTGTCTATCTAAGTTGGTAACCAAACTAAACAAGTATCCCAAATCTTTGTTGGTTGCGAGAGATCTTATACGATTTAGATAGCTTTGTACTCTGGTTTACTCCTCCTCCTCCTCCTGAATCTTAATACCCTCATAGAAAATTTGTGAAAAAGTGCAACGTCATTTGAGAATGACATATTTAGCGGCTTCGCTCCAATTTGTTGTATAATTGGCTTGAACAAATCATCAATTAGTAATGCCACCCCTCTGTTTTATCACGGTAAAAGAAGTTTAAGTCATAGAAGAAAGAACAGCAAGCATATGACTCATTTGACCATCTTGGCCAGGCTTGAAATTTAGATATTGGCGGTAGGACCAAAATTTCAACTCCTTTCAAGAGGTTATATCTAACACAAACACGTCACAAGTAGTTATATTGACACAATATATAACAATTTCCTAATACAGAGAAAATCGACTAAAATTAGCTATATGTTGACGCATTGGGAATTAGGAAACACAAAGGCCTTAGGAAAATGAAAATTACTTAAATCATTGCAAAAAGACGTAAATAATTTTTGATAAACTTAGCATGTTCACAAACTTATAAACTAAACCCATGTAAGCCAGGCCCGGTCCTGAGAATTAAGGGGCCTGGGGCGAAATTACAATTTGGGGCCTCCAAAGCTGCTAACGATGATTGAAACAGAAAGATAATTAAAGACACTAGTCATCAACCCGTACTCCTGCACGGGCTAGCAGGTTTTCAAAAAGATAATATTATACATGGAAAGTTTATATAAATATTGTTTTCATTAAATATTGTAGAAACAGAAGTAGAGCATATTTTGCTACTTATTTTCATAGCGTACACCATATTATATTTCCCTACTTCCCACTATAAATATACTCAGAAACGCTGTCTACTTGCTTTGGACGATGAAAATCATTGGTGAACTAAAACCATTCTTCATGGAGTTAGTTTATGTGATCACTCTGAAGCATCTCTTTCTCCTTCCATCTTAGTGTCACACACGTGCATACACACATATAAACCTATCTAACTAACTGTTACCCCTACCAATCAAGCAGCTATCACGTCAACATGCCGGTGAGCTACATGCGTAGCTATGGGCCACGGCTTGGTTCAAGCTTATCCTTGTACCTTTTCATGTTTGATTTGAAAGTTGTGAAATCCTTGTTTATCCTTCCAATAATTCTCTATATTTTTTGGTTTTCTGGTTCGATCTTTTTTTTTTAACTTGGACCGTAACGTTCTAAAAGCCATCCTTTTTTTTTCTCAATTTCAAGATTAGAATTTAGAAGTTTTCTTTAATATTTTTAAGATCTCTATAAATTTGTCGAAGCTTACACTTCACATGTTTAAGAGTTCAGCTAAATTATCGGATGCAGACCTATTAAATTTTAGAAGTTGGTTTCTACGTATTTCAAAAATTGATCGTTTTGACATCCCAATAGAGTCGTTGGGAAAAGTAATGACAATTTTTTTTCTTTGGCTACTATTAATTTACATTTTTAGTTAGTTAAGCGTTATTGCATCGTTGTGTGATTATTCCATAAATATCTAAAATGTGAAATTTAAATTGCATACCCTCACTTCTAAAATCAGCGGAGCTCTGATGCACTTGCAATGCTTAGCAATTTTATTTTTCTAAATACATTTTGAGCGACATTTATTTGGAAACTACTAAATTACATTTTTATAATTAATTAAGTGTTCTTTCATTATTGCTTGATTATTCTTTAAGTATCTTAAATATGAAAATTATACAGCATGCCTCCACTTTTTAAATCAGCGGACCTCTGATGCGCACTTGCAGAGTTTAGTAAATTTTATTTTGTAAATGTATTTATTTTAGCAATTATGATTATTTACTATATTTTTACATGTACTTAGAACATAGATTTATAAAACTTCTACACAGTTTTTTCTTCAGAGAACACTATGTGCATCACATACAAATTTGGGAGTATATATGTGTGCACGGTGATTTTTGAAAGAGAAAAAATAGTATAGATGTCTAGATGTACGCACAACACACTTAAGTATATAGGAGTACATAGCTATGGATGTGTAGCACGCTGCCAGAAAAAGAATCTTTAATTTTCTAGGTGACCACGTCTCCTACTCTAACACGCATGGTCTCTTGGGCATATCTAGTCTCCCTTGTAATGTATGGACTGCTCCCCTAAAATTACGTAGGGACTACTAAACATATATAATCGAATTATAAATCTCATTTAATCCTACACGTAGAATTAAGATCTAATGGTTATTTATGGATAGTTTCCTAGGATTAATGTGGAGGCTCGAATGGTGCCTCCAATTAGTAAATATAAGATTCCTTCTCGAAAATTCTGAAATGGTGGCTGTGGTGGATCCTTCTCTCAGCGACTCGCCTTTTGACATTTCCGAGTGGGGCCGGTGGTGATGTCCCCAACCAGGGCACGCTGGAAATCTAGAGCCCGTCGCACGCAACCTGCCATGTGGTGATCGTGCATGACATCAATCCAATATCACTTTACCATCTAGTGGCAAAAACTACAATCACGTGGATAGGTAGGGCTGGAATTCGAGCCGAGTCGAGCCAGCTCGGCTCGACTCACTAGAGCTCGTTTCGTTAACGAGTTAGCTCGACTCGACTCATTACTATAACGAGCTCAAACCCAAGATTGGCTCGACTCGTATAACTCGCGAGCTTGCTTGTTTAACTTGTTAAGCTCGTTTAAGATATAAACATAAAGCTCTCAAATATGATAAAAATGATTATGTATATATTAAACATATATATCACTAAACAATTGTAATTTTCTTGTAACGCGTGAGTCTCCTAGGAGGCTAGGCCTTCAACTGCTCGGCCTTGGGTTGTGCGCCTGGCACGTAGGCTGTTTAGTGGCTGATCTTTCTTTGTATTTGGGAGTGGCTGATCTATTGTATCGAGCCTAATGAGTTACACGAGTACTCGTGAGATTGGCTCGTTTAACTTGGTCTATAAACGATCTTAAACTAAAGCTCGATTCGACTCGTTATTCTTCAAGTTCGAGTCAATTCGAGCCGAGTCACGAGCTACTTGTTTAGCTCGCGAGCTTCGAGCTTTTTTTCGAGCCCTATGCACAGGTAAAGGAAGTCTTCTTTTTTTTCTATGGCCAAACCAATGGCATAAAGATAAAACTACGTGGCACAAAATTTATAATCATCAACTAGATAATAACACAATCCACCGATACGAACAAATTAAGACCAGAACATGATATAGAAAATCTATATAAATAAAGCTGATAGAACAATCAACCATCAATTTGAAATAATATGTATTCAAACTTTAAAAAATATTGAAAGACACCAAAAGAAAAACACTAAATACCGTGTTTCTAAAGATGATATAATTCACTGAGCCCATTGTGATCCCTAGCCCAACCAAGTCTGCCAAACCAGCACTTAGCAACCTATTGCGGTAAAAGGCCCAAGGCATAGATGGCAGAGGAAAAACTAGTCAACTTTATCCTTCCAGTGTCTAGGGATGCGGATAAGAGAACCGATAATTATGCGGGTTCTTCGTGCTCAATACCTGGGTGGGGCCCCTTTTCTTGCCAGTGCCCAGGGCCGCAGCCCCCTCCTTCAATAAAGGAACGGCCTGGGGCAAGCAAGTGACCATTTGTTGTCCGTGTTCGTGATATGCATAGTCACCTCAAAGTAGATATGATTGGTGGATGTCTAACTTGCTACCAAGGCATGTTACCATTGCCATCTTCATAATTAATATGAACTCATCGACACGACCTTCTGCCAAGTTTGGCTAAATATTTCAAAGCTATTTTTTTGAAAGTTTTGGCTCTTGCGTTAAAGGTTCTTTTCATAGATAGTTGTAGGAAATCTTCTTTGATTTTTGCATCTAAAGATACATACAACTAAAACCATTTTAATAGGTAAATGCTTGTTGTTGAATGATCAGTTCAATCTTTGGGTAATGTCCTTGTAATTCAAGAGAGAGACGACTACTTGAAGCATACACATAGTTCATCTCTATTATTGCAATATACATGGTCAAGGAAATCTATATGCTTGTATCATTTGAATTTATAGGCTTTAGGTAATCCATTTCCTATGCTAGGAAATCTCATAGCCATCACATGGTAGTGTATGATGATTTTGTAGGACTATGAGGAATTGGGTAACCATGTATACACTTAAAACTCAACTTAAGATCCAAACCCGCCGGTTGTTAATTGAGAGCTAATTGGGGATTACCAAGATCTTCCAGTCCCTCGGCACTTAGAAAACTCATCTTGTGTAGATTAAGACTTAAAATGTTACCCCATGAGCAGTGATGTGGACATTCGCCATTGAAATGTAACATTGAAAACTTTCTGCCCGGGTTAAGAGCGCATGTCTAACTGATCTCGTATAATTTAGAGTAGGAAAGGCATTAATCATTTAACTCCTTATATTTGCTCCTCTAGAAAAGTGTGGTTACTAACTGATCCCCTAAAATTTCTAAACACTAATTCATTTATTTTTGGGCCATTGAGTTAAACTTCACTACTCAGTTATTTAATAAAATGACATCTTGATCACATACTACACTAGTTCCTTGGTAAGAGAAGGAATCGAAAGAAAGCTACAAGAAAAAAAATACACATTTCAATCGAAACACTACTTCCTTAAGTGCTCCCGCTAGTCCGACCAATACATTCTCCATCTCATCATTGCCTACATTTTGAGCTTGCAGACTTCTTTCTTCTTTCCTTCCTCAAGCTTGGACATTACATCATATATAGTCTCATCTCAGGAAGTAGTGCACCAACATCTGGCAGATTTCTACCTATCAGTAGATCATTGTATTTTCTTGCCAATATCAAAACTTGCATCCCTTCTACATACAAATTTAAGCAGACAATGAGCTATAAATAGCGATGAATCGAAAACAAGCATACAAAATTGCACTCACTTCATTGTTTCCGCACTTGTATACAAGGCACAACACCTACCTCCAGTAGTGATCAAACTTGATTACCAATAAAGGCTTGTAGATGAGCTGTTGGCGAGGGCTGGCTGACGTGAAGATGTCATTGTGCCGGCGGTCGTCCAACAGGTCAGATGCGAATGCTGAGATGAGGAGGACATAACGCAATGCGACACAGATCAATTGAGGTGGCTGCGCGGTTAGGTCACCATTGAATCCCGCCAAAACACGAGAATGTTGGGGCCAGGTGCATGGAATCCTATGGCAACATTGGGCGTAGATCCGTCGATTTAGGTGCCGACGATGAGAAGTGACCGAAAGAGACTATGAACTATGCACTTCACTATACCGGATACCCACCGATACTTGAACGGTATTGTGATGTGAATTGGATCTCTGATGCTGATGAGATGAAGGCCACTACTAGGTATATGTTTACTCTTGGAGGTTGTGTTGTTTCCTGAAAGTCTTCCAAGCAAAAGATCTTAACGAAATCGTCAATGGAACAAGAATTAACAGCACTAGACACGTCTGGTGTCGAAGCAGAATGGCTTCGAGATTTTTGGCTGGACTTGCCATTGGTTGAGAAGCCGATTCTGGTCATCCTTATGAAATGTGATAATCAAACCGTTATTCTCAAAGTAAAGAGTTCAAAGGACAACATGAAGTCCAACAAACACATAAGAATAAGATTAAAAGATGTCAGAAAGTTATGAAACTCTGGAGTGATAGCATTGAATTATATCCAAACGGCTAAGAATCTGGCAGATCCCTTTACTATAGGGCTATCACGTGTTGTGATAGATAATGCGTCTTGGGAGATGTGTACGAGACCCACGTGAGTTGCCATGGTGGTGACCCAACCTATTTGACCGGAGATCCTGTGAAGTAGGACCTGGGAAAACAAGCCAGTGGTGAACTGAGGAGAGTAACTTCACTAACCCACTCCGTTAGAGATGCAAAGCTCTTGGAAATCATATGGTAGGTTGACTATTGTCTTAATGTGTTCTTAAGCTTATATAAGCAAGATGCTATCGTACAGAGCGATCTTTGGTGGAGAACACCTATATGATCCCGACTACCAGTCATAGTCTTTGAGATTGCTGTGATCTCTAGCAAGCTCGTGAAATAGGCAATGAGTGTGACTAATATGCTCCACCCGAGGAGTCATCCTTCAGCAGTCTAGTACTAGTAAGACATGTGGTGAACCTACGCCAAACTGACAATTCGAGGCATAGTCTATTGTTTAGTTGTGAATGAGTGTAGCTAGCTACTTGTGCTAGTGGAGCTCAACCTTAACAAGTCTCCACTGAAATACTGGTATATCAAAACAGTGTTTGTAGCAAAGGACTATATGAGCCCTCGAGATCTAGCGCGGATTGTTGAAATATTAGGGTGGGCCTAGGTCGCATCTAACAATTTCAGAAAATCTCTAAGGGCCCATGTGAGTAAAATGACAATGGATGTGGCGGGAAGTTTAGTCCCATACGGCTAGTTGGAGAAGAAGTTTGACCTTCTTATAAGGGATTCTCTTCCACATGCTATTGGAGCCAAAGAAGAGAAATGGTTCCTGCGCGCTCCTCCACCGCAACCCACCTCGCCACACCACGCCTCGTCATGACACGTTGCGGGTTGTGGGAATGAGCCGAGCCAAGGTCACACCTATGCGGTCGATGATCCGAGGCGTCAAATCATGGACAGTTATCGACTCGGACGTGGGTCCAGCCCACGTCTCTCCACGCGGCTACGCTTATCTATGTGAGGCATCTGCCAACCCTAGCCGTCATGTGAAACATATCACATCTACCTCCACACACACATCGATTCCATTGCTGCTGCTGCCGCCAGTGATCCCATCCCGTCCTCCTTGTACACGATCGACAAGAGAGCAGGCCTCCGAAATCCTACCTCTTTGGATCATGTACAGGAGAGGGGTGATTAGGTTTTTACAGAGCGTCACCTACGCGACTGCTCGCCGACGTTCGTCCACGTCTGCTGCATCGTCTTCATCATCACCATATTCACCGGCATCGACAGAGCCGCCGACAATAAGGCCTTTGAGGACGCCGTTGCTGACATCGGTGCCGCGGCAGCTTCCGCCTGGCCTATTGGACGGTATAACTCGTTTACCGCCCTCCTGTTTATTTCTGTGTTAGTCGTACTAGCATTATGTGTAGATGTGTCTACTGTTTGTGTAGTACATGCTTATCAAGGTCGTTATCAGTATGTCGTTAATTCTGTCAATGCCATGTTCATGATTATTTCCTAGATTAAGTTAATCGAGTCCTTTTCTTCCTCCCCCTCGTAGAGGACTCGGGCTCTTCTTCCTCCTCATCCTCTTCCTCCTCCTCATGCTCCTCCTCCTCCTCATTCTCTCCGGAGGAGGGAGGGTCACCGGAGTCTTCGGACTTCGTGTCCGAAGCACCACGACGACGGAGACCGCTCCTGGCATCCTTGGCCTTTTGGTTGGCCTCTTTCTTCGGCGCCTTGTAAGGCGCTAGGACCAGCATCTTCGTCAGAAGAGGTCCCGCCGGTTCTTCCGGCAGCGGGGCCAGACAATGAATCCGCTCCGCCACCTTCGTACATCCCTGAGGCAATCGTGGAAAGACACGTTAAAAAACATCTCCTTCGGGACATATCAATGAAATACGCGAATAGCCAAGATATGATGACGACTTACCGGACTGGCGGGGTGGGACAATTGGTACCCGTGGTCTGCGGTAGAGTCCGGCCATGGTTTTCCGGACTTAAAGAGCACCTTCCAGATGTCCTTGTGCGAGGAGCCAAAAAGCTCCCGCAGGGTCTGGTGCTCGGCCGGGTCATACTCCCACAAATCACAGCCTCTGTGCTAGCAATGAAGGATCGGGCGCGCCTGGATTACTAACAGTTCGTCGGACGATGACCAGTTCACGCCCTTCTTGGGACAGGAAGTGAACCGCAAAGGGGCTCCAGATCGAAACTCAGGAGCAGCGGCCCACTTTTGCCGCGTGGCTCAGTGATATAGGACCATTGTTGCTGCCACTCCTTGACGAAGTCATTGAAAGTACCCATCGGCCATGTGACCTTGGGCATCCTGCTCACCATGGCGCCTCCGCACTCGGCATGTTCGCCATTCACCACTTTGGGCTTCACGTTGAAGATCTTGAGCCATAGCCCGAAGTGCGGCGAGATGCGGAGAAAGGCCTCGCACACGACAATAAACGTCGAGATGTTGAGGAAAGAATTGGGGGATAGATCGTGAAAACCAATCCCGTAGTAATACATGATGCCGCGAACGAAAGATTGGAGGGGGAACCCGAGCTCGCAGACAAAATGGGGGAGGAAGACGACTCTCTCACGGGGCTCCGGAGTAGGGACAATATGTCCCTCCGCTGGAAGATGGTGGACGATTTTCTTGGCCAGATATCCAGCCACCCGCAGCTTTTTAATATCCTTCTCCTGGACGGAGGAGGCCATCCATTTGCCTCCTGCTCCGGATCCGGACATTTTCGGAGGACCCTTGTTGGTGGGGAGGATGAATGCTTGGGCGCTATGGCTCGGGAGAAAGGAAGGTGGCGAGCAGAAGTTGAAGAAGGCGTGGGTAGAAAGGAGGAGGCTTTTCCCCTTTATAAAGGCGATGAAACTTGATGCCTCCCCGCTTGCCTAACGGAGCCTGCTCGTTCCCCACTTACCATAATTGATGGTATGGTTGGGTTACCCACGCCCGTATTGAAGAAGATCCCGCGTTAAGGGGACACGATCTCTGCTTTGAAAAGATGTGCCAAAGAAACCGCCTCGCGATATGTGCGGAAGCAGGTAGTAAAAGACGGTTCGAATAAAAACCGGACTGTGGCGTGATGTCACTTTTCAAAGAGTTGTCAGCAGATTAGATTCATGGGTTATTATTCTCTCTACGGTGGTATATGGAATTTTATCTTACAGAGCCGGACATGGTCCTTGTGTTCGGAATTTATCTTGGAGTATTCGGAGATGGAACCCGCCTCGCAATGCCGAAGACAATCTACGCGCCGGACTCATCATCATTGAAGCCTGGTTCAGGGGCTACTGAGGGAGTCCTGGATAAGGGGGTATCCGGACAGCCGGACTATTTACTTTGGCCGGACTGTTGGACTATGAAGATACAAGATAGAAGACTTCATACCGTGTTCGGATGGGACTCTCCTTGGCGTGGAAGGCAAGCTTGGCGATTCGGATGTAGATCTCCTTCTCTGCAAACCAACTCTGTGTAACCCTAGCCCCCTCCGATGTCTATATAAACTGGAGGGTTTAGTCCATACAACAAAAACAATCATACCATAGGCCAGCTTCTAGGGTTTAGCCTCTTTGATCTCGTGGTAGATCAACTCTTGTAATACTCATATCATCAAGATCAATCAAGCCGGAAGTAGGGTATTACCTCCATAGAGAGGGCCCGAACCTGGGTAAACATCGTGTCCCCAGCCTCCTGTTACCATTAGCCTTAGACGCACAGTTCGGGACCCCATACCCGAGATCCGGCGGTTTTGACACCGACAATAACGACGATGAAGTACCAGCATACACCACAAGAAGAAGCAGGACCACCCTACCTAAAGGACGTCCGTTCAAGAGAAGAACTCCATTTACGAAAAATAAGGGCAGGAAGATTGTGAACAGATAGCTAGCTAAGATCGATTGTATTTAATTGTAGCCTTCATTTCTCGATTGTATTTCATGGGCACTTTTTGAACTCATGAATATTTTTAAATTTCATGGGCACTTTTTGTATTCATGAATATTTTTTCAAATTTGATGATATTTTTTCATATTCAATATGAAAAAATATTGAATATTCATGAGGACACTCGATCTCGATCCCCCTCCATCTCGATCTCGATCCCCCCCGGACCCTCCACCGCCGCCGACGACCCACCGCACTCTCCCGCTCGCGCCGCGCCGCCCGGCGCCCCTGCCCGGCCCTCGGCCCGCTCCACCGCCGCTTGAGCACCCCAGCGCCGCGCCCGGCGCTTGACCCACCGCAGCCTCCCGCTCCACCGCCGTCGACGACCCCCCGCACCCTCCCCGGCCCGCTCCACCGCCGCCGAGCACCCCGCGCACCATCCCCCGCTCCACCGCCGCCGCCGACCCCCCACACCCGCCCCAGTAATGTTTTACCAATTCCCAAATGAATGCAACCCAAAAAAAAAACAATTTGATTATATTTTAAAATAAAAAATTTTATGATATTTTAAAAAAAAAAATTTGATGATATTTTTTCATATTCATAAATATTTTCAAATAACAAATTTGATGATATTTAAAAAAGATATTACTGTTTCTATAAAAAATTATTACTATTTCATATTCATATTCATTTTCTAAAAAATTATTAGAGGCAAAAAAAATTTACTTATGGCGCACCGCTGGGTGGTGCGCCATTGATGTGCAAAAAAAAGTTACTTATGGCACACCGCTGGGTGGTGCGCCATTGCTATCTAAAAAAAAGATTTCTAATGGCGCACCGCTCGGGGGTGCACCATTGCTGTAAAAAAACATACTAATGGTACACCGCTAGAGGGTGCGCCATTAGTAATTAATCTTCCCCCCTAGCTAATTCGCCCGATCCCTTCATCCCTCCCTCGCCAGTTACACTTCGCTAACCTGACCCACGACGCCAACGCCCCTACGTGCGCTGCCGCCCCCGCGCCCCCGTGCCCCCCACCACTGCAGCTCCTCCGCCGCCCACCGGACAGCAAGCCGCCGCGGCCCCCAACCATCCCGCCGCCGACCCGCAACCATCCCACCGCCGACGACCGCACGGGGTGCAGGACGACGACCGCCGCCGACCCGCAACCGTCCCGCCGCCGCCAACCCGGGCCCCTCCGGCGACCGGTCGCGCCCGCCCAGGTACCTCTTTGAACTCGTACATCTTTGAGTCCCCGACCTTAGGAATGTCAGGAACTCCAACATCTTTGGGGGATATCTTATTATGGTCCTGTTCAGTAAGGACGCTGCTTTTTTGGGCAATTAAGTTGTAGATGCCATGTCTCCGTTCCTGCTACAGGGTCATTCGGCCGGCAATATTCCTTAGTCGCCAAAAGCTTAGTTTTTTCTATTGCTAGGTCATGGATCATGACAGATATGATATGGTGATAACCTACTTGTTTGCAACATTGGAGAAACAAGTTGTTAATGACACATTGAGCGCTAGATAATTGATGGTGCATGCATCAATTAGAAAAAAAACGAATTTAGGATTGAGCTTCTAGTTAAGGGGTGCCACTTTCTAGGTAGCATATGTACAGATGATTTTTGGTAAATTAAATTAGATGTATATACATTGTTTATTTGACTGAAGTCTTAATTTTAGTAGATGTAGATATGGAGGGTTGGTTAGTGCAGGAGTTGTGATACTTTGTCCCTAATGAGATAGGATAAAGAGTAGTTAGCTGTCAAAATAGAGAAATGTTTTAGGGTAGTTAGAGATGGGGTGGGATCCCGTAAAGATGAGCAGACAACTATTTGTAGAACAAATAGTATTAACCAAATAAATGAGCATACATCTCATCATTGGTCAATTTTATTATACTGAGAATTGTTATATTCCTGAGAGTAATTTGTCAGTTAGCTAGATCATATTACTCTATTTCTTGATCCAGCATATCCCAAGTCAAGGGTCATGCATGCATGCATGTAACATGGATCATTCAGTACATGTATACAGTGAGAACTATATGATGGTGATGATAATTGAGCATTATACTATTTGCTTGTGTACATGTATCCACTTGAGCTTAGTATAGGGTATATATACAGATTCTCAATTTCATAATTATTCAGAGCTGCTGGATATATCATGCAGACTTGGTTAGTCGTTGTCAGTTATGTGCAGGTGAGGCCATCACGTAACAGAGATTAATTAAGGGACCCCATGCATGAACACTCTTTGACTCTACAATATATAACTAATTAGCCTACACCTATAGCTAGCACAGCTGCGCAAGGGCAGAGTTTCATTAATGCTACGCTACGCTGTAGGTGTAATTTGCCACCTATGAAAACATATGCTCTTGCATTTATATTCCTGGTACTCATTATTTCCTTGCCTAACAGGAAGGTATGCTTCCTGCCCTGCTCCAGTAGCTGCTTCGGGGAGAGACCCATCGGCGGTAATTATGTTATCCCGCTTAAATCAATTTCTTCTGAAATGTTTCAGTGTTTTGTTGAGTGTAATTTCTTTATTAACATTTACACTTTGCTCCTCCTCCTGCTACTACCCACTAGTTTCAACCTTGTTTGATGAGGGGCTTATATATTACTGTTGCTGTGAATGTGGTAGTTTCCTTGCCCATCCTAGATTTTAATATATGCATCCATGCTAGTCATCGAGTTTTGTAGTCTGCTGTGCCTTCATTGGGGTTTTCATGGATTGAACTAATGAGATTTTTTTTATAAAAATCTATCTGCTATCGGTAATGCCCTAGCTTATCTGCTATCTGTAATGCCCTAGATTTTTTTTATAAGACTGTAGAATATCAGATTGAAATATTGGGGAGCCTGGTTTATGAACCAGTTTCTTAGTCTGCCCTAGCTTCAATACTGTTTTTATTGATTGCAATATTGGTGAGCATTGTGCTACTGTTATGAGTACCCTCTCATCAATATTGGTGAGCATTGTGCTACTTCTTGTCTCAGATTTGTGATGCTTCTGCTGTACTACTTGCTGACTGTAAGATAACTTACGTGTGGACGAGCCTAGCACAACTAGCTATTTGCATACTTGATAGTTCCTCTTCTGAAGATATGAGTTAACTTTCTGAACCTATGCACATAAAACCAAGTATTTCTTAGATTTCTTTGCACGAGTTAACTTACTAAACATGTGCTTATGGCATCAAGTATTAGCTAGAGTTATTTGCTTAAGCTGTTGTCCATACAAGAATCTGGGCCATTTGGTTCAGTTTCTACCAGCAAGAACACATTGTGAGGGCCAGATGTGTAACATTTTTCTTATGAATATATGGTCTTCCAACAGTAACAACATTTGCAATCTAAAGGCCATCGGCCATAGCACACTCATGCATCAGGATGATGTACACCGCATGCACTAGTAGAAAAAGGGTCAAACGTGAAGCACATTAGTGCCGGTTTGAATTTGAGCCGGCACTCCAACAGCTAGCCGAGCCGCTTTCATTAGTACCGGTTCGTGGCGAACCTTTAGCACCGGTTCGTGCCACGAACCGGTACTAATGAGAGCGTTGGCAGGATGTTGTCAGACTGGGGCCCCTCCAGGCCCTTTAGTACCGGTTCTTGGCACGAACCGGTACTAAAGGTCGCCCTACATAAACCCTTCGGCCCACCCGAGCTCGCTCTGTTCTTCCCTTTCCCTCTCCTCTCTGTTCTTCCTCTCGAGCTCATCACACATTTTGCCCAAAATTTGTCAAGATTTGAAGGCCCCCATCCATTCAAATGATCACAAAGGTTAGCAACTTTGTCCTTTCATCTCTCATTGCTAGATTAGCTCTTGCAATGCTTTATATAGTGATTAATTTGTGAGTTTAGTAATTTGGGAGGAAATATATATATGTGCTAGTATTTGATTTATATGCAATTTGAGGTCAAAAATAACACTTAGTTTGCATATGTAGGTGTGTTTTACTTAGTGCCTTCTAAATCTCCGTCGTAACCACCGTCGATCGCCTGCACTGTCTCTGTCGTGGCACCACCTTGTGGTGAGCCTCTTGTTCATGAAATTTTATATAAAAAATTGATGTTTGTGTGATTTGGATATATAGTTACTCGTATAATTATCTTACCCGTACGTTGTTTGTTATACATAGTCCCATGGTTTTGATATCCGTCCCCGTCGGCCCTCGTCCTTGTTATGATTCGGATGTGGTATATTCTCTTTTAAAACTATTTGTTGCATTTCGTGTTTATGAGAAATTATGCCCATCAAGTTGACATAGATATTTTTATCTAGGAGGTATGTGAACCGGAAATTCCAACCGACCCTATTGTCGAGAGGTTAAATTTAGTTGAAAGAGAAAACGAGTACTTGAAAGAAAAATTGAAAAGAATTGAGGGGAGAAGATGGAATTGGAGTTGCATGTTGCCGATGTCGTCGATGATCACAAGATCAAGATGGAGAAAATGCGCTTGAAGATTAGAAAGATTAGAAAATATGTCATCGATAGTGAGGCTTGGTATCATTATGCTATTGGATCAATTGTTACCTTAGTTGCGATCTTGATCGCATTTGTTGTTGCATTTAAATGCTTTAGCTAGAGAGTTATTTGTTTGTTGCATCTAAGTGTTGTATGAACTTTATGTATGAACTTGTATTAATTTGGTCTATTCGGTGTTGTGTAATGAAGATGAGCCGGCAGTGGATGTACGATGACCGATGCTCTCCCCAATTCGTTGAGGGCGTGCATACTTTTCTCGCTATGGCTGAGGCAAACAAGCGGCGGATGGTTTATGCCTTGTCCATGTGCTGGCTGTAAGAATGGTCGCAATTACTCTACGTCAAGAACCATTCACGTCCACCTGTTTGAGTCCGGTTTCATGCCCCACTATAATGTTTGGACCAAGCACAGAGAAAGAGGGGTTATGATGGAAGACAATGAAGAAGAAGAGGACGACGACAGCTATCCTGGCCATGGGTTCCCTGAATAAGATGATACAACAATGTGGGAAGAAGCTGAGCCGGTAAAGCGGGAAGAAGCTGAGCCGGCAATGCGGGAAGAAGCTGAAGAAGAGGCATCAGATGAGCCCGTTGATGATCTAGGTCGGGCCTTTGCCGATGCAAAGAGAAACTGCGCAAGTGATTTGGAGAAGAAGAAGGTGCAGCGCATGGTAGAGGATCACACAAAATTGTTGTACCCGAATTGCGAGGGTGACAAGAAAAGCTGGGCACCACACTGGAATTGCTGCAATGGAAGGCAGAGAATGGTGTATCTGACAAGGGATTTGGAAAGTTGCTGGTAATGATAAAGGATATGCTTCCAAAGAACAACGAATTGCCCGAGAGTACGTACGAAGCAATGAAGGCTGTCTGCCCTCTAGGGTTAGAGGTGCAGAAGATACATGCATGCCCTAATGATTGCATCCTCTTCCGCGGTGAGTACGAGGATTTGAACGCTTGCCCGGTATGTGGTGCATTGCGCTATAAGATCAGCCGCGATGACCCCGGTGATGTCGAGGGCGAGCGCCAGTGAAGAAGATTCCTGCCAAGGTGATGTGGTATTCTCCTATAATACCACGGTTGAAACGTTTGTTCCAAAACAAAGAGCATGCCAAGGCGATGCGATGGCACAGAGAAGACCGTAAGAAAGATGGAAAGTTGAGAGTACCAGCTGACGGGTCGCAGTGGAGAAAAATTGAAAGAAAGTACGGGAAGGAGTTTGCAGATGACGCAAGGAGCGTATGGTTTGGTCTAAGCGCAGATGGCATTAATCCTTTTGGGGAGCAGAGCAGCAACCATAGCACCTGGCCTCTGACTCTATGTTTGTATAACCTTCCTCCTTGGTTGTGCATTATGATGCCAGTGCTCATCCAAGGCCCTAAGCAACCCGACAACGACATTGATGTGTACCTAAGGCCATTAGTTGAAGAACTCTTACAACTGTGGAATGGAATAGGTGTACGTGTGTGGGATGAGCACATGGGGGAAGAATTTGACTTAAAGGCGTTGCTATTCGTGACCATCAATGATTGGCCTGCTCTCAGTAACCTTTCAGGACAGACAAACAAGGGATACCGCGGATGCACGCACTGTTTGGATGATACCGACAGTATATATTTGAATAGTTGTAAGAAGAATGTGTACCTGGGACATCGTCGATTTCTTCCGAGCAGGCATCCCGGAAGAAAGAAAGGCAAGCATTTCAAAGGTGAGGCGGATCACCGGACGAAGCCTCGCAACCGCATCGGGTGCTGATGTACATGATATGGTCAAGGATTTGAAGGTGATATTTGGAAAGGGTCTGGCGGACAACCTGTTCGAAGGACGCTAACGGACGCGCACTCCATGTGGAAGAAGAAATCTATATTTTGGGACCTGCCATATTGGAAAGACCTAGAGGTCCGCTCCGCAATCGACGTGATGCACGTGACGAAGAATCTTTGCGTGACCCTGCTTGGCTTCTTGGGCGTGTATGGGAAGACAAAAGATACACCTGAGGCACGGGAGGACCAGCAACGTATGCACGGAGAAGACGGCATACATCAGGGTCATGCAAGCTACGCTCTTACCATAGAAGAGAAGGAAATCTTCTTTGAATGCCTGCTCAGGATTAAGGTACCGTCTGGCTTCTCGGCGAATATAAAGGGAATAATAAATATGGTAGAGGAAAAGTTCCAGAACCTAAAGTCTCATGTCTGCCACGTGATTATGACGCAACTGCTTCCGGTTGCATTGAGGGGGCTTCTACCGGAAAACCTTCGATTAGCCATTGTGAAGCTATGTGCATTTCTCAATGCAATCTCTCAGAAGGTAATCGATCCAGAAATCATACCAAGGTTACAGAATGATTTGGTGCAATGTCTTGTCAGTTTCGTGTTGGTGTTCCCACCATCCTTCTTCAACATCATGACGCACGTCCTAGTTCACCTATGCGAAGAGATTAACGTTTTGGGTCCTGTATTTCTACACAATATGTTCCCCTTTGAGAGGTTCATGGGAGTCTTAAAGAAATATGTTCATAACCGTGCTAGGCCAGAGGGAAGCATCTCCAAGGGCCATCAAAATGAGGAGGTCATTGAGTTTTGTATTGACTTTATTCCTGGCCTTAAGCCGATTGGTGTTCCTGAATCGCGGCATAAGGGCAGACTGGATGGAAAAGGCACGCTAGGAGGGGAACAAATAATATGAATGGACGGACATTCTCTCACTGAAGCACACTACACAGTTCTACAGAATTCCGCCTTGGTGGCTCCGTATATGGATGAACACAAGAATTTGCTACGCTCCAAACACCCGGAGCGGTCTGATGACTGGATTACACGTGACCAAACCAGGAGTTTCGCCAGCTGGTTGCAGACACGTACCATGCATGACACCTCTATTGAAGATGACATGTACTTGCTGTCCCAGTTACCATCTTCGAATATAATGACTTTCAAAGGGTACGAGATAAATGGTAATACATTTTACACGATCGCCCAAGATAAGAAGAGCACCAACCAAAACAGTGGTGTCCGCTTTGATGCAGAAACCAAGACGGAAAGGAAACATATTATGGTTATATACAGGACATATGGGAACTTGACTATCAACGTGGTTTAAAGGTCCCTTTGTTTCGTGCAAATGGGTCAATATGACACGAGGCGGGTAACGGAAGACCCGATGACGGAATGACAACAGTGGATCTCAACAATCTTGCGTATGCAGATGAACCATTCGTCCTAGCCAATGATGTGGCACAGGTTTTCTATGTGAAGGACATGTCTACCAAGCCAAGAAAAAGAAAAGATAAGGAAGCGAATGCATCGTACGATGAGCCAAAGCGGCACATAGTTCATTATGGGAAGAGAAACATCGTGGGAGTGGATGACAAGACAGACAAGTCAGAAGATTATGAAAAGTTTGATGAAATTGCTCCATTCACAGTGAATATTGACCCGAGCATCCCGTTAAATGATGAAGATTTTCCATGGTTACGGCGCAAAGGGACACACGCGAAGAAAAAGTTTCACACCCAAAGATCTGGGATGTGATCGGCTTCACTATCATCACTTTCTTATGTGTTTCACACCCAGAGGGGAATCTCTGTAATAGTTAGGGTAGTTATGTGTTTTGGCATTTGAAACGCAAAGAAATTTTATGTGCAAACAAATTCTTTCATGCCTTTACTGATTTTTAAAGTTAAATTATTCAAAAACTAGTGATTCACACTAATTTCAAATAATTCAAAATTTAAACTATTCAAATTTGAAAACAACGGGCACTAACAGAAAGTTTGTAATTTTTTGTACCTAAAGCAAAAATATTCACAAAGAAACTCTAAATACACAAAAAAACAACACAAAAATAAATAAAGCAAAAAAAATAAAAAAGCCCGCCTACTAGGCCAGAGCGGCCTGCATACGACTAGAAACCCAACCTGTTGTTGGGCCAGGATGCAGACCCGTAAAGGCCAAGTGGGCCCACAGTGGCAAAGAAGAACACGAGGCCCAAAGAGGCCTGCTTTGGAGAGGAGCTCGAGAGAGCGACCGCACGGGGTTTATAAACCAGTGCGGTCGCCTCGGCTAGCGAGGTGGGACTAAACTTGCCCACCGCACCTGCGCCAGCGCACCCCCTTTAGTACCGGGTCGTGGCACAAACCGGTATTAAAGGGGGGGCCTTTAGTACCGATTTGTGCCACCACCCGGTACTAAAGGGGGTCACTTCCCGCCGCTTGGGCTGGCCAAAACTGGCCTTTAGTACCGGTTGGTGGCACAAACCAGTACTAAAGGCCCCTCCTATATAAACAACACTTACGAAAAATTTAGTTTCTCACCTGGCTTCTTCTCCTCTGCACCGTCGCCCGCCCGCCCCTCAGACGTCTCCATCCTCGTCGCCCGCTGCCGCCGTCGCCGCCCGTCGTCCCGTCCCGTCGTCCCGTCGTCACCGCCGCCTCATCCTGGCCCGTCTCTGCGTCGTCTGTCCCGTCGTCCGGCGCCGCCTGTACGCCCGTCGTCGTTGCCGCCTGGCCTGTCCGTCCCGTCCCGTCCCGTCGTCGCCGCCCATCCCTGTCCCGTCGTCGTCATCCCGTCGTTGCCGCGCTTGCCGTCCCTGCCGCCAGCGCCCGGCCCCTGCCGCCCCCCGTCGTCCCTCGCCTCGCCGGTGAGTGCACACACACACACACACATACATTTTTAGTTTTTTAGTTATACAAATAGTTAGAAATTTTTCTGTTTTTTAGAAATTGTTAGAAATTTTTCTGTTTTTCAGAAATAGTTAGAAATGTTAGAATTGTTAGAATAGTTAGAAATGTTAGAATAGTTAGAAATGTTAGAATTGTTATACAAATGTTAGTTATATATATAGAAATGTTATAATCTTTTTCTGTTTTTTAGTTATAAAAATATTAGAAATGTTAGTTATATATAACATTGTTAAAAATGTTATAGAAATGTTAGTTATATAGAAATGTTAGAAATTTTAGTTATCAAAATCCAATCATTAAAAAAATGTTACTTTTTGCGGGCATATAGCTAGTATTTGTTATCGACGATGAAAGACCCGCATCATCGTCGTCGACACGTCCGCTGACGACGTCCGGCTGACCCATGTCCGGACTGGCTCCGGCTGGCTGGCATTGGGAGGTGCTGCCTGGAGGGGCGCGCCGCTTGATGAGGAACCCGGCCCCGGGTCCCGTCGTCGACCCTGATCTCGTTTGGTAGCGTTCGCGTGGGCCAGTTTCGGTGCGGAGGGAGCCGGCCCCGCCGGAGGTGGTACGTCGCCGTGTCAGGGAGGAGGACGAGCACGTCCATCGCTACATGGTTGCGTTAGAGGGCGGCAGGTTCTCCAATACCTGGCAGTTTCTTCAGGGATCTCACTTCAGCTATGATCCTGTGAGGGTTCCTTCGCTTTGGGTGTCCACAGCCCGCGCTGCAAGAACCGCGAGTGTCCTAGATTTTTATGTAGTATTCGATCTTTATTAGCAACCTATCCAGTGATGTATTCGAGATTATATCTATTATTCGAGACGATGTATTCGAGATTATATCTATTATTCGAGGCGATGTTTTCGAGATTATATCTATTATTCGAGACGATGTATTCGAGATTATATCTATAATTCGAGACGATGTAATTTGAATACTAAATTATTTTATTTTTCTTTTGGATTAGTTAAATAAAAGCTATGGCGGACAATACCGGCAGAGAGGGAGAACAGGCCATGTTCGATATGATATGCCATCCTCACGGGCCAGATGATGATCAGAATGAAGAAGATTATGACGGCTCCGAATTTCTAAACAACAGCGGAGAGGGTGATATGATATTCGATCGCGACGACCGAATTGATGAAGTCATGAACTATGATTATGATGATGACGAAGAAAATGTTGATCTTGAAACAACAAAGACCGGCGAGGTATATATATTTATATAAGCAGGCATCTGGTGATCATCACATGTTTTAAATGACTTGAAGATATATTAACGAATCGATCTTTGTTCTTTCAGCCATCCGGATTGAGCAAATCTGCAGGCAAAAGGACGAAACGAGGCCCGAACAAAAACTTGAAGGAGGGCGTAAAGTACAATATCGAGGCAATCAGACCTAATGGCAAACCATTAGCGCCTAAGAAGATTGCGGACAAGTTCGTTTCGTCTGCGGAGTTGTTGTGAAGGACCAACTCGATCTCCCTTCAAGAATGGAGAGAGCCAGCAAAAGACAAAAGACAAAAAGGCAAAAAGGACGCTGCTCCACGTCCAGATGTTACTTTTGTCGACAAAAGACAAAAAGAACTGCTTTGGGATACTCTCATGGAACATTTCACCCTACCAGATCATTTCACAGAAGCAGATGTGCAGAAAGTCAAGGACGCTGCTCTTAGAAAGATGGCGGTTGCATTCAAGAACCACAAGAATCGTGAATGGGACAAGTATGTCAAGGGAGGAAGGAAGACTCCAGATTCGAGGGAACACTAGAGAACCAAAGAGCTCATTTGGAAGATTTCGTGAAATTCAATTAATCGGAATAAGCTAAGGAACGGTCGAGAATAAACAAGAAGAATGCCGAAAAAAGGATAAGTTCCATAAGCTGGGGCCAGGTGGCTATGCGGTGGCAATGCCTAAGTGGGATAAGTCTGAGAAAGAGATGGAGGATGCCGGTGTCACTCCGGTTACTAAGAGCTGGCCCCCCAGGTGCAGGACTTGGTTCTATGCGCATGGGGGGGAGTTGGACCCGAAGACAGGTAATGTTTCGACGAGGGCAAGTCTGAAGGGAGCCGACGATGCGATAGTTGTTGCCATAGAAGAGGCACGATCGGGGGTGTTCCAGCCCAACAGAGAGAACGACCAGCTTACGCTGCGTGCTCGGGAAATCCTGAACACCGGGAAGAACACGAGGCAAGGGCGCTATTCCGTGGTATGAGGGGTTTTCAGACTAGAACAACGACTACGTAACCCGTGCGAGAAAGAAGATTGCGGAGGAGAAGAAGAGGAAGATGGAGGAGGAGCAGAGGAAGCGGGACTATGAACGCCTTCAAGGACTAGAAGCAAGTCAAGCGGAATTGGCGGTCAAATTCCAGCGGCAGCAGGAGCAGATCGACTCACTTAGCCAGCAAAGGGGGTCTCAGCAGCTGCAGCAGCTAGCGGATGATCCAGCATTGGATAGCACCGCCCCATCCATGCCGAGAAGCAGCGTGGGTTCCACCCCGGACGACGCAATGCTGGATAGATACCCCGTGGATGACATCACGGATAACACTAACTGCGAGCTACACGTCAAAATGAAGAACATATCCATGAAGGTGGCGGACGCCGTTGCTTTTATAAATCCCCCCAAGGCAACCTTCCATTGCAACCCGATTCCAGCGGGCTATGCTCGTGTCTTGGTTGATGAGGTGGTGGACCCATATTCGGACCTACAGCTTGACATTCCTGGAGGTGACGACGAGCACTTTCTTGGAGAGGCCAAACATCGTATCATCCTATAGAAAAAGGATTGCATCATCTTTTGAAGGCCACCGACACCGCGTCAGCCGACTCCTCGTCGAAGTCCGCCACCGAGTCAGCAGACTCCCGCTCCTGCAAGTCCACCAAGTCCGCAAAGTGTCAGCCACCTCCTCCAGTCCGCAAAGTGTCAGCCACCTCCTCCTCCAAGTCTGCCACAGCGCCGACGTCCCACCTCCTCCAAGTCCGCACAACCTCAGGCCACTCCTCCTCCAAGTCCGGCAAAGTGTCAGCCAATCCTCCTCCTCCAAGTCCGCCACAGCCAGACGCCCACCTCCTCCAAGTCCGCACAACCTCCGCCACTCCTCCTCCAAGTCTGCACAGCTTCAGGCCACTCCTCCTCGTCCAACTCAGCCCGTCGGCTGCCTCCGCCGCCTCAGCAATCGCAGAAGAGACACCCCGCAGCTATGGTGCGTAGCGGTACGAGTCGAGGTAGTACAGGAAGTACAGGCGGAGGCAAGCGATATAAATATGGTCCAACCCTCATGCCTCTTCCGCAGAGGCCTTATGACAGGTCCGAGGAGGAAAACGCAGCCATATCGAAGGCCCATGTGGAAGCCCATTTTGCACCGAAACCACCACCGCCGCCAAGGGAGAAAGTGCCTGAGGAAACGATTGACCACTTCATTCGTATGGCTCAACCACCAGGTCCCAAGCCTGTTGACACAGACTATGAGCGCCACATCGAAGTTAAATCGAGCACGTCTACATAAGGAGGCGAGCTCGGATCGAGCAAACAACAAGCAGCTGTCAAAAATGCGGGAAAACCATTCCCCAGCTGGGAGAACAGGCGGCGCAATCGATCCCCTCGCTTGTTGTGCCAACAACACGTGACAGTACGCGCGCCCAATATTATTGTGGGCAAACAGTTTACGTTCCCGAGGTGGGCAATGTGGTAATAACCAAGGACCATATAATGCAGGTTGATGTTCTCAACATCACTGTTGGACAACTCCTCGAGATCGAGCCCATGCCTGTGCTTACAGAGGATGAAATAAAACGAAAATATATCCGGGGCCAACCTTTGGTCAAGCCAGACAAGGTCAAGAACCTCCCAACGAGAATGTATGAATTGCATCAATGGTACATGAACATTACCAAGATCTTCAATCGATTGTCCCTCATGGTGAATGTCAAGGAGGAGCGTTACTTCCATGAGAAAGCTCTGTCCGTTGAGTATTCTGAACTGTTTCAGTTATACAATCAAGACGCACTCGACAAATCTATCGTCAGTTGCTATTGTCTGTAAGTGATTTCTTTCTGTAATTTAAGTCTCAAGCTAGCTGTAGCGATCTTTTGATCAATCATTACCTGTAATTCTCCCCACCATACTCTTTTCCGTGGTATTATGCAGGATGAAGATGTATGAAATGAGAAAAGGTGGACGCTTTGGCATTGGGTTCATTGACCCAAACACCGTTAATGAATACACATGGAAAATAAATCCACATCATCAAAAGGCCGTAGAGGACAACATGCTAGAGTTCTTGAAGCGCCTCGAATACAATGAAGATATACTACTTCCTTACAACTTCCTGTGAGTCACACTGTCTTGTACTACAAATTCTCTGCTTTTGCCTACTAGCTAGCTACATGTTTTTGCTTACATATGCCCGCTTAATTAAGACATGCAAACGTGTGTGCATGCATATTTCACTGGATCTTGTGTATCATTAAAGTTGACGCCGGAACAATTGAAATACTGGACTCACTACTCAAAGCAAATACTGACTATAACATCCTGTTTGGGATAGTCAACAGGTAATTTCAATCATTATTAACTATATATCTCGGCCTATTTAGTTTGTCATTTCATGATATGAACTATTTAATAACCCCTTTATTCATTTTCTTTGTCGGCGGGCAGGGCTTGGGCAAGGTTCATCAGCGTCACGGAAGGCGAATGGAAAAAAAGCTTAAATGGTTTCGACCCAAGGTAAGTAATTAAGTAGTACTAGCTAGCTAGCTAGGTGCCATCTTTTTAATTATCATGCTTGATTAATTATTATCTGATCAAATTCCATTCTCGTAAAGGCCCTGCAGCAGGCGCAAGGGACTGATCTGTGTGCATTCTGCGTTTGCGAGAACATTCGCATGATGGCGTCCGAAAGGAGCAGATCTCAAAGACAGGAATGGGTACGCTTGTCGTAACACTATTCACAATTTTTACACCATTATCGATATCTAGTCACACAACTAATACACATGCATATTGATCTCCTTAACAGTTCACAGAGGTGCGGGACAAGCTCCTAGAAACGGAGCGCGTAGAAGCACTTCAAGAGGAAATAGCGGGATTTTTGCTCGACCAGGTCATAAATCCGAAGGAAGAATACTATTACCCGCTACCGCCCCCATGAAAACCACTTCCAATTGTCATCGTGCTCAAGGCACCAATTAGGCTAATGCCACTGGCTCAAGGCAACATGCATATGTAGGAGAAATTGTATATAGCTATACATGTGTGTATGTGTGAATAAATTAATCTGGTTGTTTGTGAGACATTTATGATATATATATTCTTGATTGGTTCTACTAGAAATTCTATATATATATATATATATATATATATATATATATATATATATATATATGCATAACGTGTACAATGTGTAGTATCGTAAAATACCAGCAAACGAAAAAGAATTAAAATGGAAACACAAAATTAAATGAAAAGAAATCATAAAACTAAAACCCCAAACCTTATAGTACCGGTTGGTGTTACCAACCGGTACTAAAGGGCTCCTCGCCCGGAGCTGCCTCGCGTTACGTGGTTGGCCTTTAGCACCGGTTCGTGCTGAATCGGTACTAAAGGGGGGGGGGGCTTTAGTGACCACACTTTAGTGCCGGTTGTGGAACCGACACTAAAGGGCCTTACGAACCGGTGCTATTGCCCGGTAAATCAAGTGGGTAAATAGATGCTGTTGCTGGACTATATGTTCTGGACTATATGTTCATTGGTACTATATGTTCAGAATGAGTTAACTTGCTGTCATTTATCGAAATTCATAATGTGCTGGACTATATGTTCATTGGTACTACTTGTGATGCTGCTGCTGTACTACTTGGGAATTTTGTCAACTTGTGATGCTGCTGCTGTACCCCGAGAGGCCCTTGAGTTTGCCGGAATGTCGATTAACTTCCGTTCCGGCAAATTCGGGTACTCCATATGTCCTATTTTCAGCAAAGGTCATGCTGAAATTTTCCGTGAATTTTAGCATGACTTTGCTAAAAATAGGACATATGGGGTACTTGCGACTAATGCATGGGTCGGGGTATCTTAGTACTTAATTAACTAGGATCAACTGCCCCTTTATTCTTAGAGCATTAAACCATAGGTGGCAATAGAGCCAAGTGATTAGGCCCAACATAGAATTCTCCTTCCCTTTTCTTGATAGGGTATATTATTAGAAGATACCCATATATATCAGTCAACCTAGGGTGCCTCGGCATCGATAAACCCTAAATGATGAAAACTTAACTTAGCATTTAGGGTGCCTTAGCGTCGACAAACCCTAAATTATAAAACCTTGGATTTTAGGGTGCATCGGTGTCGATAAAAACCTAAATGATGAAAGCTTAGGCTTTTAGGGTGCCTCAGCGTCGACAAACCCTAAATGATAAAAGCTTAGCTTTTAGGATGCCTCGGTGTCAACAAACCCTAAATGATGAGACCATGATCTTGTTCCTTGACAATAACCAACTTTTTCACCAAACTTTTTTCCTATTTAGAGCGAAACATGGCCCACAACGATGAGGATGGCGGTTCGGGCAAGCAATTTTGGGAGCTGTCCCAGGAGATGGAGGAAGAACCTCACCGCTATGAGGACGCCCCGGAAGACACTGATCCTGACTACACAACCCCTAGTGGCGTCGGGGACGACACCACTAATGGTGCCGCCGAGGAAGCCACCACTGATGATGGCAGCGCATGCACAGATGGCAGCCAACCGAAGAGGCAACGGAAGGACCGGCGCCCGAACGTGCTGGGCACCGTCAAGGAGGAATTTGCTGAAGTGTCCTCCGAGGGGCATCCAACGGCGCCCAAAGAATTAGTCAAGGGGTACTCGGTTCAGCTCGGGAGAATTCTCCGGAGCACCGTCTCGATCAACACCGAGAACCTAAGGCATAAGTACCGAGGGAATTTGCGCAACCTCCTCTTCACGAAGCTGCACGAAGGATACATGTTCTCCGCTGACTTTGTGCTACGTCTTGAGCTTGCGTTGGTTTTCCTTGAAGAGGAAAGGGTGATGCAGCAATAGTAGCATAAGTATTTCCCTCAGTTTTTGAGAACCAAGGTATCAATCCAGTAGGAGGCTCCTCAACAAGTCCCACGAACCTACACAAACAAACAAAGATCTCGCAACCAACGCAATTGATAGAAAAGCGAATAATTATGATGTTATCTAGGCATGATCATGTATACAGGCATCACGTCCGCAACAAGTAGACCAACTCCTGCCTGCATCTACTACTATTAATCCACACATCGACCGCTATCCAGCATGCATCTAGAGTATTAAGTTCATAAGAACAGAGTAACACATTCAGCAAGATGACATGATGTAGAGTGACAACTCAAGCAATATGATATAAACCCCTTCTTTTTATCCTCGATGGGAACAATACAATACGTGTCTTGCAACCCTTTCTGTCACTGGGTAAGAACACCGCAAGATTGAACACAAAGCTAAGCACTTCTCCCATGGCAAGAAAGATCAATCTAGTAGGCCAAACAAAACCGATAATTCGAAGATACTTCCAAAGATACCTCAATCATATAAAAGAATTCAGAGAAGATTCAATTGTTATCCATAGATAAACTTGATCATAAACCCACAATTCATCGGATCTCGACAAACACACCGCAAAAATATTGGAAATATGCCCTAGAGGCAATAATAAAAGGATTATTATTATATTTCCTTGTTCGTGATAATTGTCTTTTATTCATGCTATAATTGTATTATCCGGAAATCGTAATACACGTGTGAATACATAGACCACAACATGTCCCTAGTGAGTCTCTAGTTGACTAGCTCGTTGATCAATAGAATAGTCATGATTTCCTGACTATGGACATTGGATGACATTGATAACGGGATCACATCATTAGGAGAATGTTGTGATGGACAAGACCCAATCCTAAGCATAGCACAAGATCGTGTAGTTCGTTTTGCTAGAGCTTTTCCAATGTCAAGTATCTTTTCCTTAGACCATGAGATCGTGTAACTCCCGGATACCGTAGGAGTGCTTTGGGTGTACCAAACGTCACAACGTGGCGGGTGACCATAAAGGTGCACTACAGGTATCTCCGAAAGTGTCTGTTGGGTTGACACGGATCGAGACTGGGATTTGTCACTCCGTATTACGGAGAGGTATCACTTGGCCCACTCGGTAATGCATCATCATAATGAGCTCAGAGTGACCAAGTGTTTGGTCACGGGATCATGCATTACGGTACGAGTAAAGTGACTTGCCGGGTAACGAGATTGAACGAGGTATTGGGATACCGACGATCGAATCTCGGGCAAGTAACATACCGATTGACAAAGGGAATTGTATACGGGTTGTTTGAATCCTCGACATCGTGGTTCATCCGATGAGATCATTGAGGAGCATGTGGAGCCAACATGGGTATCCAGATCCCGCTGTTGGTTATTGACCGGAGAGCCGTCTCGGTCATGTCTACGTGTCTCCCGAACCGGTAGGGTCTACACACTTAAGGTTCGGTGACGCTAGGGTTGTATGAATATAAGTATGCAGCAAACTGAAAGTTGTTCGGAGTCCCGGATGAGATCCCGGACATCACGAGGAGTTCCGGAATGGTCCGGAGGTAAAGAATTATATATAGGAAGTGCTATTTCGGCCATCGGGAGAATTTCGGGGATTACCGGTATTGTACCGGGACCACCGGAAGGGTCCCGGGGGTCCACCGGGTGGGGCCACCTATCCCGGAGGGCCCTGTGGGCTGAAGTGCAGAGGGAACCAGCCCCTGGTGGGCTGGTGCCCCCCCCTGCGCCTAGGGTTGGAAACCCTAGGGGTGGGGGCGCCCCACTTGCCTTGGGGGGCAAGCCTCCCCCCTTGGCCGCCGCCCCCCATGGGAGATCTGATCTCCAGGGCCGCCCCCCCCCCCAAGGGGGCCTATATAAAGGGGGGGAGGGAGGGCAGCCGCACCCTGAGTCTTGGCGCCTCCCTCCCCCTGCTACACCTCTTCCTCCTCCCGCAGTTGCTTGGCGAAGCCCTGCCGGAGTCCTGCTGCATCCACCACCACGCCGTTGTGCTGCTGGATCTTCATCAACCTCTCCTTCCCCCTTGCTGGATCAAGACGGAGGAGACGTCACGCTGACCGTACGTGTGTTGAACGCGGAGGTGCCGACCGTTCGGTGCTAGGATCTCCGGTGATTTGGATCACGACGAGAACGACTCCCTCAACCCCGTTCTCTTGAACGCTTCCGCACGCGATCTACAAGTGTATGTAGATGCATCTCTCTCTCTCTCTCTCTCTCTCTCTCTCTCGTGGCTAGATGAACTCATAGATGGATCTTGGTGAACGTAGGAAAATTTTTATTTTATGCAACGTTCCCCAACAAAAAACAGATTACATCGAATAGATCTCCACAAGAGAGGGGGAGAACATTGTATTGAGATTCAAAAAGAGAGAAGAAGCCATCTAGCTAATAACTATCGACCCGAAGGTCTGTGGTAAACTACTGACAACTCATCGGTAGGGCTATGGTGTTGATATAGAAGCCCTCCGTGGTGGAATCCCTCTCCGGCAGAATGCCGGCGACGGCTCCAAGATGGGATCTCGCGGATACAGAAGGTTACGGTGGCGGATATTTCTTTGGTGGCTTCATAGATGTTTTCGGGGTATGTAGGCTTATATAGGAGGAAGAAGTACGTCGGTGGCCGCCCAAGGGGCCCACGAGACAGGGGGCGCGCCCTACCCTCTCGTGGCCGCCTCGACTGCTTCTTGACTTGCACTCCAAGTCCTCTGGATCACGTTCGTTCCAAAAATCACGCTTCCGAAGGTTTTATTCCGTTTGGACTCCATTTGATATTCCTTTCCTTTGAAATACTGAAATAGGCAAAAAACAGCAATACGGGCTGGGCCTCCGGTTAGTAGGGTAGTCCCAAAAATGATAATAATGTGTAAAATAAAGCCCATAAACATCCAAAACAGGTAATATAATAGCATGGAACAATCAAAAATTATAGATATGTTGGAGACGTATCAAGCATCCCCAAGCTTAATTCTTGCTCGTCCTCGAGTAGGTAAATTATAAAAACAGAATTTTTGATGTGGAATGCTACCTAGCATAATTCTCAATGTAATTTTCTTTAATGTACCATGAATGTTCAGATCCAAATGACTCAAGATAAAAGCT
The DNA here is from genome assembly GCA_021605145.1 of Aegilops bicornis. Classification (NCBI taxonomy): domain Eukaryota; kingdom Viridiplantae; phylum Streptophyta; class Magnoliopsida; order Poales; family Poaceae; genus Aegilops; species Aegilops bicornis. The sequence continues at coordinate 26,432,342 of CM038670.1, forward strand.
TATAAAATATAAAAATAATAATGCTTCAAAGCATACTAACAAATAATCATGTCCTATCAAAATAACATAGCCAAAGAAAGCTTATCCCTACAAAATCATATAGTTAGGCCATGCTTCATTTTCATTACACAAAATACTCCCATCATGCACAACCCCGATGACGAGCCGAGCAATTGGTTCATACTTTTTAACGCGCTTCAGCCTTTCAACTCTTACGCAATACATGAGCACAAGCCATGGACATAGCACTATGGTGGTCTAATGTGGTGGTTGTGAGGACAAAAAGTGGGAGAAGATAGTCTCACATCAACTAGGCGTATCAATGGGCTATGGAGATGCCCATCAATAGATATCAATGTGAGTGAGTAGGGATTGCCATGCAACGGATGCACTAGAGCTATAAATATATGAAAGCTCAACAAAGGAAACTAAGTGGGTGTGCATCCAACTTGCTTGCTCACGAAGACCTAGGGCATTTTGAGGAAGCCCATCATTGGAATATACAAGCCAAGTTCTATAATGAAAAATTGCCACTAGTATATGAAAGTGACAACATATGAGACTCTCTATCATGAAGATCATGGTGCTATTTTTTGAAGCACAAGTGTGGAAAAAAGAGATAGTAGCAATTGTCCCTTCTCTCTTTTTCTCTCATTTTTTCCTTTTTCTTTTTTCTTTTTTTCATTTTTTTACTTTTTCTTTCTCTTTTTCTTTTCTTTTTTTTCTTCTTCTTTGTGGGCTTCTTTGGCCTCTTTTATTTTTATAAAGTCTGAAGTCCCATCCCGACTTGTGGGGGATAGTCTCCATCATCCTTTCCTCACTGGGACAACGCTCTAATAATGAAGATCATCACACTTTTATGGATTTACAACTCAAGAATTACAACTCAAAGCTAGAACAAAATATGAATCTATATGAATGCCTCCGGCGGTGTACCGGGATATGCAATGAATCAAGAGTGACATGTATGAATATTATGAAGGTGGCCTTGCCACAAATACGATGTCAACTACATGATCATGCAAAGAGCAATATGACAATGATGAAACGTGTCATAATAAACGGAACGGTGGAAAGTTGCATGGCAATATATCTCGGAATGGCTATGGAAATACCATAATAAGTAGGTATGGTGGCTGTTTTGAGGAAGGTAAATAATGGGTTTATGCTACCGGCAAAAATTACGCGGTAAAATAGAAGCTAGCTAAGTGGAAGGATGAGTGTGCGTATAACCATGGACTCACATTAGTCATAAAGAACTCATATACTTATTGCAAAAATCTACTTAGCCCTCGAAGCAAAGTACTACTACGCATGCCCCAAGAGGGATAGATTGCTATGAAAAATCCATCGCTGGTCCCCGACTGCCACTCATAAGGAAGACACTAAAAAGAGCACCTCATGCAACAAATTTGTCACACAACTTTTACTATACGTGCATGCTACGGGACTTGCCAACTTCAACAAAAGTATTTCTCAATTTCATAATTATCCACTAGCATGACCCTAACATTACTATCTTTATATCTCAAAACAATTATCAAGCATCAAATTGATCCTAACATCCAATTCACTTTTATGATAGTTTTTATTATACCCAACTTGGATGCTCATCATTCTAGGACCAAATTCATAACCAAAGCAAATACCTGTTCTAAGAGACTCTCAAAATAATATAAGTGAAGCAAGAGAGACTAGCAATTTCTTCAAAATTAATCCACCGCCATGCTCTAAAAGATATAAGTGAAGTACTAGAGAAAAAAAACTATCAAGCTCAAAAGATATAAGTGAAGCATATAGAGTATTCTAGCAAATTCTAATCAAATAGACTTTTCTCAAAAGGTGTGTACAGCAAGGATGATTGTGGTAAACTAACAAGCAAAGACTAATATAATACACTGCGCTCCAAGCAAAACACATATCATGTGGCGAATAAAAATATAGCTCCAATTAAAGTTACCAATGAACGAAGACGAAAGAGGGGATGCCTTCCCGGGGCATCCCCAAGCTTAGGCTTTTGGCCATCCTTGTATATCTTGGGGTGCCATGGGCATCCCCAAGCTTAGGATTTTGCCACCCTGTATTCCATAGTCCATAAAAGCTTTACCCAAAACTTGAAAACTTCACAACACAAAACTCAACAGAAAATCTTATAAGCTCCATTAGTGAAAGAAAACAAAACCACCACATAAGTTACTGTAATGAACTCATTCTTTATTTATTTTGGTGTTAAAACTACTGTATTCCAAATTCTCTATGGTTCATACCCTTACATACTAGCCATAGATGCATCGAAATAAGCAAACAACACACGAAAAACAGAATCTGTGAAAAACAGAACAGTCTGTAGCAATCTGTAACTAACGCAAATTTATGGAACCTTAAAAGTCCTACCAAAATAGAACGTCCTAAAAACTTTGTTTCTTGATCAGCAGCAAAAATAATCAATGCAAAATCTCGTCCCTATGATTTATTGAATTTTTTCCCCGTGAGCACAAAGTTTCTGTTTTTCAGCAGAATCAAATCAACTCATATCATAGGTTATCCTATAGGTTCTACTTGGCACAAATACTAAATAAAACATGAAAACACATGTAAACAGAAAGTAGATGCAAAATTTAACACTAAACAGGAAAAAAAACAAAGAACATAAAGAAAATTGGGTTGCCTCCCAAGTAGCACTATCGTTTAACGCCCCTAGCTAGGCATGATGATTTCATTGATGCTCACATAAAAGATAAGAATTGAAACATAAAGAGAGCATCATGAAGCAAGTGAGAAACACATCTAAGTCTAACATACTTCCTATACATAGGCATCTATAGGAAAACAAATTATCATAGCAAGCAAAAACTAGCATATGCAAGGAAGCGGGAAGAATTAATAGCAATCTCATCATAACGAGAGGTAATTTAGTAACATGAAAATTTCTACAATCATATTTTACTCTTTCATAATACTCACATGTGGGATCATAAGAAAATTCAACAAAATAGCTAACACATAAAAAAAATTCAACACGATCCACATGCATGCAAAGTTGACACTCTTCCAAAATTGTGGGATTAACATTAACTAAATTCATGACCTCTCCAAACCCACTTTTATCAAAAATACCACAAGATTGAACATTCTCCAAATATGTGGGATCTAAAGCTGACACTCTTCCAAACCCACTTTCAATAATATTGCAAACACTATTATCAATCTCATATTCATCATGGGGCTTAAATAAATTTTCAAGATCATAAAAAGAATCACCCCAATCATGATCATTGCAACAAGTAGTAGACATAGAAAAACTAGCATCCCCAAGCTTAGGGTTTTGCATATTATTAGCACAATTGACATCAATAGAATTTATAGTAAAATCACTGCAATCGTGCTTTTTATTCAAGGAGCTACCAAGTATGGGTGCAATAGCAACGATCTCATGTTTAACATAAGGAACTATAGCAAATTGATCTTCATAAATATTGGCATCATTGCCACAAGAATAGCAAGCATCATGTTCATCAAGGGATATTTCAATCAAATCATCGGAATCATCATTATCTATAGATTCATGCATATCATTATTTTTTTCCAAAGCAACGGTCATTCTATCAATAAATTCTATGACATAGACATTATGCGCATAGCTTTCATAGCAATATTTAAGTAATTCAAAATTTTCAGATTCGTAGAGAGTAATATCATACTTTTCCATCGAAGAAGCAACTTCATAAGCACCCTTAATAGCAACAAATTCTTCAATTTGTTCGATATCATAGTAACTATAAACACCCTTTGCATAATAAGATAAGATTTCATTTTAATTAAACTCACATAGGTAGGGAAGGTGTTTTTTAGGGTTCTTAGAGCAACAAGTAAAATCACAAATTTCACAAAGGTTCCAAGCATAACACATCAATCAGTTTATTTGATCCCATAAGAGTCTCCCTTTTTCAGACAAACGGTGACGCACAAAATGAGCATGCTCATCTAAAGATTTCCCATCAGCTAGGTTAGTTGGGGTTTCAGCACGAGCGCATAAGGATCGAAGATGATCCAAGTAGAACACTTTAGGTGGATCCATAACAATAGATTTTTAGCAAGCAAAGATGCAGGCACATAGAAGGCACATGGAGACACAAGCAAACAAAAAGGCAAGCGAAAGAGAGAGGATATTGGGAAAGAGAGGGCGAATAAAACGGCAAGGGTGAAGTGGGGGAGAGGAAAACGAGAGGCAAATGGCAAATAATGTAAATGCGAGGGAGATGAGTTTGTGATGGGTACTTGGTATGTCTTGACTTGAGCGAAGACCTCCTCGGCAACGGCGCCAGAAATCCTTCTTGCTACGTCTTGAGCTTGCGTTGGTTTTCCTTGAAGAGGAAAGGGTGATGCAGCAATAGTAGCGTAAGTATTTCCCTCAGTTTTTGAGAACCAAGGTATCAATCCAGTAGGAGGCCCCTCAACAAGTCCCACGAACCTACACAAACAAACAAAGAACTCGCAACCAACGCAATAAAGGGGTTGTCAATCCCTTCACGGCCACTTGCGAAAGTGAGATCTGATAGAGATAATAACATAAGATAAATATATTTTTGGTATTTTATAATATAGATGCAGAAAATAAAAGATGCAAATAAAAGTAAATTTGAAGCAAATATGATAAGAGATAGACCCGGGGGCCATAGGTTTCACTAGTGGCTTCTCTCAAAATAGCATAAGTATTACGGTGGGTGAACAAATTACTTTCGAGCAATTGATAGAAAAGCGAATAATTATGATGTTATCTAGGCATGATCATGTATATAGGCATCTCGTCCGCAACAAGTAGACCGACTCCTGCCTGCATCTACTACTATTACTTCACACATCGACCGCTATCCAGCATGCATCTAGAGTATTAAGTTCATAAGAACAGAGTAACGCATTAAGCAAGATGACATGATGTAGAGGAATAAACTCAAGCAATATGATATAAACCCCATCTTTTTATCCTCGATGGCAACAATACAATACATGTCTTGCAACCCTTTACATCCTTTGGGTAAGAACACCGTAAGATTGAACCCAAAGCTAAGCACTTCTCCCATGGCAAGAAAGATCAATCTAGTAGGCCAAACAAAATCGATAATTCGAAGAGACTTGCAAAGATAACTCAATCATATAAAAGAATTCAGAGAAGATTCAATTGTTATCCATAGATAAACTTGATCATAAACCCACAATTCATCGGATCTCGACAAACACACCGCAAAAAGAGATTACATCGAATAGATCTCCACAAGAGAGGGGGAGAACATTGTATTGAGATCCAAAAAGAGAGAAGAAGCCATCTAGCAAATAACTATGGACCTGAAGGTCTATGGTAAACTACTCACAACTCATCGGAAGGGCTATGGTGTTGATGTAGAAGCCCTCTGTGGTGGAATCCCCCTCCGGCAGAACGTCGGCGACGGCTCCAAGATGGGATCTCGCCGATACAGAAGGTTACGGTGGTGGAAATATTTCTTTGGTGGCTTCCTGGATGTTTTCAGGGTATGTAGGCTTATATAGGAGGAAGAAGTACGTCGGTGGCCGCCCGAGGGACCCACGAGACAGGGGGCGCGCCCTACCCTCTCGTGGCCGCCTCGACTGCTTCTTGACTTGCACTCCAAGTCCTCTGGATCACGTTCGTTCCAAAAATCACGCTTCCGAAGGTTTTATTCCGTTTGGACTCCGTTTGATATTCCTTTTCTTCAAAATACTGAAATAGGCAAAAAAATAGCAAGAAGGGTTGGGCCTCCAGTTAGTAGGTTAGTCCCAAAAATGGTAATAATGTGTAAAATAAATCCCATAAACATCCAAAACAGGTAATATAATAGCATGGAACAATCAAAAATTATAGATACATTTGAGACGTATCACTTTGCAAACACACACCTCTCAGGGAATAAAGTGAACAGTGCCGCCCTCACGAGGATGAGCACGGCCCTGTCTACTTGGAGAAGCGCGATGAAGAAAATGATTGACAAAGGTGATAGTTACGAGAAGATCAAGGCGAAAAATCCTTCGATCAGCGAAGATGACTATAAGGAGTTCAAGATCAAGTGCGAGAGCAGCGCAACCGTGGAATTAAGTCAGTGGGGAAAAGAAATGCGGGGGTTGAACTTAGGGGTCCACCAACTCAGTCCCGGTGGTTACAGAGTGACGGAGCCTATATGGGACAAGGAGGACGCGGAACGTGCCGAGCAAGGCCTACCGCCCCGCTTCGAGAAATACCGTGACAAGCAGACCAGGAACTATGCCAGGGCCCGGTACAAGGAGGACCCGGTAACAAAGGAGCTTACCACGGATCCGAAGACCATGGCGCTTAAGCGTGTTTTGGTAAGGAATACACCCCCGCGTAATTAGCTCCATATGGTTGCATTCTAATTAATGAAGCCAAATTTCTACATGGTTTACATTCCTTCCGTAGGACACTGAAAGCAGTAGCGCGGGGTCGTCTCAGAGCTCCCCTGCTTGGGACAGCACTCTAAATAGGGTGTTGAACGTAATGAAAAACAAGGATAAGCTTAGTAAGCCATCGTCAGCTGGTCGTGTGGCCGGCAAAGGCTTGTCCACAAAATGCTCGTCATACTATACCGCTGGTGGGCGAAAAGAGAGAAAGACTAGCTTGGAAAGCCAGTCACGCGAGGTTCAAGAACTCAAGGCACAAGTGGCACGGATTCCGGAGATTGTCCAAGAGCAAGTGCAACAACAACTGGGAACGACACTCACCGCCATGGTCCCTACCTTGATCCAGGGGCTGACGACGTGGATTGCGGGCGGCCAACAGGGGCCGCCCTCGGTTCCCAGCTTCACGGCCAGCAACTCGTACAACGCACATGCGGCGCCATTGGTGTCTCCGGTGAAGGCGGTATTCGTATCTCCGGGGCCGGCACGGGCATTGGAGCTTAATGCACCCGGGTGTACGCCGGCCGGCACCTCGGCAGCAAGCGGCCCCTCCGTCAGTTGCACGCCCGCCGTTGGCGGTGCCTCGACATTAGCCGAGCTCGGCGGCATCACGGTAACTAAGCCTCTCGGCCGATGACTTCATCTCCTTGCCTTTGACTGGGCATCCCTGACGCCCTACATGTTTTCGCAGGGCGCCGCCGACGTTCCATGCACTCTCCTGCACTTTGTGGGCGGCGAGTTGATCGATGTCACCAAGGGCAGAATCGTTCAACCAGGCAACCCCGTGTTCCACGGTAATCCGATGCCACCCACCGTGTATAGGGTTGAACTTGTTCGGGTGCTGCCAGGCTGCGATGAGTTGTTACCTCCGAGTCGACCCGCCGGGGCCGACGAAGATGATGTGATGACCCTTAGCGCCTGCGTAAGCTGGCCCCTGCTTTGGCCGAAGAGCCAGATTCGATTGGGGCCGGGGGACACCACCCCACAGACAACACCGCCAGTCGTGACGGTGCCAAGCCATGGCAAGACCGCCGCAGCGCTACAGGCCATGCCGGACATCCCTATGGCACAGGATCCGGACATGCATATGGCACAGGATCCGGACGACAACGACAACGACGACGGTACATTTACCAACGTTGATAAGTACTTTCCCGAACATGGGTACGGTGACGAATTCTGCGGGCCTCCTTCTCAAGAACCCAACCCTGAAAAAGACGACCGCGATCTAGCTGGTACCGCGGAGAAACTCAATTGCAACAGGCATCGTCTGGCGTTCAGTTCTCATGAGACGCCTCCAGCTGCCGCCTTCATCGAGCCTCAGATAGCCGAGGTGCGAAATATTATCAGCCCCAACACGCTCAAGAAGGCGGTCTCTGAGCAGAACTCGATCCCAATACAGCAGATGAAGAAGAAGGGACGGAAACGAAAGAATAACAAGAGCGGTGCGAGCCAGCCGGCACCGAGTACGGTCTGTTCTCAGGACGGGCCACCTTCACCTAAGGATATCTCGAGGAGGGTGCATGTGGCGGGTAGGGCAATGCTACCGACTAATCTGCTCAATGCTGCAATCGGTGCTATGCGTAGTCTGCATGACAGTGTTCTTTCTTTGGAGAAGCGGCGTTTCTCCCAGAATGATGTGGCATACCCGGTTTTCGTGGTCAAGGTGCCAGAGGGCAAGGGCTTTGTGGATAGCGCCATCGGGGGTACGATCGTCCTGCAGTTTGATGACATCTTCGCTATGTTTAACCTTCATCCGCTGCACTACACCTCCGTTCGGCTGTTTTCGCTGAGTATGGAGATGCGGATCATTAGAGACAAGACCCCGGACATCGTGATAGTCGACCCCTTCTACATGCGTGCCAACATCTTAGGCAACGCTCACTACACCACAACACTATATTCCCAACAGCCAAGTTGGTTGGGAAAACAGCTTTCATCAACACACGGTCGGTCGGGAAAGACTATTGCCGACCGATCAGGTCTGTTGGGGAAAGTCCAGACGGGAAAACCCTTTCCCGACCGACATATCTTTCCCGACCCACTGCTTGATGGCTATGCTATATCTTTCCCGACCAACAATCTGTTGGGCCTGCCATGGGCTTTTCCCGACCAACAGTTTGTTGAAGTAGCCATGGGGTTTTCCCAACCAACTATCAGATGGGAATTCTTTCCCGACCAACATTCTGCTGGGCCTGGTTTTAGCCTTTCCCAGCCGACTGTGAGGCAGGGTTTGTTTTGCCGACTAACAGTCAGATGGTGTTTTGTTTCAACAGTTCATTAACATTTTGTTTATCCAATCACAACTTTAATTAAACATATGCTACTGATTGTCACATACATATAGTATATGTGTTCTAAGCATAATCACCAAGATATCATACATCAGGTGCACGAAACATTTTTTATTCCATTAACTAATGGTCACATACATAAACTTCAGTCTGTTCCAAACATAACCACCAAGACACCATACATCAGGTTCAACAAAGGACAGCGAAAAGACTGCAACTATGAGACATCAGTTGTACAAATGAAAACTAAAACATCCATTTGATGCAGATCGCTGGCTTCATGGTTCATTGTGAGTCGAGTCCTTATATTTGCTTCCTACAAAATTTACACAAGTCTCAATTATTAGAATGCTCAATTAATTTATGAAACTGAATGCAGGCAGAATTCACATGTGCTCTACAAAACTAGCATTTCTGTACGTGAAGACCTCCAATCAACTTCCAGCAATAGCCATGGATGTGGCAAAGAAGCCCTCGGTCCACCTTTTGTCTATCTATTTGAAAGGAAACGCATTATTTACTTTATATGAGTGCTGATCATATAGTCTCCTGGGGATATACTTAAGTTACTGTACATTGGTATGAGAAGACAATATTCCAACACTTGTTTGCAAATAAAATAAACATACAACTTTATAGATAGTGAATACAGTGAGTAAACAAGATTCAGGTCTAGCCTTGTTCTTGAGCCGACTACAGAGTGTTTTCCCCTTTTCAGGCATGGGTCTCACCTTGACTTGTGGTAGTTTCTCCTACTCTACAGAGTTAGCATTAGGATTCACACATTTTGAATTAGCAAGGTGAAAGTACTAACAAGATAAAAAAAATGTGGAGCCAAATCCTCTAAACTCTTGCCGATTTTTACATGAATTGAGTTTTGACTTTTGAGGCTTTGTAGTCAGATTTAAAGTTCCAGGTAGCAGATGACCAAAGGCCCAAACTTCTCGATCAAACTCCATAGTGGAGTAAGAGATCAAAGGATTTTGCATAAAAGTGGCCAAGGATCCAGATAATGTACGTCAAGTTAAGTAATCCCGTGCAAACATCCAGATTAGCTTCTCTATAACACCATTCATTTAAACTGAAAACGGATTCATTTGGGCTTCAGGATTTCGGACCTGTTAGTTTAATCCTCTAATTCAAGGGTACTTTTCAAAGTTTTCAGTGCCCGAACTAACAGGTCCAAAATTAGTGGATTAAAGGGTACTTTTCAAAGTTCCACGGAAAGTAGTAAAAGTTGGAGCCAGCTCATAAATATATTTATGGCCAGAAACATATATGCATACATAAAACACATAGCATAAGGAAAGTATCTATCAAGTACATTGAAACCCAGGTCACTGCCAAACATGAAGAAACAGGTACAGAAGCGATGAACAAAACATTAACTTTGCCCTTTGGAGTATCCAACTAATAGGAACAACAGTATTAGAAACTGTATGAGATGTACCATAGAGCTAGTAAAATGATAGGTTTCTTACATTGCTTGGAGTTGGATGTGCACAACATCATTCTGTAGAGATTAATTTTTCAGCACCACATATTGATCGGCTAAAAATACTGGCACATGGAGGTCCCATCCCATAACATAGCCAAACATCAACAAAAACCAGGGAAGGAAAATATGATGAAACCAAAGATAATACCATAGCTCCAGATCAGGATAATGAGCACTAACTTGTAGAAAATAAGAGACGTAGACCACCACCTAGGAATCTTATATATGAACTGGTTTCCAGCTTCCAAGACCAATTAGCCAGAGTCAAGGTTTGCTTAGCCTGCAAATAATAAAAAATAAACAAAAGAACCATAATTAGAGAGGAGACAAAAAATATCCAACGAAATAGTAGTGGGGATAAGTGGTGGATTCGAAGGCATTTGTATCTTCTCCTCGCCAGTCGCCACAAGAAAATAGTGGTGGATTAGGTGTGGTGTATATGCATATTCCCTGGTACACATGGGCTTATTTACCTCCATGGCAAAGCAGGACAGCGTAGACCATCAGGAGTTCATCTTCGCCTGCAACCTGGGAGAATCCGCATGAGAGGAGTTAAAATGAGAAATAACCTAGAAGATATAAGGACGTGTGTGATTACACATTCCAATACTAAAAGGCAGCAAGCCAACAATGTTGTAAACAAATAGATGAAACTACTTCCAAGAAACTATAATATCACAATAATATGTTCCCCTCCTTTTAACTACCACCAAACATATTGCACACAATGTTTCCTCCAACATCAATAATCCTTAGCATGCATGATTTCACTTGACATAAAAATCAATTAAAGCCTAAGCTTTATGCAGAATGCAGATTACTGGACCCCTTTTGCAGCTAATAAATTGGAAATCTGAAAGAATCTAAATAAAAATAAAAAGGTAGTGTAAAACTCAGGTGGAGAAACAATTAACGGGGTACCGACTGCCAGCAGCCAAAAAAGCACTGTCGTAAAAGAATCGAGCGGCCCATACTGCTGCATCGCGACAATGCCTCCAGAATGGCGGGTTGCGTAGCGTGATTTATATGTTCGATGCTCCAGGATCTATAGCTTCCTCCATTGCTTGATGATGGCTTGAATTTTTTTTATAACTTCATATCTGAAACCATCTCCTTTCTTGTCTAAGTGCCCCTGACATAGCGGAGGTGAGAATATATTTGGTGCTTTTGTTTTTTGTACAGATGGAAAAAATATAGGAATACCAGTACAGCGACAAAAGATGTACATATATAACATAATATCAGTATAATCTTAGTTTTTGTTTGCCTTAGAATGTATTATTCCCACACAAGCATGATCCTGCAGGGATAACTATACCATGTGTATATATTTGATCCTGCAGGTATGGCTTAATAGCCAAACAAAGCATAATAACTCACCTTTCAGGATTCCAGGCGCCATTCAAAGCTTTAAAAGGAGAGATTGTACTAGACAAAACTGCTAGTTCAGATGTCACATGTCCCTCCGCAACACCTCTCCCTCTCGTAGAGCTTGGCGAAGCCCTGCCGAGATCGCCGCTACTTCCACCACCACGCCGTCGTGCTGCTGGATCTCCATCAACCTCTCCCTCCCCCTTGCTGGATCAAGAAGGAGGAGACGTCTTCCCCAACCGTACGTGTGTTGAACGCGGAGGTGCCGTCCGTTCGGCACTAGGATCTTCGGTGATTTGGATCACGGCAGATGCGACTCCATCAACCCCGTTCTCTTGAACGCTTCCGCGCGTGATCTACAAGGGTATGTAGAATCACTCCTCTCTCGTTGCTAGATGACTCCATAGATTGATCTTGGTGAAGCGTATAAATTTTTTATTTTCTGCAACGTTCCCCAACAGAAACACCTCAAAATATTTTCTATGTATTTCCACTCTTAAAACATAGGATATTTCAAATGTTCCTTTCATATGAAAGTTAAAAAATGACCAAGCTCTCACGTCCATCAATGTGACGTATCATTGCAGACCACAAAACAATGTTAACGCATACAATAATAATGCAAAATACTTTACACTTACATTTGTAGATGACCGCCTTGCTTCATTTAGAAAACCATATGACATGCTATTCCATTGATGTGAAGCTTGTTATAAGACCATACATTAATTTATTCAATTAGCAAACCATGTCTGCAGTTCCTCTTTCCCAAAATTCCACGAGAGAGAGAGTTTCCACAAAGTATATTTCCATCTGTGTGAATAATTGAATAACAAGGGTGACATAATATTCCAGTGAGCCAAATATCCTTACAAAAAAATCACTTCCAGATAATAGGCTTGTGGTTATTTGGTATGATATTAAGTTCCCAAACCATATAATTCCTCATTGAGTTTATTCCTTCCCGCATTTCTTCCACCCATAGTTGACAATGATAAAAAAATTAAGCCTTCTTAATTAGGAGTCTTCCTCTACTATTTAGAGTGACTTCCCCCAAAAATCACGTAACAATTATCCAGAGATTACATTCAAAGTTAATTCCTCCCACTTATCCTAAACATGTCATGTTGGGAGTGTCACTTGTAGTTTCCTTGGGGTTAAGATTATTACAGTATGATTGTCAGTAATTCCACCCTTGATCATAAAAATGATTGTGTTCCTACTTTCCACCAGTATTCCTTTTCCAGATAACTAAGGAAACACCCTTTGATCAACTAGAAGAACCGTGAAAAATTCATGGTGTGCACTTTGTAATAACTGAGAATTTCATGCCAAAATAGAAGATTTCCTTCTAGTCAAGTGACTGTACTAGACGGAGAATGATGTCAACAGATGACAGTATGCAATGCTTCTTATCACGGAAACAATGGACTATACAAGACAGTCAATTCGTCCATTCAGTTGTGGAGTGTACGGTATATTACAATGGTGAATAGTTCCATGCTCTTTACATACAAACAATATATTCCTGAAGTGTACTTCCCCCACCAATCGGTTGTTAAAACTATGATATTATTTAATCAACTGATTTTCCACTTCAGTATAACATGTGACCAGCACAATAAACCCTTCCGACTTGTATAATAAAATATAAGGATAACCATGTAAAAGTGTAATCATGGAAGAGTGAGATGAAATAAATAATCTGACCTCTAGTGGGGATGTCCAAAGAAATACAGTAAGTATATCAAAAAGAAACAATGTGAAGCCCTTCCATATCCTTCCACCTTGATAAACAAGGTGTATTAAAAAAATCATATATGCTTCACATGTACCATAGTCCTCCCACTAAAGTTTAAAATTCCATAATCAATAAGCCTCTTGATCCAGTTCAAAGATATGTGACCAAGTCATTGATGATGTAGATAATAAGATTCCAAGCATGTGTTCCCATTGTCAATATTCCTCCATATGGAGTAATCTTTGCCCAATAAAAAAAATTGGTCGGCCAACTTCCAATGGACATCAAGAAAGATGTACCATTGTGTGAAAATACATAATGCACTAATTTAACAATTGAGCAATATTTCCACTCTTCCTTTTTCAAATAGTATTTCATAATCAATGGGTTCCAAGATAGAACAATAAATTAAGTCCCTTCACATTTAAGTTTCACAGAGTGTCCTATAACAATAATACTTTTCCTCCACAAGGGAGTTTCAAGGCAAAATTTCCAATTCCAAAGTGTATACGATTTAGCAGCAATGACAAAGCACATAATTATATATATAATTTCCTTTGGAACTGTGATACACCATTAAAATTGCCATTGTATTCCAACAGTAAATGATGTATAGAAACAAACACCATAATCCGAAGATAAATATATATAGTGCAAATATTCATTACACATACCGACAAATGAAGAGGAAATTTCCTGGAGTGACTCCCATCTTCCTCTTTAAATAAGTGATGCTCAATAAAAACACTTCCCTAAAATCCCTTTCCAGGTTATGCATACGTATCCGCTCAATATCAATTTTCTCCAAAAATAATTTTGCATTGATTAGACTGAAAATAAATGATCCCGCTGAAAATGATTCCTTTGCGTGTCGCGATGTACCAACGAAATTATTCCAAGTCCGCGATAATATGAAAAAAAAACTCCACGGAGCACGAACAATGCTCGGCATCCGTATGTTGTCCAAAAGTCTGTGGTATTCCAGTGGATTGCATGGTACTCCAGCAAGATCCGTTCGCTGTGCACTCCTTCCAGTGTACGACATCGTCCGACCACTACAACATGTATTCTCACTATTTCCTTAGTATGCCGCCGGGTGGTTCAGCTATAGCAAATAAATTTCCAGTACAAAAACACAAAATATTTCCAGATTCCTCGATTGCTTTCCACCAAACACCAGCAGCTAGTTTCGTACGTGCTTATTGTAGAAATTCAAGTATTAATACTTCTAGTCTTCCTGTGCCTTCCGTAAAAAAATGATTTCCTCCTTAATTGCAGCCAGTACAGAAAGAACTTGACAAATACAGCGGAGTATATTTCCTCCTTAATTCGTGCATTACTGTATCCGCCTCGTCAGAAGGCCAGCAACCTTTCGCGAGGCACCAGGACTAGGCAGAATCTGGACTAGCGTCACAACGGACCCATGGACTCGATGGAGCAGGTGACTTCCCTAGGCAGCGGACCTCCCTGCTTGAGAGACGGAGACGGCGACGGGCGTGATACGCAAGGGAGCTCGACCCGATGAGGCGGCAGGATTCCAATTTCCGGCGGATCGAACTCGGGGTCACAGATCAACTTCAACTTCGATCTCCTTGCGTGAATCAAAGAGTCATGGAGTGCTCCCTTCACGTGGGGAGTCCTGCATGCCTCCTCCCTTGAGCCACGTGTGTGATTGCTCCACGTGCAAGAAGCAAGAGCAGACAGACTACGTACCTGAACACGCTTTTGCCGCTTGATTTTCCTACTCGATTGACTGGCACGTACACTACAGCCCGTAGGCGGAGGCGCTGATCAATCAATCGAGTTAACCTTCCGGGTGGCGACATGGGGAACATCTAGACGAGAGGATTGTGGCGACAACCAGCACGACAGAGTACGCAGCGGATTTGGGTTCAAGCGACGGCGGCCGAACCTAGCTCAGATGCCAATGTTAGAAAATATAGGGTTTGCGGTCTATCCCCTAATTTTTCTGCGCTTATCCGTGGTGCCGCTTACAATTCGCATATCTGAGGCTAGGGGGTAGGGACCTTCTTATACTGTCTTTTCAAAGAGTCCACCTCTTATACAGATAAAAGATTCCTAGTCTTTTCAACTAGTTTTCCGGGATAGAGTCCAGATCAAATTACCAACCGCGATTGTTATTTTTTAGCATGTGACTTTCCCATTACTAAATTCAAGCATTGTAATAGAGAAGCAAATAGGGTCGCACATGAACTTGCTAAGTTAGCTCGATTTTCTTCACCTTTGAACTGGTTTGAGGAGCACTTGAGCGAAATTGTAGCCCTCCTCATTAACGATGTACTTGTTATTGCAAATGAATAAAGTTTCTATGTTCTTTTAAAAAAAATTACCAACCACGATCGTATTTGTCTGTTAACGGATTCTACCCATTGTGTCCCCAGAACACGTGCTTGTGAGCAACGTGCCATAATAGAGTGTAAATTCCTCTAATTATGTAGATCAACATTAGGGTTGTAATCTAATTGTAGGATCTAGCTCCTTTCAATCATCAGTGTACCCAGGTAGTCTTTCCAATATAAATAGTATATTGTATTTCACTAATAATCGACCAGCTTCTTAAGCATACATTACTTAAGTACATTCCAGCAAGTAACAATTCATGCTAAACATGTAAATCTATTCCATGTATAAATACATGTACAATTCCATAATGAGGTATTCCGAATATTAACAATTCCAAGCAATTTGAATATAGTTGCAGGACACATAATTCCAACACCTCCTTTATTAGATGAAGTTTATGCTTCACCTTGATTGTTGCCTAAATTTTTTAAAGGACCATCCTGGTTTTAAATCCTAGATTTGTCGTTGTCTAACATAGGGAAGCAGACTACATGCACATCCGATTATAATATATTTCAGTGGTTGAACTATAAAGCAATCTTCTCGCAAAAAGAACTGTAAAGCAATATTTATGTTAGTTCATAACCCACACTTTACTTCTCAATTTAATCATTTGCCCCACCCCCCCCCCCCCCCCCCCACCCGCGGAGATTCACGGGCGGGGACGGGGCCGGGGCCTGGCCATTGAAACAGACCGAGGGCAAATCATCAAACCCTGATAAAGTGTGGCAAATCATCTAATTCCCCTGTTTTGCACATATGGCGGGACCATGCTCACCTAAGCTGTTGAAATATACTGAGTAGTAACATCCTATTTAGCAATGCAAATGAATTTCTAACATTGAGATTTGTCATACTAATAAATGCCTGCAACCGTATGGGAAGCTTTACCAGGCTACCAGCCAGTCCACCACACAACACTTGTGAAGATGGGAATTAATATGGGAATGCTGACATTTGATCTCTTGATTCTTCTACACTTCGAAGGACCTCTACGGGAGGCTTAGCGAAATCTTATATGTATAGGTATATATCCGCAGCTGTATGACGCAAAGTCCACTAGGGCCACGTTGTAATAATAAGAAGAAATAGTTGATCATGTGCAACCGATCTTAATCAACTCTGCTGGGCGAATGCTCGACGAGAAGCGTGACAGTGAGCTCTCCTGCGAATAGCCTGGACCTGATGCAAGGACAGATTAATTATTTTTGCTGTTTTGATATTTTTTTTAAAATAATTTCTGCTGTTTTGCTGTTTTGCTGGTTCTGTATGGTGGGAATGATTTGAGGTTTGGTGTTGGACTGCCAGTCGGCCGGTCCAGATGCTTGGACTGGGACTCTTTGGCGTCCCTTCTGATGTATAGAGGAAATTGTTAACCAAGGCAGGAGATTAGTAATGCACTCTTGAAGATTTTTATATATATCAAAGTTTATGCTTCAACAGTATTTGAAACTTAATGCTGCCGAGAGAACGCATCTGCTGTTCAGGTGGATGGACATGGCAGAATGTGCAAAATTAGTGTAATATTTGCATGCTATCATGGACAAGTAATATGAAAAATAACATATTGTTTAGTCCAATAACTAAACACATATGTTCAAAAGCAAACCAGATTTTAAAAAACACATAGAAGGGAAAATAAAGCAGCCACAACACAAATTTTATATCCAACACCTGGAGTAAAAGTAATTGAGTTTTTTTTATAAAATTCAGGCAACCAAGTATAATATAGCCCAGAATACATATTGCAAAGTGTCTAGAAATTCGGAGGGATGACCCACATGAGAGTGGGACAACCATTCGCCATGTAGTATCTGAACGACGTGAACCTATCCACACCACTGATTTTGCAGTCTTCCGTGTAAATCATATTGTTGCCATTGTCACATATTTTGACATCACCGATGAACTCCGTATTGCTTGTGTAGGGATAGATGAACTCCATATTGCTTGCGTGGGGATGGCTGTAGTAGATGTGGTTTTTCTCAAAATCACCATGACTGCCTGTTGGCACGTGCACAAATCTGGAGTAGGGCACACTCAAAACAAGGCGTGGTCGTCCAATGACATCACTTCTTCCCACATGTAGTCATATTTCGTTGTCTTGTCATTGTCAATTTTGATGAGCTCAAACACCTTGAAGAAAAGCTCACCGTGCTGTGACCACTTGCTCCTTTCTGCCATAAAAAGCTTGTCATTGTGCTTAACAATGTAGCTGATCCTGGGGTGTCTCCACCAACATGGGCCGCCAGGTTCTTGGATGCGTAGTTGGTATGTGGAGCTGACCACCGAGGCACCATTTTTAGTCATGCCAATGTCGAACTTGAATATGTAACTATTGTTGTTTAGGCCATACAACTCACCACGGCAGAAGGCAATCTCCTCAAAGCAGTACCTCTGTATTGACATCGACCACCCGCGGTTTCGGCATCCAACTCTGCACAACCCGACGGCCATCTCGTTTGTGAACAGGGCGGCAAGGATGCAGCGTTTCGAGGTGGGGTTTTCCGAGAAAACGATCTTCCTGATGTCTGGGGTTGGGTGATGTCTGCGTTCAGCTACGATCCTTCCTTGCTTGGAGGAAAGTGGCACCTCGATGCCAGAAAAAAGGTTCACGATCACCAGCGAGGTGGCATCATGACCTGTGCATGTGGCGACGATCCAGCCACCGTCATGAGATCCGACTAACCGCTTGCCTACCGCTTTGGCCGGGAGGGGAACACGAAACACCGTGCCATCCGCCGGGGAGAACACGCGCTCTGCCGTGCCGTCCTCATACGGGGAGAGGATCAGCCACGGGAGAGCTGGCTGCGGCGGTCCCCACGATAAGACATGGCGCCATGATTTGCACACGGCGGAGAAGCGGGCTCGGTCGAGCGGCGAAGGGATCCTGGTGTAGACCACGCCGAGGAGATCGCCAGGGAGCGTGGACCAAGAGTTATCTGCCGCCGCAGCCGCAGACGCGCTCATCTGCGCTGCCGTCGTTTGTTCAGCCTGCGCCGCCATGCTTCTCTCGCGTCCAGGTTTAGGTTTGGTTATATTATTCGGCTATTTCAGAGTTGGGCTTCCTCACGCACGCTGCATTGGCCTCCACGCGGCCGGGTCAGCTAAAGCAATCGGGGCTTTCCACGCAACTGCTGCTTTATTATCCTACAAACCAAACACGTAAGATGCGTGGTAAAGGGACACTAAACCAACAATTATTCCAAAAATTTGACGCTCATAACAAAATTAAATTAGTTATTTTTATATAATGCGTACACCAACAATGAGTGAACCAATCAATCAACTAGTTGAATAAGAGGAAGTAAAAATTACGATCTCGTCATCTGCCGCGTGCAATGGCCACCTTACCTCAAGCTGACGAACCACGTCGCAAAACTTGGTGACGCTAATCTGGATAGCGTGCCAGCAAAACGACAACGACCTCACATTGCATGGTTTAATGATGTACATGACGTAGGGTGCAAAGTTCTTTCGTGCGTGAATTTTTTCATATACTTGCTCCCAGAAGGGCTCCCCTCCGCTCCTCACTACGAAATTTGCGGATACGGCCAGCCACGCATCATACAACAACTCGTCCTCCATGGTCAAGCAGCTCATCATCCTTCGTACGACATAGCATTTAAAAATAAGATCAATGGCATTTGACCGAAAACCTACCGGGTGTGGTGACATCCATGGAGGTCGTCGATAGGGGGCGAAGTGTACCTAGATACAAACGGCTCCAGGGTGGATAGTTCCGTCGAGCGGGCGCGTCGGTGCTGGTTGTGGACTTCCGGCAATGCCTCTGTGGCGGCCAATTTGCAGGAGAAAACGTGTCGGGAATGCCCCGCAGACCGATACAGGCCCGCGTTGAATGACTTCCGCAGTCTAGACGGATGTGGGTGGTTTGCAGGTCCGCCTTGAAGACGCCTGAAAACAGGGACATTCAGCATGATCCATCTCTTTTTTTTTTGTTTTTTTTTTTTTGCAGGAAGATCCATCTCTTTCTGCCGTACCCCAACTTTATTTCTTGTATATCATGTTTAGGAGCTCCAGTTGATTTTCTTTGTGCTTGAGATGCATTATTACTCTACTGTCTCCACTCCTAGTTTCCGTAATTTTTTCTTCATGCACGTCTAAAACTTTTCATCGTGGCTTCTCCCTAACTCTGGTTCTTCCTATGTAACAGGGTTTTGGATCTGGTATGAACTAAGAATTACTGACGCTGGAATGTCCATTCTACATTATCAGCTTGAGATCCGGTACGAACTAAGAACCATTCGTGCTGGAATATTCTACGTGGTCTGCTTGTGATTAAGAGCAGAGGACGGTGCGGGGCGTCCGAAGTGTCCTAAAATTTGGATTTTGGTAGTGCCACTGTTCTTCATCCCCATCAGACTTCGTCGGGTGGTAGCGAGCGGCTTCATCGTGTCACGTCAGCTTGCTCGTGCCGGCATGACCATCGCTCACCACCAGAACCGTGTGCATATGCAGCTATTGGGATCGAGGCAAGTGAAGGAGACAACATAAGATGACTTCAATTATCGGATGGTACTTCTCGTGTACCCAGTCTCGAGTTCCGGGGTGAGAACCCTAGGTCTGACCTTGATTGGTTATACCTAGTAATGGCGTCATTTTTTGCGTCGTTACCCTGGTGAAGGCATTGCTCGGAGTTTTGCTCGGATTTGATCTTCAGGGTGAAATCCCATGTTCTGACCTTTGGTGGTTGGACCGGTGACGGCGGCGTTTGCGCGTCGCTCCCTTTCTGGAGGCGTCGCTTTTGAAGAAACTTTCTCGTAGTTCTTGTGTTGTCCAGAATTGGTTGGCGCCCGATGGTCACTGCTGTGTTTCGTCGATCGTTGTGTTTTTTGCTTCAGGGTTTTCTTTTTCTCCATCCGTTTAGGCATAGCTTCGGTCTTGTAAGACTTTGCTTTTTGCCGGCGTGATTGTTTGTTTGTGTGTGTGTGTTGCATTGGTTGTGTGCATCTTAGTTATGCAAAGGCCGGGTGTGTACTCATTATGATTGTATCGCTTGATGCTACACTATGAGTCCATAAAGAGCACTCTTTATCGAACAAAAGAGCAGTTGATGGTACCAAAGGTAACTTTCTGATTCTCCTGCCTCCCGAAATTGCGCTTTTATTAGTGAATTTTCTCAGAAATGAACAGCCTGTATTCCTTTCCTACAGTGCCCTTAGCACCAGTGTCATCTCTGCCCGAGGCCAGTACAAAGCCTTCAAAGGTACATCCATGGGCATGGTCAGCCCTGACACTTCAGCCATGTCAACCACCTCCTTGCCAACCCTCCTCCACTCTAAGCACTGCACCAGCGTGCCCACGTACATCATCTTGGAGCAATTGGTACTCAAGAACAGGGCATGGTCGTCCAATGTAGTCACTTCTCTTTTTTTACGGGAAACAACGTAGTCACTTCTCTTTTTCTTTGCGGGATACAATGTAGTCACTTTTTGAAACAGACTTTCGCCCCTCTTTATAAATAAAGGCACAAACAGCGGAACGACACATAGTGCTGAGGAAACCCTCGTACAAGCCGGTCGAAACGAAAGATGAAAAAGGCATCGGGCGAATGGCACAAATGCCACTAACCCTACGCCAAACATGAAGAGCAGGAGAGGCCACTCCTAACACACTACAACCAAGACAACTAGAAAGGATCGGAGCTGCGCCACCAGGAGAAACCACCGTGCCACGGGAAGCCGAACACACCGAGCCATCTCCGGAGAGGGCCGACTCATCACCGAGACAACCCCCTTGCTCTGGGCCATGGAGCGCCGCTCCTGCCAAGAGACGGCAAGGACCGAGAACAGAGACCACGAGGACACATCTGAATGATAGGCGGTCATCAACATCTCTCCTCGCCAGGAACAAGGATGCACTACGACTGCGAGACGGCAAACCCGACGCCAAAGCCATCTGCAACCGGGAGGAACCGAGGGTCCACAACGACGCCCTCAAGAGGGTGATGACACCGAGCGCCATCATCGTCGAGTCCAAGAGGTGGACTAGGATTTTCACCCCTGACCCCTGGCACCTTGAGGGGCCCCGAAGCAACGCCCCCAAGAGGAAAACGAATTCCGTGGGTGCCATCATTGCTGGCGCCGGAACGCAGAGCTTTCGCTCGGACCCGCACAAGTGCCACCTGCGGACTCAAGGTTGCCGGCACACCCCAAGAGGGAAGCCACGACCTTTGCGCTAGGCCTCCAGATCTAGACCAGGGGAGCGCCATTGCCGAAGACACGACGCCACCCAGGGCCACCCGCCACCCCTCCCCTTGCTACCCACATAGCCAAGAGAAGGCGCCACAACCGCTGCCATGCTACCTGCCGCAGAGCCACCCGAGCAGCCTCACCATCCAGGGCCGCCGCCCCGACATCCAAGACGAACCCACCACCACCAAAGTCGCAACATGACGACATAGGACACGCAGTCGGAGACAGACAACATCGGAGCGGAACTACCGTCGGTCAGGACCGGGCATCCCTGATGCCAATCCACACACAAGGAGCTCCACCTCAGTCGGGGCACGGATCATTGGGTCAGCCAGCATCGTCGACGGGCAGCCCAATCAGACAGGCCGCCGGAGCGGTGGTTCTCTATGGGTCGGATCTGGTCCAGCCCTCGAGTCCCTCCAGAAACTAACCGCGGCCGGCCATGGCCTGACCCAAAGCCCCCAACGGCACGTCATTGAGGAGGTCACCTCACGTCACCCGAAAAGGTTAGCACGCCAAAGCGCCGGAGCCTCCAACTCGAGCACGTCGGGGTGTGGCGCGCCGCCGCCACCACAAGCACCAGCCCGTAGCCCGTCGTCTCCCACCACGCCTAGCCCGTGCCGCACGCCACCCCGCACGCGCGCCGAGGCACCACCGTCCACCACGAGCGCCGCCTGGACCAGATCCGCGACCCAGGACCTCGCAGCCGCCTCGCGCCTGACACCGCCGTCTGCCGCACAGCGCACGCTGCCGCCACCCGTGCCTGCAACAGCGCCACCAGCCCCGCAAAAGCCCTGCGTCCCCATCCAGCAGGCTTACCCACGCCAGCCTAGCGCCAAGATTGAGGTGGAGGAGATGCCCGTCGCCGCCGACGCCACTGGGCTTTGCGCCCAGCGGCGCTTGTCGGCAGCGGCGGGGGAGGGAGTGGGTGGAGGGGAGGGAGTCGACGGCGGCTACGGTTGCCCCTTTCGGTCGCCCGCGGGGGCGACGCGAGAGGAGAGGAGAGGGGAGGTCTCGCGTTAACCGGTCAATGTAGTCACTTCTACCCAGCTAGTGTCGTAAAGTGCTCATTAGCTCGAACACCTTGAAGAAGCACTTGTTCTCTAGTGACCATCGGGCTCTTTTGCCCATCAACAGCTCGTCCCCGTTCTTGAAAATGTAGCTGAGGCTGACCACATTTGGGGAGTTGGTTCATGTCCAATACGTAGATGAGGCTGACCACAAGGACGAGGATTTACAGCACGCAAGTGCGGGGGCACTCAGGTTCCTGGTGCCAGCTTTTTATTTTGGCTTCTTATTTTTGTGTTAATTAGTAGTGAGAACTATATCATCAACTTAAAAACAAGATAGGCGATAGAGAACCATGATGCAAAATAAAAATTCGTGAATCACTCTTAGAAACCATGTCGTATGTGGTGAGCAACCTCAAAGCAAACAAACAACTGCATCGTTACACCAAGATGAAAGGCAAGTTAGCATCTTCCGTTCATTGTCGTGTGCGTTGCTTTGTTTGTATGTTGTTGCCGAAATGATAATTCATCAATTTTCGCTGGTGATATATAGAGTTGTGCACCTACATACAATGAATGCCCTGCTTGGTTGGGGGCTTACTTTTGTTTGTTAGAGGCTGGTCGTATTGAACTCATGAACGAGTGTTGTTCAAGTTACAACTGTTAGAAGGGAGAGAGGGATTTGATGGAATTGTTGTTGTATTGCTTGAGCCTCGTGGGCATATATATAGGAGTACAATGATCTACTTAAAGTACAAGACAAGCCAGAACTAATCCTAGTCTATCTAGTCTTTCCTAATAATCAATATACTCAACATTCCCCGCAGTCACAACGGGAGCGACGCAGATGGTGAGACTGGAGAAGAATCTGAAGGAAAGCCGACGGACACCCCCCCACAGTCGTAACGGTCGACGCATCGCGGAGTCGTGGCTGGAGTGGAAACCAACGAGGTTGCCCAAGCAGGCGGTAGGCCTTTGTGCCGTTTGTCGATGTAGCCAATAGCGTAGGTGATGTGGCCGTAGTTGAGGTAGACGTGCGAAGAACGCCGTGGTCGGTGTCGAGTCGGGGGTCGCCGGTGTCGAGGTACACGCCGTGGAGCCGCGGAAGAAGAGTAGCGGCGGCGGCGGCCTAAGGAGGCGGCGGCGGCGGCTAGAGAAGGAGCGCGGTGACGGTGCTCGATGTAGGCGATAATGAACCCGACAGCGTGACGAAGACCGGCATGGACGATGACGTTCCCATGCCAAGGAAGGCGGTGTGGCGCATATCATGTGGAAGTCAACTCGCGTGGACGGCGGTGGACCGCGGGCCGCAGTGTTACGGCCCGAAGAGGCGACGCAACGGCGGCGGGCAGGTCAGGGCGACGACGGGGAAGACCTCAGGGCGGTTGTAGGGATCGCGTGCCACGCTCGCTACGGCCCGACGGGGCGATACAGCGGCAGCGCGAGGGTCGATGCAGCCTCGGGGACGGCCTGGAATGGACGACCTCGGTGCGGCGGTTGACCGCAGGGTGCGGCACTACGACCCGAAAGGGCGACGAAGCGGCAACGCGCGAGTTGGTGCAACCACATGGCGGCGACGAAGGCCGCGTGCCACGCTCGCTACGGCCCGACGGGGCGACGCAGCGGCAGCGCGAGGGTCGGTGCAGTCGCGGGGACGGCCTGGAGCGGACGGCCTCGGGACGGTGGTGACCGCGGGCCACGGCAGTACTGCCCGAAGGGGCGACACAACGGTAGCGCGCGGGTCGATGTAGCCACGGAAAGAACCATGAGGCGACGATGCTGCGGTCCAAAGGAACGACGCTGCTGCAGCCCGTTGCTCGATCGGCGGAGATGTGCGGGTACTCAACGGAAATCTTCACCGGAATTTGCGGAGCTGCGCGTGTATAATCGATCAGACCTGTTGATCAGATCAAATACACGTTGGGCAACCATGCAGATCCATACACACGCGTTTATGCAGGGAGAATCCATGCACATGTATGCCACGAATCAGGCATCAAGTGTAGCACGGTGCCATGCAGGATGCATCAGCGACCATGCACCGCGTCGGGCCATTGCGGCGCCGGACAAGGGCCAGCGCGCTGCCACCAACGCACGCGGACGGGACGCGAGGCACACTCGGGTCAACACAAGTACTCCCTCCGTTCCTAAATAATTGTCTTTCTAGAGATTTCAACAAGTGACTACATACGGAGCAAAATGAGTGAATCTACACTCTAAAACATGTCTACATACATCCGTATGTTGTAATTCATTTGAGATGGCTAGAAAGACAATTATTTAGGAACGGAGGGAGTATACGCCGAGTGGCCGCCGCGCTAGCACTAGCTGGTTGAAGAAGATGAAGACGCATGCGGAGTACGCGTCGTTGACGACGGACAGCGGCGGGCGACTCAAACCGATCTAAGATCGGAAAATCAAAGAAAAAATTACGCTGATCAATCGATCGGCGAGAGAGAAAAACCTCAATCAACGGATCGAGAAAAAGACTCTAGGGCAGCTGATCAACACGACCGGCGGACGAACCCTAGGTATGGGTCGCGCGGCCCCCCACGGCGGTCATGAAGGCCGACCGTCCCGGGGGCGGCGCGCGGGTGCGGAAGCGGCGGCGGCTAGGGTTTAGAACCCGGAAACTGATACCATGTTAGAGGGGAGAGAGAGGGATTGTTGCGGAATATGATGGATGTATTATTGAGCCTCGAGAGAGAGTATATATTGAGTACAGGGCTTGGAGAGTAAGACGCCTCTCCTAAAGATAAGGTAGGAGATGGATTACAAATCCTAGACTACCAAAACATATGTAACCCAAATATATCTCTAACATCCCCCCGCAGTCGTAGCCGTAGCGTTGCGAACAACAGGAGCGACGCGGACGGTCAGACTGGAGAGAATAGCAGCCGACGGACTGACATCCCCCCGCAGTCCTAGCGGGAGCGTCGTGGACGGTGTCGCGTCGCGGATGCGTTGACTGTAGAGGAAGCCGACGAGTTGCTGAAGCAGATGATAACCCTTTGTGCCGTTGTCGAGGTAGCCGAGAGCGTGGGTGGTGTAGCCGTGTCGAGGTAGCCGTGCGAAGAATGCCGTGGTCGATGTCGAGTCGGGGTAGCTAGTGTCAAGGGAGTCGCCGTGGAGCCGCGGGCACAAGGAGGCGCCGAGTTAATCATGGGTGCAGTGGTGTCAAAGAAGTGGTGCGCCAGGAAGGAGAATGGTGTTGACGACGCGTCGCGCCGGGGTTGCCAACCCCGGGGACACATTGTAGACGAAGGCACGCGCCGGTGTTGACAGCACCGGGCATGCGTAGACGGACGAAGACGAAGTTGACGAGGCGTTGCACCAGGCTTGCCAGGCCCGGGGACACGTCGTGGACGAAGGGACGCAACGGTGTTGCCATCACCGGGCATGCGTAGACTGGGACCTGCACGAGTTGTACGCCATGTCGAAGAAGTCGGAGAGGCCAGCAAAGAAGGACTCGACGATGGTTGCGGCGCCAATCGGCGCGGGGCCAATATCACCCGCGGTTGTCGGAGTAGATGAAGCGGTCGGGGTAGATGACGGCAATGCTGGTGACGGGCTGGTGCTTGGACGAAGACGAAAGGGGTGGACGAGCAGTGGCGGCGGCGGCCAAAGAAGAGCGGCGGCTAGGTTAGGAGTGCGGCGGCGGTGCTCGAAGTAGCGAAGAACCCTGACAACATGACGAAGACCGGCGCGGACGGTGGCGTTCCCGCGCCAAGGGAGACGGCGCGGCGCATACCACGGGAGGTCGACGCGCGGTGACGGCGGAGTGGACCGCGGGCCGCGGCGCTACGGCCCGAAGGGGCGACGCAGCGGCGGCAGGCGGGTCGGGGCGACGGCGGGAAGACCTCGGGGCGGCGGCGGGGACCGCGGGAGGCGACGCTGTGGCCCAAAGGGGCGACGCAACGGCACTTCACGAGTCGATGCAGCCGCGGGGACGGCCTCGGGGTTGCGGCGCGGACCGCGTATCACGGCACTACGGCCCGAAGGGGCGACGCAGCGGTGACGCACAAGTCGATGCAGCCGCGAGGAGAACCACGGGGCGGCGGCGCTGTGGCCCGATGGGGCGACGCAGCAGCAGCCCGTTGCTCGATTGACGGAGGGGCGCACTGAACTCGGGTACAATCTTCACGAGACCTGTGGAGGCGCGCGCAACGACGGGCCAGGTTGGTCGCGCGGCGTAGATGAGGCGGATCGCGGCAGCGAGCAGGTGATCAAGCCGATCGCGCGCGAGGTCGGGGACGCCGCTCGGTGGAGACGGGGTGGCGGCGGAGTCCGAGATGAAGCCGGCGACAGCGGGCGGCGGGGCAGCTATGATTAGCCGCCGCATGACGCAAGGCCGCCGGGTCGGGGTGATGCAGGAGTCCCGGTCGGAGCAGGGCGGTGACGGCCAGGTAGATCGACGGGCGGGCCGGCGCGCGAACGGCGGCGGTGAAGGGCCGCCGCATGACGCGAGGCCGCCGGGTCGGGGCGACCGGCGGGCAGACGCACGGACGACGCAAGAGGCCTCCGGGCCGGTGAAGACGCCGGTATAGTGGATGCCGAAGTCGGAGTAGAGGCGCGCGGGGGTCGATGGCGGCGGCGGGTGACGCAAAACGATCGTAGATCGGAAAACCAAAAAGAAACGCCGATCAATACGATCGGCGAGAGAGAGAAAACCCGGATCAAGGGATCGGAAAAAGGACTCTCTAGGGCAGCCGGCCAACACGACCGGCGGACGAACCCTAGGTACGGGCAGCGCGGCCCCTGGCGGCGGTCATGGAGGCCGACCGCCTCGGGGGTGGCGCGTGGGTGCGGAAGCGGCGAAGGCTAGGGTTTAAGATCGCATGTTAGAAGGGAGAGAGGGATTTGATGGAATTGTTGTTGTATTGCTTGAGCCTCGTGGGCATATATATAGGAATATAATGATCTACTTGGAGTATAAGACAAACCAGAACTAATCATAATCTATCTAGTCTTTCCTAATAATCAATATACTCAACAACAACTATAACTTGTTTATATATGTTGTCTACAACTACTGTGTGTTGTTTCCATGAATCAATCTCTCTCTCTCTCCCTCTCCCGTTAGTGGAGAAAAAAATATACTCAGCCGGCGCTCATCTCGCTATAAAAAAAGAGGAATCACTCTTAGAAATAATTACATCGTTGCCACATGTCCTATGTGGTGAGGAATCTCAAAGAAAAAAACAACTACATCATTACACCTTTTTGATCTTATGGTGATTCCTTATAACTTATGCACTTACTAGTTTCTTTTGCTCCGCATGGGATCAATATTTTTGCTTATCTAGAAGATTCATTATAGATACGTTGGAGACCTATCAACAATAACAACAGGTCGTCGCGGCATCATCGAGCCCTCGCACCGCCAACAAACACTCGGGTCGAAGCTCGCGCGACCATAGAGAGATGACGCGGAGCCACAACACAAGCACACTGCAAAATGCCAATTAGGATCCCCGATGCATCGCCAACGCAAGATATGATAGGCGCCGCACTAACCCATCTCCATGCCACCACCGCGGCCTGGCCGAGTTTGGGGGAAGGCGCCCGAGCCGCCTGCCAAAGCAACCCCGCTGATAAACATGCGTCGACCAACAGGCTCGCATGGCTCAAATTGGGCCCGCCTTCACCCAACCACTACCATGAGCCAACGCGTTGGCCAAATCTAGCCGCCGGCCGCATGGACGCCTCCACCCTTGGCGCTCGTTGATCCGCCTATCAATCTTGGAGTCGGCGTGTTCGCATGGTCCGTGCATCTCCCCTGCCTACCATGGGAACTAGGGTGGCTGCCGACACCGTGTCACCTACCGGTGGCAATGGCAGCCAGGGACATAGTCTAAAGAGGAGGTAGACGTCGGGATTTGGTAGTTCGGTGGCCCTGCGGGAGGCAGTTGCAGATAGTCGAATGTGTATATATGTGTTCTTACTCGATCACATTCGAATATAAAATTTTGTTCGCCTTCTAGCTAGTTCCATAAATTTGCATTTCATAGGATTACATGAATTTGTTTTCGACGGGAATGTTCAGGAACTTTCACCCCTCAAGTTGCCACATCTAAGACATTTGTTCGTGTTGAGCTTGACTGAATATTAAGATCTTGTGTGTTTTTTCTGAGTAGGCAAATCCACGGCAATCACATGGGGAAGAATAACACATCTTAATTTGTTCTGGTATATCAAGTGAAAATTGATTCAAAATCAAAACAATGAATTTTGGGAACGAAGGGGGAGAGTATATAAAGGTTTAGACAGGCAGGCCTACACATGTAAAGCATGGAACGTCGGCTAAAAGGGTCAACATAAAACCCCATTTCTATTTATTTTTTTGACAAAGAGTGAATTTTACTGGTTCAAAATCCAAAACAATAAGGTGTGCATCAAGGTCGCTCATTGGGCTTGTCCACGTCGGATTAGCTTGGGGACAAAAACGCTGCTGACGCAAGCGTTCGCTTCGTCCATAAGAGCCCCCTTCCTCTGCCGCGACGTCCTTTCCTCGCTCGAAAATATCTCCCCGCGTGGATTGCTAGGGTTGCCACGGCCGCCGCCGCCTCGCCCCTGTCGGTCCATCCCAGTACTTCGGGGCCGACCACTGGCGAAGGGAGAAGGTGAACAGGAGGAGATGCAGGGTGGCCTCGCCGGAAGAGAGCGTCGATGGCCATGGACGACGCCGAGGACGACCAGCTAGCCTCCATGCCCACGGAGGACGTCGTCCGGGCGTACTGCCTCCTTGACTACGTGATCTGCATCCTCATGGTAAGCCTCGTTCCCCCAAACCTAGATCCCATCGTTTCACCCGTTGCCGACGAGGCGACGACGGCGCACTGACGAGATCGCTCGAGCACGTACCGGACCAGCCCCTCGTCGAGTAGCTGTGCCGTGAGGGCGCTTGCCTCTGATGCCCCATCCATTCAGAAGGATGAGGAGATTCGACCCCAGCCACGCACCAGGTAGGAGCTCATCCTCGTTGCCTCTACATGTCCCCAAGTACAACAGGCTCTCCCTTGCACAATTTCAGGCTAAACTGTCAGATGCGTGCCATCAGCTTGTGTGTAGGTCTCGTGGAGATGAGAATCTGCTCCGATCCCATCTTCTGAAGGAGGATGCCCATCCAAGGTAGTGCTCAACATCACCATCATTTGTTGCCTGCAAGGTGACTTATTTGATTAGTTTTACTTTTACGTGAGAGATAATCCTCAAATACAATCAGATCAAATTAAACTGCGGCGTCACACATACAGATTGATATGCAGTTTTGCAGATTTTTTGTACATTATCTGAAATATAGTTCTATAATTAAACAAAAATCTTTGATCTATATATAAGCCAAAGGCTGAAACATAAGCCCCAACGGTCATTCTCATACGACGTATCATGCTGGATATATTATCGATCTTTTGCCTACCAGGTGTCATCTGGACTCCAAGCAGTACATTGCCACATTCTGTATTTGTTAGTGAGCAAGAGTTTAGAGATTACAGTGTCAGACACATGCCAAGTTATTCCCTTTTCGTCGTCTTTCTAAGCTTTAAATAATTCAATCATGGGATTGGAAAATAAAATAGTATTCAATTAGGTTTAGTGTGTTATCTCTTTGTTTGGAGTGGGCATATTTTAGTTACTTCTTTATATTAATTAACCTGTATGGCTAATTTGAGAGAAATCTTTTGTTTCACAGGACACACATAACCAAGAAGGGTTGCCTTTACTGAAGCTTCTTGACTCAAAAAATGGTTCTCTGTAACATAATCCCGCGTTTGTTCTTTACGGAGTTGCGAACAATGAGGTAATTCATAGTTGTTCAAAAGATTGGTTTCTACTTATTATTTCATATTTTATTAGAAGGTAATGAAATCATGTACTCATGTTTCGTTTCTATTTTACGTAAGCTTCTTACTTTCGTGTATCCATAATAACTTCCTTCTTATAGGATTTTGTCTCTGACTTCGTTAAAGTAGGTGTCGAATTGATACTTTCTTAGTAAGTTCATACATGAGTTTCGTAAGCACTTCTAATTTCAGCCTAAAAAGGACTATGTGTCTAAGACATTGAAGAGGCTAGAGGAGAAGATAAATGGACGAGTAAGTTCTGCTCACTGCTTCTTTTTTCTTTTATTTGCCAAGTTGTTGTATCTACTCGAGTTGACTCACACACTATCTTCAACAGGTATTAAAACACTTGGTTTATCTCATGAGAGTAGGAGAAAACTCTGTGTAAAGGCGTCAACGAACAATTTTTACTGATAATAATGGTACGAACATTAGACATCTTAATTGTTCCTTGTCTCAATTGTGTTTTGTTCTCCATTGATTAAATTCTGGCTTAATTCAGGTCTCGACTTGCTTCTTGATCTTCTGGCTTCAGTGAGCTCGAAACATCAACAGGATGGTTCAGTAGCACTATAGAAATTAGCCAACGAAGCTGCAACATTCTCTCTGATGGATGTTGAACCTCCATCTCCAACACGACAGGTTTAGTAGAAACAAAAAAAGGGTGGTTTGTCTTTTACTATGTAGTTATGCTATTAAAGTGAATAAGGTCGTGCTTAAAAAAGAGATTTGTCTAACAAAATTGTTCTAAAAATATAGAGTTCTAGGGACCTATAACACGGTTTATAACTGTTTTCAATTAAATATTATGCACTGTCAAGTGCTCAAATAACTATACTGTCTTCCATTTCTTAGTATCTATGCTGAAGGCATTTTCAAATTTTCCTGTAAAAAAGTTGGCTGAATGTTTCTATGCTACAAACCTATAACAAGGTTCATTATTGTTTTCAACTCAAAATTTTGCATTGTCAAATGTTCAATTAACTATACTATCTTCGATTCTGGTTACACGGTTGATCTATTGTAATGCCGGTGCCTAGACTTATACAAGATTTCATTGATGAAGTTTCGGCTCAACTGAAAATGGTTTGTGAGTCTGATACAGATGAGTTACTTTTGGAAGAGAAGCTTGCCTTTGTTTAGGAAACCAGACACGCCTTTGGAAGGACTGCGCTACTCTTAAGTGGGGGTGCTTCACTGGGTTCATTCCACGTAGGTGTAGTGAAAACTTTGGTTGAGCATAAGCTTCTGCCTCGGATAGTCGCAGGATCGAGTGCTATGCTCAATTGTCGCTACCTGAACACGGCCTGAGATTGAGAGCTTCTTCATAGACTCATTACAGATCTTAAAGTTCTTTGAAAGGATAGGTGGAGTTTTTGCTGTGGCGAAACGGGTTATGACTTATGGTGCAATTCATGACATTAGCCAGATGCAAAGGCTTTTTAGGGATCACACAAGTGACTTAACATTTCAAGAGGCTTGCGACACCACCACCATTTGCACCACCATCACCAAGTCCAACCGAATCATCGATCCATGAGAACAAAACAGAAATCAGGATCTTTGGTATCGCACATGACGACAATACAAAAACGAGATTTTAATGGTGCATATGCTGTACTGACCACACTATAAGATCTCAAATCCAAATTGCTCTACCCTTCTAGAAACAATAAAGAAAACTATGTTGTGAATAGTAGCTCAGCTTAGTATTCAAATCAATTTTTGAATGATGTGCTATTCACAACGGGATTTATTTTTTATTCTCAATTTGGGGATCGAGTTTCTACATGAATCACCTATTTTTTATATGGTGAGTTGACTGTAGTTTATATGATTATTAGGTCCCTTGTGATGTAACCATCCCACCCAGGTTTAAGTCCAATACTTAGCACCGATACTCACATTTTCCTTAATTAGTTTCAGTCTTTCCGGATGATGTTCATTTAGTGGGCGACAACGTTCCTGTCGATTACAAGGAGCCTGGTAGGGTGTTTTAGATGTACAATGCAGTTGAGTTAGAGTAAGAGATGATGATAGAATAGATTTAAACGAAGTACAACTTGGCTTGCATGTCAAGTATCTCTTCCCTGCCATACTATATATACCCCAGGAAGGACATTTTCATATAAAAAACAAAATATTTAGCCTTCCCACCCATGTCATATACGCATAACTTTATTTTTATATGACTTTACTATTTACTGGCGTGCCGGGTGTGCGCTCGTTGTGTTTGTATGCTCTTGATGCTCCATTTTTTAAACAATAAAATCCACGATTTGTCGGAAAAAAGGTAAATGTGATCACAAGTCAATCACATGGGGAAGGATAACACATCTGAATCCATTGGGTGTATCAAGCCAAAAAAGCAAACACCTAATTCAAAACGACATATAAATAGCAGGAATGATGGGAGAATAGAGTAAGAGTTTTTTTAACCATGTGGAAGAGCTACATCTAAATTTATCAAGGACGAGGAAGATACAACATCAAATAAAGACACAAACAATACAAGCGACAAAACCCAAACTAAAACAAATAAAGTTTAAAACAACCTATGGACCACTAACCAAGAGTCAGCGATCTGCGACTGGAAGACAAAACAAACAAATTAGACTAGGACAAGAGCACACCACAGGGCATGAGAGCGAGAATAATCCACTGCATGAGCCTTACACAGCGAGTTACAATAGTACAGCACAACCTAAGGAATAACTACCATGACAACGTCAACACGTCATCACAGGGGAAGAGGCTCGCACCATCTTTGAGACATGCAACATATAAATCAATATAGTAAATAAATCAACTAAAAGAATTAAGATAACATCGCCCTTTTGTTCACGCTAGATAACATCCCAATTTTGATACATACTGCGATTACATTGAGTGGCTAGAGATCCGGAGGAAAAAGCCACATGAGATTGTTATGGTCGCTACTAGTGACGTAGTATCTCACAGACATGATCATAGCAACACCATTGAACTTGCGGTCTTTCCCACAATACAAATGTTGTCCGTTGTCACATTTTGTCAAATCTACATCATTATAGATGGACTTACCGTCACCTATTAATTTGATATTGTTGTAGTATATGTGGTTACTCTCTACTCCGCCACGCCTGTCTTCTGGTAGGTACACCATCCTGGAGCAATTGGCACTCAAGAACAAGGCATGATGGTCTAATGTCATCACTTCCACCCAGGTGTAATGTGTATTGCTAATCTTGGCGAGCTCAAACACTTTGAAGAAAAAGCCCTTGTTCTCTTGCGACCACCATGCTCTTTTGGCCATCAACAACTTGTCGCCGTGCTTGAGGATGTAGCTGATGTCGAATCCAGCTCCCTCAAACTTGGGTAGTGGGTTCATGCGCAGTATGCGGGTCGTGCTGACCACCGGATTACCTTCTTTGGTCATGTGAATGTTGTGCATGAAGAGAACGCTTCCGAGCAGGCCATAGAGTTTCCTATGGCCAAAAGCAATGTCATCATACGACTTACAACTTTTCGACGTCCACTGATTATTTTGGTTTTGGGATCCAACTCTGCACACAGCGAGCCCGTCCGCGAGGATGGCAGCAAGGATGCCGCGATTGGACGTGGGGGCCTTTGAAAAGATTACCTTCTTGATCCATGGCGTGGTGCGTTGCATGGCGGAGAGTGGCACCTCCACCCCAGAAAAGAGATTGACGATCAGTAGCGACTCACCATCGGCAACGGAGGACGCGGCCGCGATGCAGCCCCCATCGTGAAACCCGACCAGCCGCTTGCCGATCGCCTCGGGCGGGAGCGAAACGCGTAGAAGCTCGCCATCCGCGGGGCAGAACACCCGCTTCGCCGTGTCGTCCCGTGATGAGAGGATCAGCCACGGTAAGGTCGGCGCCGGCTGTTGCCATGATTTAACAACGCGCCATGAGCAACAGACTGCGGCAAAGCGGACGCGGTGCAGCGGAGAAGCGATCCGGCCGTAGACCTCGCCGAGAATTTCATCGGGGAGCTTGGACCACACATCACCGGCCGCCCTCATCTTGGCCGCCATCTTCCTCGTTCCCGATTTTGACTAAAAGACGGTAATTGTGCGGATGGATTTGTATTGCAGTGGAGATCGGTTTGGCAGGTACACGGTGGAAATTAATACTCCTATTTCCGTCGCGGGCAAGGCATGTAAAGTTTAGGCAATCACGTCCGTACTCCAAGCAACTTATATATTTTAGGAAAAAGGAAACTACTATATTTTATCGTTACTTAAAAATCCAAAAAAGCGCAACGTCCGGTCTGCAACATGCTATAAAATCTACATCTTTGAGGATAAATGTTGAGAGGAACATATACTACGTACAAATTGGAGGAAATCTTATGGGGCATGCTACGCGGCCCACGAACAACCCACGCAAGCGAGCGCCCCTCAACACTACTGTGGCATCCGAGCCACCACCACCACCGTGTCCCTCGTGCCGCCACAACCACCGCATGCCTCGGCGCCAACTCGCCAAGAGCAACACACAACCACGCCGTCGCCGAGCCAAACTGCATTGCCAACGCACACTCGGGTGCGGCTCACCCGATCCTAAAGAAACGACGCACAACCACAACCCAACTACACCGCAAAACACAAACTAGCAGCCCCGCTGCACCACCAACCACCGCACGAGACATGCGCGACACTAACCTAGCTCCACGCCGCCACTACGTCGCAGCACACCATGGGCGGGTTGGGTGGAAGGAACCCGAGCCGCCCGCCAAAGCAACCCACCGGCATGCCCCAGATCGGGCCAGCCTACACCCAACCACCACTTGAGTCAACGCATTGGCCGGATCTGCCTGCTTGCCGCATGGACGCCACCACTGCCGCATGCTGCCGCAGACTAGACGCTTCCACTGTCAGTGCTCGTCGATGCACCTACGAGTCATGGAGTAACCATGTTCGCACGCCCATGCCTGCCTTCTATGGGAACTAGGGTGGACGCCTTCACTGTGTCACCTACGGGCGGCAGATTCGGGCGGGGACATAGTCGAAGAGGTGGGAGGTAGACGCTGTGTTTTGATTTTCGTTTTGTGTTTTTTTTCGCCCCTGACCGAGATGGCCGAATTTCGGCCATTTCAAATATTTCGGTAAAATCTCGGACGAAATTGCAGAAACAAAATTTGAATTTTTAGATAAAATTTGACCGAAATTCAGCCGAATTTCGGCTGAAATTTGAGCAAAATCTGAATCAAATAGGCATAATTATGGCAGCACAACAATCCTTAATCTAAAGCAGCACAAGTAAATCAGAGCCGCGTGGCCAAATTGCTGAAGAACCAAAACTGCATACATACTTCAAGTAGGAAGATATAAAAGCATCCAGAATTAAGATTCAATCAAGCGGCCTCCCACCATGCTGCTGCAGCTGCTCCATGCTCCTGCCTCCGTTGAACTGGTCAGCTCGCACTCCACCAGCTCCTTTGCCGCAACCCTCGAGCATCATGCCTCAATCTTGCAGAAGCAACGCACATGAAGTGGATGGGGTGGAGGGGAGGAGACGTGGAGGAGGGCAGGAGGGTAGTGAGCGCCTTGGCCGAAGAAGCCGCCATCGCGTGAGATGTGCCCTGTGCGCATCGGCGGCGCCACACGGGAGGATCAAGAGGAAAGGGATATTCTAGGGTTAGTGTGTGTGGGCTCGTGGTTTTGTCTCAGTCGAAGCCTAACAGAAACGGTCTAGAAGCTGGGCCAGGCCACAAAATTCAAATTGGGCCAAAATTATTCGGCCGAAAGGGCCATCTACCGGGCCATGGCGAGATGACCGAAATTCGGCCGATATTAGTTTTTTTTGGCCGAAAATCAAATCGCAGGGTAGACGGCGTGAGACAACTGCAGACAGTTGAATGTGCATATACTTTTGTGCTTGATCACATTCGAATACAGAATTTTGTTCGCCTTCCAGCTTGTTCCATAAATTTGCATTTTGTTCTTAGACATTTCTCACCTTAATTTGATCAGAAGTGCAATATATTCACCAGGTAGGATTACATGAATGCCTAATATTACATGAATATGTTTTGACGGAAATATTCAGGAACATTCACCAACACCGTAAAGGTCGCCACATTTAAGTTACTTGACTGCATATTAAGATCTTGTGAGTTTTGCCCGAGTAGATAAATCATGACAATCACATGGGGAAGAATAACACATCTGAATTTGTTCTTGTATATCAAGTGAAAATAGATTCCATAAAATATATAGTGGGAACGAAGGGGGGAGGGGGAGAATATATATAGGTTGAAACAAGCAGGCCTAAACATGCCAAACATACAACATCTAAACCAGCTAATTAAAAGGCTCAAGATAAGACCAAATTTCTGTTGAAACTAGATAACATCATAATTTTGATACATACTGTACTGACATTGAGCAGCTAGAAATCCGGAGGGAGAAGCCACGTCAGACGGTGATCAGTAATGTTATAGTGACTAGTCCTGTAATATCCTGTTGACTTGATCCTATCCACTCCATTGATTTTTTTGTCTTTCCTACAATACAAATGTTCGCTGTAGTGACATTTCATCAATTGCATATCATTGCAGATGCTATTAGTATCGCCTGGTAAATTTAAATGGTTGTAGTAGATGTGATTTCTCTCTACTCCGCCAGGCCTATCCGCTGGCACGTACATCATTTTGGAGCAATGGGTACTGAGGAACAAGGCATGGTCGTCCAATGTAGTCACTTCTGCCCAGCTATAGCCATAACACGTATTCTTAGTTAGCTCAAACACCTTGAAGAAAAGCCTGTTCCGCTGCACTGTCCACTGAGCTCTTTTGGCCATCAACATCCTGTCGCCATGCTTGAAAATGTAGCTCACGTCTTCGGATCCCACACACTTGGGTAGTTGGTTCATGTCCAATTCGTAGGTGATGGTGACCACCAGATCACTTTTCTTGGTCATGCTAATGGTGTACACTTCTAGACTGCGGCGGAGTAGGCCACAGAGCTTCCCATCGTAGAAAGCGATGTCGTAGTAATGGTTACGGTTTCTCGACCTCCACCAATTATGGTTGCGACATCCAACTTTGCACACCGCGAGCCCACCCGTAGTGATGGCAATGATGCAATGATTTGACGTGGGGCGCTCCGAACACACTAACTTGTCGATGTATGGCGCAGCGCGTTGCTTGGCGGAGAGCGGCGCCTTGACGCCAGAAAAGAGATTGGCAATCGTTAGCTCACTAGCACCACCGTCGCGAGAGTATGCCGTGGCGATCCAGCCTCCATCGTGAAACCCGACCAGCCTGTTGTGGGCTGCCTCGGGCGGGATTTGAAGGCGTAAGGATACGCCGTCCATGGGGCAGAACACGCGCATCCCGCCGTCATAATATAGCGAGAAGATGAGCCACGGCAAAGTCGGCGCAGGGTGTTGCCGTGACTTGACAACACGCCATGAGCGGCAGACTGCGGTGAAGCGGACGCGGCCGAGAGGGGAAGCGATCCGGCCGTAGACCTCGCCGAGAAGATCGGCCGGAAGCTTGGACCACGTATCATCGGCCGCCACCGCAGCCGACGTACTCAGTTCGGCCGCCATGTTCCTAGTTCACGATTTTGCGGATGGATTTGTATTGTTGTGGCCTGTGGGGATCCATGTAGTAGCTAGGTTTGGCAGCGTATATACTCCTTTTTCCGTCGGGGCCACGTAAACAGAGAGCAATCAGGTCACGTCCCTACTTCAAGGAACTCATATTTTAGAAGTAAAAAACTTTTATTTTATGGGTTTGTTTTGGGCGAAAATACCAGAACTGTTTTTCATTAAAGTAGCAAAGTGGCTCATGCGTTGCAACGGGAA
Source organism: Aegilops bicornis (assembly GCA_021605145.1). NCBI lineage: Eukaryota > Viridiplantae > Streptophyta > Magnoliopsida > Poales > Poaceae > Aegilops > Aegilops bicornis. The sequence goes on from CM038670.1 coordinate 26,470,922, forward strand.
AAAATTCCACATAGTTCAAAATTTCACAGGCCGGTATTGTAGATTTGGCAAACTACAGTTTTAATAAACTTAATTCATACCCATATATTTTCATGATTGTTCAAAAAATTCATGAATCTTGGTCACTCCTAAAGCCTAGCCCTAGTTCAAACTTCAAACTGTGCCCACATTATTTTTCTTGGATTAAGCATAATTTTTGAAGTGCAAGGAAATTTTCACAATGTTCAAATTCCACTCTTAGCCCTCTCTTTCCTTTTTTCCTAATTTCAGTTTTTTAAATGGAATAAAAAAACAGAGAGGTTCCAGGCTGGCTCACTAAGGCCCAGCCCAAACGTCGGCCTATACCTAACCCTAGCCCACAGGAAGCTCACCCTCCCTCTCTCTCATTTGACCCCCCTCCCCTCTTCCTCCACACAGACACACAACACCGCCACACGCACAGAGAGGCGTGCGACCTCTCGTGCTTTGGACATCGCTAACCCCAACCACCGCAGGAAACCACAACGACCGTCCTACCTCAGGCAACACCGAGTCAGTGACCAACAAGCGCCAGGCTAGGGAAGCGGGAAGGGAGGAGCGGCACACGGCCATGACCGGAATCCCCTGTGCCGGGTGGCTCGACCTCGTCGTGACCTCGTCGAGGCCCCACCCCACCTACCGGCCTTGCCACACGAACCACCCAGCTTCGCCCCACCACGGCCACTGGCATAGACCAGCTAGAGGCCACCGGCAGCCGCACGTTCATTGAAGAAGGGGTAGAGGACCACCACCACCTCATCTAAGGAAGAAACCATGGACCCCCCGCCCGCGCCGCACACATTTGCCCAAGCCAGGAAGGAGGCCCAACCAAGGTTTTCATTTTCGGTTTGTCAAACTTTTCGCCCCAGGAGTGACCGCCGAATTTCGGGCATTCTAAAAAATTTCGGCCAAAATTTACCATAATTTGATCAAAATTTCATCATAATCTGACCAAAATCTATTTTTTTGCCGAAAGGTTATTTTCGCCACGGGCCGAGATGGCCGAAATCCGTTTTTTCGGCCAAAATTCAAAACACAGGGCCCGAACGGACCCTAGGACGCACACGCACCGCTACTACCACAACCACGCCACTAGCACGACAACGCCGGCCGCCCGCGGGAGTGGCCTGGGCGAGAGAAGGGGAAAATAGCCTAGAAAGTGGGTGTCATGTTGCATTGCATCAGCGTACACGCAAATGACCGTCATTTAACTGGATTTTCTTCGACTTCTAGCTAGTTTTATGAATCTATATTTTGTTCTTAGACATTTCTCACCTTAACTTGATCAGAAGAGAAAATATTTTCCTTAGAGAGGATTATATAAATGTTACATGTATTTATTTTTCCGGTAATATTCAGGACTTCGACCCTTCAAGTCAACAAATTTTGCCGGTAATATTCCTTAGAGAGGATTATATGAATGTTTGTTAGAACAGAATGTAAATCAAAAAATTGCTGCACAAGAGATCGACATGCTAAAATGTGGAAGCACCTAACATTTAGTTGGCTCTTTGCACACAGGCGAACGTTGGGGTCGCGACAAGGCACGCGATCGAGTTTTGCTGGCCTGAACTTCATGCAAGAGGCGCACCTTTGATCTTACCCCATTCTGTGGAGCGCCTAAAATCACGTGCTCGTGTTGACCTTTGGGTCGGGTTGGGCCTAAGGATGACCGCACGAGCACGACACACAGGATTACAGGACTGAGGACTTGGCGCATTTTCAGACTAGTGATGCGTTCATTACCAAATTGCTCACATATACACCGAAGACTCCTTAATCGAACACATAAACAACGTTTGCACACGTTTGTTAAGAAATGTATAGTTGGACGGTGTCGCGTGGTAGGTGCGACATATGCCAACAGTTGGCTAATCATAGTGGGAGCCAATAAGACGTCGCCGGTGTCTGGAAACGGGATGAGGTGAAGACATGCACGCCGGCGAATCTTACCCAGCTTCGGGGCTCTTCGTGAAGATAACACCCCTACTGCTGCTCTGCGGGGTCTTCGCATGATCACTAGACTAACAAGTTGCTACAAGAGGCTCCTTGAGCTGTTCGGTGAGAGGAAGAAGAAGGGCACGACCAGCTCTCCTCTTCCCTCTATGTGGTGTCTAAAACTCTAAGAGATCCACCCTTTGCATGGGTGCCCTGGGGGTTTATATAGGCCTACCCCCCAGGGGTACAATGGTAATCCGGCTGGGCGTGGGCCCTAGCCGTCAGTGTCTACGCTCGCCGGCTTCTCCGCCGGCCGCTGGGGCCCGCCGACTGGTGGGTCCCGCCGGCTGCCGGCTTCTTGGTCGACAAGCTGGCCCCACCGCTGAGGGCCTTGTCGGGGGCTGGTTACTGTTGCCTCAATCCTGATGACGAGGGCTTTGTCGGGGTAAGCATGGCTACAGTGCCGCCGCCTTGGCGGCGATCACTGTAGCCTCACCTCGTCTTGTCTCCTTAATGAGGCGCTTCCTTCGAGGGGGGAACAAGCCGGCTATGGGAAGCCGGCCATATCTCAGGCCGACTGGGGGAGGCCGAGCCGCCTTCGGGCATCTCTCTGACCGGAGGGGCCCGCCGCCTGCGGGTCGTACTGACAACCTGTAGTGGGTGACGTCATGGTCTACATGGCAACTGTGTCGCGCCCGACGGGTGATAGCTGCCCCGTACGGCGTACTGTAACCACGCGCGCTCCGGGATGCGGGGGTGGCAGGCTTCACTGTAGCCACGCCCCGTCTCATCACCGTTATGGGGGTGTAGATTCTGAGGGTGCGGCCTTAGCCGCTTGCCGGGTGTCCGGCTTCTTGGAGTCAGCCTTCTCGTGGCCGGCTTCGTGGAGTCGGCCCTCTGGTAGCCGGCTCCGCGGGAGCCGGCCCTCTTGTGGCCTTCTTCCTGTAGGTGTTGGGGCCGGGCCGCCCCCTGACAGCCGGCCTGAGGGTCAGCCGGCCGGGGGAAGGCGGCCCTGCGTCTTGGATGTTGGATGGCTGGATTGGCTTGTAATTTTTTCAGAAGCCCCAGGGGGAGCCGGCTAGGCTACCCGTGGTCATTTACTCCGACAGTAGTCCCCGAAGCTGATTGAGCTTCGAGGTTGAAAGGAGGACGAGAAGCTCGATTAGCTTCCTATCCTGAGGAGCCGGCAGCTAGGAGCCGACCTTGAGTGGGAGCGCCGTCTTCGGGGAGTTCCGCAGCCAGAAGGAGATAACGCGAGCCGACTCGTGCGTTGACCGCGCGCCACCCTGCGCGCCACGTGGCCAGAAAGGCCTGCCAGCCCACACGCGCGACGGGACGTCACCGCAGGCCGGGGCCCACCAAACCTACGCCTCGGCCCATGTGCGGATCCTCTGCGGTCCGAACGGACCGCTCGCCTTCCCGCGGCGGTTTCAGCACGCCTTTAGGGCGCAATAATCGCGAGACGTGGGGGGAGTGGGCGCAGTTAATCCCACGTTCCCCCACGCCTCGCCTCCTCGGCTCCGCCAAGACGAGCCTATAAGTAGGGGAGGAGGGGAGCGGCAGGCTCGCACGCTCGCCCTCGCTCCTCTCTTTCCTCTACCTCCTTCTTCGCTCTTCCGCCGCCGCAGCGCACTCACCACCGCACCGTTTCGTCGCGAACCCTCTTGGCTCGCCGCGGTTCCTCCCCTGCGTGGCTGTGCTCCCCGCCGTCGCGCCTTTCTCATTTCCTCTTGCTCCCATGGCGCTGTCTAGCTCGTGGGACGGCTCCAACGTCCATGAAGACCACATCGATTGGCTTCGCAAGACGCGGCGGTTGCCGGGCGAAGATCTCGTGAAGACCCGCCTCGCGCCGGAGGCGGAGGTTTCGCCGGCGCCGGAGGAGGGCGAGCGGGTCATCTTCCGCTCGCACTGCCTGCGCGGCCTCGGCCTGCCGGCGAGCGGGTTCTTCCGCTCCTTCCTCGAGTTCTATAATCTCCAGCCGCATCACCTCACCCCCAACACGGTGATGCTGCTGTCGTCCTTCGTCACCCTGTGCGAGGGTTTTCTCGGAGTCCTCCCCACCCTTGAGCTCTCTGGGGAGTTCTTCCAGTGCAAGCTCGACACCGTCTCCGCGGGTGTGCCCGCCCCCTGTGGCGCCTTCATCGCCAGGCGGAGGACAGCCGACAACAACCCCTTTCCGCCTATCCCGCTGATCCAGTCGGTGAAGCTCTGGCAGCAATCATATTTTTACGTGAAGAACGTCGCCTCGCAAGGCGACTACCTAAATCTGCCGGCTTACGTAGCCGGCCCGCCGCCTGGGAGGCAACCGTCTTGGTCCTTCCGAGCCCGGTCGCTCTCCCTGGCCGGGAACGCCGCCGTCACCCGGCTCCGGGTGATGGTCCAATCAGAGGCCTGGTGGGGGCCGACCTGGTCACCGCCTTCGTGGAGCACCGGGTGCTCCCGCTCCAATGCCGGCCGCACATGATCTGCCAGATGAGCGGCCGCTTCGACCCATGCCGGCTGAGCACCAGAGAGATGCCTCGTGGCGAGGTATCTTACATGGTGAATTACATCTCCAACTGCAAACTCACTGAAGAGTGGCAGTATGGCAAGGCGCCGTATTCTCGGGCTGATCCCCCGCCTGTGGTGAGTTTTCCTTACTTTCTTCTTCTTTTGTTGCTGGGTTCGCGATGGCCGACTCTTGACTAGTCGGCTTGTCTTTGAGCAGAGCCCCCTACTTCGACCGGCGCCCGGGGCCGCAGGACCGGAGCGCCAGTTTATGGCCGACCGCACAGTGGACGACCCCGACGACCCAGATCTGGGGGCGGCCGCCATGGACGACGCCATCGTCGGAGCCGGTGGAGAGGCAAGTGACCCCGAGCTCACGGCCGGCTTTGGAGACTGGCCGGATGATGACGAAACCGAGGCCATCCCACGCCGCCAGCCGGCGGCCGATCGCCAAGGCGCGGGACCTTCTGCCGCGCCAAATGATGAAGTCATGTACCTGGGGTAGGGTCATAGACCTGCCCCAGGTTACCCTCCACAAGGAGACTCACAAGAGAAGCAACCTTCCAGTCGACCGTGTAGGTATCCACTCGACAGATTCAAAGACACTCGACTACGAAGATCCACTCGACCACCAGGAGTCCAAGAGCCACTCGGTATCCAAACGGTCTGTAGTTAAATAGTCTTTATGACCTTAATGACACTTTATGTAAGGAGCTACCAGTAACGCCTAGCTTTAACGCACTTTAAACCCTCTACTACGTGGGCTGGCTGGGGTCCTGGCGCACTCTATATAAGCCACCCCCCTCCACAGGTAGAAGGGTTCGCACCCCTGTAACACATACGCAGATAATCTAGTCGACCGCCTCCGGGCTCCGAGACGTAGGGCTGTTACTTCCTCCGAGAAGGGCCTGAACTCGTAAATCCCTTGCGTATACAACTACTCCATAGCTAGGATCTTGCCTCTCCACACCTACCCCCATTCTACTGTCAGACTTAGAACCACGACAGTTGGCGCCCACCGTGGGGCAGGTGTTCTAGCGAATTGTTGGAGAAGTTGGGATTCTTTCGATCTCCGGCATCATGTTTTCAGGTGGAGTTCTGGTCGACGGCCACGAGATCCGTCTCGGTGCGCTCACGTTCGTCGTCGACGACTCCGCTTGCCTTCAGGAGGCTCCACTCGACGTGGACGCGCTCCCCATCCGCGGGGCGACGCACTTTCGCGCGTGTGTCCGCGACGTCCTCCTACGGCAACCGTCGACCCAGTATGGGTCGGCTCCTGCTGTGTCTTCACTCCCAGTCTCCCACCGGCGTAAGCATTCCGGTCGGTCGAGGCTTCAGCAGTGGGTGAGGCATGCGGTGGCCCGCCAGCCGGCCATCCCCCAAATCGCGGCGATCGAGCCCGACGAATCTCTCTACGGCCTGTTCGACTGGCTCCGTAGAGACTGCGTCTGAATGCGATAGCAGTGACCCGGCGGCAGAGGTTCTGATGGTCGATGGACCACGCAATCCCCCTGGATTCACCCGCACCAACGAAGGTGGCGGTGGAGGCGATCCGGTGCAAGCCCACGAAGAGTACTTGCCTGAGCCCCTCACTTCACTCCAGAGGGAGGAGATTCGTCGTCGGAACATGGATGCACTTCACACTCCTATCGTTGGAGAAACCCCCCAGGGCTCGTGCCTTGGAGGATCGCGCAGCCAACCTGGCTGGCGCACTTTTCGATGGAGAATCTTCAGCGAGTACTCGACGAGCGTCTGCGACCGAGGGTTCCAGAATCGATCGGCCTTGACTCTATCAACCGCCAACCCAGGTATATCGAACTCCGATTCAGAATTTAGCAGCTGCCTCCCGTATAGCAGAGTCAATTCAGCCTTCCCAGTCGGAGGCAGGTAGAGGATTGCAGCAAATCAGGGATTTGCTCCGGGCGGCAGGAGATCAAAACTCAGTTGTATCGATCATGAACAGGGTTCACGACCGATCCGTCGCTGCGAATTCATTCCAGTCGGCCCATAGTCCAAGATCGCCCCGAGGCGGTGAGGAACGTGGGGGCGGCGTGATGATCAATACAAGGGTCATGAGCAGTATGAGCACCGATTCAACGCAACGATCGACGTTGAGTTCCTACCTCCCCCAAGGGGTGGATCATACGCTCCTCGGCAGTAGGACGATAGACGCCAAAACAGTGCTGGGCGAAGAGTTCCAGTCGATCCCAGGGAACCAGGCTTTGATGCGAGATCTATTATCGTTCAAGGTTTGGTCGACAGGAACAGAGCTCACCGAGACGGCCATGATAGAGATTTTCCTTCCAGTAGTAGAGTTCATGTCTCGGGACCAGAGTGTTTCAGCAGAGCCATCAGGGCATGATGATTCCTCCCAACTTCGGGTTGGCGAATCGAGTCGACAAGTTGATCGGAGAATCCAAGCCTGACACTTGGCTTGAAGATTACCGAGTGGCGGTTCAGATCGGCGGTGGCAACGATGAGGTAGCCATGAAGCATTTACCTCTTATGTTGGAGGGTTCAGCCAGGGCGTGGTTGAATCAGTTAGCACCCAACAGTATTTACACTTGGGAAGATCTTGCCCGAGTGTTTGTCAGGACATTTGAAGGAACTTGCAAACGACCAGCAGGTTTGACAGAGTTGCAGTCGTGTGTTCAAAAAGTCGAGTGAAACTTTGAGAGATTATATCCAGAGGTGGATCACTTTGCACCACACAGTCGAGAATGTATCTGATCACCAGGCAGTCTGTGCCTTCAAGGAAGGTGTCAAGAACAGAGAATTGAGTTTGAAATTTGGTCGAACCGGAGATATGACCCTGAGTCGGATGATGGAGATTGCCACCAAATATGCAAATGGTGAAGAAGAGGATCGGCTCCGGAGTGGTAAATATAAATCGGCCGCCAATGAGACCGGCGGGGGAAATTCCAGTCGGAAGCAGAAGCACAAAGCCGAGCCAGCGGCTCCCAGAGAGGCCTTGGCAGTGACCCCAAGAAAGTTCAAGGGGAAACCCAAGGGTCCTTGGAACCCTAAGAAGGTGAAAGACCAGGATGGGAACGACGTGTTGGATTTACCATGTCATATTCATACAAAGAAAGATGAAGAGGGTAAACTCATTTACCCGAAACATACCACTCGACAGTGTCGGCTCTTGATTCAGCAGTTCCAAGGGAAACAGCCCAAGGATAAGGATAAGGAGACAGACAAAGTTGAGGACAGAGATGACAGTGATGGTGGATATCCCCAGGTCAATTCCACCCTGATGATTTTTGCTGACGTCGAAAGAAAAAGTCGATTGAAGGTTATCAATCGGGAAGTAAACATGGTTGCTCCGGCGACTCCCAATTATCTGAAATGGTCCCAGACCGCCATCACATTCGACCAGTCTGATCACCCGACGCACATTGCCACCCCTGGGAGGCAAGCATTGGTGGTCGACCCAGTTGTTGAAGGCACTCGGTGACCAAAGTCCCGATGGATGGTGGTAGTGGTTTGAACATATTATACGCGGAGACGTTGAAAGGGATGGGCATTCCGATGTCGGACTTCGATACCGATAACATGAGCTTCCACGGAGTCATTCACGGAAAGAAGGCTGAGTCACTCGCCAAATTGCTCTTGATGTAGTTTTGGTGATTCAAAGCATTTCCGGAAAGAAAAGTTGACCTTTGAGGTCATGGATTTCCAGAGCGCTTATCACGCTATTCTGGGGAGACCAGCTTATGCACGTTTCATGGCCCGACCATGTTACATGTATCTTAAGCTGAAGATGCCTGGTCCCAAGGGCGTGATCACTGTCACGGGCAATCGGAAGAAGGCAGAAGAGTGCTTCCAGAAAGGCTCTAAGATCGCCGATGCTCAGTTGGCAGTGGCTCTGCTCTCCACCCAGTGGGTGCTTGCTGCTCCAATCAGCAAGGAGCCTTTGCTGCTTTACATTGTAGCCACTGGACAGGTCGTCAGTACCGTACTTACGGTCGAGCGGGAAGAAGAAGGAAAAACCTTCAAAGTTCAACGCCCAGTTTATTATCTTTCTGAAGTACTGACCCCATCAAAGCAAAGATACCCTCACTATCAGAAGCTTGTTTATGGGATCTATATGACCACGAAGAAGGTTGCTCATTATTTCTCTGATCATTCCATTACGGTCGTCAGCGACGCCCCTTTGTCGGAAATTCTTCATAACAGAGATGCAACTGGTCGAGTGGCAAAATGGGCGATTGAACTCCTTCCCCTTGATATCAAATTCGAGGCAAAGAAAGCCATCAAGTCCCAAGCAATAGCAGATTTCCTTGCCGAGTGGACTGAACAGCAACTTCCGACCCAAGTTCACTCGGAACACTGGACTATGTTTTTCGATGGTTCCAAGATGATGAACGGTTCTGGTGCAGGGGTTGTATTGGTTTCCCCCCGAGGAGATAGGCTCAAGTATGTTCTCCAGATTCACTTTGATTCTTCCAACAACGAAGCAGAATATGAAGCACTCCTGTATGGGTTGCGCATGGCCATTTCACTTGGCGTCCGGCCGCCTTATGGTCTATGGCGACTCGGATCTGGTTGTTAATCAAGTGATGAAGGAGTGGGATGTCAGAAGCCCAGCTATGACAGGTTATTGTAATGCAGTGAGAAAGCTGGAGAAGAAATTCGAGGGGTTAGAGCTTCATCATATACCCCGACTGAAAAATCAAGCTGCGGATGATTTGGCGAAGATAGGGTCCAAGAGGGAAGCCATTCCCAGTGATGTATTTTTGGAACACATTCATGTTCCATCAGTGCAGGAGGATCCTTTCACAGAAGAAGCCCCGCAGCAAAAGAGTGCCAATGATCCGACTGAAGTTGAGGTCCTAGCCGTGGTCGACCTGATTATGGAAGTTGTGGTCATCACTCCCGACTGGACAGTGCCGTACATCGCATATATCCTAAGGAAAGAGCTCCCAGAGAATGAAGAAGAGGCTCGACAGATCGTCCGTCGATCCAAGGCCTTTACAGTAATCAAGGGACAATTGTACAGAGAAAGCGCGACTGGAGTCGGCCAGAAGTGTATCACGCCAGAAGAAGGTCAGATAATTCTTGAGGATATCCACTCGGGGACCTGTGGCCATCATGCGTCCTCTCGGACCATTGTGGCTAAAGCATACCGAGCGGGATTTTACTGGCCGAAGGCAAATGAAATGGCAAAAGAAATAGTCGACAAGTGTGAAGGATGTCAGTTCTATTCCAACATGTCGCACAAGCCAGCCTCAACCTTGAAGACCATTCCACTCGTTTGGCCCTTCGCTGTTTGGGGATTGGACATGATTGGACCGTTGAGAACTGGCAGAAGCGGTTTCACCCATTTGCTAGTAGCGATCGACAAGTTCACCAAGTGGATCGAAGCCAAGCCCATCAAGAACCTCGATGCATGCACCGCTATCAGTTTCATCAGAGAGTTGATATTCAGATATGGAGTTCCGCATAGCATCATCACCGACAATGGGTCAAACTTCGATAATGACAAGTTCAAAGCCTTCTGCGCCTCTCAAGGCACGCGGGTGGACTATGCTTCAGTGGCTCATCCTCAGTCGAATGGACAAGCAGAACGTGCAAACGGCCTCATTGTCAATGGGCTAAAACCTCGGCTGATGCGTGATCTCAAACACGCAGCAGGAGCTTGGGTCGACGAACTTCCATCAGTTCTCTGGGGATTGAGGACCACTCCTAATCGGTCGACTGGGAGAACTCCATTCTTCCTGGTCTATGGAGCTGAAGCAGTTCTGTCGAGTGACCTGCTTCACAATGCGCCTCGGGTCGAGCTATACTCTGAAGAAGAAGCGGAACAAGCCCGGCAAGATGCAGTTGACCTCTTGGAAGAGGAGAGAGAGATGGCCTTGATCCGCTCGACTATCTATCAGTAAGACTTGCATCGATTTCATGCCAGAAATGTGAAGAGTCGAGCCTTCCAAGAGGGAGATTTGGTCCTCCGAGTGGATCAACAGAAACCACACGAGCTTGCTCCCACTTGGGAAGGTCCCTTTATCGTCACGAGAGTCCTCCACAACGGAGCATATCATCTCTACAACGTTGATCGCCAGATCGACGAGCCTCGAGCTTGGAACGCGGAGCTGCTCCGCCCCTTTTACACTTAAAAACTCACTCGGTTGAGATGTAATAAAAGTGCTTTTTAAGTTTGTTTATCCAAGACAAGAATGTTATAATTTTCCCAGTGATTGTTATTGCTTTTTGTTGAAATTTCCCCTAGTGGGTGGCTTAGTCGCGAATCCGATTCGCCTAAGCTTGTAAAAAAAAATCCTTTCCGAGTGCGAGCCAGTCTCTCACTCTGGGGCTTAGCTGCGAATCCGCTTTGCCTAAGTATTCAAAATCCTACCGAGTGGCGAGCCAGCCTCCCACTCGGAGGCTTAGCTGCAGTCCAAGTACTTGCCTAAGTATACAAAAATCCTACCGAGTGGCGAGCCAGCCTCCCACTCGGAGGCTTAGCTGCAGTCGAAGTACTCGCCAAGTATACAAAATCCTACCGAGTGGCCAGCCAGCCTCCCACTCGGAGTCTTAGCTGCAGTCGAAGTACTCACCTAAGTATTCAAATCCTACCGAGTGGTGAGCCAGCCTCCCACTCGGGGACTTATAACAGCCCAAGGATTCGCCTTAAAACATCCAAAGTGATAAAAATCCTACCGAGTGGAGAGCAAACCTCCCACTCGGGGGCTTAGCTGCAGCCCAGTGCTCGCCTAAGTAATAAAAATCCTACCGAGTGGAGAGCAAACCTCCCACTCGGGGGCTTAGCTGCAGCCCAGTGCTCGCCTAAGTAAGGAACTCATCCCAATATGCAAGGACGACGAGGTGCAGGTCGACTGCTACTTCCTCCTTCGGAGCTTCGCCACAAGTACAACGTGCGGTCCATCCCAATCCGCGAGGACGACAAGGTGCAGGTCGACTGCTACTTCCTCCTTTGGAGCTTCGCCACAAGTACAACGTGCGGTCCATCCCAATCCACAAGGACGACGAGGTGTAGGTCGACTGCGACCTCCTCCTTCGGAGCTTCGCCACAAGCACAACGTGCGGTTCGTCCTAATCCGTAAGGACGACAAGGTCAGTCACAGTCTGTGTTCCACCTCTACCTGCAGGATAGATGAAGCACAAGTCGATTGGAATTTCAATGGAATATCTTCCGAATGAGGAATAAAGTTCTCTCGAAGGCAAGCAAAGCATGTTAAAGGAAAAATCAAGTTCGGATAAATGTCCTATGGATTCAAAGGCGCTCAGGCGTTAAGCCTATTAAAGTTTATCGGTTACAGAAACCACTCGGCATTCCCAGGCAAATTTAAAGTGGGACTTAGAAGTTTTTTACTCCTCTGGTGGAGGACTGGAAGGTGCAACAAACTGTTCGAGGTCGATTCCGTCAGCAATACGGGTAGCAGCAGCAATGAAAGTCTCCATGAAAGATCTGAAGTCGTGCTTCCTGGTATTGGCAACCTTGAGAGACACCAGCTTGTCCTCTTGCGCTTCTTTGCAGTGGACACGAACCAGAGATAGAGCAACATCAGCACCACACCTGGCAGATGACTTTTCCATTCTTGCACTCGACTTGGAATCTCATTCAGTCGGGTCATCAGGGATTCAAGATCATTCTGGAGAGTCTGTTCTGGCCAAAGAGTCGAGTCGATCCGCGACATCGCAACTTTCGGTCGAGCAAGATAATCCACCACGCTTAGCAACACGAGACTCGGTCGGAGCACATTCATAAGCGGACCGTCCTTCACAGAGAGTTGATGGGGTCCAAGCTGGTTTCCACTCGACTGGTTTCTTCTTCAAAGTTTTGGCAGAATTCTGAAAACACAACTCAGACTCAAAATAAAGATCATGTGATGAGCCGGTGAGAGCAAGACAGTCGGATAAAAGAGATTACCATCAAGCAGGAGAAACAGCTTCTTGGCGAACCCTCCAAGATAAATCTCCAGGTCGTTTCGCTTTCCCACCAGTTGGCCAACCTTGTCAGACAGAACATTCTTGTCGTTCTTCAGTCGACTGACTTCCTTGTTAGCTGCGTCAAGAGAGGCTTTCAGCTTGGCATTTTCATCTTCGAGTTTGTCGACTGAGGCAAGCTTCTCTTCAGCGAGCTTTGTTTTATCCAAAGCCGCCTTCTGTGCCTCTGCAAGGTCAAGGTCCTTCTTCTTCAAAGTCTCTTCCAGTTTATCTGCAAGGCAACAATGAGAACAGAGTTGAGAATGAGCAGAAAAACAGAGGGAGTCGTCAAAAATTCTCACCAGCCATACCTTTTGCTTCATCCTTTGCCTTCTGCAAATTCTCCTGAGCAAGCTTCAAATCGAGGTTGAGCTGAATCTGCTTTTTCTCTAACTCAGTATAGTGAGCCACAAGCTCGCAAGATTTCTACAAAGAGTCAACCAACGAAAGACATCAAAGACAGATCACTTCCGAGTGACTAAGGAAAAATAGTAGCATTTCTAAGACTACGGTCGAATAAAAACATTCGATAGTAGTCTCGGGGACTACACCCAGCGGGTGCACTCAGCGTGCCCCCACTGGTTTACCAATTTGGTTCGATCAGTCGACCAAAAGAGGCAAAAAGGCTATGATTCTAAAAACATGGCTAATTGTCGTGGTCAGCCGCGATAAAAAAAACAGTTCTTTAGACTATAGTCGATTGACGCAATCGACCATAGTCTCGGGACTACACCGGTGGGTGCACTTAGCGTGCCCCACCGGTTTCTGATTCCCATTCGACTTGGTCCGTCCAGGTCGAGTGAAGAAGATCACATCATAAAGACTATAGCCGACTACACGCAGTCGACCATAGTCTCGGGGACTACACCCAGTGGGTGCACTCAGAGTGCGCCCACAAAAGTTCAATCGACACACACACCCAGTGGGTGTACAGATATGGAAATCTCCAGAAGAAAGTAGTTTCAGATAGCATATCCTAACAAAGCAAGCGACGACTGACTTGCTTGGACATTGCTCTGGAGAGCTGAACTGGCATCATAGGCCGCCTGACTAGCCTCTCGAGCTGCTTTCACCTGCTCCATCATGATCCCTGCCTGGCGTATGGCCTCCTTAGCAGCACTTACTTGGTCTTCCGGGACGTGGTGGGTGGCAAAGAGAGATGGTGGATCAGCAGTCGATGAAGTGGGTCGGGCACTTGTCGGGTACAATGGAAGACACGAAGTCCGAGTGGGGTTGCCTCCCTCGAAATCGGCGTCAGGAATCGCCGCGACTTGAGCAGCCTTGCCAAAGAAGCGCTTTCTTGTTCTTCCTCTTCCTCAATGGCGCTTCCTCGTCATCATCGGGGAGATCAATGACGTGAGGCGGAACTACAAGAAAGATTCAGAAGTAAACATGGAAGTCCAATCGACTAAGAGCTCCAGTCGACTAAAAGCGAAACCTCAAAGATCTTACCAAGGTTGGAGGTCACCGCATCCTCCATTTCCTGATCTTCCTGCTTGGCTGAAGTCTCGGAGGTAGCGGCGCTGTAGATTTCAAGAATCGGCTGATCAGTCATCAAGTCGACCAAAAGTTCACTCATGTTGAATAAGGAAATACAAGGTTACATTGGTTACCCGGAGATGGTGGAGATGACCATTCGCATCTTGGGCAGGGCCTTCGCCGGCTTTGATGACGTCGCCGAGGTTGCTTCGGTGGTTTCTCACCGGCGCGGAGAAGTTGTCCTAGGTCGCCGTCGGTGACCGGTGGGCACAACAGCTTTACCGCGCCTGGCCGCCGGGTCGTGCGTCAACTTGGACCTTCCCTCCGAGCGAGGAGGATCGGCGTCTTCCTTCTCTTCCTCCTCCTCCTCCTCATCATCATCAGAGCCATCATCCTCCTCATCCTCCTCGCCGTTGGACTCCCATTCCTCCGGACTCTCACCTCCACTTCCTTCTTCTTCTTCGACTGTTTCCTGCGCCCCGTTGGGCATCAAGTACATCTCAGTGGTGACCTAGAAGACAACAAAACAAGGTGAAAGTCAGTCGGCGAATTGGCGTCAAAACAGAATGAATGCAGCAGAATCACAGTCGGAGATAAGTGGTGGTACCTTGTCTGGTTGGTAACCCTGGTCGAGTGGTGGAATCCTCCTAGCTCCGCGAGGGTTGTCTTTATTTCCTGTGATGGCTGTCATCCACTTCTCCAGCGTGGTGCCATCAACCTCCTCTGGATGGACCCGAGTGGTATCATCCGTACCAGAGTACATCCACATCGGATGTCCTCGGTATTGGAGTGGCTGAATACGCCGTCGGAGAAAAACCTCCAGGAGATCCATGCCGGTCACCCCATCGCGAATAAACTGGACTACACGCTCCATCAGCAGCTTTACTTGGGCCTTCTCCTCTGGTAACACCTTCAGGGAAGATGGCTTGTTCACTCGACTCATGGAGAAAGGAGGGAGCCCACGATCGCCCGGTGTCGGCTGGTCTTGGCAGTAAAACCAGGTCATTGCCACCCTCTAACCGAGTCGGGAAGAGTCATAGCTGGAAAGGCGCTCTTCCCCTCATCTGGACCCCGAGTCCCCACACATCTGGATTACTTGGGTCCTCTCGTCATTCGGGCTCGTTTTCTTCACCGTCCCGAGAGCGACAGTGAATATGTGCTTGAAGAGACCCCAATGCGGTCGACAACCCAAGAAATTCTCGCAGAGCGAAACGAAAGCAGCAAGATACACAATGGAGTTTGGAGTGAAATGGTGGAGTTGCGCTCCAAAAAAGTTCAGAAACCCCCGGAAAAAAGGATTTGGCGGCAAAGAAAACCCCCTATCTACGTGGGTGGCCAGGAGGACGCACTCACCCTCTTCAGGCTGCGGTTGCCACTCCGTGCCCGGAAGCCTCGCCGACCCATGGGGGATCAGTCCTTCGTTGGCCAGATCGGTGAGATCTTTCTCGGTGATGGTCGATCGGATCCAGTCTCCTTGGACCCAGCCCTACGGCAGCTTGGACCGCGAAGAGGAACCGCCCCGACTGGGCGCTCTCCTCTTGGCCTTCGCCGCCGCCTTCTTCACCCGTTCCAGGGCGGCAGTCTTGTCCTTCACCATGGTCGCCGGCGAGAAAAGTACTGAGCTTCAGCGGTGGACAGACGAAGAGCGCGGCGAGAAGGTTCGGGGGCGGAGAGAAGGGAAGTCTGAGGTCGCACTGTTCCAAATACCCTGACCAGCGCTTTATATGGGGCCGCTTCCGAGTGGCTGACCGGTAGGCCCAAGCAATCCCGTCGCAATCCCGCAACAGGCGCGCGCACGATACGTGGCGAAAAAGGCGGCGCGAAGATCGAGGCGTCATCGTCTTATCCCATCCGAGTGCCGCGGTTTTCTCCGCTTCGCGCGCTTCCCAAAATTCAGATCCCGTGAAATCCGCTAACCGCAGAACAACTCGTCAGACAACAGATTTCCTCCGATCCGTCGCTCGGAAATCCTCAGGTTCACAAAGTTCACTCGACAAACGTGGAGAATGGATCAAGGCGATCGAAAGAGAAGTTGATGCCATCACTAAAAGGTCGTTGATCCACGGTGAGACGCACTCACAACACGAAGAACAGGTCGAAAGATTATCAACTCCTTCCTTACTCAAACCTCGATCCATTCGGGGCTAATGATGAAGTCATGTACAGGGGTAGGGTCATAGACCTGCCCTGTGGTACCCTCCACAAGGAGACTCACAAGAGAAGCAACCTTCCAAATGACCGTGTAGGTATCCACTCGACAGATTCAAAGACACTCGACCACGAAGATCCACTCGACCACCGTGAGTCCAAGAGCCACTCGGTATCCAAACGGTGCAGTAGTTAAATAGTCTTTATGACCTTAATGACACTTTATGTAAGGAGTTACCAGTAACGCCTAGCTTTAACGCACTTTAAACCCTCTACTACGTGGGCTGGCTGGGGTCCTGGCGCACTCTATATAAGCCACCCCCCTCCACAGGTAGAAGGGTTCGCACCCCTGTAACACATACGCAGATAATCCAATGACCGCCTCCGGGCTCCGAGACGTAGGGCTGTTACTTCCTCTGAGAAGGGCCTGAACTCGTAAATCCCTTGCGTATACAACTACTCCATAGCTAGGATCTTGCCTCTCCACACCTACCCCCCATTCTACTGTCAGACTTAGAACCAAGACACCAGCTGCTCGGGGTGGCGCGCAAAAGCGTCGAGCCGGGCCGGGTCTCTTCGGCAGCCGGTCGAAAAAACCAAGAGCTTCGCTGCGGCGACCAAGCGGGACGAGGCGGCCGCGAAAGCGGCCCGCTTCCGCAAGGTGGTGAAGCAGCCACAGGGTGCCGCTTTCCCTTGAGCGGGTTGACGCTGCCTCTATAGTCGGACCGACAGGAGGGTCTTCGAGTTCCCGCCGCGTGGATCCCCGCGCCGACCTCATGGAGGCAACGGAGCGGAACGGGCGGGAGGCTCGGGAGGAGCGGGAAGCGGCGGAGTGGAGGGCCATCCAGGAGGCGGCGGAGAAGTCAGCCGAGGCGCAAGCCGACGCGGCGGCCAAGGCCCAGGCGGAAGCCGCGGCCGCGGAGAGGGAGGCGGAGGCTCTGCGCAATCAGCCTCCACAGCTCGTCATTCCTCTTCGCGCCATGGCACCTAACATCCCCGTGCCTCCGTGGGAGGAAGCCGACCGCGACCAGCCGGTGATGGAGAGGAGGGAGGATGACGTGACGATCCTGGGGGATGCGCCACAGCCGGCGCTGATTGGAGCGGGCCAAGGCGGCCGACCTGCTGCGGCGCCTGAGCAGCCGGCCGGGGGCGAGTCGGCGGCGGGGGCGGATCTTGTGGTGCAGTCGGCGCCTCGCCGGCGCGCGGGAGAGGCGTCCTCGGCGCCGGAGCCGCAAAGAGCTGCGGGCGCCAGCTCGGCAACCTGAGACCTGGAGGCAGCCAGCGCCAAGACCGCGTCCGGCCGACGCCCAGCGGCGGGAAGACCGAGCTGAACATGGTGGCGCAGGAGGTCCGATGCCGGCTTCAGACCCAGGCCGCCTCGCTGCAACGGTACACCCAGGAGTTTCTTGCTATGCGCGCGGTCATCCGGGTGAGTCTTCTGGCCTTGGTCGGTTTCTTTTTGATTTCTTCCATGGGGGCGCGTCAGCGCACCCATTGGGTGTAGTCCCCGAGTTTCGAGTCGGCTGCTGAGCATGCGGCTTGGAACTTTTTAGCAGGCCTTGGCGGCAATCTTATTCTTATTCGCACTTCGTCTGATTTTCAGGAGTATCACAACCTCCGCGCGGCTACCTTCAACTCCCAGGCCCAGGAGCTGAGCTAGAAGGCCGCCGACCTGACCAATAGCCGGAGTGAGTACTTTGCTTCTTTTATCTCATGTGGGGCTGCGTCAGTGCACCCACTGGGTGTAGTCCCCGAGATTCGGGCCGACTGCTGAGCAGTCGGGTCGGATCTTCCCTGACGACTTCTTCCTTATTGCTTTTTTCCTTTTTCTCCACGCATGCAGAGACTAATGCTGACTTGAGGGAGCAGCTCGGCGGGACCCAGACCGCCCTTCGCACCAAGGAGGCTGAGTGCGGCGCCTTGACCCAGGAACGCGACCGCCTGGCCAAGAGACTGGCCGACCAAGAGGAGAACCACAAGGCGGCCCTGAAGAAGGCGCAAGACAGCGAGGCCGCCCTTAAGGCCGCGTTCGAGACCGAGGCGGCGGGCTGGGCCGAAGCGTGGCAAGCGCTGAGGAGGGCTATGGACGTGTTGAGGATCTGATCGATGGTAAGCCGCCTTCCTTTTCACCCCTTTGCTTGCTCCTTGCCCTCTTGTTCATCTTCTGATTTTTGTGTTGTTTCTTTGTTCTTCACGCAGATTACTTCCCTGGTTACTCCGTCGCCGCCAGCCAAGCCATCGAGGCCCACCGCGAGACACGCCGGCAAGCAGGGGTTGAGATCGCGCCAGACGCCAGCCGGACGCTTGAGGAGCAACTTTTGGCGATCCAGGCCCGGCTGCAGCCGGCTCACCGCATGCTCTGCCGGCTTCAGCGTGCCGGGGCGCAAGTGCTGGCAGCTCTCTGGCCTGGCGAGGTGATTCCCCGTACCCCCAGTCGGACTGCCGACTGGCTGGAGGTTGCGGTTGGCCGCTTTGAGGCCTGTAAGGCTTCCGCTGCTCGGTCCGGCGGCGGGCCGGCGCTGGAGTTCGTTCGGGCCTGGTATCCTGTGCTGAGCTTGCGCCAGCTGAGCACTTGGAGGCAGGAGGCTGACGAGGAGCTGGTGGCGGTGCGGCCAGCTATCATCCAGCGCGCCTCGGCTATCGCCGTGTATACCGACACCAGCATTTTTGCTCATGAAGTGAATGAAAACGGCGTCACCCAGCCGGAGGAATGGTTCGGGCTGAACCCGGCGGAAGGCGAGGACTCGGCGGAGGAGATTGCTTCCAGCGACGAAGCCGAAGATGAAGAAGAGGAGGGCGGCGAAGACGTCATGCCCGACGGCGAAGCGACCAGCCAGCTTCAGCCTGATCATGCCTCCAAAGAACGAGAAGCGTGGCGACCGCCTGCCAGGGGTGATGATCTGGCCGAGATTCGCCAGCCGACCACTCCTCCGGCCAGCACTGCCGCCTCCACCGACCTGCCCGACTCGCCTGTCGCTCCCTTGGCCTGATCTGCTGTTCTTGCTTTCCTGTTGTTGCTCCTCGAACAACTTTTATTAAATTTGCGCAGTTCCACCCACTGGGGGTGTATCCAAACTATGTTGAATGCCGGCCTTTCGAAGGATTTTGTGTAAATATAATTATGCATGTGTTTGGCTTCCATTCGAATTTGCTTTTTGTCCTTAGGCTGTTTCATTTGCCGCGTTCCCTTGGTCGCCGCCTTCCTAGCCGAACAGCCGCTCTGCAGTCTGTGGCTTGGGAGGAACTTGGCTGTTTGTGGGAAGGCAAGTACTTGAGCTTTCGTGGATTGTGGCAAGGTGTAATGGGAAGCCGGCCGGCCGGCTACTCCGGTAGCCGGTCGGCAATGGGAGGAAGCCGGCTTTTGTTATACAAGTTCTTTAGTCCTTAGCCGTTTTTCGTGTGGGCATCCTTTCCTGCCTTTGACTCTTGCCAGCCGTACAGTCGGTTCTTCGAGCTGCGGCTTTTGACAAGAGAGGGCTTGGGTGCCGACGCACTACTTGTCTGACTGGAGGTGGAACTTTGAACATAACTCAAGGCGGCCAGTCCCTGGGCCGACTAGTCGAACCCGGTGCCGGACAAGGAGGAAGAGTGTAATGACAAAATCATAAGCATGATACTCGTCATTCATAGATAAAAGGTGTCAGTCCCCGAGTGATCCTCGGGGGGCCCATTGTCTCATACTTAATACAAAAGGTAGCGTGATACATACTGCATTTTAACTGTAAAATCTTCGGAGGAGGTTGGCGTTCCATGGTTGTTCCGACTCCTTGCCGGAATCATCTCTCTTTCGTGCCTTCGGCTTCTGTGCGTCGATTAGGTAGTAGGAGTCGTTTTCCAATGCTCTGCTGATGACGAAGGGACTTTCCCAAGGGGCCGAGAGCTTGTGCTGGCCGTCTGTTCGCTGTATCAGCCGGAGCACAAGGTCGCCCTCTTGAAAGGATCTTGGCTTGACCTTCCGGCTATGGTAGCGGCGCAAACCCTATTGGTAGATGGCAGACCGGCTGAGGGCTAACAGCCAGCTTTCTTCCAGCAGGTCGACGCCGTCTTCTCGTGCTTCTTTGGCCTCTGCTTCCGTGTACATGGTCACCCGAGGCGAGTCGAACTCGATGTCAGTTGGGATGACAGCCTCAGCACCATACACAAGGAAGAAAGGGGTGAAGCCGGTTGACTTGTTTGGGGTAGTGCGCAGACTCCAGAGGACGGCCGACAGCTCGTCGAGCCAACAGCCGGCCGAACGCTCCAGCGGCACGACCAGCCGGGGCTTGATGCCGGAAAGGATGAGGCCGTTGGCTCGCTAAACTTGGTCATTTGACTGCGGGTGGGCAACGGACGCTAGGTCCAGGCGGATGCCCTGCGTCGCGCAGAAACGTGCCAATGCTCCCTTGGCAAAATTCGTGTCGTTGTCGGTGATTATGCTGTGTGGCACGACGTACCGAGTTGTAATGTCTGCGATGAATGTCACGGCAGTCGGCCCTTTCAGCTTCTTAATCGGCTTTGCTTCGATCCACTTGGTAAATTTATCCACGGTGACAAGCAAGTGTGTCATGCCGCCGCGCGCCTTCTTGAATGGGTCCACCATGTCCAGTCCCCAGACGGCAAAAGGCCAGGTGAGGGGAATGGTCTTGAGTGCTGAAGCCGGCAGGTGTTGCTTGGAGCTGAAGACTTGGCACCCTTTGCAATGTTTGACCAACTCCTTGGCATCGTCCAAGGCAGTCGGCCAAAAGAATCCATGGCGGAAAGCTTTGGCAAAGAGGGATCTTGAGGCTGCGTGGTGGCCGCATTCGCCTTGGTGAATGTCCTTGTGGATTGCTATGCCCTTCTACGGCTCGACCAGTTGGAAGACTCCAGTGACACTGCGTCTGACGAGCTCTCTGTTAGCAATTGTATATGCTCCTGCTCGGCGTTGGACTTGTCTTGCCGCGATCTCGTCAGCCGGCAGTTCTCTGTTTACCAGGAAGTTGAGGATGGGCTGAGCCCACAATGGAGCTGTGACTTCTTCTATAGCCAACACGGCTACTGCAATCAGGGCGGGTGGGCTGGGTGGTGAAGAGCTGGAATTGGCCACCACCTGTGGTGTTGATACAGTCCCCGGGCCGACTACCGTAGTCCCCGGGCCGGGTTCTGAAGTCCCCGGGCCGGGTGCGACTATGGCAGTCCTCGAGCCGCCTATCGAAGTCCCCGGGCCGCCTGCTTGGCTCCCCAAGCCGGATCCGGCTGCGTCGGGGTTAGGTGGCACGAAGATGGAGCCGAATTCTGGAGATGGCTTGATAGACGGCTTGAGGAGGCGTTGGAGAGAGACGCCGGTTGGTATAGCGTGTCGGGTTGAGCCTATTCATGCTGTGGCATCGCTGTTTCGTTGTCGGCCCGTGTACGTGGAGGAACTTCGCATCCTTGAAGTAC
Source organism: Aegilops bicornis (assembly GCA_021605145.1). Classification (NCBI taxonomy): domain Eukaryota; kingdom Viridiplantae; phylum Streptophyta; class Magnoliopsida; order Poales; family Poaceae; genus Aegilops; species Aegilops bicornis. The sequence goes on from CM038670.1 coordinate 26,492,339, forward strand.
CCGCTGATTTGCTGAGCGAGGAAGCGGTAGCTTGCCATGTTTGCGTCCTTGGCGTCGATCACCGGATGACTGCTGGACCACCAAATCCGAGTCGCCATAGCACGGGATCCGGCGGATGCCGAGCTCTTTTTGGCCGGAGCCCGTGTATGAGCGCCTCGTACTCGGCCACATTGTTGGAGGCGGCAAAGTGAATTTGCAATGTCTATTTGAGTTTGTCGCCTTTGGGAGAGGTGAGGATGATGCCGGCTCCCAAGCCGGTGCGCATCTTGGACCCGTCGAAGTGCATCCGCCAATGAGTGGAGTCGGGAGCCGGCGGCAGGTACTGGGTCTCGGCTCAGTCGACAAGGAAGTCGGCCAATGCTTGGGACTTGATGGGGGTGCGAGGCTGGTAGAAGATCGTGTAAGGGGCCAGCTCAATGGCCCATTTTGCCACCCGGCCGGATGCGTCCTGGCTGCCTATGATCTCGGCGAGCGGGGCGGTGCATAAGACCGTGATGGAGTGCTCTTGAAAGTAGGGCTTCAGCTTCTTGGTGGCGAAGTACACGCCATAGCACATCTTCTGGTAATGCGGGTAGTTCTGCTTCGAGGTGGACCGTACTTCGCGTAAGTAATACACCGGTCTCTGGACTGGCTGAGCTCGGCCTTCTTCTGGGCGCTGGACCACGATGACTGCACTGACCACCCGGCTGGTGGCGACAATGTAAAGGAGCATGGGCTCTTTCTCAGTCGGCGCCGCCAAGACAGGCGGCGTGGCAAGCATCTTCTTTCGCTCGTGAAACGCTTGGTCGGCTTGGTCGTTCCACTCGAAGTGAGTGGTTTTCTTCATGAGTCGGCAGAGGGGGAGAGCCTTTTCTCTGAGCCGGCTGATGAAGCGGTTAAGGGAGGCCAGGCACCCGGTAAACTTCTGGACATCTCGCGGGTTGGTGGGAATCTCCATTCTCTCAATGGCTTTGATCTTTACTGGGTTGCATTCAATGCCGCATTCGGAGACCAGGAAGCCTAGAAGCTGGCCGGCTGGCACTCCGAACACGCATTTCTCGGGGTTGAGCTTGATCTGAAACCGGCGCAGGTTCTCAAATGTTTCCTTGAGGTCTTCTAACAAAGTGCCGCGCTTCTCCGTCTTCACCACGATATCGTCTACATAGGCCGGGCATTTTGCCGAGTTGCTTGAGGAGGCATTTACGCATGCAATGCTGAAAAGTGGCACCGCATTTCTCAAGCCGAATGTCATAGTCGCAATGTAAAGCTCCGAATGGCGTGATGAAGGCGGTCTTCAGGCGGTCAGCCGGGTCCAGCTTTATCTGGTGGTAGCCTGAGTAGGCATCCAAGAAACTCAGCAGCTCGCATCCGGCTGTGGAGTCTATCACTTGATCAATTCTGGGCAAGGCGAAGGGATCTTTGGGGCAGGCTTTGTTGAGGCTTGTGTAGTCTATACACATGCACCACTTGTTATTCTTGTTCAGAACAAGCACCGGGTTGGCATGCCACTCCGGAAAGAACACCTCCATTATGAAGCCGGCAGCCAGGAGCCGGGCTATCTCTTCTCCTACAATCCTTCTCTTCTCCTCCGACAGTCGGTGGAGGGGCTGCTTGACTGGTTTGGCGTCCGCTCGGACATGTAGCTTGTGCTCGGCAAATTCCTTCGAAACACCCGGCATGTCCTTGGGGGACCATGCGAAGATGTCCCGATTCTCACGGAGGAAATCGACGAGCTCGCCTTCCTATTTGCTGTCCAGGTTTGCCCCAATGACGGCAAACCTTTCCGGGTGCTCTGGGTCCAGAGGTATCTTCTTTGTTTCCTTGGCCGGCTGGAAGGAACCTTGAGCATCACATTCCTTGGGGTCAGGGGACAGGGCTGGCTGCTTGCCGGCCATGGCCACGACTCGGTCCAACATCTTCTTTTCTTCGGCGACCACAAGGGATTCGGCCAGCCGGCTGCTGGCTGCGGCGCACTCGGAGGATTTCTTGTAATCGCCGGCTATGGTGATGATGCCCTTGGTACTCGGCATCTTCATCTTGAGGTAGGCGTAGTGGGGTACAGCCATGAACTTGGCCAGAGCAGGCCGACCAAGCAGCGCATGGTAGGGGCTCTCAAGGTTCACCACTTCAAACCAGATTGCTTCTCAGCGGAAGTGATTCTTGTCTCCGAAGAGAACATCTATCTTTATCTTGCCGATTGGCGAACAGGACAGGCCGGGTACGATGCCATGGAACACGGTCCGGCTTGGCATGAGGTGCTTGGCCTTGATGTTTAGCTTCTCCATGGTGTCTCGGTACAGGATGTTGATGCTGCTCCCGCCGTCTATCAGTACGCGGGAGAATCGGGCAGCAAGCCTGTCTGTTGCTAGGGTTGCCTCCAGAACCAATGCATAAGAGCCCGGGGACGGCATCACCTCTGGGTGGTCGGCCCGGCTCCAGCTGATAGGCCTCTCTGACTAGTGCATGTACTCGGGGTTGTTGGAGGCGACCGTGTTGACTTCTTGGTGCTGTCGGCGCGCGCTGCGCCGGTCTTCGGGCTGGCTTGTGAAGACGACATAGGCGGCATGCTCGTTGGGGAACTCGTCTTGGATGGTCCCAACCGCTGGTCGAGCGGCCGGCTGTTGGGGAGCCGAAGGCGGCTGTCCAGCTGGCGGAGGCGGCACCAGCCCTTCGCCTTTGGTGATTCGTGTGAGCCAGTGGCATTTCCGGGTTGTATGGTTGGACGGCTTCGCGCCGCTGTGGAACTTGCATTGGGCGTCGAGGGCTTGCTTGTAGGAGAAAGCCGGCTGCCAAGCCGGCCTGCCGCCCTTCGGCTTCTTGGGCCGCCCCTCGGGTTGCTCGTCTTTGACGGTGGCCACCTGCCGACTGGCTGGAGGCGGCATTGGGCCTTTGCGCTTGTTGTCGTTCTGGTACGGACGTCGGCTAGAGTCGCCAGCCGGCGTTTTGGGAGCCGGGTTGAGTACCTTCCCGGAGGCGTCTACCCGGAGCTCGGTCTTCATCGAGGAGTCGGCGGTGGCGTACTTGTCGGCTATGACTAGTAGCTCGTCGAGGGTAGTCGGCTCGTCGCAGAGAAGCTTGTGCTTAAGGAGGGTGCCTTCTCGGCACCCAGCGATGAAGTATTCTATGGCTTGAACCTCGTGCACCCCCTCGCAGGAGTTGCGGAGCTCGGCCCAACGCGTGAGGTAGTCGCGATTCGAGTCGGTGGGTCCTTGTACGCACAAGGAGAGCTGCCTGGGCTTGGGAGCCCGCTTGTAGGTGCTGGTGAAGTTGCGGATGAAGGCTTCGGTGAAGTCTAGCCAGTTGTTGATGCTGTACGGCTTGAGGCTGTTGAGCCAGGTTTGCGTCGTGCCCTGAAGCATGAGGGGCACATATTTCACGGCAACGCCCCTGTTGCCGTTCGCTATGATGACTTCGGTTGAGTAGTCGATCAGCCAATCCTCCGGCTTCACAGAGCCGTTATACTTGGGCGTGTCTTTTGGGAGTGAGAACCCTTTAGGGAAGGGCTCGTCGCGGATGCGGGGGCCGAAGCAAGGCGGACCGACATCGTCTTCTTCTTCCAACGCCAGGGATCGCGCCAGGCGGTCGATCCGGTGGCGGGCGTCGTTCGCCGAAGTCGCCAGCGGCGGCCTAGTCGGCCGCTGAGAGTCGGATGTGTGACAGGCGGCGGGGTGGGATATCTTTCCCCGCGAGGTGGAGGAGGGGGCGGGTTGCCTCGCCGCTCCACGGCTCGAGGACGGCCTTCCGCGTCGCGCTCGATGGAGATCCGAGTTCGGCTGCGGCTGGCAGCCAGCTCCTTTTCTCGCCGTGCGCGGGCGTTACCCACTGTCGGCGTGCGTGACGTCGCGCCGTGCTCTCGGCGCGGGGGAGGGCTTTTGGCGTGATCGTTGTCTTCTTGCCGCTCTACGGCCGCGCCAATCAGTTGCTGGATGCGCCTAGCCATATAGGGGAGCTCGTCGGGCCCCAGTCCGTTAAGCTCTTCTACGGCCGCCTCGGCGGCGCATAGGTTCTCAAGGGGCGTGGCGTAGACCGGGCGGTCCACTCCCAGCATGTCGGCGATGACTGCGCCGTTCTTCTTGACAACGCCGATTCGGCTCGGCCCGTCGGGAGGCGGCGTGCCAAAGGCGGCGCGGTTGACTTCGCGCTGGCGGGCCTCGGTGAGGCGTCTCATGGAGGCTATCCTCCGGCCCTCCGCGTGGAGGGCGAGGCGGCGCGCCTCCAGCGCCTCGGCGTCGGCGTCGGCCGGGAGAGGGGCGGATAGGTCGTGCAGCGCCGCTTGCGGGGCGTCGTGGGCGTTCTTGCCAGAGGGGCCGCTGTGAATGATGACCAGCACCTCGGTGATGGCGCTGCCGCAGCTGTCGACTTTGGGGAGCGGGTCGTTGAATACCACGACGTTGGTTGTGAAAGCATCAAGCGATGCTGTGTCGGAGTCGAAAAGCATCGGGTCGGTGGAGCCAACCGACTCCAAATCCACAGCAGGCTCGCTGGAGACGTGGAGTTGGTCGAGGAGGCTGACGAGGTGGCTCTCGAGGCAGCCTGTGCCCGCGTCGGATGCGGGCTCGTCGGAGATGCGAGCCTCGCCAAGAAGGTCGGCGAGGCAGCTCGCCGCGCAGGCGTCAACGACGCCCTGCAGCGCGTTGGGGCAAGCGCCATCGGGCGTGCCGGGCTGGCTACGCCCGCGGGGGAGGAAGAGGGTTCCCGTCCAGAACAGGTCTCCGGACGATGGTGCACCTGGCCCCACGGTGGGCGCCAAATGTCGGGTGGTAGGTGCGACATATGCCAACGGGTGGCTAATCATAGTGGGAGCCAATAAGACGTCGCCGGTGCCTGAAAATGGGATGAGGCGAAGACATGCACGCCGGCGAATCTTACCCAGCTTCGGGGCTCTCCGTGGAGATAACACCCCTACTGCTGCTCTGCGGGGTCTCCGCATGATCACTAGACGAACAAGTTGCTACAAGAGGCTCCTTGAGCTGTTCGGTGAGAGGAAGAAGAAAGGCACGGCCAGCTCTCCTCTTCCCTATATGTGGTGTCTAAAACTCTAAGAGATCCACCCTTTGCATGGGTGCCATGGGGGGTTTATATAGGCCTACCCCCCAGGGGTACAATGGTAATCTGGCTGGGCGTGGGCCCTAGCCGTCAGTGTCTTCGTCTGCCGGCTTCTCCGCCGGCCGCTGGGGCCCGCCGACTGGTGGGTCCCGCCGGCTGCCGGCTTCTTGGTCGACAAGCTGGCCCCACCGCTGAGGGCCTTGTCGGGGGCTGGTTACTGTTGCCTCAATCTTGATGACGAGGGCTTTGTCGGGGTAAGCATGGCTACAGTGCCGCCGCCTTGGCGGCGATCACTGTAGCCTCACCTCGTCTTGTCTCCTTAATGAGGCGCTTCCTTCGAGGAGGGAACAAGCCGGCTATGAGAAGCCGGCCATATCTCAGGCCGACTGGGGGAGGCCGAGCCACCTTCGGGCATCTCTCTGACCGGAGGGGCCCGCCGCCTGCGGGTCGTACTGACAGCCTGTAGTGGGTGATGTCATGGTCTACATGGCAACAGTGCCGCGCCGGACGGGTGGTAGCTCCCGTACGGCGTACTGTAACCACGCGCGCTCCGGGATCCGGGGGTGGCAGGCTTCACTGTAACCACGCCCCGTCTCATCACCGTTATGGGGGTGCAGATTCTGAGGGTGCGGGCTTAGCCACTTGCCAGGTGGCCGGCTTCTTGGAGTCGGCCTTCTCGTGGCCGGTTTCGTGGAGTCGGCCCTCTGGCGTGGAGCCGGCTCTCTTGTGGCCTTCTTCCTATAGGTGTTGGGGCCGGGCCGCCCCTGACAGCCGGCCTGAGAGTCAGCCGGCCGGGGGAAGGCGGCCCTGCGTCTTGGATGTTGGATGGCTGGATTGGCTCATAATTTTTTCAGAAGCCCCAGGGAGAGCCGGCTAGGCAACCATGGTCATTTACTCCGATAGATGGTGACAAATAATTTGTTTTCTCGCAAATGAAGCTACACATTCTCCCTAAATAGAACTAAGAACTAGCGCTATCTCTTCTAAGAATGATGCGAACGGATCTTGATGTACGGCATCTTCAGCTTCCATGCATGCATCTTGTTTCTGTAATGCTACAACGACGACGATGACTCTGCAAAGAGCAAATCAGGAGAAGTTAAAGTACGATACATAAATAAGTATACCTCACCCTAAAAAAAAGTATACCTGATGCAGCCATGCATGAATAAATGGGCACAAAAAATTGGTTCAATTTATCCGAAAATAAACTGGTTACCTGATCTGCCCCATTATGGAGCAGCTTTAGGGGTAGGTGCGGCCCTCATTGGTGGCACGGGTCCTGCTCTCCGATACATAAAAAAGATTCACATTAAAGACGAGCTAGCACAATCAGAAATGCGCAAATGAAAAGTTTACAAATAGATATAGTACCGAGAGAGGAGATCAACACGTTACCTTCAAAAGAACATGCCAACACACCTGACGCCTACCGCCCGATCTCCCTCCAAAACAGCCCCATCAAAGCCGTCACAAAAGTGCTCACCAACAGATTAAAACCAATGATCCCACTGCTTGTTCATGGCAACCAAACTGGTTTCATCCCTGGACGTAGCATAGTTGAAAATTTTATTTTCGCTGCAGACCTCATAGGTGCCTGCCACACCAGAAAAGCCCCAACCATGGTCATTAAACTAGACTTTAGAAAAGCCTTCGACTCCCTCTCTTGGGACTCCCTTACATCCATTTTACGTTGCCGCGGTTTCCCGCCAAAATTGTCAGTCTGGGTCCATGACCTCCTATCAACCGGAAAAACTGCCGTTATGCTCAACGGGATCCCCGGAAACTGGATAAATTGCAAAAACGGGCTCAGACAGGGAGATCCTATTTCCCCTTACCTTTTCATCATCGTTGCTGATCTCCTACAACAGATGATCCAGAAAGACTGCGACCTCCTACACCTCAGTCACCCTCTCTTCTCTCATCTTCCGCCAAATGTTTTACAATATGCCGACGACACCCTAATCATTGCCAAGGCATCCAATGACGCTGCTCAGCAATTAAAATAAATCCTTCACGATTTCGCCATGGCAACCGGCCTCGTTATCAACTTCACAAAAACAACATTCGTACCCATGCACATCAGCTCTGCCATGGCGGCCTCCATTGCCTCCACCCTGCAATGCCCAACCTCAACCTTCCCGCAGATCTACCTAGGCCTACCACTAACACCCACACGACTACCTTCAAACGCCTTCCTACCTATCATTGAACGCTGCCGCAAATTCTTGACAGGTTGGCGTGCAAAAATTCTCTCAAAAGGGGATAGACTCATCCTGCTATCGGCTGTCCTCGACTCCATCTTGGTCTATTTTATGTCAGTCTTCTCCATCCCCAAAAGTGTTCTTAAAATCCTCGACTCTATTCGCCGAGCCTTTTTTTGGGCTGCAGAGGAAACTTGCACAGGTGCGCAATGCTTAGTTGCCTGGAAAAATGTGTGTAAACCAAAAAAGAATGATGGTCTAGGTCTAAAAAACCTACATCAGCAGAACAACTGCCTACTTATGAAATTTGCTGTAAAAGCACTCTTACCGAAAAAAACACCTTGGTTGGACTGGATTGCCTTGCAACACCCAAATGCTCTCATTGCTCCACAAAATAGCCACTCCTTCATTTGCCGAACAATAAATCAACAACTGCCAGCACTCCATGCCATCTCATTTGTACTCACAAACTCAGGCACTAATACCTATTTCTGGCTAGACGCTTGGCTACACTTCCAACCCCTTGCTAATTTGTTTCCATGCCTCTACTCACACACCACTATACCACTCGCTCGTGTGGCTGCTGTTCTGAACCACGGTTTGGAAACAATCCTATCGAACCGCCTAACATCTAATGCTGCTACCGAGTTGTGCTCTTTATTGTCTCTCCTGCAGGATTTCTAGCTGTCGACAGGACCGGATGAGCGCTACCTCAATGGTGGCCTGCGCTTCTCCACGAGGGCAGCATACGCGCTAACCATGGGCGACGACGACAACAACGACGTGCATGCCATCGCCATCTGGTCTTCATGCGTTCCAAATCGCGTGAAGATCTTTGCATGGCTCCTGTTTCGTGATCGACTCAACTCCAAAAGCAACCTTCAACGCAAGCATATCGTCACCGACTCACTATGCCCGCGCTGCGGGTATGATGGTGAAACCAGCTCACACATATTCCTTGACTGTCCGCTTGCACGGCGTATTTGGCAACGGATAGGGCTCTCTCCTTCGAGTAGCATCGACGACCTCTGGGACTGCCGTCTCCCTACACAGGTGGATGCGGTAATCTGGCACTCCGTCCTCCTCATTATTCTGTGGAAGATTTGGGATTCCAGAAATGCTATGACCTTCAAGCAGCAAAATCATCACAGTATTCACAGTATCATCACCCTCAGGCGAATTGTTGATGACCTCATGCTATGGACGCACCGGATGAAGAAACCGGTGCACAAGCAGGCCGCCTCCTCATGGCGTTCCTACCTCTTATCACGATTACACGTGCTTATGTAATTCCCCCTTTTTAATCAGTTTGACTTTGGGTTACAAAATTTATAATTATTTTCAGGTGGGGAACTCCCCCCCCCCCCCCCCCCCGGTGATTTTTCAAAAAAAAAAAACAAGAACCAAATTCACCGGGACTCGAGTCGCAGATGATCATCGTCCGAATGAATTTCTCTCTATCCACGGCCGCAGACATGAGCTTGTCGAGGTCGGTGCCCTCCAGTATGCGGCAGAGGCAGATGGGAGCGTCTTGGACGAGCGACCTGAGGCCGTCGCAGCACTTGCCCTGGTTCGGAGGCTCCGGCGCGGTGCTGCTACTGAGGAAATCCTTGCACGGCATCAGCCCCATCAGCGGCGTCCGGCATTCCTTCGGCTGAGGCTTTGATGGGGGCGAGGGCGGCGGTGATGGCGACGTCCGTGGACAGAATATCGGTGGTATACAGAGTATCTCCGGTAGAAACGAAAAGCATGGGATGATGCACCATGTCCATCCCCATGCCGATGGTGTCGCTACTAAGTCGCCGTTCGGGGAGGGAGCGGGGGCCCTGGCCATGACGATCGCCGAAGGCAAAGGCTCCGACACGGCGGCGGTCAGGACGAGGACGGTGACGGCAAGGAAGAAGCATGCTAGATGGGACTTGGATGGCGCCATGGGTCGGTCTCTTTCTTGGTTTGTGCTTGCTGGCCAGATGTGAATGGTGCCACGAACGTCTTTATGGTTTGTGATCAGTGCATATATAGGGTGGAAGCACCGGAAATACGTGTGATGCATTGGGATAAGGAGATAGAGATGTTTTCTGCAAGGACGGATGCATATCCTGTTTCCTCGATCTCCTCACGTAACTTCTCATAGTTTGTTAGGCGACAGTGTTACTGCATGATTATGCTAGTTTAGTTAGTGCGTCATTACTTAGTTCGCTTATATAGGAACCTTTTTTAGGGAAAAACTACGGTTTATTAATCAAAATCCACATGAGGTGTGATTACATTCGGATCATGCGGGATGGCCAGCCAGACGTGACGTTCCGGACCGAGACTAAGGATATAGCTAAACTATGGGCCTCGCCGTTAACAGTCCAGCCTTCAAAATGGAAGTACAATTAAAACTTAAAGCTCGATGTTTAATCTCTGTAATGATAGATCCATAGCTACCCGGGCGCCCTTTCGAATATCATTCACCACCTGTTTGCAATCGGAGGGAACTGTGAGATTTTGACGCATCAAATCGTCCACGAGCGCCATGGACGGCTCACAGACCTTCAGCACTAAACCTTCAGCCGGTGATATGTTAGTTTAGTTAGTGCGTGTAGTTTAGTTGAGCCCATGTAACGTCGGGTTTCTGCTGGTGCCGGCTAGGACGGGGTGGATAGTCCATTGAAGCCGTGGTCGGTGCCATGGACGGCTGACAAGTTCAACAAAGCAGAACAAGCAAAGGCAAAACTCTTCAGGGCTTAACAACATGCTAACGACAGTGAAAGTAAAAGCTGCAAACCGCAACCAGTTCTATTCTCTAGCATAAAACTGCAAAACTTGGAAAGATAGTAGAATGCACAAGCTGAACCAAATAGTGGGAACGAAGGGTTTAGAATATATATAGGTTTAGACAAGCAGGCCTAAACATGTCAAACATGCAACATCTAAAGCAGCTAATTAAAAGGATGTTTCTATATATGTATATTGAAAATATCATAATTTTGATACATACTGCAATGACATTGAGCAGCTAGAAATCTGGAGGGAGCAGCCACGTCAGACCCTCGTAGTGATTAGTAATGTTACTATAGTGACTAGTTATATAATATCCTATTGACTTCCTATCCACTCCATTGATTTTTTTGTCTTTCCTACAATACAAATGTTCGCCAGTGTCACATCTTGTCAATTGTACATCATTACCAATGGACTTACTATCGCCTAGTAAATTGATATGGTTGTAGTAGATGTGGTTTCTCTCTACTCTGCCGCGCCTATCTGCTGGCACATACATCATTTTGGAGCAAGTGGTACTAAGGAACAAGGCATGATCGTCCAATGTAGTCACTTCTACCCAGCTGTAGCCGTAAGCCCGTAACGCATATTTTTAATTAGCTCAAACACCTTGAAGAAAAGGCTGTTCTCGAGTGACCACCGGGCTCTTTTGGCCATCAACATCTTGTCGCCATGCTTGAAAATGTAGCTGATCTCATGCATGCTGATGTCGGCTCCCCATCCCGTGGGATTGGATAGTTGGTTCATGTCCAGTATGTAGGTGATGCTGACCACCAGATTACTTTTCTTGGTCATGCTAATGTTGTACATGCATAAACTGCGGCGGAGTAGGGCACATAACTTCCCATCATAGAAAACGATGTCATCGTAAGTGTAGCCCTTTCTCGATATCAACCAATTATGATTTCGACATCCAACTCGGCACACTCCAAACCCGTCGGTGAGAATGGCAGCAAGGATGCAGCGATGTAACATGGGGTGCTCCGAACAGATTAACTTTTTGATAATTGGCGCGGCGCGCTGCTTGGCAGAGAGTGGCGCCTCGACGCCAGAAAAGAGATTGACGATCGCTAGCCAGTCACCGTCGTAACGAGAAGATGTGGCGGCGATCCAGCCACCATCATAAGACCCGACGAGCCTACTGTGGACTGCCTGTGGCGGAAGGGACACGCGTAAGGATACACCGTCCATGGGGCAAAACACGCGCATCACGCCGCCTTGACACGACGAGAAGACGAGCCACGGGAAAGTCGGCGCTAGCTGTTGCCATGACTTAGCGACGCGCCATGAGCGGCAGACTGCGGTGAAGCGGACGCGGTTGATCGGAGAAACGATCCAGCCGTAGACCTCTCCGAGAAGGTCAGCCGGGAGCTTGGACCACGTATCATCGGCCGCCGGCGCAGCGGTCGCGCTTATCTTGGACGCCATCTTCCTCGTTGTCGATTTTGACTATATAAGGCAGTTATATATGCGGATGGATTTGTATTGCAGTGGGGATCGATGGATGTAGTAGAAACTTCACCGTCGGGGGCACGTAACCGAACGAGATCACGTACACGCAGCGGGCACGTCAGCCAGGCTCTTTGAGTCTTCGTATTGCAAGTGGGGATCGGTTTGGCAGGTACGGGTGAAATTACCGACTTGTATACTCAAATTTCCGTCGGGGGCAAGGCATGTAAACTGTAGGCAATCATGGCCCTACTCCAAGCAACTTATATATTTTAGAACGGTGTGGCTAGGTCTCAGTTGGTTGGGATTTAACAAAGTCTCAGTCAAGTGAGATACAACACAGGGTTGTAATCTAACTGTAGGATCTAGTTCCTTTCAATCATCAGTGTACCCGGGTAGTCTTTCCAATATAAATAGTATATTGTATTCCACTAATAATTGACCAGCTTCCTTAAGCATACATTACTTAAGTACATTCCAGCAAGTAACAATTCCATGCTAAACATGTAAATCAATTCCATGTATAAATACATGTACAATTCCATAATGAGGTATTCCGAATATTAACAATTCCAAGCAATTTGAATATAGTTGCAGAACACATAATTCCAACATCTCCCACTTGTCCAAAACGATCATTCAAATATTCGTAAACCCATAGCCTTAAAATACTTACCAAATACCTCATGACTAATAGGCTTAGTCAAGCGGTCAGCAACCAGATTAACACCACATTGAAAATCCAAAGAAATATATAGTGATACCTTCCCTCAGTATGTTTCCTTGCTGTGATACTTAAGATCACTAGAGACCTTACTTTCCGCCTAATTATTCCAGCATAGCTCTCCTCGGCGCCTCGAGTATTATTTCCTCGAGTGTAATTCCACTTTTATATGCACCTTGAGTATTTTGTTTCCTCAAGTGAAATTCCACGTCAATTATTTTTCATCACATATATGATAATATGATTAATTCCACATTCAGACAAGTATAAGATAACCATGTTGAATAAAGTTTCAAAACCAAATATATATCAAATCCAATCAGTAAATGAATTTCCATAATTAACCATAGGTTGAAAGAAATTCCTGACTTTGGTCAGTGAACTTGCACCATATTAGTACTACAAAAAAATTGAATATGCATATCTGGACTTATTTCTCATCTTGTAGATAGAGTGATAGTTTCCTCAATGTGTTTACCTTTAATATAAATTTTACAACAAGTGACAGGTTGTGATGCACTTTCCACAGTCTTATATGATGTGTGAGATTCCCTAAGCTGCCCGTCTTTCATTCCACTGCTTGAATGCAACATAAATTCCGGTAGCTAAGGTATGATAATACAATGAAAATACACTACTAGGGAAAATCCTATACACAGAGGTATAGCAGTAGTGCTCGTTAAAATAGGGCGCTACTGCTAATTTGTAGTAGCGTGTTCATGCAAAGCGCGCTATAGCTCAAAATTTAGCAGTAGCGCATGTTCAGAAACAAGCGCTACCACTATAATTCCCACGGCTTAGCCGATAGGCTACATATAGTAGTAGCGACCATATTGAACTGTGCTACTGCTTCTTCCTTTGTAGCAGCGCGTTTTCTTCTAAACTCGCTACTGCTAAAAGATATAAAATTAAATGGAAAGCAAATAGAAAGGTAATTGAAAATGAAAGAAATAAAATATAGTGAAAGGAAAAAAATAAAATGTGAAGAAAAATAAATGAAAAAGGGAAAAAGAGAAAGGAGTAGCAATAGCGTGTATACCAAACGCGTTGTAGCTAACGTAGCAGTAGCGCGCTTTCTGGAACGCGCTACTGCTACTTCTGAATTAACCACCCGCCAGCTCAAAATTTTGCTAAGTCCTCCATTCCCCCCTTTCCGCTACTCCTCTGTGGCCGCCGCCCGAGCCTGCCCTCACCGCCGCCCGCCTCAACCTCAGCTTGCCCCCCCGCCGCTCTCGACCTCACCGTCGCCGCCCTCGACCTCCTTGCCGCCCTCGACCTCACCGCTTGAGCCCGCCCAGCACCGCCGCCTCCCGATCCCGAGCCCGCCCTCGCCGAGCACCTCCCTGCCACCGTCTCTCCCCTCTCTGTAAGCCCCCACCCCTCCCCACCCCTTTCTCTCTGCTTAGTTAGTACTAGATGTTTTTAGTAGTAGTAGATGTTAATTTAGGGTTCATAGATAATGATTTTTAGTAGTTGAACTAGTTTAGTTTTAGTTGAACCAGTTTAGTTCTAGTTGAACTAGTTTAGTAAGTAAATTAATAAACTAGTTGAACTAGTCGAATTAATAGAACTAATGTATTTTTAGTAAGTAAATTAATAAACTAGTTGAACTAGTTTAGTTTTAGTTGAACTAGTTTAGTAAGTAAATTAATATAACTAGTTGAACTACTTTATTTTTAGAAAGAACTAGTTTTTTTTCTATTTATAGTAAGTTTATATTTAGTAAGAACTAGTTGAATTAATAGACCTAGTTGAACATGTCATATTTGTTGTTATTTTTTTAGTTTAAGCCATTATTCGGGATGTATTAGTGATAACTTATAGGGTTTTTGCTTTTGCAGAAATCAAGGAGCCCCTCCATCATCCCCGCCGTCGTCCCCGTGACCGACCCCCTCCGACCTCGAGGTGAGACCTGCCAAATCTCCATGTATATCTTGTATTGCTCATATAGGATATGTGGTTGCCCAAGTGGCCGGTCATGTTCAGGTTACACCTCCGAGTGGCCTATGTTTTGCCGGAGTGTTGATTAATTTCCGTTCCGGCAAATTTCAGGCGCTCGATATGTCCTTTTTTAGCAAAGGTCATGCCGGATTTTTCCGTGAATTCTGGCATGACTTGTGCTACAATATGTACAAGTTTAATCTTTGAATTATGAACGTAAGAAATGTCGTACTCGGACGACGACAGTCTCCCGGGGGAGTGCTGCTGGTGTCACGACGATCGAGGTATGTGCCACAGGTTCGTTGAGCTGGACGAAGATCGGCGCTTCAGCATTAAGCTCGACGAGACATTCGATGTTGAAACGGTACGCAACAACGACAAGTGTTTTTTTCGTAATTAAGCATGACTTCAACTATTTCAACGTCTAATTTTCATCTTTTACAATTCGAGTTGCTTATCCCATGCCATGCAAGACGCTATGTCTTGGAGAGGATGGGTTTTGAAGACCATGAAAATTTTGAAACAAAGAAAATACACCTAAGGACCCATCATGATATGGATTTTGAAGTAAATCTGTGCAATGCTCAGAGCATAACCCATTTTGGTTGCCAAAATTGGGAAGCACTTTGCAAAATGTATGGTTTTTATGAGGGTATGATTGTCACCATGGATCTTGGTGATCCTGACATTGAGCAAGACAATATGGACATTTGGGTCCTTGTTGATACGCTTCCGCTTCTACCGCAATGTGAGTTTCTCAAACATAGTTATTAACTAATTTATATTGTTTATTTCAAAATAGTTGACAACTTATTTCCATTGACAGCTTATTTTGATTCTTCAAAGAATGTGCGAAGATTGTAGACAAAACCCACTACACTGATGGCTCCGGATTAACTTATAAGGAGAAAAGTCATCTGATCGCTTATTGTACTTATCTTGAGAATTACAATACCTATTATCGAACTCCTCCAAATTATGGTGACTACGTGCCACTAGTGCATGTGTTGAACCACGGTAACTTCAATGGAGATACCCTGGTAAGATTCTTTACTATTACGACATCCGTGCATCTTTTGCATATTTCTAAAACTAGTACATCATTGCTAACTATGAAGTTATTACTATGTTTTTCAACAGAAAATCCCGATGGATTGTGTGCCTCATCTGATGTATCTGAATGGTCGCCTTAGAGTTCTAATACTACCAGGTCAATCTAGGGAGCTCACCTGTGCATATCGGATTTCTAAAACCGGTGAACACATGCTCATCAAAGAATGGAAAAAATGTTTGTACATTCGCAAGGAGGTTCTTGGAAGTAACATTGCTTAAAGGCAAGAATTGGAGACAGGATAATCTTCATTCTCCATAATGGAGAGTTAGGGGCTATCTTGTTTTTTGCTATTTTACCTTAGAGAACGTAATAGGTCCTAAGAGAATGTAGTAGGTCATATGAGGTACAATATGTTTATTATGTGGTACAATGTGTTAGAATTGATGATGAGGAGTACTTGTGATTACGACTACTGACCAATTTGCTATGTGATGTCATTGATGAAAACGATGATCTTGAGGAGGTGTTATATGACAATAATGTATTATGATGATAAGTTGTTAATGATATGATGATGATGATGATATTTATTATATCATTGGGTGAAAGAACCGC
Source organism: Aegilops bicornis (assembly GCA_021605145.1). Classification (NCBI taxonomy): domain Eukaryota; kingdom Viridiplantae; phylum Streptophyta; class Magnoliopsida; order Poales; family Poaceae; genus Aegilops; species Aegilops bicornis. Next base: position 26,508,120 of record CM038670.1, read on the forward strand.
GGATTAGTTTCAAGTGGATGTCCATCCACTTGAAACTAATCCGCGGTTCTTTCACCCCATGATGTAATAACTCATTATGATGTAAAAACAATCTTTAAATTCCTGTTGTATGAAAACTTGTGTAAAGATGTATGAATACAACATGAAATAAAAAAGAAATAAAATACGAAATAATATTAGTAGCGCGGGCAGGGAGAAGCGCTACTACTAATTACCAGTAGCGCTCCTCTAGGGAAGCGCTACTGCTAAGTCGATTTAGCAGTAGCGTGGGTTGAGGCACGCTACTGCTAAGCTTTAGTCAGAAGGCGTCATACCGATGGCGCTCGGCCAGCCATCGACAGGCCTAAAACCCGCGCTGCTGCTAGGGTTTTCCCTAGTCACTACAAGAAATATGTCAACTTGTGACCACCACTATTGGTCACTCAAAGGTCATGGTTTTTCATTTGCAACCTTTTTGTGACCAAAAAGAGAAGGTCAAAAGCTGGCGGTCAGAATCGACTATAGCGACCTTTCTTCTGGAATGGTCGAAGACTTTTATGACCAAAATATGTCCATTGTGGCGTTTTGGTCACTAGCAACCTCCCCAGGCCACGTATGCATCCAGCGTGGCAAGCTGATGTGGCACAAGATTCAGCCCGGTCCAATTCGATTTTCTACATGGGCCTAGCCCAACAATTCGGCCGATTTGTGTTTTTTTTCTCATATTAATTTTGGCTAGATAGATGGGCCAAGCCCAACAATTAAGCCTTCTCATTTTGATACCGTGGCCTTTTCTGCTAGAAAGTTTTAGTTTTTTCGTAATATAAAAAAGGTCCACTAGTCAAATGGGTCCCAGATGTCAGGTTCAGGTACGTGGGTCCCAGCTAGCAAGTTCATATTCTTCATATTTCAATTTAATAGTAAATAAATAACCAGTATTTAAATTGGCACAAACAAAACATACACATAATACTCCAAATATTATCAGCGAGATTCAGTACAGAGCTCCTATTGTACAAATAACATATACTTTACAAGCTCTACACATAATAAGCTCTAACATATACAAGCTCTACAAGCTCTACACGTGATACATTTACAAGCTCTATACATATACAAGCTCTACAAGCTCTACAAGCTGCCCTGGTGTTAACCCTGGTGCTCTTCAATCTTCTTCAACATGGAGCTCCTTCGGTAGCGAGCACAAACTGGGCACCTGCATCATCACAGGAAGGCAATTTTAGATCATAAAAACGAATGTTCCAAGCACAGTTTAGAGAAAAGAACCAAGTAAATTTTCCCTCAATCATACAAACAAAGTTTAGAGAAAACCAAACATGAACAAGCACTTATTATGCAGTTTTTAAAGTTTTTAATACATTTATTTTCTATTAGCAAAACTGAATATGCTACTTACTGATTCATGGCTGCATAGTCCAGCTAGCTACACCAGTTTGCTCTCATGCAAAAATTAGAAAGAAAAAAAGAACAACAAATAAATCAAAACTGATTTCTCTAACGCATACAGTAACTTGCTGTTATCACAGAGGAATATAGCAATGCAGCATTACTACTAATGCTCCACTTTCAGCCAGCAAGCAATCAAATGCGACACTAGATGATACAAATCGATCTCACCGCTAATGGGATCTCACAGCAACAAGAACGTGTATCTACAACTATTGGTTTGCACGAGAATCGCTCAAATTATAATCATTTCTAGTGCGCAGCATAAAATTTAGTTTTCCTTGCACATCACGAAGCTTCCACATACTTTTTTTGTTATGCAAGTTTGTTCAGATATCAGTTTCCCCCTAGTCATGTTTCTTATACTTGTTCAGAGAATCCAGAACAACAGCAGATGCAAGGCAACTGATTCAGAACTATATTGGAGTATAACAGTTTACTTTAAATAGGTTCTTCCACTAAAACCCATGAAATCACTTCACATCCTGATTCAGATTTTTGTGTTGAAATATTGGCCATCAAGTAATTTTGTGCAAGTCTCAAAACAAGGCAGTAATGATATAATTACTGAAGCAGCTGATATGGTTAGATTATTTGCAAGTGACTTCAAACAGAACATATGGCATGCCTTAGTCATGCCCTAAGGCTAAACAGAACATATTTAAGCACCTCCATGAATACAGCCAAGTCTCTTAACATGCTTCTTCACAGAAATCATAACAACAGCAGGGTCAAGTTGAGTTAGCTGCAGACCTAGTTGAGTTATCCCCTTCGCTTGGAGAGGACGACGATCTGGTCGTTGCCCATGTCCCCCGCCAGCGGCCGACTCTGCTTCTCCACGGTCTGGATGGTCAGGCAGAAATCATACTACCACAGTGTGCCCCTGGTTAACCCGAATCAGCAGCTCGCCATCCTACTCCAATAGACTGAACCTCTTGCTTGCTATCTCGCCTGACCGCCTACATGTGAGAAGGCAAAAAAACATTTACTTAAAGCATCTTACAATTCACAACAAAATTTGAGATTGACCCAATTAATTTTACAGCATATAGAGATTTCATAATCAAAGTTCATCGTGCTAGGCTGCTAGCTATCAAGATGAAAACAACATGTAGCAGATACAAGCATACCAGGCAAGGTGGGCTAGGTGTTTAGTAAGATCATCTATTGTTCAGCAGGAAATCGATTTTTACCTATTATACCAATCAACCACTACATCAACTAGCATTTGACCGTATAACCCGCTGCTAGATGTATTAAATCACGGTTGACTGCAAATACTAGATGCACTGATGCAGAACTCTTTCAGGATCCGCTACAAGTCTACAACAGCAAGCATTTAAATAACAGAGTACTACTAGTTGCAGCAGCTCCTAAATGAGTCTACAGAACCAAGGCAGCAGCAAGCATTTAAATAACATAGTACTACTAGTTGCAGCAGCTACCAACTACTCACACGTTTGGCAGCAGCAAACCATAGTATGGTAGCATAGCAGAGGAGAAATAATGGGTTGACCTGAGATGAAGAAACATGAAGAGAGTGCGGGCCTTGCTTCCATGGCGATGGGCTGCACCTACACTCACACCCGCCATGGTGCTCCTCCTCCATCAATCACAGTCACACTGCAGTAGCAGCTTCCATGGTGATGGCCTACTGCACAACCCAAGCGCTGTAATCAGTTGGACAGATCCAGAAGAATAAGATGAGGGAAGGGGAGGGTAGGGGAGGGGAGGGGAGAAGAAGATGAGCAGGATAGGGGAGGAGGGCGTGAGTACCATGGGCGTCGTCGGAGATGTTGCAGACTCGTCGGAGCGGCGCTGGTGTGGGAGGCGACCGAAACCCTAGCCAGCCACCGGGGAGGGGTCATCTGCCGCTGCGCCGCATGGTGGTTTGGGAGAAGGGCTCTATCTCCGTCTCCATGGCGGAGGTGCTGGCGCTGTCCCCAACCAACCACCCGCGCGGATGGACGGAGGGAGACCGACGACGGTGTGGTGGTGGCGCCCCTCCCGTCCCACTCTCCGTCTCCCCCAAGGCTGGCGAATCTGGCCGCAAGGAGGCTCGATCTGCAGCCTTGGGTGAGAAAGAGAGGGACGGAGACCGCCGGCGTTGGGAGATTTGGGGTCGGGGCGGCAGCGGTGCTGGGCCGCGGCAGCTCCCCTACCCTGCAGCTGCCGCGCGCTCTGGTACATCTCCGACAGCATCACGCCACCGCCGGCCCCGCTGGAGAGATCCATCGCCGCCGCGGCCGGTCGGGATCGATTGATCGAGAGGGGGAGGGGGTGGGGAGGATTGTTTCCGTGTCTTGGATCGGTTTTGGTGGAGAAGGAAGCAAGGGGCTGGTGGGGAGGGTGCAGCGTCGCGAGAGAGAAGACGGCGGATGCGTCGCGAGAGGAAAGGGAGGGAGTCGGGATGGCGATGCGGTGAGGAAGGGCGCGATGGAGAGGAGGAAGAGCTCCGCCGGATCTGGAAGGGGAGAGGAAGAGAGGGAAAGAAAGGAGGCGGGGAGGTGGATGGAAAATGACCACGAGGACATAGCTAGGGTTTCGGGGTTGGTCTAGAAGGCTTGAGGACGGCCGTTGGATCTGCGAGCACCCGACGGCGTATGATGCACGATCCGCGTGATACGTCCACGGACCAATCAGAATGCAGTATGATCTTATGACCATCTAAGTAGGTCATAGTTGCCTAGAAATAATGTGTTAAAATCATGTTATCTATTTTATGACCTGAGAAATTCAAAAACAAAATGGAAACCTTCTCATTGTGTCACCAAAATGTGAACAAGTTTTCAGAAAAAAAATAACAAAAATGAAAAAAGATAAATATCTTTAAAAATGTGTCGTGAGATATGAGTTTTTCGGCCAAAAAAAACAATTTTCATTTTTCGAGTGTCCAAAATGAGTTCTTTTGTGAAGGACCTATAATATATTTGTTGCAAAAATGGACCAAATCAATTTTATAAAATACTAGGACAAATTTAATATACAATTGACCAAATGGTTGGGTGTCAAAAGATTCGATCAACCTCTGGTGAAAAAGACATATTTTCGTCGATTCAGTTGGAAGTGGGAAAAATTTGAACTGCAGCTACCTCATAGTTTGCTCTTTATTTTTTCTGAAAATCATTTATATGTAAATAAGTATCTATTTAATAAGAGAAACATCAAAAGTTTTCCAAGATTCAACAACTAGCTACGAACGGTCAAGCCCGCCGTTTCGACCGCATTTTGAAACGGGCATAAAAAATTAAAAAAAAAATTGGAAAACCTTTGCATTGTGTCATTATATATGACCAAGTTCCAGGAAAAATAATTAACTTGTAATACAGAAATTATTTTAAAAAAGTGTTCTCAGAAATGAGCTATCATGCGTGAAGATTCATGCCTTTCAGGCCAAATGATCAATCTTATGGACACATTCATGGCATAGTTTGTTCAAATGATCTCATATTGTGCAAAAGGGTGCATCTTGGAATTCCAAAAAATGTTGATTTGGGGAGTTTTCACTTTCATTGCACAAAAGAGCCATTTTCCATTTTTCGAGTGCCCCAAATGAGGTTTTTTTTGTGAAGAACCTACCAAATAATTATTGCGAAATTGGACCAAATCATTTTTCTAAAATACTAGGACATATTTAATGCACAATTGACAAAATGGTTGGGTGTAAAAACCTTTGATCCACCTCTGGTGAAAAGGACAAATTTCCGCCGATTCAGGTGGAAGCAGGTCAAATTTGAACTGCAGGTGCCTCATAGTTTGCTATTTATTTTTTCCAAAAGTCATTTCTAGGTACATAAGTACCTATTTAATCAGAGAAACACCAAAAAAAATTCCAAGATTCAACCACTAGATAGGAACGGTCATTCCCGCCGTTTTGACCGCATTTTGAAACGGGCATAAAAATTTCAAAAAATTCAAAAAATTGGGAAACCTTCGCATTGTGTCATTATATGTGACCAAGTTCCCAGTAAAAATAATAAACTTGTAATGCGGAAATTATTTTAAAAAAGTGTTCTCGGAAATGAGCTATCACGTGTGGAGATCAATGGCTTTCAAGCCAAATGATCAATCTTATGGCCACATTCATGGCATAGTTTGTTCAAATGATCTCATATTGTGCACAAGGGTGCATCTTGGAATGGCAAACAATGTTGCCTAAGGAAGTTTTAATTTTCTTTGGATGAAAAAACCATTTTCCATTTTTTGAGTGCCCAAAAGGAGGTTTTTTTGTGAAGGACCTCCCAAATAATTGTTGCAAAATTAGACCAAATCATTTTTATAAAATAGTAGGACATATTTAATGCACAATTGACAAAATGCTTGTGAGTAAAAAGTTTTGATCCACCTCTGGTGAAAAAGACAAATTCCCGCCGATTCAGTTGGAAGCGGGTCAAATTTGAACTGCAGGTGCCTCATAGTTTGCTACTTATTTTTTCCAAAAATCATTTCTAGGTACATAAGTACCTATTTAATAAGAGAAACACCAAAAAAATTCCAAGATTCTACCACTAGATAGGAACGGTCGTTCCCGCCGTTTTGACCGCATTTTGGAACGGGCATAAAAAATTCAAAAAAATTCAAAAAATTGGGAAACCTTCGCATTGTGTCATTATATGTGACCAAGTTCCCAGGAAAAATAATAAACTTGTAATGCAGCAATTATTTTAAAAAAGTGTTCTCAGAAACGAGCTATCACGTGTGGAGATCAATGGCTTTCAAGCCAAATAATCAATCTTATGGCCACATTCATGGCATAGTTTGTTCAAATGATCTCATATTGTGCACAAGGGTGCATCTTGGAATTGCAAACAATGTTGCCTAAGGAATTTTTCATTTTCTTTGGACGAAAAAACCATTTTCCATATTCCAAGTGCCCAAAAGGAGGTTTTTTTGTTAAGGACCTCCCAAATAATTGTTGCAAAATTGGACCAAATCATTTTTCTAAAATACTAGGCCATATTTAATGCACAATTGACAAAATGGTTGGGTGTAAAAAGTTTTGATCCACCTCTAGTGAAAAAGACATATTCCTGCGATTCAGTTGGAAGCGGGTCAAATTTGAACTGCAGCTGTCTCATAGTTTGCTATTTATTTTTTCCAAAAATAATTTCTAGGTACATAAGTACCTATTTAACCATAAATACATGGTTTGGTGGCGATACGTCGAGGTTTGGGCGGTACGAGGGCCCCAACTCTAGAGCTGCCAGAACTCAAGATGCTTCGCCAAGGTGGTCACCGCGTGACCGTGGCGTTGCCATGTGTTCTGGGTGGCCTAGGAATGTCTAGTGGGTTGGGCACTCCCCAGGTAGGTGCTAGGAAGAAAATCACAACATAAGGTTCTCACGAGGAGACCGATCGATGCTCAAACATGAATAAGCAGCCAAGTGTTTGATTTGCGGCACGGGAAATGCACATGGCTAATGGGCGTGAGTTTCGGCTGAGGATGATCAGTTACTAAGAAGACCGTCTTCACAAATTTTCAGCTCAAAAGGAGGAGCCTAGGTGGTAATTGCTTTGCAAAGTACCACACTAGACATAAATACGAATGTTGAAGCTGGGCTCAAAATATTGAATGGATTGAGCTGGCATTTGGTGGAGGATGGTTATTTGGGCATAGGAAAGCACTGTAGAAAATGGATACCATTTGGACATGCCAAAGTTGTACTTCCTTCACAAAGTATTGCTTTGAACAGGATAGGAAAATGAATATTGTTGAGTTATTTTTGAACTAGGCAAGGAAGGTTTTTGACATATTTGATGAAGATATGATCCAAACTATTTATGAGAATTTTTTGGAATTTTTGGAATAACAGAAATATAGGTTGCTTCACAACCTAGGGCAAAAATTGACACATGGACATGCCACATAGGCAAAACTGATGAGATGGCGCCTAGTCATCACAACCCACCAGAATCTACAAGGCTATGACCATCTATATTGGTCGTTAACAACTAGAAATAAGGCAGTGGACCTGCACTGTTTGCTTTGTGACCATTTCGTGTAAGGAAATTACGACATTTCTTACCAAAATGGTCGCAATGGTTTAGGGTTTGGAACCCCCCGAACAGCTTTTGACCAATTGGTCTCAAATGGTCATATATCTATGACCACTTCTTCCAGGGTCACTGACAGAAGGTCACTAGTTGACATATTTCTTGTAGTGAGTAGTGGTACATATGAATTCCAATATCATTTATTATTCTATTTTCCTCAGGAGTTCAAATATAATTCCTCACTGAGTATGATTCCCTTATCAAAGGAATTTTAACAGATTTGCAATTTTCCATAGAGAAAGTGTTGGAAATATGCCCTAGAGGCAATAATAAAATGGTTATGATTATATTTCCTCGTTCATGATAATTGTCTATTATTCATGCTATAATTGTGTTATCCGGAAATCGTAATACATGTGTGAATACATAGACCACAACATGTCCCTAGTGAGCCTCTAGTTGACTAGCTCGTTTATCAATAGATGGTCATGGTTTCCTGACCATGGACATTGGATGTCATTGATAACAGGATCACATCATTGGGAGAATGATGTGATGGACAAGACCCAATCCTAAGCATAGCACAAGACCGTGTAGTTCGTTTGCTAGAGCTTTTCCAATGTCAAGTATCATTTCCTTAGACCATGAGATCGTTAACTCCCGGATGCCGTAGGAGTGCTTTGGGTGTACCAAACGTCACAACGAATCGGGTGACTATAAAGGTATACTACGGTATCTCCGAAAGTGTCTCATTGAGTTGACACGGATCGAGATCGGATTTGTCACTCCGTATGACGGAGAGGTATCTCTGGGCCCACTCGGTAATGCATCATCATAATGAGCTCAAAGTGACTAAGTGGTTGGTCACGGGATCATGCATTACGGTACAAGTAAAGTGACTTGCCGGTAACGAGATTGAACGAGGTATTGGGATACCGATGATCGAATCTCGGGCAAGTAACGTACCGATTGAAAAAGGGAATTGTATACGGGATTACTTGAATCCTCGACATCATGGTTCATTCAATGAGATCATCGTGGAACATGTGGGAGCCAACATGGGTATCCAGCTCCCGCTGTTGGTTATTGGCCGGAGACACTACAAGAAATATGTCAACTAGTGACCTTCTGTCAGTGACCCTGGAAGAATTGGTCATAGATCTATGACCATTTCAGACCAATTGGTCAAAAGCTGTTCGGGGGGCTCCAAACCCTAAACCATTGCGACCATTTTGGTCAGAAAGGTCGTAATTTCCTTACACGAAGTGGTCACAAAGCAAACAGTGCTAGTCCGCTGCCTTATTTCTAGTGGTTAATGACCAATATAGATGGTCATAGCCTTGTAGATTGTGGTGGGTTGTGATGACTAGGCGCCATCTCATCAGTTTTGCCTATGTGTCATGTCCATGTGGCAGTTTTTGCCCTAGGTTGTGAAGCAACCTATATTTCTGTTATTCCCAAAATTCTCAAATAAATCTCATAAAATGTTTTGGATCATATCTTCATCAAATATGTCAAAAACTTTCCTTGCCTAGTTCAAAAATAATTCGAAAATATTAATTTTCCTATTACATTCACGTGACACTTTGTGAAGGAAGTACCACTTTGGCATGTCCAAATAGTATCCATTTTCTACTATTGCTTTCCTATGCCCAAATAACCATCCTCCACCAAATGCCAGCTCAATCCATTCATTATTTTGAGCCGAGCTTCAACATTCAGATTTATGTCGGTGTGGCACTTTGTAAAGCAAGTACCACCTAGGCTCCTCCTTTTGAGATGAAAATTTGTGAAGACGGTCTTCTTAGTAATTGATCATCCTCACCAAAACTCACACCCATTAGCCATGTGCATTTCCCATCTGCAAATCAAACACTTGGCTGATTATTCATGTTTGAGCATCGATCGGTCATCTCGTGAGAATCTTATGTTGTGATTTTCTTCCTAGCACCTACCTGGGGAGTGCCCAACCCACTAGACATACCTAGGCCGCACAGAACACATGGCAACGCCACGGTCACGCGGTGACCACTTGTGGGCATGCGAGTTCTGGCGCTCTAGAGTTGGGGCCCTACCACCGCCCAAACCTCGACGATATCGCCACCAAACCATGTATTTATGATTAAATAGGTACTTATGTAACTAGAAATGATTTTTCGAGAAAATAAATAGCAAACTATAAGGCAGCAAATTCAAATTTGACCCGCTTCAAATTTGAATTCCATGGAAATTTGTCTTTTTCTGAGAGGTGGATCAAAACTTTTGCACCCAACCATTTTGTCAATTGTGCATTAAATATGTCCTAGTATTTTAGAAAATTGATTAGGTCCAATTTTGCAAAAATTATTTGGGAGGTCCTTCACAAAAAACCTCCTTTGGGCACTCGAGAAAATGAAAAATGGTTATTTCGTCCAAAGAAAATGAAAACTTCCTTAGGCAACATTATTTGCCATTCCAATATGCACCCTTGTGCACAATATGAGATCATTTGAACAAACTCTGCCACGAATGTGGCCATAAGATTGATCATTTGGGTTGAAAGCCATGAATCTTCACAAATGATAGCTCATTTCTGATAACACTTTTTTAAAATAATTGCCGTATTACAAGTTTGTTATTTTTCCTGGGAACTTGGCCACATATAATGACACAATGCGAAGGTTTCCCAATTTTTTGATTTTTTTTTGAATTTTTTATGGCCGTTCCAAAATGCGGTCAAAACGGCGGTAATGACCGTTCCTAGCTAGTGGTTGAATCTTGGAATTTTTTTGGTGTTTCTCTTATTATATAGGTACTTATGTAACTAGAAATGATTTTTGAAAAAAATAAATAGCAAACTATGAGGCAGCTGCAGTTCAAATTTGACCCGCTTTCAAATTTGAATCATGGAAATTTGTCTTTTTCACGAGAGGTGGATCAAAACTTTTTGCACCCAACCATTTTGTCAATTGTGCATTCAATATGTCCTAGTATTTTAGAAAATTGATAAGGTCCAATTTTGCAACAATTATTTGGGAGGTCCTTCACAAAAAAACCTCCTTTTGGGCACTCAGAAAATGAAAAATGGTTTTCTCGTCCAAAGAAAATGAAAACTTCCTTAGGCAACATTGTTTGCCATTCCAATATGCACCCTTGTGCACAATATGAGATCATTTGAACAAACTATGCCACGAATGTGGCTATAAGATTGATCATTTGGCTTGAAAGCCATGAATCTTCACAGATGATAGCTCATTTCTGAGAACACTTTTTTAAAAGAATTGCCGTATTACAAGTTTATTATTTTTCCTGATAACTTAGTCACATATAATTACACAATGCGAAGGTTTTCTAATTTTTTGATTTTTTTGGATTTTTTATGCCCGTTTCAAAATGCGGTCAAAACGGCGGGAATGACCGTTGCTAGCTAGTGGTTGAATCTATGAATTTTTTTGGTGTTTCAATGATTAAATAGATACTTATGTACCTATAAATGATTTTTGGAAAAAATAAAGAGCAAGCTATGAGGCAGCTGCAGTTCAAATTTGACCCACTTCCAACTGAATCGGCGGAAATTTGTCTTTTTCACGAGAGGTGGATTAAAAGTTTTGACACCCAACCATTTGGTTATTTGTACATTAAATATGGTCTAGTATTTTAGAAAAATGATTTGATACAATTTTGCGACAAATATTTGGTATGTTCTTCACAAAAAAACTCATTTTGAGCACTTGAAAAATGAATTTTCATGCAAAGAAAATGAAAAGTTCCATATTACTATTTTGTTATTTTTTTGTTCTAAAAACTAGGTCACATTTGATGACATGATGAGAAAGTTTTTCATTTGTTTCATTTTTTCCAATTTATCAGGTCAAGTAAATAGCTGAGATGATCTACATCTTATTTTTAAATTTATCACGACCAATTTAATTGGTCATAATATTGTATTGCGTTCTGATTGGTCTGTGGACAAGGCACACCGATCATGCACAAAACACCATTGGATCCTCCCGGATCCAACGGTAGCCGTCGCTCCTCGCCTCCCCCACCAACCCCACCTGAGACGAAACCCTAGCTGGCATCTTCCATCCACCCCCACCTCCTTTCTTTCTTTCTCTCCCTCCCCCCTCAGATCCTCTCCCCTCTCCCCCGATGCAGATCCCCCTCGTCCCCCTCAGATCCCCCTCCCCCGATCCCACCAGCCAGCGGCGACCTCCCCGCATCCATGGCCTCCCCGCGCACATCCTCGCTGCATCGCCACCCCTACCCCTCCCTTCCCCACCGCATCGCCCCCAAGCCACCTCCTTCCCTAACCCTACACCCGTACCACCCCAACCGCGCCTGCCCTCCACCCGGCAGCCAGCGGCCGCCGCTGGCTTGCCGTGTTCTGCGCAAGCCGTCTTCACCACCATCGACAAGCCTTGCTGCAGACGACGGCCACAACCTCACTGCGGCGTCCTCTCCGCCCGCGCCGTCCTCGACAAGCCAACCGCCCGCACCCGCGTCGCTGAGTGCCTCGTCGGAGACCCCACCGCCACCGTCCTCTTCACCGCCCGCAACGGCCAGAGTAAGCAATTAACCACCACCCCCTTCCCCTCCGCCCGCTTCATCCGCTCTGTTTTCCTTGCCCCATGGATCATAATGTACCTTGCCTATGTCCCTTACTTTGGTGCACGGTCGGATGGATTCGCATCGTGCTGCTTGTTCGAAACGCCCTCCCCGTGCTGTAGATTATTTAACCGCTTGCTTCTCCTCGCGTGATCTGTAGATGGTTTATGTATAGATCTACTTGCTGCTGTGGCTTCCCACCTGTTGGATGGAGCAGTTTCATATTCATGTGCTTGCTGCACTGTTGTTTACCTCGTTACATGCTTGCTGACCCATCGACTGTTTGGGGACAGAAATTTGCTTGCAGTTGCTTACCATGGGTGCATTCATCATTTCGTTTTCTGAGTCACCAATGTTGGTAGCAGTGCTATACTAGGTCCTGCATTTCAAATCAGCTTGTATGTGTATGTTGATTCTCAAAAGGCACATGTAGGCTAGTTACAAATTTCTGCTAACAATACATGCTTGTTTGTCCATGCAATGCTGAAAATAATGGCCACTGACCTTTTGTTTACAGTGGAGACACTAACGGGAGGGTGCCCGTCACTTCCAGTAGGCTCTCTGTCAACCAGCTCCAGCTCCCTGTGGTAGCAAAATGGAGGCCATGGTTCAGCAGCACCGAGGTGCTTACTTATGATCACCACTTCCCTGCCCAAATCTTTTCCTTTGCAACAACAAGCTAATGCACAGCATTGTTGCTAAAACTTATAATTCGGTTACCTGAGGCGTGCATGGAAATAATTTTAACCTGTTGAGACTCTCATATCATGATTATTACCTGCTTTTGCTCGGACTCTGTAAATATGATGATCTGTTCGATCTTGTGAACGCAGGATGTTGTTGTGCTTGTTCAGGGGGTAGCTGCTGTGCCCATGGTGCAGACGAGCCGAGCACCGGCAATGAGGGTGATATATCTAGGAGCAGTGCCCTTCTCCTCAAGCTGCAGCCGCCGGCCTTGTCCTACTCGAGGAGCGACAGGGGCGCACCCAGCCACCAAGGTCAAGGTCGCCGCCGTCAAGGGATTCTTCAACCTGGACCTCGACGTCCACGGCGCCGTCGTCCAGCCATCCAAGGGAAAGGTGCTCCCCTCCCTCCCTCCCCCATCTGTTTGATTCGATCCGACAGCTATGGACTTGGCTTCCTCACGCCTCTCTGTTTGCTATGTTTATTGGTGCTCTGCAGGAGAACTCAACTCACTTGTTGCAGGGAAGGAGAGGAGGGTGACGCACGACCATGGAGAGGAGCAGCAGCACCAACTCAAGGTCTTTTCTCCTATCTTGTTTCTAAGTTAGCTAAGCATAATCTGTTGTTTAATCCAAATTGTGTTATCAAAAGTTGCACAGAATGTGTTGCTTTTGATTGGTATTTGTTCAAAGACATTCAGCTGTGTTGCGATGCTATCATTCTACTCCTAAGGCAAACACATAAGGATGTGCTAGTAATATAGTTGTTCAAATCATATATTTTCTTGTCTGCTTTCCTCTTCTGTTTTAGTGGTTCGCTGGATTGCGATGCTGTGAACAACCAGTGATGCTGCTGCTGTTCAAACCATATAGTTGTTCAAATCATATATTTGCTTAGCTGTGTTGCGATGCTATCATTCTACCCCTAGCATGAAACTATATGCTCAGGCATTTGTGATTCTGTGAACAACCAGTGATGCTGCTACTGTTGTACACCATCAATGCTCTGATTCTATGCACAACCAGTGATTCTGTGCACTATAAAATTTAGCTCACTTTCTTAATGTGATGATGCTGCTATACACCATAAATTACTGAACATTTGTTAACACTCCAAAAATGCAGTATTTTCTACTAGCCTATTAGTGTTAGCAGTATTTGCTGCTGGAGTATTTAAAATTAGCTGAAACTATTCCTTTAATGCTTGCGTAAACTTTTTTAAAGATGAATTGGAGTACTCCTTTAATGAAGGTTTTGTGTAGTCTATTGCTTGCATCAGTACTTTTTTGCTGCTGTCCAAGTTCCTGAAGCACAAATCATACAACCATTATCTTGTTGATTGATGTCGTTTCTCACCTTTTTGTTGCTGATGTTTAGTTCCTTGCTTGATTCTGGATACTATTAAGTTGAAATAAAATTGTGTGAGAAAATGATCACTAAACTAAGGAGGCTTAACCTGATAATAACTTATTTTACGTTAATACAATGTTGTCTTGGAGCTTATTGTCCAAAATAATACCTCTACTTTTTGTGTCCTTCAGGAAAGCGTATCCTTCAGGACAACTCAAGCCCCTCCTCCTCTCATGTACATGAATGTGAGATGCTGCACATGCAAGATCTGAGCCAAATGGCATATTGTAATCTTTTTATTGCTAGTTTTTATGTACGATGTCATGAAGATGTACGTTTGAAATGTTGCTTTGATAGCAAAATTGTATTCCTGTGTACATGCTGCTTTGTGACAAAGTTATGAAAATTTCTCAACAATATATATAGGCAAAATTGTATTCCTGTATCACACTTTGAAAAGGCTACAACCCGATGATGTTCTTTGTGGAATTGTTTATTTTATTTTAAATAGCAAAAATAATACCTCTGCCAAAAAGTTATAAAAACCAAAATGAAAAGGCCAGCAAAAAACAAAATGAAAAGGCCAAAAAAAAGAAATTTACAAGAAAAAGTAAAGGGCCCAAAAAAGAAAAGGTTTGCAAAAATTGGGCTTGGCCCATTTAGTTGACCATAAAAAAACATAAATTTATTGGAATTAGTGGGCTCGGACCATATAAAAGACAGAATTGGACCGGGCAGAATCTTGTGCCACATCGGCTTGCCACGCTGGATGCCTACGTGGCCTGGGGAGGTTGCTAGTGACCAAAACGCCACAGTGGACGTATTTTGGTCATAAACGTCTTCGACCATTCCAGAAGAAAGGTCGCTATAGTCGATTCTGACCGCCAACTTTTGACCTTCTGTTTTTGGTCACAAAAAGGTCACAAATGAAAAACCATGACCTTTCAGTGACCAATAGTGGTGGTCACAAGTTGACATATTTCTTGTAGTGAGATTCGTCTCGGTCATGTCTGCATGTCTCCCGAACCCGTAAGGTCTACACACTTAAGGTTCGGTGACGCTAGGGTTGTAGAGATACCAGTATGAGGAAACCTGAAAGTTGTTGGGAGTCCCGGATGAGATCCCGGACGTCACGAGGAGTCCCGGAATGGTCCGGAGGTGATGAACCATATATAGGAAGTCCAATTTCGGCCATCGGGAAAGTTTCGAGGGTCACCGGTATTGTACCGGGACCACCGGAAGGGTCCCGGGGGTCCACCGGGTGGGGCCACCTATCCCGGAGTGCCCCATGGGCTGAAGTGGGGAAGGGAACTAGCCCCTGGTGGGCTGGTGCGCCCCCCTTGGGCCTCCCCTGCGCCTAGGGTTGGAAACCCTAGGGGTAGGGGGGCGCCCCACTTGACTTGGGGGGCAAGTCCCCCCCTTGGCCCCCCCCCCCCTTGAGATGGGATCTCTAGGGGCCCGGCGCCCCCCCTCCCTCGAGGGCCCCTATATAAAGAGGGGGAGTGGGAGGCTGCGCACCCCTGCTCCTGGCGCCTCCCTCTCCCTCCGCAACACCTCTCCCTCTTGTAGAGCTTGGCGAAGCCCTGCCGAGATTGCCGCTACTTCCACCACCACGCCGTCGTGCTGCTGGATCTCCATCAACCTCTTCCTCCCTCTTGCTGTATCAAGAAGGAGGAGATGTCTTCCCCAACCGTGCGCGTGTTGAACGCGGAGGTGCCGTCCGTTCGGCACTAGGATCTTCGGTGATTTGGATCACGACGAGTATGACTCCCTCAACCCCGTTCTCTTGAACGCTTCTGCGTGATCTACAAGGGTATGTAGATGCACTCCTCTCTCGTTGCTAGATGACTCCATAGATTGATCTTGCTGAAGCGTAGAATTTTTTTATTTTCTGCAACATTCCCCAACAGTGGCATCATGAGCTAGGTCTATGTGTAGTTTCTATGCACGAGTAGAACACAAACTTGTTGTGGGCGTAGATGTTGTCAATTTTCTTGCCACTACTAGTCTTATCTTGTTTCGACGGCATCGTGGGATGAAGTGCCCGGACCGACCTTACACGTACGCTTACGTGAGACAGGTTCCACCGACTGACATGCACTAGTTGCATAAGGTGGCTAGCGGGTGTCTGTCTCTCCCAGTTTAGTCGGATCGGATTAGATGAAAAGGGTCCTTATGAAGAGTAAATAGAAATTGGCATATCACGTTGTGGTTTTACGTAGGTAAGAAACATTCTTGCTGGAAACCTATAGAAGCCACGTAAAAACATGCAACAACAATTAGAGGACGTCTAACTTGTTTTTGGCAAAGATATGCCTTGTGATGTGATATGGCCAAAAGGATGTGATGAATGAAACATATGTGATGTACGAGATTGATCATGTTCTTGTAATAGGAATCACGACTTGCATGTCGATGAGTATGACAACCGGCAGGAGCCATAGGAGTTGTCTTTATTTTTGTATGACATGCGTGTCATTGAATAACGCCATGTAAATTACTTTACTTTATTGCGAAACACGTTAGCCATAGAAGTAGAACTAATCATTGGCGTGACAACTTCAGGAAGACACGATGATGGAGATCATGATGATGGAGATCATGGTGTCATGCCGGTGACGAAGATGATCATGGCGCCCCGAAGATGGAGATCAAAGGAGCAATATGATATTGGCCATATCATGTCACTATTTGATTGCATGTTATGTTTATCATGTTTTGCTTCTTATTTGCTTAGTACGACGGTAGTAAATAAGATGATCCCTTATAATAATTTCAAGAAAGTGTTCCCCTAACTGTGGCGCTATGAAAGTTCGTTGTTTCAAGCACCACGTGATGATCGGGTGTGATAGATTCTAACGTTCACATATAACGGGTGTAAGACAGATTTACACATGCAAAACACTTAGGTTGACTTGACGAGCCTAGCATGTACAGACATGGCCTCAGAACACAAGAGACTGAAAGGTCGGACATGAGTCGTATGGAAGATAGGATCAACATGGAGATGTTCACCGATAATGACTAGTCCGTCTCACGTGATGATCGGACACGGTCTAGTTGAGTTGGATCATGTATCACTTAGATGACTAGAGGGATGTCTAATTTGAGTGGGAGTTCATTAAATAATTTGATTAGATGAACTTAATTATCATGAACTTAGCCTAAAAACCTTTGCAAAATGTCTTGTAGATCAAATGGCCAACGCTCATGTCAACCTCAACTTCAACTAATTCCTAGAGAAAACCAAGCTGAAAGATGATGGCAGCAACTATTCGGACTAGGTCCGGAACCTGGCGATCATCCTCATAGCTGCCAAGAAAGCATATGTCCTAGAAGGACCGCTAGGTGAAGCACCCATCCCAGAGAACCAAGATGTTATGAACGCTTGGCAGTCACGTGCTGATGATTACTCCCTCGTTCGGTCAAGGCATGCTTTCTGACTTAGAACCGGGGCTCCAAAAGTGTTTTGAGAAACACGGAGCATATGAGATGTTCAAGAGCTGAAAATGGTTTTCCAAGCTCATGCCCGGTCGAGAGATATGAAGTCTCCGACAAGTTCTACTGATTGTAAGATGGAGGAAAATAGTTGGGTCAATGAGCACATACTCAAAATGTACAGGTTGCACAACCGCTTGTCCCAGCTTGGACATTAACCTCCCGGACGAGGCGGTCATTGTGAATCCTTGATCGCTCCCACCTAGCTACAAGAGCTTTGTGATAAACTACAATATGCGGGGATGGTGAAAACTATTCTGAAGTATTTTCAATGATGAAATCAGCAGAGGTGGAAATCAAAAAGGAACATCAAGTGTTGATGGTCAATAAAACCACTAGTTTCAAGAAAGGCAAGGGTAAGAAGAACTTCAAGAAGGACGGCAAGGGAGTTGCCGCGCCCGGTAAGCTAATTGCCCGGAAGAAGACAAAGAATGGACCCAAACCTGAGACTGAGTGCTTTTATTGCAAGGGAAAGGGACACTGGAAGCGGAACTGCCCCAAATACTTAGCGGACAAGAAGGACGACAACACCAAAGGTATATGTGATATACATGTAATTGATGTGTACCTTACCAATACTCGTAGTAGCTCCTGGGTATTTGATACCGATGCGATTGCTCATATTTGTAACTCAAAACAGGAGCTGCGGAATAAGCGGAGACTGGCGAAGGACGAGGTGACGATGCGCGTCGGGAATGGTTCCAAGGTCGATGTGATCGCCGTCGGTTTCTCTATCTCAATCTCGTACAGGAGGTCGAGCTAGCCCTACATGGATCTGCTGTCCCTGCACACACCATCAAGGTATCCCCTCCATACTGTATTTACTATATCTGGTAGTCAGTTTGTTTTGTTGCCAATATAATGCAGTGTAAATTTGGGTTTTGAGGACTGTAAGTCAGTAATTGGTAATGGTTAGAGTACTGAGATAATAGCCTCTGTTGTTTCTTGAGCCTATGTTCTCTGAGCTTCTAGATCAGAGCACCATTTTCATGTAATTACGGTTCTTCTGCTCATGTCTTGCAGTTTTCTGAAAATTTAAAGTTAGTGTAAGGCTGATATGTACTAAGTAGCTTGTAATATGCAATAGTTGTACTCTATATCCACATCAGCAAGATAAAAGCACCCATTTAATGTAATTACAGTTACATTTTGATCACGACTTCATCGTACCTTGATTAGTACGCTATGCCCAATCTGTTGTTCAAGTTCGGGCTAGTTGAATATTAGATTCAGATAATGAAGTGCTTTTATTACTGCCAGAATATGTGATAAAGCAACCAAAAAGGCAACCACATACAGAGGATCCTGCGCATGGAATGGATCCTGTTGGGTGCTAATTCTAGTTATTTTATATGAAGAAACACTTACCTTGCAGCCATCAAATATGCAATTCTAATAATATGTGATGCCTGATTTTTTTAGTTGTATATGCCATTTGTGCATGAATTCATTTTCTTATGTACCAACTCCCTAATCATGTTTTGTGTTTTTGTTCGCTATCTTAGGAGAATCTGGTGTGCTATATGGGGAAGCAAAGCAGCAACCCACAACTCCGACTTGTGACTCCAAATGAAGGCACCACGACGCACCATGCTGCTCCCTTGGAAGGACGGCTGAGCAACGTGGCAGTGAAGGCAGTGAACGAGCTGCTGCCGTCGGGCACCGCCGGCAACCTGAGCAGCCTCTGCTCCTGGGCCGACAAGGTCAGGTTCAGGTACTACTGGTCGGCGCTGCTACGTAGCAATTAACCAACACTCTGTTTTGTTGGACTGAAACTGACTGTAGCATAATGGTCTGTGTGTTGTCTCAGGGGACTGCAAGGACAAGGAGGGTGTCAAGGGACGCTGCATCGCTGGCGCCGTCGACAAACACCTCCCAGCTCCTCACCTAGGGATCATCATCGCCGTCGCCAGCTTCTAAATCTTCCAGCCAACGTAATGTTCAGTTACATCATACGAATTTCAGCACATCTCTTCTGGTTTGACTGGATTAGTACTGAAGATGCCATGTTTTTTTGCATGTAATACTGCAAATAACCTGACGGAAGCGCTCTTGTTCCTATCAAACTTCATGAGCGGCATCCAGAAGGTAGTACTCCTGGCAAACCCCAAGTGCCTGATTTTTGCAAGTGTTTCTGTACCGGGTTGCAACTTAAGCTGACGCTTCTCGTTTATGTAGCCACTACATGTGGAGTCCTCGGAAAAAGAAGGGAACACCATCAACATCCACTGGTATAGAAGGAAATCTGTACTCCACCATGTAAGGCTAGTTCAGACTTAAAAATTTGAACCCTTATTTGTGTAGTATGATTCGAGGAAACATATGGCAATAATCTTTGAATCTTTTCACATTGGCATTGCTATGTTTTATCTAGTGGTGCCAAAAACTAATATGCTTATGCTGAGCTTACTTTTAAACTCATTTTATTACGTGTGATGAGCTTAGTTTTGTCTTTGTAGCCACCTTCTTGTTTACTTTGTTGAATCCTGTCTTGTGTACTAATCATGAGCTACTAGCATTTGGCTTCTCCGTGCTAATTAAACATGATAAGTATGTATACTTCTTTGAGATACAAATTCCACATTGCATGTTTATGAGGTACAATTTCTACATTTTTTTGCCAAATATTGGTGTCAACGTGTCTGTCCTTAGGGGCTGATTTAAACCGCATATGATCTATTGTATCTATTTTTTTGCTGTTCAAACATTGAAATTATGGTTCATTTTTCAAACATCAAAATGTTGTTGACCTTGTCCTTCTATGCTTAAACGATAAAAATGTCGCATTTTGCTTGGTGTAACATACTGTTAGATTTGCTTTTATCTTGTTTCTAACCTTTTTGTTTGATAACTTGCATAGGCTAGCCTTCATTCATGTTTTGTTGTGAAGTCCAGGATGTTCAAGTCGGAAAAAGCATAGAGTTCTTTCTCATTGGAGCTAGTTATACTATGATAGCTAGCTCATGATTTGTTTAATGATTCTTCTTCTGTTAATATTTATCCTGTAATCTATCGCCTTGCACCACACTAACATTTGCTCCGTGATTCCCTAACTGCTCAACATGTTGATCTGTTTTGAACATCTGAATTTTTGTGTGTAGGGGGACTTGTGATGCGCACACCAAGCAACTGACAAGGGAGGGTCTCTGGAATGTCGCCGATGTTGCTCATTGCTAGTGTCACCGATTGATGATGGATGGTTGCTGTTAGTTTAGCTTCTTGTTGTACCTTGTCTTTCGGTAATTTCTTTGTTCTTTCTTTGGTAGAAATGGTAGCTACTGATCCTATGTACTTCTTGTGCTCGAATTGCCCTTTGTTGAATGTACCTCTTCTTTGTGCCGTGGCTGTTACATCATAGGTCATTTAAGGAATCCTTTTGTGTACCTGTGGCTGTTTAAGGAATCCTTTTGTGTTGAAGGAAATAAAATTGTCACCCGTGGCTGTTTAAGATAAATGCTTGTTTGAATTCCCTGTTTCACTGTCGTTGCAACTACTTTATTATGGAGGCCCAAAATTGAATTGGACTATAAAAAGTTTGAGGCCCAAAAAAGAAATGAACTGTAGAAGGCCGTGTTCTAGAAAATAAAAAAGCCGAATTTTGGGCTCGGCCCATGTAGCTGACACAAATTGCTAGAAACAAATAATTAATGGGCTCGGCCCATCTAAAGCATCGAAATGGACCGGGCTGAATCTTGTCAGTGACCTTTTGAATTGGTCGTAGTTTTTGCCACGTCAGGTTGCCACGTCGGATCCGACGTGGCCTAGGCAGACAGCCAGTGACCAAAACAAAAGGTCATGGGTTCAACGACCTTGCTTTTGGTCATAGCGTCACGACCTTCTCACGAGAAGGTCGCTATAGTCGATTCTGACCTTGACTTTTGACCTTACATTTTTGGTCACAAAAAGGTCGCAAATGAAAAACAATGACCTTTCAGTGACCAATAGTGGTGGTCACAAGTTGACATATTTCTTGTAGTGGACTTGGGGAAGTCCCCCCTTAGCCGCCCACGCTTGAGATGGTTCTCTAGGGGTTGGCTCCCCAGGCCCCTATGTAAAGAGGGGGAGAGGGAGGGCTGCGCACCCCTAATCCTGGCGCCTCCCTCACTACAGGAAACTGCTAGTTTGCCGTCTGTGGATAACAGACGGCAAAGACGTAAATCCAGACGGCAAAGAGTTTGCCGTCAGGAAGTAGACGGCAAAGATTAATCGGCAAAGAATACTTTGCCGCTCGCTTTTATCGGGCGGATGGCAAAGATTTTGCCTTCACCAACCGCAATTTTGCCGTCAATCAAAATGATGACGGCAAAGCACGCGGTCTTTGCTGTCAGCCAAAAATGTTCTTTGCCGTCATTCGGACTAAACTGCAGACTGCAAAGATTGTCTTTCAACTTTTTTTTAAAATGACGTTGGTGCAGAGCATCTCGCTTGAAGGTTCGGCTCACCGAGAAAGGGGAATGGCATGGCCGGACACATGAATATCTACAAGACATGAAAGTTTGCTGCCTTACATTCTGGAGTTGTATAAAAATTATAGAGTTGTTCTGAAAATTTACACAAAGGACCCTAGAAAGGAAAACTGAAAAGCCATCAAGTCCTTCTCCACCGCCGCAACAGCTACTTCACCGTCGGCAGTCCTTCTCACCGGAGACAAAACAACAGGACTCCACTTCCGCCAGCCTGCCCTGCTCGCCGTGCCGCTACCTCGACCCTACTCCTCGCACCACCAGACAGTCGCGCTCCCCCGCGCCGCTCGCCCAACCCTTGTCTCCGCATCGCCGCTCGGCCGTGCTCGCTGGTTCCCGAAGAAAGTGAGAGGCACCGCCGCGCGCCAATGCAGCATCGGGAGGCTGACGCCGAAGGGAGGAGCTCCTCCGCAGTGGCCGTCGCCGGGCCATCGACGCGCTGCGTCGGATAGCCGATGCCTGAGGGGAGAGCCGCCGTGCGCCCGTGCTGAGTAGTTGACGGTGGATGGAGCAGCCGCCGTGCGCCGTGCGCCGTGCTCGCCGGCCACCATGCTTGCCGCCCGCGCTTCCGCGCTGCTCGCGCAGCCACCATGCTAGCCGCCCGCCAGGCTGGCCGCCCGAGCGTCCGCCAGGGTCGCAGCCCGCGTGCAAGCCCTGCTTGCCGCACGGCTGCATGACCGCCATGCTCGCCGGGCGCCACCCGCGCCGGGTGTGGATGCGTGTGGTGTGTGGTGTGTGGTGTGCGTGAGTGCGTCGGTGTGTGGGTGTGTGGTGTGCGTGAGTGCGTCGGTGCGTGGGTGTGTGGTGTGCGTGGGTGAGTGGATGGGGTGGGGTGTGTTAGTTAATTAGTGAATGGGTGGGTGGTGGGGTTGCATGCGTCAGGATGGGTGGGGCTGCATGCGTGGTGTGTCACGAAGGTGAGGCTGCGCGCATTGGAGGGGCCACCAGGTCATCGATCCGTGGGATCGATCCGCGTGGTGTGCTTCTTCTTTGTCGTCTGCGTTTTTTAACTCTAGACGGTAAAATATATTTTTGCCGTCTGCGTTTTTATTATGACGAATCGTACGTCTGCGAATAAAAATCCAGCGAAATATTTTCATTGCCGTCTGTATTTCTATTTGCAGACAACAAAGTATGTTGTTCGCCGTCTGTAATAATAAAATGCAGACGGCAAAGTATATTTTGCCGTTATCTTTTTTTTGCCGTCTGTTGATGACGGCAAATCCCTTCTTTGCCGTCTTCGCGAGAAAAAACTGACGGCAAAGACGGCCCCTGACGGCAAATTAGCTGTTTCCCGTAGTGATATAGGTAAAAACAACTTGCAATACCGTCAAAGTAATCTACTTCAGCAACCAACATGATCGGTGTTTAAGAAAAAAATGCAAAGTGTGAAAAGACGTTGTATACATTCATGACATCCACAAATAAGGAGGGCCTGTACATAGGGTGGAGAAACTCACGGAAGTGATTGCCTGGATATTCAGCTCACAAATTTTATAAAAATATATATGTTTGCTAGCCACCATTTCCGGCTCTTTTTTATCATTTTAGGTATTCACGTTAGTTTTGAATTGAAGTGCCAGCCTCCAAGCTACTAAATCACAACATCGATCGTATACTGAAAGAAAAAAACTGGACACACCACATCTTATGAACAAAATTAATCTAAGACTGAAATTACTTCGAGTCAGCATATACCAACAGATCTGACGAAATTGTTTTCTAAGCAAAGAACAACGTACATCGCACTAAATCACAGACGAAGAAACATAATGTTGAAGGATTTTTCAGAGAGAGAGAGAGGTCGTCAGGACTCGAGGCAGAGAAACTCACCAGAGTGTCATTGCACGTCAAATGGATATGGTCTCTTGAATATGAACTGTAAAAGTCTGGCCTTCTGAAGAAGAAAGAAACCACCGGTTCTGATTTGTTCCGATCTGGGAGATGAATTCGGTTGTCAGGTTCGAGATAGAGAGAGGGGGGGAGGGGGAGTTGCCTCACCGTGGGAAATCACCGGCGGCGGCAGCAGGGAGTACGTGGCGACGGCGGGGAGCAGGGTGGTGTGGGGGACCTGGTGGAGAGGCAGGACGACGCGGGGGCAGCGGTGGAGAAGCGAGATGGCATGGAGATGTGCTCCGCCACGGCCGACAAGAGCTTCTGGCACAGGTTGAGCCTGGTCTTCGCCGGGATCTGCCCGGTGCCCAGGATGACGACGACGCCGGGGTTCTTGGTGACGAGGTGGGGCTGGAGCAACTTGGCGGAGGAGATTTGAGCTCGTGGGGGATGGGTGGTGTGGGGCGGTGGGAGGGTTTGAGGACGACGGAGCGGTGCTGCGGCCGACCGGAGAGAGCAGTGAGCGTCGCGATGTTGGGGGCGGCGCAATATCTGGCTTGTGGTGGGGAATTAGGGATTTCACGGTACCTCGAGGGAAAGAGGAGTGAGGTTCGCGGGCTGGGCCAAAGTTTAGCGCTAGAAATTTTCGTATGCGCACTTGGCCCATTTAGCCACATGCAGTCGGTCGGCGTTATTTACCGACCCACAGTTCGATGGGAATAGGAGAAATCCCAACCGACCGCTCGATGGCAACTATGCATGCATTCCCGACCGATAGTTTGTTAGCGTACGGAGGTGTTCCCAACCGACTGTCTGACGAGAGTTTTCCCAGCCAATGATCGGTCGGTAATAGACATCTTTTCCAACACACATCGGTAGGGAATACAATATCGTGGTGTAGTGGCTGGGGACCGGCAAGTCGCGAGTTCACAACTCGAAGGTGTCATTCTGGCCAACCCAGATAAGGATAACTTCCTCGTGCCTTAGTTTCCCGAGTAAGACATCCCCTCACCGCCCCATAACATATGATTTCTTAGATTTCGATCGTTCTTTTTTTTCTAACATTCCGTGTTTTGTGCAGTGACACACATTGCACACTCATCCTCTTAAGCCCGAAATATTCCTTGGCCACGTATTTCGACCCGGACCATAAGTCGAATATAGACTAAGAAAGTTCTTGATGATGCTCTCCCCGGCTATGCCAGATCTGGAGGCACCTTCAAGAGGCCAGTTCGTAGGTACGACAAGCACGTGTTCACCCACAATACGATGTTCCCCTGCGTCAAGCAGCCGCCTGGCGGTCATAAGGATGCCTACTATGCCCTCCATCACATGCGGGCGATCGTACGGGACCATAATCACCTTCGCTACGGATAATCTCAAAGATTGGGCCACACGCTTGTCGGCAATCCAGGACGCAGACGTCAGACAAGAATTCTTTCGCATCCAGTCGGAGTTTGCGGAAATCATCCATCAAGATGTCCTTCGTACCTCAGGGCAGTTCTACCTCAGATCTCAACCGTCCAACAGTGAGATAGAAACAACGCTACAAATGCAGGCTGACAACGCCCGCGATTTCATGACCATCACGAAAGACGGCGGCTTCATCCACGCTCCAGTACCCTGAGTCGATTTGAAAGTAGTGATGCTATCTGAAATGTCGATTGGCTCATGTTGTAATATTAAACTTTAATGAACTTGTATGTCTCTTTGGTTTGGATAGTCATTCAACTTATATATAATCGATGCTATTTATTAGTAGGAGCATGAATCATGCTATTAATGTGTTGCTTTTCTCTTCCAGTCCTTTTGTTGCATGCTTATATATTGCTTATGTATTGTCTGTGAATTATTACTAACGTTTTGTTTGGCTAGTGCATAGAGATGTCGTCGTATGTCGTGTACAAGGGTAAGGTTCCAGGAGTCTACGACGACTGGGAGGAGTGTCGGAGACAGGTTCACCGTTTCAACGGTAATAGTTGCAAAGGGTACACCACTAGGGCAGAGGCGGAAGTTAGATACGCGCGCTATCTAGCGGGAGAGAGGAGGGAGTGTTGGAGGAACCGGATGAAGACCAGTTTCATCGCGATTATGCTCATCGTGATGACCGCAGCTCTCTTCTATGTGATGGTAGTTTAGATGATCGATATCGACTTGTAATGTGAAGACAAACTTGCTACTCGCGGTTTTGAGACTTGTAATGTTATAACTTTGTTCGGTTTTTGGAATTCGGAGACTAATATGATGAATTGTATTCGGAGACTAATCTTTTATTGTATTCGATAAATCTGTTGTTTATATGTTGTGCCCTCTATATTATGTGCAGTAACATGTTTTGTAACCTGTGCAAATATCAGAAAAGAAACAAGAATCCCTAATATTCATACTAATGGTGCAGCACTCAGCACACTAATGGAACACTGCAGAAAGGACACTAATGGTGCATCACACCCTAGTGCGCCATTAGTATGCCAAAGCACATGGGTAAATATGGCCCCCTGGGAGGCTTACTAATGGCGCACGGTGGGCTATACTAATGGCGCACGATGGGCTATACTAATGGCGCACCAGGGATGCGCCATTAGTATTTAATTCTAATGGCGTGGTGCTAGTGGCGCACATGTAGTGCGCCATTAGTAGGCAAAACAGGTGCGCCACTAGTAGGTCTTTTCCTAGTAGTGGACAATTAGAGATAATAGTTTCTCATGTCATGCTTAAGTAGCTAGGAGCGGATAATGATTTATCTTGGATGGCAACGTGCATTAAAATGAGTGTGATGTAGTATGATGACATGGTATCCTCCTCCGAATGTTTCAAGTGGCCTGACTTGGCACATGTTCATGCATGTATTTGAATCAAAACCAACATAGCCTCTATGATATTTATGTTCATGGTGTTCATATCCTACTCATGCTAGTATTAAATGTTACTTATGCATAATGCATGTTGATGACCGTTTTCGCTCTCTAGCTGGCCGCATCCCAACCTATTTGCTAGCCTTCGCCTGTACCAAGCGGGAAAACTGCTTGTGCATCAAAATCCTAAAACCCAAAGTTATTCCAGATGAGTGCACCATATCTCCCTATATGCGGTATTACCCTCCGTTCTAAGTAAGTTTCCATGTCCCAGCTCTAAAAACTTCAAATAAATATTCGTTTTTGTGTGCCTGAATTGTTCATAGTGTGACAGGAGGTGGTAGATATCTTCCATGCTGAGCAGATTATTCTCATGATGAGTGTTTATTCACTCGTCCTTGCACGAGAGGGGCGGTATAAAGGTAATCCCAGTCTAGCAACAAAGGAAAAATTGCAAATAATTAAACTAAACTCCCCCAGGATTGATGTTGGTATGGATGGTACCCGTGGATTCGGCTCGCCATGGAGTGTGATTGTTGGTGGAGGGGGAGTAAACCTTTACTTTATCGCTTGGGATATATCGATAACTAATGGTCACGAAGTAAACAGGAAGGGTGCATTTCTCAAAATTTCATTTACCTATGTTTAAAAAATCTGAGCTCTGGCACCGCTGCAAATCAGTGCTTCCCTCTGTGAAGGGACTATCTATTTAATTTTATGTTGTGTCATCACCTTCTCAAACAAGCGCCGAATCCGAGAGCACTATTGTCATAATCATCCATTGTGTATACTAATGTTGCATGCATTATGACTGGATCTTTTCTACCATGAATTACAATGTTTAGTTGCTGCTTGAACTTTGGAGGTGCTCTGCATTTATGTTTTGCGGTCTCAAAAAGGGCTAGCAAGATACCACTATTGTCATACTATATCATGATTGTTTTGACAAACTGTTGTTACTTGAGATGCTTTATTATTGCTAGCTAGTTGCTTATGCCATTGATATGAGTTAATATAATTTTAAGAGTTATTGTTGATATGGTTAGTCATAATCTTTGTTGAAAACCTAGGTACTACTTAAGCTTATTTATGTAAACAAGAGCGAAAGAGTTCGTAAAAGTTTTTCTTTTTCGCTTTCAGCTTATCAACTGAATTGCTTGAGGACAAGCAAAGGTTTAAGCTTGGGGGAGTTGATATGTCTCCGTCGTATCTACTTTTCCTAAATCTTTTACTCTTGTTTTGGACTCTAATTTGCATGATTTGAATGAAACTAACCCGGACTGGCGTTGTTTTCAGCAGAACTACCATGGTGTTGTTTTTGTGCAGAAATAAAAATTGTCGGAATGGAAGAAAACTTTTTGGAGATTTTTTATACAATAAAAGAAAAATACTAGAGCCAAGAACCACCGAAGGGGGGCGGGGCGGGGCCTAAGTGAGCACAACCCACGAGGGCGCCCCTCCCCTCCAGGCGCGCCTCGATAACCCTACCTCCGACGCTATAAAATCACATTTTTTGAGAGAAAAAATCAGAGAGGAGGAATTATCGCGTTTAATGAGACGGAGCCGCCGCCACCTCCTATTCTTCATCGGGAGGACAGATCTGGAGTCCGTTTGGGTCTCCGGAGCGGGAATCTTCGATCTTCGTCGTCACCAACCCTCCTTCATCACCAATTCCATGATGCTCCCCACCGGGAGTGAGTAATTCCTTCGTAGATTGCTAGTCGGTGAGGAGTTAGATGAGATTCATCATGTAATCGAGTTAGTTATGTTAGAGCTTGATCCCTAATATCCACTATGTTCTGAGATTAATGTTGCTATGACTTTGCCATGCTTAATGCTTGTCACTATGGCCCGAGTGCCATCATTTCAGATCTTAACCGTTTTTATTATCACCTTTATATCTATGTTCTAGATCTGATCGTGCAAGTTATAGTCACCTACTACGTGTTATGATCTGTAAACCCTGAGTGACAGTAGTCGGGATACTTTCTGGTGATGACCGTAGTTTGAGGAGTTCATGTATTCACTATGTGTTAATGCTTTGTTCCGGTTCTCTATTAAAGAAGGCCTTAATATTACTTTGTTTATTTATGGACCCCGCTGCCACGGGAGGGTAGGACAAAAGATGTCATGCAAGTTCTTTCCGTAAGCACGTACGACTATTTACGGAATACATACCTACATTATATTTATGAACTGGAGCTAGTTTTGTATCGCCCTAGATTGTGACTATCACATGATGAATATCATCCAATGAATCCACTGATCCAATGCCTACGAATTTCCTACATATTGTTCTTGCTAAGTTACTACTGTTACTGCTACTGTTAAAACTGCTACAAAATCATTGCTACCACTGTTACCGTTATTATTGCTGTTAGCACTGCTACCAAAACTATCATATTATTATGCAACTGATCATATTGTTGCAGATATTTAATATCCAGGTGTGGTTGAATTGACAACTCAATTTCTAATACTTGCAAATATTCTTTGGCTCCCCTTGTGTCGAATCTATAAATTTGGGTTGAATACTCTACCTTCGAAAGCTGTTGCAACCCCATATACTTGTGGGTTATCACTAACCACGGCGAGGCTATGGCGAGAACGTGCGAGAGGAAGCAATCCGGGGACACCGCAGTTACCCAGGTTCGGGCCACCTCGCGGCGGAAAACCCTACTCCTACGTGGTTAGGATTGCTTGAGGGAGAGTACAAGGTGTGGCTCAAATTGATGAAATATGCCGATCGCCTCTACGGAGGCTCCCTGCCCTCCTTTTATATCATGCCTTTAGTCCACTTTCCCGAAAACATGTGGCGAGAAGGGTTGCCTTTGGTCCTTCCTCGCCGTGCGCGTCACCCACGTGGTGGTGGCGGGGCCGCGCGATTGGGCCGAGAAGCCCCCTCGGGTTGTCCGCCTCTAGGAAGGGCCTCTGGAGGCTGCCTCGTGAGGCTCTTGGTAATGCCATTATGACTTCGCTGCCTGCTTGCCCCGGAGAGGGGGCCTCGGGAGGCAAGGGCCTCGCGAGGAGCCTTGCTTGTGACACTAGCTGATGGGCCACCGATTGAGCCCTTGGTATGCGTCGCGTCCTGGGCCGTGGGTAGGCGGGCTTGGGTACCCCTGGTCCCACAGGCCTGACATCCATGTTGTCTTCCCGTAGGCCCAAATATGGTGAAGTCTTATGTAGTCCATGTTCACATGGCTCCACTAAAGAAAGCAACAACATAAATATCATCAGAATATCAAATGAATACCAAATTCACATGATTACTTTTAACAAGACTTGTGCCATGTCCTCAAGAACAAAAGTAACTACTCACAAATCATATTCATTTTTAAGATCAGAGGGGTATTGAATATCATTAAGGATGCGAACATATAATCTTCCACCAAATAAACCAACTAGCATCATCTACAAGATGTAATCAACACTACCAGCAACCCACAGGTACCAATCATAGATTTAAATACAAAGGTTGAATAAAAAAGATAAACTAGGGTTTGAGATGAGATGTTGCTGGTGAAGATGTTGATGAGGATTGGTACTCCCACGATGAGAGGATAGTTGGTAATGGCGATGGCTTCGATTTCCCCCTCCCGACGGGAAGTATCCCCGGCAAAATCGCTCTACCGGAGGGCAAAAGTGCTCCTGCCCAAGTTCTGCCTCGAGACAGTGGCGCTTCGTTCCGGAAGTCCCCGTAATTTTTTAGGGCTAGTGAATTCATATAGTAGAAGGAGGGGGCTAGAGGCCAGCTATGGGCCCTACAAGGCATCATGGTGTGCCTAAGGTGTGGCCGCGCCCTGTTGCTTTGTGGGAAACTGGTGGTTCCCCTCTGGTATTTCTTTACTACAGTATTTTTAATATATTCAAGAAGAAACCGTCTACAAGATTCAGGTCATTTGGAGCTCTATAGAATATGTATCTCTGTTGTAGATATTTTGGTCCAGAATTCCGCCTGCCAGTAATCTCCCTCTTCATGTAAATCTTGCAATCAAGAGAGAAAAGACGTTAATATTGCATCATAAAGTGTAATAATGACTAAAAACATCACAAAGTATAAATCTTGAAAAACGCTTTAGGTCTGCTGCACCGACTGTTGGTTCAGATACGTTATGTGGATGGGTCAGCGATGACACCGGGTTTAAATATGAGGAGTGAGAGCACTCCATATTATCGAGTTTTATAGATGTGAGTGGTGGCTTCGGGTGGATTGATGTATGTTCTTGTTAAACCTTTGTTGAATAATAAATAAAGATGACCGTATGCATCGATTGATGCAGAGGCCGGAGGTCTTCATTTTCCAAAAAAAAGTCAATAGGTAAACATAAAGGTAGTGTTATAGATGGTCGTATTTATGAGCTTGTAGACTCATTTTGCCTTGGTAAGTGTTATCTGATGGTAACATATTATACTCCAAACACTCTATCTCCTCATAAACGTAACTACATGCCACATAGATAAACTTATCCTGGGATGGGTCATGTTATTAGCCAAGTTACTCCATTACGGGCCTAAGGTTGGAAATAATCTAACGCCCACACACCATGGCGGCGGCGGAGAGATCTTGGCATGTCCATTGTGGAGCCTTCACATTTCTCCGAGCTCTTCCGAGACCTTGCAGATGGCCAGGCGCTTCACTGGCCTCGCTTCCCACCGGCCCGAGCTCCGAAGCAAATGTTGCTGGGGACCCGACACCGCGCCATGTCCGGCGTGGTGTATGCTTGCTCGCGGCCGCACTAGTCGCTTCCTCTGGCCGGCTGTTTGTATGGCCGGAGACGGCGAGCTCTACAAGGTGCGGCCTTCTCTTTTGTACAATGCCAATGACCAAAACAGAACGAGTTGAGTGTCCAAGCCAACCTCCTGTTTGAATTGATTTGCTTTGCGGCTAATTCCTTTGCCCTTAACAGACTGTATCATTCAAAATCTGTAGAATGTAAATTAGCTGAAAAATTGTGAAGTCCACTTACAGTCGTCGTTAGCAATTTCTTCGCCAGTATTATGAAAAAATTTCGGTGTAGCAATTTCTCAGTGATAAAGCAGAGAGGGAAAAGCCCAATTTTCTTAAAACCTTTCCTTGAAGACTTGGTCACCGATGAATCAAGTCTTCCATTCGCAGAAAACATTATCATCCCGGCTCCCATGCCATCCCTATCGTATCACAGCACATGTGCTTACGCGTGCTTACTTTCGGTACCATTTTGCAAGATGGTTACTATCTAGTATCATGGCGCATCTCACTGTCAGTGTCTAGTACATAAATATTACAGGCCACGAGGCCATCACTTAACCAAGAAACCATACTTTGACTGCAATTTTCTACCTACTTAACTTTGTTTAACCAATACCTAGCTGTTAGTTGTCAGAGTCCAGCTCATCGTGGGAACCGCGTGTGTCTCGTTTCCATAGGTGCAGACTTTGTCAAGCCTTACGAAGCTAAGAGATAAGTTTAAATATAGAAAGAAGCAAGACTTCATTGCATATATAGGAAAGTTCCACTCAAACTTTCCCTGCTTACCTGAGTGCTGGATCCACTGCTAACAGGTATCTGCAGGCCAGTGTCGACTCACATTGAGGTCATTTTGCTCTGTTCTCTGCCCATGTTCAAAGCTATACTGAGATCTACTATATCAATGCATATTTATCTCTGGCATTCTGTATTCTTCTTGTGAATCCACCCACTTTAATTTCTACTACATCATTGCACATTTTTCTATTCTTGAGTTTGTTTTGTATTGATTCCAACTATACTCTGTACATCTGTAACTTTAGTATACGGCATTGATATTAGAACAATTTTTTCATCTGTGTTGCTTGTCGCAGGATTTTATCACATCACTGGACCTCAATCTGCATAGTAATTCCACTCATATCTTCCTCGGCTGCTTGATTTCTGGATCCATTGCTAACATGTATGCACAAGCTAGTGTTGACTCGCATCCAAGTCATGTTGCTCTGCTCTCTGCTCCTGTTCAAACATATATTGGGATCTACAACATGTCTACCTAGTATTCTGTATTTTTGTTGTCTACTCTCTCCTTTAATTTTTACTACATCAACGCACATTTATCTAGTCTTGAGTCTGCTTCGCGTGGATTGCAAGTATATTTTATAGTCAGCTATAATTTTATTCTATATATCGATCTTAGAACACATTTTACATCTCTATTGGATGCAGGATCTGATAGCATCATTGGACCTCAATCTGCAAGCTAGTGTTGACTCACATTCAAGCTAGAATTAAGTTCCACTCATATCTTCCTTGATTACTTGGTTTCTGATCCACTGCTAATAGGTATGTGCAAGCTAGTGTTGACTCACATTCAAGCCATTTAGCTCTGTTCCCTGCGCATGTTCAAAGCTATATTGGGAATTTGAGACCTACTATCTCTATCTAGCATTTGTGAACTCACACACTTCAATTTCGACCACATCAAATTCATATTTATCTAGTCTTAAGACTACTCCATATTGATTCCAACTACTCTATATAGCTATAGAGGTTTTTTACATTGATCTTCGAATAAATTTTACATCTTTGTTGCATGATGCAGGATTTTATCGCATCACTGGGCCTCGATCTGCATAGCCGTTTCCAGTTCGAGCAAGATCTGCTGATCAATCACCTGCGTGCACTGCTAATTCTCAAGTAGGTATTTACTTGTCTCCATCGCTGATGATTCGGCCAGTTGCTATTGATTATTATTTTTCTCTAATTAATCTTGATTGAACATATCTTTTGTGTAGATAACAGAAGAATGGAACAAAATATCCTGGAGAGCATACTTGAGGGCAGCATCAAACCACAACATCTTCCATTGGAAACTATACACAAAATCACTAATGAATTTTCCAAAGACAGAATAATCGGTGAAGGTGGATTTGCAGTGGTCTATAAGGTCTTTCTACTTTAGTGAAATTTAGTATTTTCATTACACTTGGAAATGTCCACTTGTACCATTTTTGAGTTATTTGGGTGATGTGTGGTGTGTACCCAATTTCCTTTTGACCGTTCTATTTGCTTAACGCAGTGCGCACCAGAAACTTGACATTACTAAATGCTCATGACCACTATTAAACAGGGTGATGTCGGAAACCAAAATGTTGCCATCAAGAGGATTAAGAGCAGCATGACAATCAATGACAAGCTCTTTCGTCGCGAAGTTCACAGCTTGATGGAGGTTAACGATCTGAATGTCGTTCGGTTTCTTGGCTCCTGTTCTAATACAGTGGAGATACCAATGAGAAATCCAGAATCCCAAGGATATATTTATGCTGAGATACGAGAAAGATTTCTCTGTTTCGAATATATGTGTAATGGAAGCCTTGATACAAGAATTACTGGTACGCTACTATTCCGTGTGATTCAAGCAGATGTTTCTTTCTTTATTATCTATTTTTTCGTTTTTATTTTGGAAATCACATCACACAAATTATATGAATGAACTGGAGATTTCATGGGTCACTATTTTTTGTTATTTTGCAGATGAATTAAGAGGACTTGAATGGGATACACGTTACCGGATAATCAAAGGAATATGCGCAGGCTTGCATTATCTGCACATGGGAAAACATATTCTTCATATGGATGTAAAGCCAGCCAATATACTACTGGATAATCAAATGGTGCCCAAGATAACGGATTTTGGTCTATTGAGACCCGTGGAAAACTCACAACGGAAAGGTGTGATGGAACCCGGGTGCCCTGGCACCCGATTATCTGGTCCGTTCGCCGAGTATAAGATTCGTGCTAGTTACTTTACAGGTGCAGACGCTTTACAGTAGCAGGCTTTATTTAAGGAGACAAATAGAGACGGGAGGTGAGACAGGGACTGGCATGACTAGGCCTGGCAGGAGGTCTTTGCAGCCCACGCGGTGCTAGTTGAAGTGACAGCACAGCACAGAGACGACGGTCCATCCGCCTAGCGGCATGACATGAGATTCCTTCAGCTGTCACCCATTTTCATAAAAACCAAGCTGACGCACGCGCCCATTCGTATCACAAGAGATTCCCATTCGCCACGTCTTGTTCAGTTTGTTCAACTGGTTCAGCTTGCTCTCTCCTTTCAGCTTGCTCATTTAGCTTTGTCAGAAGAGCGCATAGCCCCCATCTTCCAGCTAGGTCACTGTTCAGCCACTGGATGAGTCAAAGTGGTGCACGCTTCGAGTCAAAGTGGTGTACGCTTCCTGTCCGACTTACACTGGACTGTTGATTTTTTTATCCCGTGGCCATCGGTCGCTAAGGTTATTTGTTACCCGCATGCAAAATATGGAGGGCAAAGGCTCGGTACGGCATGATGAGACGGCTGAGAACAGTGTTACTAAAGCGGCAAGGAGCAGGCAGGCACTACGTCGATTCAGATTTCGTTGCAATTTAAAATGAAGGTTCGACCTGTTACGCTCTATGATGCAAAATATAAACATTAGCCTACACATGTAGGTATCCCGCAAAAAAACCCTATACATGTTGGTGTAATTAGAACCGGTGATACTTGCATCATCTAACATTCACAAGTCTAGGCAGGGTTTTATATACACTAACTATCCTGTGAATACACTGCATAAATGAATGAAAAGTGGTTGCCGCACATTAATGTCGGTCAACACCAATTCAAGTCGGCTCAGAACGGACGTGATCCCTCATTAGAGCTAACATTAAAGCTAACATTAAAGCATCGTGCTGGCCGAGAAAGCCCCATTTGCTGAGTCCTGGTATCCATGCATGTTCAACGCCAGAGCGGTGTGACCGGACAAGACGGGACGGCTATCTAGTGAATTTCAAACTAGATGCCGGTCCACTCGCCTGCCGGCATTAAGAGCAACCCCAACGCAACGACCCAAAATGTCCGCTTGCGTCCGTTTGGGTCGGTGCGGACAAAAGTGGAGGCCTAACAAGCCGACCCAAACCCAAAACGCGTCCGCTTCGACGCATTTTGCGGCCGAAATGCGTCGGCGCGGACACCTCGCGCGCCTTCTCGGTGTCTGCCGCGTCCCCACCCGGCGGCTATCCAACTACCCCGTGGCTAGTTTGGCTAGCTTAATTTATGACAATCACCCACCTCGGGCCCACGCATCAGCGACTATGACCGTCTATTTTTAAGCCGGTCGTCTGAGGCAGCGCGTCAACGTGCTAGTGCACAAGGCTGAGTGGCACTGGCAGCACCGCATCGCTCTCCCATACCCCGATGTCACCCTGCCGCACGACTGGCATCTGGATCCCGAGAGGATCCTAGTGCCGGCGGTGCCGCGGTCGGCTAGGCTTTCGTGGCTGGCTTTAATGTTTAATTAATGTTTTTTTAAATGTGTGTGCTTATTTTTTTCGCGCACCGTCAAAATGGGTCAGGCCAGCGTTGGGCGCATGCGCCGACCCAAACACGGAAGCGGACGTTGATGTCCGCCGGACCGACCAAACGGATAAAAAGCGAACAAAGTCACGGTCCGTTTAGGTCGGCGCGTTAGAGTTGCTCTAACTAGGCGCGATGGACTAGAAACCCATTTCAATGCCCCAATTAACACAATCCCACCGCTTGAGCTGTATGGCGCGCGGTATTTAAGCACGGCCTCACTAGACATTGATTTTTTTTTTGTTTTCTGCTTCGTTACCCTACATGCCACCCTACCTAGGCCGTCTCGCACTACCTATGCTCATCCAAGAGGCTTGCGTCAACCAACATAATCTTGGAGTCCTCCTTGTCTCGACCAAGTTGCAACCTCTTCTTGAAGCTGTGGCGAGTCACACACGTTCTCCTTCATTGCCTGCATTGGCAGAAAACAGTCTGGAACCACCCATCTGATCGTCGGATCATCATCGGCCTTGGTCAGGGCGGACGATGCCTTCCTTGACGGCAGCAGGATGGACGAGGTCGCAGGAGTGAGTGGACGCATCCTCCTCGAGATCCACAACATGGATTTCCCGTGCTAAATTTTGATGACCCTTCCTCTTTGAAACAATGGTCGGATATGGAGTAAATATGCAAGCACTATGTTGAGTCGTCTGATGACTTTTTCCGACTAGGAGAACGACTCGGATGAGATAGACTATTCAGGGAGAGATTGGTATAATCAGTGCATAATAATTGGAATTGGTATATTCGGCAGCCACAAGGATACTCTTGTACCTGATACATCATGTGGAAAACCGTATACTTGCACCTGATACATTCAGTCATATTGGTACCTGGTACATTTAGTGGACAACCGTATACTTGTACCTGGCACATTCAGACATACTTGTACAACCGCATACTTGTAGTATGTCTGAATGTGCAAGGTACAAGTATACTGTTGTCCACTAAATGTACGAGGTGCGAGAGTATCCTTGTGGTTTTCGAATGTACTAAGTCCAATTACTGTGCGGTAATTATACCAGCTACATATATGTTTGTGATGGGTTAATGTAAAGTACAAATTATTAGGAACAACCAATATTACTGCCCAACATAGTGCATCTCATCCGAGTAGTCCTCTTCACCAGAAAAGTAGTTGGACACTTCAACATAGTGCTTGTATATTTAGTTCATATCCGGATCCATTTTTTCAGAGTGAAAGGGGCAACAAAATTTACCATGAACAATCCAACTAACACTTGCCGGGCAATGGATTCAGGTAAGGAGTAAATATGCAAGCACTATATTGAGTCGTCCGATGACTCTTCTGCCTAGGAGAACTACTCGGATGAGATGCATTATGTCGGGCAGTAATATTGACTATTACTCATAACTTGTACCTAGTACATTTACACATCACAAACATACAGGTACTGGTATATTCTGCGCACAGTAATTGGAATTGGTACATTTGGCCGTCATAAGGAATACTCTTGTACCTGGTACATTATGTGGAAAACCGTGTACTTGTGCCTGGTACATTGAGTCATATTGGTACCTGATACATTTAGTTGACAACCGTATACTTGTACCTGGTACATTCAGGCATACACGTACCTAGTACATTCAGGCATCTCATCCGAGTAGTCCTGAATGTACCTGGTACAAGTATACGGTAGTCCACATAATGTACCTGGTGCGAGAGTATCCTTGTTGTGTTCGAATGTATTGTGTCCAATTACTGTGTGCTAATTATACAAGGTACATGTATGTTTGTGATGGGTTAATGTACCAGGTACAAGCTATGAGTAACAGCCAATATTACCGCCCAACATAGTGCATGTTATCTGAGTAGTCCTCCTCGCCGGAAGAGTCATCAGACACCTAAGCATAGTGCTTGCATATTTACTTCATATCCGGATTCATTGTTTCAGAGAGGAAGCTACAACAAAATTAGCATGAGAAATCCAACTAACACTTGCCGGACATGGTGATTGTCGTATGGGTGAATGGTACGTTTGCGGTGGATGTGGGAGTGGTCTGGACCAGCGAAGGAGGAGAAGCGTCGTGGATCCTGGGTGTAGCGGTGTAGGTGACGGTGTCGCCGAGTGCACATAAGAGCGGAGCGGACACGGTGCTGGAATGGCGGGGC
Organism: Aegilops bicornis; assembly: GCA_021605145.1. Taxonomy (NCBI): domain Eukaryota; kingdom Viridiplantae; phylum Streptophyta; class Magnoliopsida; order Poales; family Poaceae; genus Aegilops; species Aegilops bicornis. The sequence continues at coordinate 26,546,304 of CM038670.1, forward strand.
CGAAAAGTAAGAAAACAAATGCAGATAAAGTTCTATTCTTTCATAGAGACCTCTTATTTCTTGTTAGTCATTCTCCAAGAACAATCGTATATAGAAAATTATTTTTACACTTTACATTATCATGTATTATTTGTAACAACTAAAGAAACGATCATAAAAAAAGGTTAAGAAATCCAGTAAAATATTAAACAAATATTCATAATTTGACAAATATGATATCCATTTTACATGTGTGTATCTATTTTATGAACCTTTTGATGCTTAATCAAAACGGGCAAGAAAAATAAAGCTTAATATGCGAGGATGTAACAGAGCTAAAAGTGGAAGATAAACAGATTGTAACTACAGTAGTATAATGATATGTCTTTCCTTTTATTGTCTTACTTTAAGATGTAAACATTTAGTTCCTTATATTCGTGTAAACATTATCGTGAATGTACCAGGTTCAAGTATGGCTGTGTCCGCTAATGTGCCATGTCCAATTACGGTTGCGTCGCATGACTGTACAAGGATTAAGTATCTTTGTGTTGGGTGAATGTATCAGGTCGGAGTATGGTTGCGTCCGCTGAATGGACCAGGTCCAACTATATTTGTGTCCTGCGACTGTACCAAGTCTCGTGGTTGTGTCGGCAAAATGTACTAGGTTCAACTATGTTTGTGTCATGTGAATGTATCCGGTCCAATGACGAAATTTAAAAATTTACTTGTAAGCTCAAAATAATCATAGTAGAGTAGGCAATGACCGTTTTCTCTGTTCTGATTCATCCAAATAATCGCGGCGTAGCCTCGGCGTGCCGTGTACAGATCCGGTCCTGAGATTTTGGGGGTCCGGGGCGAGATAAAACTCGGGGCCCTTAAGATAGACATCGTAACACTAACAATAACTATACATATATATGAAATATTATCTATAACAATGCATCCAAAACCAAAATGCATATCAAATAATTTGTAATTAATGCCTTAAAATTTTCATCTAACATTACCACGTATCTCATAATCTTCAATTCAGAAATAAGATCATATAGTACCTCAACATCACATGAACCATCAAAAGAGAAAGTTTCTGCAAATTTTGTGCAATGCTCTTAAGGTTAATTATCATTCAGTGACTTCAGAGTGCCTGAGCTCTAAAAGTCTGAATATATCTTTAGACACCATGAGTTCTCTAAATCTATCTTTGAAAGAAGTGATTGCCGTATCAACCAAAAAACTATTTAACTTGGAAGGTATTCCGAGCTTATAGAATTTCTTGTTGGAAATCACTTTCGTCAAATTGTTTCTTCCTCGTAGCATGATGTTTTACAAAAAATAATTGCTCTATACTCATTTTAGTTGTAATACCTTTGACAATTAGGAAACTAGCAGAAAACTCATCATCTTTGTACTTCTCAAAATATCGTGCTATACCTTGTATTTTCTTCCTCTTCCTTTTATCGCTACCAGATGCATATTGTTTTGGGATGACAAGATAAGACACAATGCTAAAAGGAAAATTGCATCAAGAGTTTTACGAGACTCCAGCCCCTGCTAATCAGGCTGTCGTTACAGTAGGTGGCACATATCTCAATGGTGGAGCTCAGCAAGATGGGAGGTGGGGGCGTAGTGGGTGGAGAACTAGGAAGAGACATGACCTGACTTTCGACTGAAACACGGGAGCGCCACATATACCCTTTTCTCTGTTATAATACATCAGTCCGACAGGTCATCTCCAAAGTCTATGTCTCTGGTCCCGCTAGGTGGAATCAGCCTACGTTAAAACAGTGCTAGACTAGGCCCAGGAAAGATTCAGTATATGTCGATCATCCAGAGTTTTACGAGACTCCAGCCCCTGCTAATCAGGCTGTCGTTACAGTAGGTGGCACATATCTCAATGCACTGGATTCACGGCAACGACAGGGATAAGAGGGTGCCTAGGCACCCGGGATCTAAAAAGCCATTCTCAAACTCACAAACCATGACCACCAACCGTTTTGTCTCAGTGTAAGCTAGAAATCTGCACAACAACTCTACGCATGTACGCACCCCTTATATATTTAAGTTGTAATGTGGTATTTCGTGCAGAGGGTATAGCGCCCCGGAAAACAGATTTGGTTGTGGTAAAATGTCTGTCCAATCAGACATGTATAGTTTGGGCATCATAATCATCGAACTGGTCACAGGACATCGGGGTACTCCTGATAGTGAAAATGTAAGAGCGCTTTATTTCACATTGCAAATCTTCCGTTCTTTTTACAAGTATGTAGAAGTGTACCTTTGAATGTTCTGATTCTTTTTCCTAATCATACCTACTCAATTTGAATACCACAGTATATTGGATGTCATAGCAGTTAACATCTTATACATATGACAGTCCAAGCAATTTCAGCTCTCTCGAGCCATGTTACGTGAAAGCTTTTGTCCTCTTAGTGGCTGGTCTTGCAGTCCCATTAATCTAGCCAGCTTTGTGCTCTATCTAAGAAATCTTCAACGTTACCACAATGGTAATAGTGTTTGGGCCACCTCAAATCCTCATAAGCTAACCCACATCCATCCCTGGGGTTTTGCATAGTCATTAGGGTTCGAATACTGTCCAATTAAGTCTGGTGGTAGAATATTATTGTGAGTTGTCTCTGAACTCAATAAAGGAATTCTAATTGTACAAAAGGGGTCACAATTTTGGGCTTCGAATGGGCTAGTTAAGAGATATGTACACCAATAAACAATAACCAAATAATATTCATTTATTATTTGAAATACTAGTTAGGAGTACCCCTTGGATGCCACACGGTGTGACAACTGGCGCTCCTATGTTGGTTAGTCACTTTGCGTTTTTCCTCAAAATAAATACACACACATATAAGGATTTCTGAACCAAGCATCCAAATTATATGAACTGCTAACATTTCATTTCTTGGAAGCTGGTCCTATTTGAAAAAAAAACTAAACTATATATGTTTTCATATATTTCTACGAAGTTTTCATGGTAATTTTGTAGTGGATCTTCTTTGTGCTATGTGAACGACCATTCATGAGATTTTCTCCGGATGTCATTAAATTTGTCTTCGAACCACACCATTACATTATCTTTATACAATAAATGTGCCAAATGTGTTGTGGATCGGTACATCCGGTAGCGGGGGAGCCATGTGAAATTTTATCTCGATGCACTATTTAGCTCCTTTGATTTGATGGAGTTCCATGGGATATTTGGAGGATTTGGATCCCTATCATTGTTTCTTGTGTTGGTTGTTCGACACACACGGATGAAATCCTTTAGAAAAACTATACCGAGTTCCTTTGCACTCTATTTTGGACGCAAGTTTCAGTCCACTCAAGCCTGTTGCATAATTCCTTTTTTCTATGATGCAAAACTCTTTAATATAAGTCTCTCCAATTATCTAATCACATAGTAGAATTCAAGAAGACATGACACTCCAATCTTACAGTTTTCCTGTTTCTGCTTTTGGAGATTCCTACTAGTCAAAGAGGCTTATTAACATTTTTAGGATGCAAGAATAAGTTTTTAAGTTTAATTCACTTAGTTAAAACCGTAGAAACCTCAACACAAATTAATTGAAAAACTGAAAAAAAAAGAGGTGAAACTGGTGTTGGTGCTGGTGTGGGGTGACCATTGGTGTGCTTGCTCTGCGACACGTATCCCTGTGCTTGGTGCAACCCCCTATTTCTTCGTATCACACCTTCTAAATATGGATGTTAATTAGCTGGAGTGATAAGTTTCACCTATGATTTTTGCAATACATATATTTTTGCATAATAAAGATATTTTAGTATGCATATGGATATTTTTTGGATGGAACATCTAGATATAAGATTGAATCACCTTTGCGGGAACCCAGGTACTTAGAAGATGGAGGCATAGATGGAATAAATCAGGGAAGGATATTCCACTGGAGTACCACCAACAAGTGACTGAATGCATCAAAATAGGGTCACTCTGCCAGAAGGAAAATCCGTATGCACGACCTTCTATATCAGGCGTAATGAGAAAATTTGTTGAAATGGAAAATTTGAATGATCACAGCAGGAATGCCAATGATTCAATGATTGGGAAGGTATAATATAATCTCATACTACACATATAGGAATTAAGGTAATGCACCTTGATTTTGTTTTCTCATGGGCATGCAGATAAATCTTCCAAATTGGGAGGATGACATGCTTGGGGTGGAGCCGCTTGATCTACAGTTTGGGTATAACAAGCAGACGCATATACTATCATGTTTAGTTGAGCTAAGCAATGATACAGATGGTTTCATTTCCTTCGAGATTCAAAAGATGAGTCCATTGCCTTACTCCATAAATCCATACAAAGACGTACTGAAACCACGATCCAAATGTTGCGTGGTCGTAGCATTGTTCGTTTAGTTGAGCCTGCAGCTCATAAAGCAGCACTACAACATAGGAGTACCAGTAATAAGAGATACACCAAGGAGTTTACTGTGCGAAGCATTAAAGTGAGTGAAGGACTTACAAGTAAGGATATTAACAATGACATCTTCGTTAAACAAACAGAGGGTCACCATGTTGATGAGACTAATTTGGTGCTTGTTCCTGAAGAACGCCATAGCGAAGAGGTGCTTCCTCTGTCCCCCTTCGTAGGCTTAGTTTTTCCTCACCTCCTGCTTTCTAATGTGCCATTTAGCTATGGAGGGGATCTGCATCGATCAATTCCTAGATCTATCATGTGACTGCAACTGTACAGTGTAGGCCAGTCTAGCGATGTATGGGAGAGAATTAGCCAGGGTAAAACAGTATGGAGTTCTCACAGATTAGCTAATTTTTTGCGTGTCTTAATTTTCGTGCAAGAGGGAATTATGCTTAAGTAAGAAAAGACGGAGGGAGCAGCTATTATTAAGTCTAAAAACTAAATTCTTTGTTTAAGTAGGACTACAATGTACTTCCTCCGTTCACTAATATAAGATGTTTTGAATATTTTATATATAAACTATATACGAACTGAAATGAGTGAACAATCACCCTAAAACACCTCTATATACATCCGATTTAGAAAAAAGTTAGAACATCTTATAGTAATGAATTGAGGAAGTAATTTTACTGTACTACTGTAGAATCAAAAGTGAGGAGAGGTCCACACAACTAAAAACATTATATATGAACCCGTAATTTTGTTTGTTTCTAGGTAATCGACTTCCCAAGCAATCAGGCCAAGAAACAAGATGGAAGCTCAGGTAAGTATGCATTTGTTAGCTAACTAGTTTTGCATGGCATCTCGTCAAAATAATTTGTTACCAATCAGTTAAAGATATTTTATCACATTAGCCAAATGTCAGTAAGCTGGCTTTCAAATTTGGGTCCAGTCGATTTTAAGAGTACGCCAGAGGAAAGGAAGGAGAAGGAAGGGGCTCGCCGAAGGGCTACCCTGTTATCTATCTTAGGGTTGAGGGTGTGCGACGCTGGACGACGGTGGTGGTGCTTCACCGGAGAAGAAAACGGGACATGGGCAGGGCTAGAGGGCTCGCCAGGGGCGGCACTCGCACGACGGTAGGGGGTGGTTTAGGGGAGGGCGGTTGCGGGAGCGCCGCCGGCCACGGGCGGCAGCAGCAAGTTGCCTGGCCGATGGTAACAGGCCGCGGGAGGAGGAAGGAATCGAGCATGATCTGTATTTACATGAGTAGGGGAGGGCGGTTGCGGGAGCACCGTCGGCCATGGGCGGCAGCAGCAAGTGGCCCGGCCGATGGTAGCAGGCCGCGGGAGGAGGAAGGAATCGAGCATGATCTGTTTTTCCAGGAGGACGACGGTTGGAGGAAGAAGACGGGCCATAACCATTCGTTTGTTATAAATGGACACCATACGAAAGGATTACATTTTCTAAACTTGTATTCATATTTGTTCATGTTTTCCACAACGGGGTCAAAGTGGTCGGCATATGGTATTCATCACAATGGGTTGAATCTCTCAAAACTCTAAGTGGTTCTCTCATATAATGACTACTTTTGTACCTAAAAATAATTTTTGCTAATTCTTGTGACTAAGCTATCACACATTGGCAGTACAAATTTGAATTACTTTCGAAAAATGGACATAAAGTCATTTAAACGTGCGAAAGTTGTTAGAAAACTAGAAAATCCATGAAACTTTGGAGTTGAGCATAAAATATTGTCTACTTACTGTGATTATTGGAGTGGTGCCATTTTGTACCCTGATTCACAAAAAACACCCATTTTTCACACTTCGAAAATGAAAATTGTTTTTTACAAAAATTAGGAAACACTATTTGGCAAGATTGTTTGTAATGTCAAGACGCACCTATGTATCTAATTTAGGAACACTATACTAAACAATGCAATGAATATGCCCGTCACCTTGGTCCTTTGACTTGAAAATCATGAATGTTCATACACGATAGCCCGTTTTGTGAGGAATTTTTTTTAAATTATGGAATGTTTGGTATTCTTCCTCACAATTAGTAAACATAAAAGGACTTCGTGCGAAATGATTGCATTTTCTAAACTGGTGTTCTTTTTCTTTCAATTTTTCCAAAACGGGGTCAAAATGGTTGTCAATGTTATTTATCACAATGGGTTGAATCTCTCAAAACTCTAAGTGGTTCTCTCATACAATGACTACTTGTGTACCTAAATTTATTTTTTTTTCTAATTTTTGTGACTGAGCTATCACACTCTTGCAGCACAAAATGTGTATTACTTTTGGAAAATTGACATAAATTCATATAAATGTTTCAAAGTAGCTAGAAAACTAGAAAATTCATGAAACTTGGGAATTAGGCATAAAATATGGTCTACTTACTATGATAATTGGAGTGGTGCCATTTTGCACCCTGATTCTTGTACTTGCTTCACAAAAAGCAACCATTTTTGACACTTAGAAAATGAAAATTGATTTTTTTATACAAAAAAATTAGGAAACTCTATGTGGCAAGATTGTTTGTAATGTCAAAATGCACCTATGTGTCTAGTTTAGGAACACTATACTAAACTATGCAATGAATATGTCCGTCACCTTGGTCCTTTGACTTGAAAGTCATGAATGTTCATACACAATAGCCCGTTTTGTGAAGATTTTTTTTAAATTAGTTATATTGAAAGTTTGATATTTTTCCTCAAAATTAGTACACATAAAAGGAATCCATGCAAAATGATTGCATTTTCTCAACTGGTATTCTTTTTCTTTCATGTTTTTCTAAAACGGGGTCAAAATGGTCGGCTTGGTATTCACCACAAGGGGTTGAATCTCTCAAAACTCTAAGTGGTTCTCTGATATAATGACTACTTGTATACCTAAAATATGTTTTGCTAAATTTTGTGACTGAGCTATCACACACTTGTAGTTCAATTTTGAATTACTTTCGGGAAATTGACATAAAGTCATTAAATGTGTGAAAGTAGCTAGAAAACTAGAAAATCCATGAAACTTGAGAATTGGGCATAAAATATGGTCTACTTACTGTGATAATTGGTGTGGTCCCATTTTGCACCCCGATTTTTGTACTTGCTTCACAAAAAACACTCATTTTTGACACTTAGAAAATGAAAATTGATTTTTTTGTTAAAAAGGTGACTCTATTTGGCAATATTGTTTGTAATGTCAAGATGCACCTACATGTCTAATTTGGGAACATTATAATAAACTAAACAATGAATATGGCCATCACCTTGGTCATTTGAGATCATATTAATATTTGGCATGCCAAGAAGTGTAATTAATATGGCCTAAAATGAAAATGTTTTCAATATGGAAATAGTCTGTCTCGTCAAAATGAACAACTTTGATTTTTGGACCATCTACAATCAAAACCATGCAGTTTAGCAAAGACCCCTTTTGCCGAGTGTGACACTCGGTAAAGACACCCTTTTGCCGAGTGTAGCACTCGGCAAAGCCCTGTTTGCCGAGTCTTTTTGTTTTACTGAGCATTTTGTTCACGACACTCGATAAAGTGCCTGTTTGCCAAGTTTCGCGTTTTTGTCGAGTTTCGTACTCGGCAAAGATACTATTGCCGAGTGTTCGATATAATGCACTCGGCTAGAGAAAAATTCCAGTAGTGCAAGCTCGCAGCAGAACCATGGCTCGCATGCAGAAACGCCGTGAAGCCGCCCCAAGTGCCGGCGGCCACGGCTCTGCCTCACAACTCGCAACAGCAACACAATGTCAACGACGAAAGGACACCTGGCAGAGCAGATGTGCATGACGCTGGCAATAGATGGGTGAGCGTCGGTGCCGGTGGTGCAAGAGAGAGGATCAGGTGACGATGTCAGCGGTCAGTATTAGGTCCATGTCAGCACAAAACCACCCGAGGGATGAAAAGTATCCTGTTTTGACAGTGGAGGGATTAGGTTTATCTTGTTCTAGACTATCAGTAAAGTTAAGGGATGGAAAATATACTCTTCTGTTTCTGAAATGCCTGCATCGATTTGCAACAGGGACTAAACTAACGCTGATCAAACCTGAGATCGTGCAGCTGGTGGTGATCAAGAACAATAAACAGACCCCACTGTTGGAGTATGAAAAACAGGTAATGCTGGAACTTACCGGCGGTGACAACACCAGCGACCGGCCGGGCCTGGACTTGGTGGCCGTCCTGGATGTCAGCGGCAGCATGCACGGCAAGAAGATGGACCAGCTGAAGATCGCCATGCGATTTCTTGTACGGAAGCTCAGCCCCATCGAGCGCCTCTCAATCGTCACATTCTCATATACCGCCACAAAGCTCTGCCCTCTGCGGCAGATCACCAAGGCCTCGCAGCAGGAGTTGCAGGAGATGATCAACTACCTAAAAGCCTTTGGCGGTGCCAGCAACATCAAGGATGGCCTCCTGACCGGGCTCAAGGTCCTCGCCGACCGCAAGGTCAGCAGTGGCCGCGTCGTAGGCATCATGCTAGTGTCCAACGGTACACAGATCAAAGGCGACGCGACTCAGGTTAATGTGGACAACGTGCCGGTGTACACATTTGGTTTCGGCGCGTTCGGCCACGCTTTGATGCTCTACGAGATTGCTGTCAAAAGCATGGGGGGGACGTTCTCCAACGTCCAGGACGTTGGTGACGGCAGCCTGACCATGGCCTTCTCCCAGTGCCTCGCCGGGCTGCTTACTGTCTCGGTTCAGGACCTCAAGCTGACGGTGGCAGCCAGCGGAGATGAGTCGACGATTGTGTAGGTGACTGCCGGGAGCTATCCGCAGACGCACAACGGCGGCTCGGTGACTGTCAACTTGGGTGACCTTTACAGCAGGGAGGTTCGGAACATCATTGTCGACCTCCGCCTGCCCGCAATCAAATCTGGTTGCGAAGGCACTTCGAAGATTTTGAAGACACTGGTGGAAAAAAGTCCTTTGGTCGCGGTTCGCAACTGCCATTAGTCGCGGTTGCGCAACCGCGACCAAATAAGCGCGACTAAAGCCCCCCACCTTTAGTCGCGGCTGCTTAAGAACCGCGACTAACGGCCCGTCCACGTGGGCGCCAGGCGGCCGTCGGGGCGGAGGACCTTTAGTCGCGGTTATTCTGGCCAACCGCGACTAAAGGCCGCCACAGGTTTTGGGTTTTAGCCCCCCCCCCCCCTAAACCTGTTTTCTGTTTAATTTGTATTGTTTTATTTCTTTTGTGCTTTATTTTAATTTTGAAGGAGTTTCATATATTCTACGGTACTACATACATGCATATGAATGTACAATTTCAAATAAATTATAAATTAGAACCAAAAAGAATTCAAGAGGAATATACAATATATATTCAATATCATCGGATGACCATATACAATTTTGAACAAGTTTCCATACATAATTTAATCCATATAAAGTTCTACGTCCTCGTAATAGTGTTCTCCTTTAGGATGGAGGACTTCCTGCTGAACCATCCAGCTAGTTCCTCTTGAAGTGGTCGGAAGCGAGCTTACGGACTAAGCATCATCCGGAGGTTATTCCTCCGAGCATTGGTATCACTCGGAACCCGCTCAGAGGTGTATCTCGGATCCTCTCTGAACATAGTATCCACATAGATTGGTCAACGGTGGCTGAATATCCCCAGCATTCTTAGGCTTTAACATTTTGAATTCTAGCTCTTTTTTGAATTCACCGACCTTTGTATCTACGAACCGTCTCCAAACCCTACAAGGCAAAGAAAATTAAATGAACAAGAGAGTTATTAGTTACTTGATATTAGGAAATGAACGAAATAGGCCGATCGATATAGAGCGCAAATGAATGAAAATAATTACTTCTGCAGCATTCTTCTCATGTCGGCCCAAAGCTTTGAATCCATATTCAGAGAGTCGTGGACGAGACATTCTGAGGTGTTAACTTTAATTACTAGCAGAATCCAGTGGAACCTGCGGACACGATACATGCACAATACGTCATGCATAACTCATCGATTAGCCGGCCACATACCATGCATGGAGTAAACAAAAGAGAATGTGCTCAAGACAGAAACACTCACCCAAAATGGTAAGGAAATAGAATATCACTTTTGAGATCCTGCTTTGTAAGAAACTGCCACAGGTCTGCCTCCACGTCGGCGGGGTGACGCTCCAACACATGTCCATTAACGATGTGTGGGTCAATGAACCCAACATCATGGATGTTCCTTACTCTGCATTCCTTAATCTTCATTCTGCATGTATAATAACGGACACAACAATATAGTTAGGACATATATATAGTGCAGGCAATATGAACGAGATGGGGTAGAAATTAATAAATCACTTACAGAACGTAGCAACTGATGATAGATTTGTCGAGCTCGCGCAGATTGAAAAGCTGGAACAATTCACTCAGATTGCAATTTGTACATAGTAATGTTTGAAGTGATGCTCATGTCTAACTTCCGCATAAATATATTCTTTGGCGTTTTATTTTTATGTAACCCTTGTACCAATTCAGCAGACCTTTCATTTGGTCGGGTAGATCATTTTCTCTGCAGGCTCGACGAGAGGCCCATTCTTGACATATGTAATTACTACCTCCTTCACTGGCGCCTCATCAAGGCCTAACAGTTCACGAAGAGTAATACCTAAGTTGGCCGCTTGTTCTCTGGCACTCGTTACAGTCAATCCCTGTGTTGCCGCAGCTTGTATGATCTCGGGGTCATCCGGACAGAAGGCTTGCACTATAAGCGGGGCAATCGATTGTTTACTTTGTTCCCCGAGCTGGGCAACTTGTTTCCCGCTTTTTTTACTTTCGGCCTTCTCCCGCTCTTTGTTCTCCTTGAACATGAGTGCCTGCGAAGTTCACGTGCATAGTCGTCGCAGATTCTTCATGACTTGGGACGGTGTGCTAAAAAATGACTTAGCCCACTTCTTTTGCTTATCGAGAAAATCCGGCTTGGGCTCGGGCTCTCTTTTCTTCTTGCAGTCCGCCTTCCATTTCTCCAAATCAGCAGCGGCGCGTCGACTTCCTCGGCACTACGTTCCCAAGGCCTTGTGGGGAGAGGCTTGATGATGGCTCCGGTACCTTTGTGGTCTTAGGTACATAAGGGTCCGGGTTAATAATCCAGGACTGCTTCTGCCTCTTTGCCGTAGGTGGACTGGGGGGCGGCGTCTGATCACCCGCCGGACGAGGACTGGGGGGCGGCGGATGATCACCCGCCGGACGTTGTGGACTGGGGGGCGGCGTCGGCTTACGTGACGGAGGTGTAGGTGAACCGCCCCCCCCCCCCCCCCCCCCACCCCCCCCCCCCCCCCCCCCACCACCGTGAGGGGTGGACTTGTTGTCCTTGGCGCCTCGCTGGAAACTTGATAAACTTCTTTTGCCATAGAATGAAATGGCGCTTGACATCTCCAAGTCTTTTATCCCCTTGGTGTAGCAATGTCAATCTCCAGGTCCTCAAACCCTTGGACTATGTCCTCCACCGTGACACGAGCATAGCCATCTTGAATGGGGTTGTTGTGGTGGAGTGCTCCAGTTAAACATGGTAAAGCACTGCCGATGGCTACCTTCATGGACATGTTCCCGATAGGATAATACAGATGACATTCTTTCATCTCCTTTATATCGTCCACGGGGTAGCGAGGAGGCTCCGGTGCAGTAATTTCGACCACCAGAGGCTCCGGTGTAGTAATTTCGACCACCAGAGGCTCCGGTGCAGTAATTTCGATCGTCGGTGCATCTGCACCAGCCGGTGGGGCCTCCGTGGAAGCCATGCTGCTTCTCCGCTGCTGGCTTCCGAGATCCGCTGGATGATCTTCATGCTGCACCCGAGCTGCATCTCTTTCGGCTACTAGTACACTCATGGTTTTCTTCATCACATCCATTTCCGATGCCAACCGCGCCACAACCTCTGATTCCCGATCCATCTTTCTCTTACGGCTTCTGTAACCGTACGGGTCATCGTCCTGGGGGAACCCTATTTTCCACGGAATGTGCCCCATGCCTCGTACACGTCCTCCGTGTTCAGGATTCCCGAGGGCTTTTGTCAGCGCGTCGTTCTCTCTGTTGAACTTGATCTTCCCCTGTTGAGCATCCTTCATTGCGTCAATAAGGGCTTGGGTGGGTTTAATTAATTTGCCCCGGTAAACACACTCCCCCTCTCCGGGTTCAGCGTTCCCCATGCCCGTACCACCAGCTTTTGGCCCTTGGGTCCCATCCCTCCGCACTGGACGGATTCCTCGTGCCCTCATCTCGTTCTCCATCTTCTCCAACCTAGGCACCAAAATGCGATACCCTCCTGGCCCCATAACATGATTGTACTCCTTCTTAGCCGCATTTTCCTTAATTTTTTTCGATATTTCAATGAACTGCTCCGATTTCTTTTGCTTCACAAATTCTGGCCAATCATGTTTCAGTTTCTCATATTGTCCTTTGAAACCCGGTCTTGTTCTGCTTGACAAAGTCACGGGCTAGATTTTGCTTGAATTTCCGGAATCGTCGGCCATCTTATGAAGAGCGAACTGTTTGACTAGCCTCCTCCTCTCCGTGTTTTCCTCAATATTGTAACCCTCCTCATCGAATTTGTTGTATTCCGGAGGTAGAAAGAAAAGATCCATAAGCTTCTTGAAGCAATCTTTTTGTTCTCTTATCGACAAAAGTGAAACCATCAATTCGTGCCTTCTTTGGCTCATTCCACTCCTGGACGGTGATCGAGATGTTGTCTCTAACAATGGCTCCGCATTGGCTGACAAACTTGGTGGCGTTCTTGCGGGGCTCCTGCCTGCGGTTACCTTGTCGACAACCTCGATGGTGCATGTTTCTCCTTGTTTCATCGTCTTGGTTGCGCCACGCTTTGACGACGCGTACTCGATTGTTTCGACGATCCGCCGAGGGCTAAAATAAGAAAGAGAGTCGGTTAGTACACACATATTTATTCAAATCAGTTAGTTTGTATCACCAGAGGCTCAATGTATATATATACCTCGGCGGGAGGTGGTTGCTACGTCCATTTGAAGATAAATGCGTTTATCGACGCGTTTCTTGACATCATCTTGTCGACGGCGCCCTTCATCTTCACCGTCAAGGTTCAGATAAGAAGAGATATCATCTTCTTCTTCTCCGGTCGGCACATATTGAATATCGCCGTTTATGATGCCGAACATATGTGCTTCACCGTCCGGATCATAGTTGTCCATAATCGGGTCAGCTCTATCGTCCGCCATTATGTCGATCCTGAAAACATGTAGTAAAAACAAATTAATTAAGTGAAGAAGGGGACGGTGGCGGTGGCGGTGGCGAAAAGGCGGTGGCAAAAGGAGGGGCGAGGAAGGGTGGGAGAGGGTGTCGGTAGAGCCTTGAGGCAGGTGCTCCGTGAGTCGAACTTTGGGGTCGCCCGGCAGTCTCGGGGTCTCTGGAAAGAAGTAACGGAGGGAACACAATAAATAACAGAGCAATCAAAGCATCACAAAGCGTAACCTAGCAATACGGGTGCTAGGTGTGCCCTAACGCGGCGATAGGGTCGAAATGGCGAAAGAAACATCCGGGAAAGTATCCCGGTGTTTCGCGTTTTCGGACAGATGAACCGGAGGGGGAAAGTTACGTGTTTGCTATGCTAGGGATGTGTGGCGGACGACGGGCTGCGATCCGGATCCGCCTCATCGTTACGAGCAACTTTCATGTACAAAGTATTTTCATCCGAGTTACGGATTATTTTATATTAATTTTTAAAGTTTTATATCATTTTTAGAATTAACAGAATTAATTAAATTGTGCATTAACTAATTAACCAAGTTAATTAGATTAATTAACAGATTAGTTATATTAGTTATTTAATTAGGTTTACTAAACACAATTAATTAAGTTAATTAATTTAATTAACTGATTAATTAATTAATATATTTATTTATTTATTTTCTAAATTCTCTCTCCTTTTTTAAATCGCTGGGCGTGGGCCCCAATTGTCATTGGGCTGGGGGCCTTAACGGGCGCGGCGCTTAGCGGCAGTGGGTGTGGTGCCCATGCCCGAGGCCGTAGGCCTGCCCGGGCGAGGGGAGCCGGGCACGAGTTCGGCCAAGGGGTCGATGGCGCGCCGAACAGGCGGTGGCGAGGGGAAGTGGCCGGGTCCGGGCGAAGCGCAACCGGACGCGGGAGTCGACGCGGGCGCCGCCATGCAGAGGCGGGCGCGGCGACGGACGGGCGGGCGAAGGCTCGGAGGGGGCCGGGAGACGGCCGGACGGGCCCGGCGGGGAGCTCACTAAGGAGAGGGCGGCGATGCCCGGGAGGACCGACGAAGGAGAGGCGGGACGGCAGTCCGCGCGACGGGGCGAGGGCAACGGCGGGCGGCGCCGAGGGCGAGGGCGACGGCGGGCGGCCGAGGGCGAGGGCGACGGCGGGCGCGCCGAGGGCGAGGGCGATTTAACAAAGCGAGAATCGGAGAAGACGAGAATCGAATCGAGCCTTGTATTTATAGCCTCTTTAGTCGCGGGGTTGGCGACGAGACCATGATTAGCAGTAATTTTTAGTCGCTGGTCGCCGCCCAACCGCGACTAAAGGGTTTTGGCGTTTTTATGCTGCCGCCCCCTTTAGTCGCTGGGTTGGCGACGAGACCCGCGATTAAAGGTATCCTTAGTCGCGGTCGCCTCGCCCAACCGCGACTAAAGGCCTTGTGCTGCCTCACGCCTAAAAGTTTAGTCCCACCTCGCTAGTTGAGAGAGCTCGAGAGTGGTTTATAAGCGCTGCCGCGCCACCTCTCGAGCTCCTCTCAACTGCAGGCTTCGGGCCTAATCTGTCACTAGCTATGTGCTGTGGGCCTACTTGGCCTCCTGGGCCTGAATCACGCCCATGTAGGGTTTCTAGTCGTATTCAGGGCCGTGGGGGTCGATGGCGGCACTATTTTTTCCAGTTTTTTGTTTTGTTTTCTGCATTATTATTTATTTTTGTTGTTTTTGCTTTATTTTTAATTCTGTTTGCTTTTAGTTTTAGAAAAATTATAAACTTTCTGTTAGTGCCATTAGTTTTCAAATTTGAAAACACTTTTTTTGTTTTCTTTGTTGCTTTATTTATTTTATTTTGTTTCTACTTACAACAAAATACTTATTGTTGCTATTTTAGTCGCGGGTCGCATGCCCAACCGCGACTAAAGGCCGCCGCAGGTTTAGGGTTTTCCCGCCATTTCTTCCCTGTCTTCCCGCCTCTTTCTTCCCGCCACTTTCTTCCCGCCTCCTGTCTTCCCGCTCCCATTTTTCCCGCCATTTCTTCCCGCCTCCTGTCTTCCCGCCGGACTCTGCAGAGCGTCATGGACTACATCACGGCCGGCGATATCCCCCGCCTGCGCTACCCTCAGTTCGAGCCACGAGCGCCGACGACGACAACGGCAGCGGCGACGGCGGCGGCAACGACGACGGCGGCAACTTAGAAAGCGGCGACTACCGGTACAACGGCGGCGGCGGCTATGAAGACTACAGTATGCATATTATACGCCTAGGCAGGAGTATGACTAAATCACTCCAAATTTCATGTATCATCGGTGGTATCTCGAATCATTCGAAAAAGGAAACCAAACAAATCACGGGTCATATACTTCACATGATCCATTCAACAAAGTTAGGAACAATAAATAATTACACATCATTTTTCTTCCCTTCTGTCCCTGCTTGCTTACGATTGTGCCATATCCATGGAGCATCCTCATCATTTAACTTAATGCTTGGGTCGGTGTTCACTTTGAAGGACGGAATTTTAGCAAACATATTATAATCTTCTGACATGTCTGTCTTGTCCTCCACTCCCACGATGTTTCTTTTCCCTGAAAGAACAATGTGGCGCTTTGGATCATCGCATGATGTACTGATCGTTTTCTTATCTTTCCGTTTCCTCGGTTTGCTACTCATGTCCTTCACATAGAAAACCTGAGCGACATCTTTCGCTAGGACGAATGGTTCGTCAAGGTAACCAAGATTGTTGAAATCCACCATTGTCATTCCGTATTGCTGGTCCACCTTTACCCCACCTCCTGTTAGCTTGAACCATTTGCACCGGAACAAAGGGACCTTAAAGGAGGGTCCATAGTCAAGTTCCCATATCTCCTCTATGTAACCATAA
Organism: Aegilops bicornis; assembly: GCA_021605145.1. Taxonomy (NCBI): domain Eukaryota; kingdom Viridiplantae; phylum Streptophyta; class Magnoliopsida; order Poales; family Poaceae; genus Aegilops; species Aegilops bicornis. The sequence goes on from CM038670.1 coordinate 26,562,745, forward strand.
TATGTGACCTCTTGCCCATTCTCGGTTGCTGCATCAAAGCGGACACCACTGTTTTGGTTGGTGCTCTTTTTATCTTGGCCGATCGTGTAAAATGTATTCCCATTTATCTCGTACCCTTGGAAAGTCGTTATAGTCGAAGATGGTGTCTTGGCCAACATGTACAGCTGATCTACAACATCATTGTCATTCATTAAATGTTTTCTCAACCAACTGCCGAAAGTCTCCATGTGGGCCTTCCTAATCCAGGATTCAGGCTTCCCGGGTTGTCGAACGTAAAATATTCTTGTGTTTCTCAAAGTACGGAGCCACCAAGCTGGAATTGGTCGATGCAAAGTGTGGTGTGCTTGATCGAGAGAATGGCCGTCCATACATATCGTTGATTTCATTCCGATCGTGCCTTTTCCACTTAGTCTTCCCTCGTGCGCGATCGAGGAAGACCAATCGGCTTAAGGTCAGGAACAAAGTCAACACAAAACTCAATTACCTCCTCATTTCCATAGCCCTTGGCGATGCTTCCTTCTGGCCTAGCACGGTTCCGAACATATTTCTTTAATACTCCCATGAACCTCTCGAAGGGGAACATATTGTGTAGAAATACAGGACCGAGAACGAAAATCTCTTCGACTAGGTGAACCAGGAGGTGCGTCATAATATTGAAGAAGGATGGCGGGAACACCAACTCGAAACTGACAAGACATTGGATCACATCGCTCAGTAACCGTGGTAGAACTTCCGGATTGATTACCTTCGAGAGATTGCATTGAGGAATGCACATAGCTTCACAATGGCTACTCGAACATTTTCCGGCAGGAGCCCCTCAAAGCAATCGGAAGCAATTGCGTCATAATCACGTGGCAGTCGTGAGACTTCAGGTTTTGGAACTTTTCTCCGCCATGTTTATTATTCCCTTTATATTGGACGAGAATCCAGACGGAACCTTCATACTGCTCGGGCATTCAAAAAGATGACCTTCTCTTCTTTGGTCGGGCGTAGGTAGCACGACCTTGAAACCATTCGGATGCGGTCATCGTGGTCTTTCAAACGTTGCTGGTCTGCCGTGCTTCCTTTGTATCATTTGTCTTCCCATACACGCCCAAGAAGCTTAGGAGGTTCACGCATAAATATTCTTCGTGAACGTGCATCACGTCGATTGCAGAGCGGACATCTAGGACTTTCCAATATTCTAGCTCCCGAATATAGATTTCTTCTTCCACATGGCTGCGTGCCCGTCGGCTCCCTTCGAACTGATTGTCCGCCAGACCCTTTCCAAAGATGACTTTCAAATCCTTGACCATATCAAATACCTCAGCACCAGTCGTTCGCGAGCTTGACGGTGATCTGCCTTGCCGTTGTAATGCTTGCCTTTCTTTCTTCTTGGATGAATTTTCGGAAGAAATCGACGATGCCCAAGGTACACGTTCTTCTTACAATTTGGCAAATGTACACTTTCAGTCTCATGTAAGCGATGCGTGCATGCATTGTATCCCTTATTTGACAGTCCCGAAAGGTTACTAAGAGCAGGCCAATCGTTGATGGTTACGAAAAGCAACGTCAGAGGTCAAATTCCTCTTGTTTGTGCTCATCCCACACGGACACCACCCCACAGCTGTAAAAGTTCATCAACTAATGGCCTTAGGTACACATCGATGTCGTTGCCGGGTTGCTTCGGACCTTGGATGAGCACTGGCATCATAATGAACTTCCGCTTCATGCACAACCAAGAAGGGAGGTTGTAGATGCATAGAGTCACGGGCCAGGTGCTATGGCTGGAGCTCTGCTCGCCAAAAGGATTCATGCCATCCGTACTTAGAGCAAATCTTATGTTCCTTGCGTCCTGCAAAATCTTTGAACCATCATCGATCTTTCTCCATTGCGTTCCATCTGCGGTGTGTCTCAACTCCCCGTCCGACTTACGGTCCTCTTTGTGCCATCGCAACAACTTGGCATGCTCTTTGTTCCTGAGCAGACGTTTCAACCGTGGTATTATAGGAGCATACCACATAACCTTGGCGGAACCCTCTTCCTGGGTTTCGGCCCTCAACATCGTCACCGGGGTCATCGCCTCGATCTTATAACGCAATGCGGTGCATACCGGGCATTCATTCAAATTCTCGTATTCATCATGCGGTAGAGGATGCGATCGTTGATGCATGCATGTATCTTGAACCTCTAAACCTAGAGGGCAGACAACCTTCTTTGCTTCAGACGTCTTTGGCGGGCAACTCGTTATCCTTTTGAAACATATTCTTCAACATTTTCAGCAAGTTTTCAAATGCCGAGTCAGCTACACCTTCCTCTGCCTTCCATTTCAGCAAATCAAGTGTGCAGCCCAGCTTTTTCAGACAATCATCGAATACGGGGTACAGCGCCTGACTGTGATCCTCTAACATGCGATCCAAATTCTCCCTCTCCTTTTCTGTTTATCAGCGTCACCGTGCATCAGCAATGGTCCGACCAAGATCATCAACGGGATCATCACGTGCCTCTTCTTCACCTTCCCTTCACCTTCAGCATCCTCCATGAAAGTATCACCGAAATGAGCAAGATAGCTTTCATCGATGAAATCATCCCTTCTTCATCTTATTCCATTATAACCCCTCTTTCTCCATGCTTGGTCCAACAATTATAGCTTGGCATGAAACCCTTCGAAGCAGATGCATGTGAACAACTCTTGAGGAAGAGTAACCCATCTCATTCTAACAGATAACACATGGACAGATAACAAAACCCCCTCGCTTGTTCGCATTAGCCACTACGAGGAAATCTTTCAAACCCGTAGTGAACTCGCCGGAGAGTCGGTTACCGTACATCCATTGCCGATTCATCTGCATTATTATAATATAAAATATATAATTAACCATCATGCATTTGTTAAACTAACTAGCTACAAACAATATAAATTAAACAATGAACTACACACATGCATATTGACACATCAAAGGTTCATCAAGTTGCTAACATGATCGAAGAGTGTGGCTCCAACACTTCATGTCATGTTTGTTTCATGCTCTTGGGGCATTTCATCAAACACCTTATGTGCATAAGAGGAACCAAAAGCAAACCTACACCCACTTGTGAAGAGAATGGCTCCAAATGGCTAAGTGTTGGCTGCTGGATGGGTATATATAGGGGAGGGGCTTTAGTTGCGGTTGGCACGGCAAACCGTGACTAAAGGTGCCCGAAAACCTTTAGTCGCGGTTGTCCTGGCCAATCATGACTAAAGCCCCTCACGTGCGCCAGCTGGCCACCGAGCGCCCTGGGCCCAGGCCTTTGGTCGCGGTTCACCTCCAGAACCGCGACTAAAGGTCCCATTAGTCGCGGTTCCTACAGCTTCGTGACTTATGGGGCTGGACGGAAGCCTGTTTTTCCACTAGTGAGATCACATACTCATACAGCAGAAGGTATGTATGGAACGCATATACTCGTAGTATCAAATAGCGCATTTTTCTAGAAAAAAAAAACAGCTTCGCATGATGAGCTCAATTTTGACGTCATTGTGGTGGTGATCCAATGCAGCTCTTCAGCTGGAATACTGCAGTTTGTGGCGCCTCCTGAGACGGTGTCTGTGTGGCGCACCGGCGTGGATGTGGTATCCCAGGAGGAGATGCCGTTGCCGGTGGAGATACAGAGGGAGAAGGTCCGTTTGGGGATGGCGAAGATGATCAAGACGGTGACAACCATGCTGTGCCGTATGTGTTACTGGGTCATTCAGCAGGACGAGTTCGAGGCGGCCCAGAAGAGGCTAGTGCAGGCCTGGAACGTGCTGGAGGACGTGGTGGAGCTATATGACCCGCTGCTCAGAATGGAGCTGCTGGAGCTCTTGGAGCTCTTTAAGACCAAAAATACCTGCAGTGCCAACGGTCACGCCTATGCATTGTCATTTGTTTCTTCGCAGAGCAGGCAGCGTTTCGCGGCAAGGGGCGATATGGAGACGATGCGGTTCTTCGCGACATCGCGCATGGACATGTACCTGAAGCAGGCCAAGAAGTTCCATGATGACCCTCGGATGACGCTGCCGTCGGCGGATGACGACGTCAATGAGGATGTCGGTGCTCTTACGGTCAATGTTGCGAGTAGGAAAGAGGAGATGCGGAGATTGAGCATGAACAGGGAGAACTAATCTAAGATGGCATGCTATCGCCGAGTTGTTATGGTTTGTTGAGGGGCTAAATTAACTGTGCTCTGCTTCTGTTTTTGGGCGTACAATCTCCCTTGCTGAACTGTTGTAATAAATCAACACCCTTTTTTTTTTTGCTTCCAAGAGATGGATTCGATTCATTCAGTTTGTCATTGGGTCATTAATTTACTGGACATCAATATAGAATTTGATTCTCGGTACAACCTTGTAAATCGGTTGTAGTCCATCAAAATTTAACATCTTCGATTTATAACTAACCATTGCAGGTCTTTGATCCACCAATTTTTAATACTGGAACCATGAAGGATGTATATGTTGCAACATGTTTTGACAAAAGATTCGGTGACCTCAATGGCCAAAACGGGCTATAAATTTATAACAGAAGTCAAATTCAAGATCAGTTTGACACAAACTTGATTGAAAACTAAACTTTCTCAACGTCAAATAAAAAGTCAATTACACCACATGTGCTTAAACTTGGCTATAAAAGTCACTTTAGTGTTGAAACTTGTGGCATACATTGAACGAGTGCTAGAACTTGGGTTGGACGTGCATATACAGTGCAAATTACGTTTTCATACGAAAACAATGCTGACGAGGCGGGCCAGTGTGGCACATGGCCCATTGTCAGCGACTAGATGATGGAACCAGGCGTGTGGCCTGTTATTTTGCCAAAAAGAAAACCACAAATATTGTTTCCCCGAAAACCCCCTCTCGTGGTACACAGAGAGCAAACAAAACGAAAAAGAGCGGCCTAGTGTGATCGTACCACATACCAGCAGGTCGCAGAAACGCAGTGCCAGCCACTCCACACAATGCTTCCTCATGTTGACAAATGATGGGGATGCTTGATATTAAATGATGCAGACGCTCACTGGGCTTAAATGGGCTACACTTAATGCAGCCAATTTACCACACATTAGGGTTTTTAAGAAATTTCTGGAATGTATAGACAAGCAATAATATTTTTCAAATTATCCTGTGTTATAAATATTATACTTACAAATGACGATTAGTTAGTAAATAAAGAAAATAAATACATGTGTACATTGTATTAAAAAATGATTAGTAAATTAAAGCATTTAATTTTTTTAATGAATATGAACACACTCGAGGCTCATATTTAAATTATAAAAAATATTGAATAAAAACATGTGTATAATTTTCACTCGTGACTTATATGAAAAAATATATAATTTAACTATTAGCCACCATTCAATATTCATAACAATATTTTAGATCTTAAATTATGAATATTTTAATTATAGAAACATTTTCTTTAACAACATACTTATGAGTTATAAAGATGTGCAGAAAATTATTAAAAAGTTTCTAATTAAAACATTAACTACGAATTATAATTACTAATATTTTATTTTAAATTATTAAAAAGTAAATGCTTTATTCAATATTTTGTATAATTTAAATATGAGCCTCGAGTGTATAATACTTTTCATGTTCAACACAATATTTAAATACTTTTATTTAATAAAAAGTTTTAAATATAATATATGTGTGTATATTAAAATGTTTTATTTACTAATTAATCGCTTTATTATCTATAAATTTATAACACAGAATTTTTGGAACTTATTTTTATTACTTACATACATTTTAGAGATATCTTATAATAAAACTAAGGTGTGCAAAATGTCTTAGCCCATCAGTATTTTGCACCGTATATGCATGCTCAAGCCAAGTTTTAGCACCCGTTCAATATATGCCGCAAGTTTCATCACTAAAGTACCACAGCGACATTCCAGACCAGATTACATAAAGAAATTGCACCGGCACAATTACATATTTATTTACTCCGCTGCCTGACTTGCGTTTTTGTTAGAAAGGATCAATGATGACTCATAATGATAAAATCGACTGTACACTACGGCTGCGAATGTCCAGGCGACAATGATGATTCGCAAGTCGCCAGCTCCTTGCATATATCTGGCCAGTAGCTTGTTTGCGAAATTTTGGGCTACAATGTCCTCTGGAAGATTTCCACCGAGAAGTATACAGTTGTGACTCTCATCATCATTTTCTTGCGAGATTTTGCGCCGTGCTTTCTCCATTGAAGTTCACCTGGAGAAGCTCAAACAATTTGCACCATCAAACTTTGGTAGAATAGAGCACACATATACTCGATGCCATGTAAAAATATAAAGCAGAGTCGAGTGCAAGACAAATGCATAGATAATTAAATTGTATACATGTTAGCTAGGCATGGCAATATTAATCTGGACCTGCCTATTGTGAATATAAGAAACACAAGTAAATGTTGTCACGTCTCTTGGACAGTTGGCTTGTTGTTCTCACATGGTTTTCGTAGGAACAACCTGTGTATTCCATTGGGTACTAGGCCAATAAACAGTACATGTACAGGTAGTTTATAAGGGTACATGTTAGCAGCCGTGTGTCACCCACCCGTGAACGTCGCAGTCAATTGTTTGGAGACTTTTCTATTGTGTGAGGAAACTCTGCAAGACTTGGCAGAGGCTAGTTAATTAGTCAAGACTCCACAGACATCAGCCAGCAGCTTTCCTTGTCGATCATCTTCCTGTTTGCCATGGAGGCTGCCATATCTGTTGTCACAGCTGAACTAGAGTGAGCCGTTTCATCTCCTTCCTGAAGAATAAGTACCAATCCTCCTTGAACCATGCACAATCCAAGGAGAAGGCGGTGGAGAGATTGCAGCACCTCATGATGAGAGTGAGCATCGTCGTTGAGGAGGCGGATTGGCGGTACATAACCAACTCTGGGATGTTATTGCAGCTCAAGATGCTCTCATAGGCCATGTACAAAGGATATCGCGTGCTGGACACCTTGAGGTACAAATCCTTCCAAGACAGTGTAGGCTTTGACAAGGTTAGCGTCAACGACTCATCTAGTAGCAGCTTCTATTTAGCTGTTCCTTTCAAGCGTTCTCGAACATATAGTGAGAATGATGAGAAGGCCATGCGCCTCGAGTCAGATGGTGCCTTGGAAAGCTTAGAAATTGTTGTTGCTCACATGGCAGAATTTGTTGTGCTTCTGAGTGGATGTGAGCGCATGTCTCGTAGGCTATATGATGTTTATCTTTACACCACCAACTTCATATTCGGCCGACACGCCGAAAAGCAAAAGCTCTTGACCTTCTTGTTGAAGCACAACAACCCTCCTGGTGATCATGCACTAGCAGTTCTTCTGGTCATAGGTGGTATCGGAGTTGGGAAGAAAACATTGGTTGCTCATGTGTGTGGCAACGAGAGGGTTCGCTCACGCTTCTCCTCTATTTTGCACTTGAATGGAAATAACCTCATGACGATACTTGACCATGGAAGGAGCATGTTTGGGATGATGTTGGTAGTTATTGAGTTTGCTTCTGATGTGGATGACGATGACTTGAAAAGGTTTCACTCCTTTCTCATAAGAGTCAGCAGAGGAAGCACAATCATCATCATAAGTAAACTTAAAAGATTAGCCCGGTTTGGATCAGTGCAACCTATTTTTCGAAGTGTTTTGTCTTATGACGAGTTGAGATATCTTTTCAAGACACTGGCATTCGGGAGCGTAGATCCCATAGGACATCCACAGCTAGTACAAATAGCAGATGGGTTTGCCAAGGAGTTGCACACTATGCAAGGCGCACTTGTCGCAACAAATATGTACGCAGATGTCTTGAGAAGGAACCTCGATGTTCAGTTCTGGCGTTGCATATTGGACAGGGGAATAAGATATGTTAAAAGAAACATCTCCATATATGGTGTGCACCCAAGCACGCTTCCTAGCGTCAGACCCAAAGAAGATTTCATTCTAATTTCATGGGAATCAAGGATACCCCCTCACAACACATTTGCCCGCTTTGTTACAAGTCATGCTGAGGACACAAGTGAAGGTAGCGCTTTAATTACAACCCGGGAGGAAACGACGAGGAGTGCCCATCTAATTTTATTTCAATACTCATGTAATGTAGTTCTTGTTGTAAATTATTGTATACATTATTTCAATACTCGGAGTAGAATTGAACTAAATGTATTATGGATCTCATGTAACGCAGGTAAACTTGTATTTTTACTAGATCAGACTATCCACCACATGCTCTTCTAGTCTTTATTTCTAGTTGTCTCAGTAATGTTGCTTTAGAGGAAAGAGGTACATGCATCATGACATTTAACTAAAGTTGATACCAATGATGAAGTGTGACGTGTTGTGTTGTCGTGTGGATGTGGATTCCACGAAGAACTTAGACCGGATCAGATTATAGTTGTCATCACATGACATAATTAGATTAAGAAACTAACTAGGCGGCCGGATCCTACATAGGCCAGCGCCTCCCACAAAATCAGTAAATTTAGAGCACAGTTTTTTGTAGACCGTGCTACCTGGTACCCTATATCAGGGCCGTCCAGAATAGACAGTGTTGCATTGAGATATGCGTAAAAGTTTGAAAATTTGCAGGTCTGGCAGGATGATCAACGCTTAATACACTAGCAGGCTGCTGTTCACGATATGAAAGAACATCTGTCCCTGGCCGGTCTCTCTCTCACATGCAGCTGGCATAGTCTATGTATCGCCCCTAGCAGCTAGTCTGTTGCGTAGCTGTGGAATCTCACTGTCGGGAGCAGCGCAGACGGATTGACAGCCTCTCGGGCCCACGATGGTGTGCAGACTATGCAACGAATCACTGCCTCGAGCACCTCGTCGTTCAAGAGCATGGGAAGCCAGCGATACTGCATACTGTAGTTAATTAATTGAAAACACTTCTACTGTTGCATCAGTGCTTTAATCTAAGAACTCAGATTTAGTTTTTTTGGTTTATAACGTTGTACAGTTTTAAACAACAGTAAATTTTCATAGAAGTTCTCTCTCACAGTCACAGCACTATCTCGCTTCAATCCTAAAAGATTTTTTTTCTTTCTCTGAATCCGTCACACAGCTTCTCCTGCTCAAAAAGTTTACTTCTCCTTGGGAGTACACATTTTTCTCATTATTTCTCTCTCTCTCTCTCTCTGTCACAGCCTGCTGCACTGACCTAGAGAAGCGTCATCACGTGGAGCAGTGCATGCGAGAACAAAAGACCAGCCCCTCCTGCCTAGAAACCTAGTAGGCCCTACTATCATCCTAGACTGCTGAACGGGTGTCCCAATGCTAAGTACCATGCATGGCTCCAAAACGCGTTGTCACATGCACGAATCTCCAGGAATCTGGACGGATGGGATATAGGGTACCGTGGAGCTCGAGCTAGGATAGAACTTTGCGGTAAATTTAGCTAGATTTATGAAACTGACCCAGTTCAATTTCAAATTACGAACGAACTCTGTCCTCTTTCAGGTGATGAGATTTCCTTGCACCGCAAGGCTTGGGATGGGAGGCGTTGTCTCTCACTTTCAAGCAAGCCATGTGGAGGTGGAACCAAAGAGGAAATTCAAGGCCATCCACGAGGGAAACAAAAACATGAAGTTCTTCCAATGCTATTGCCTCATAGCATTTCCAAAGAAACATGATCCACTCCCTCGATATCGGCAGCAACTTTGTGGTCCCGCATGAAGGCAAAGCCTACGCGCTCCACATCTTCTACAACGGCATGCTTGACCAATCAAGGGCCACCAGCTAGTGCTTCGTCCTGGCCGCGCATCAATCAATTCTTTGAGACCTACACTCGATGTTTCATCAGTTCATACCCGAGCAAGTGGAGTAGTGGATTCCTATGATTGAGTTATGGTACAACACACCATACCACTTGAGTATCGAGACAATGTTGCTTCTCGCTATGTGTGTTCACCAACTGTACCACTTCGGCATCTCCACGGAATTAGTTCCAGTGACACTAGATTTACAAGTCCGACTTTAGGATCGTCGCCTGGCTACCATGTTGCTCCGACAACATCTTCACCGAGCTCAACAGCGGATGAAGGAATTCTCGGGCCGCAAGCGCTCTAATCAATCTTTTACCTTTGGTGGTTGGGTCTTCCTGCGGGTCTAGCCATATATCCAGGCATCTCCGCGCGTTGCGCCAATGCCAAGTTGGCCTTCCACTATTTCAGACCATAACAAGTCTTGGCGCCCGTCGTGAATCAAGTCTACTGTTTGCAGCTGCTGGAGCAAACGAATATTCGTCCGGTGTTTCATATCTCAATTGTGCACGAGTGTCGCCGTCAAGTACCATGCATCAGGAGTTGCCGCACCTGGAGGACATCACCTACCACTACATGTTTCGGAGCGAGCCCTATAGCACCGCCAATGTAGTGGGCATCATACAAACAATGAAGTATTTGTGAAGTGGTTAGGGCTTCTGCCGCTAGTAGAGACATGGGAGAATGAACAGGAGCTTCGCACTCACTACCCTCATGCCGTGGCTTGGGGTCAAGCCGCTGGTAAAGGAGTGGGGAATGTCATGGATCAGGGCTACACTAGCCAGCCCAATGGGCTGGCCCAACACCCAAAGAGAAACAAACAACTTTCCATGCCGAATCAAATCTACGGAGTACTTAAACTGCAGTACACAAACACAGGTGCCACATATAAGACCTTGTGTACTTCTCCACAATCGCCTCACCAACATTTGGTGGAGAGCGATCTCTAGCTTCTCGTATCCATGAGTACTACACCAGTTGGCGTATGATCCTTCTTGTCTTGTCTAGTCCACTGTGTAGGTTCTTGCAACCCGTTGTTGCCAGAAACCCGAGTTCTCCTTCCAGGGGACAGGGGAGAGCCCCAGCGATCAAAAGGGCGTTGATAATCGCGAAGTCCTCCAAAGTGACCATCATCTCAATAAGGCGCGGGTGGAAGGAGTGTGTCTCCAGCCTCCAATGGTCCACGAGGCAGGCAAGATGTTGGTAAACGTAGTAGAAAAAAAATCCGCCCTATGATCAGCTAGGAACAATATGAAGATGCATTAATGATTTGGATTTGATCATTACCGACTCCGTGTTGCAGCGGACGAAGACGAGTCGCTATAGATCGTACTTGGAGTCCCTCGAGCCATAGATTAATGATCCCGCTAACTGCACACGAACAGTCCCTCGAACAGAAGAATGAAAGCACAACCTCTCTACGTGTTGCAAGCGCACGGTCTTCACGATCCGGCAGCACTTTGCCATCCAGAGCTAATCATCACCAGAGAATTAGGGGGAGGATATTATAACCACACTGGGCTTCTAATTATGAGGATTAGAGGATCTAGGTCAAGCTCTACTTGATCAACTAGGCGCAACTAGAACTAAAACTAGAGGACTAGATGAGGCTCCAAAACTTGTATGTCTCAAAGGTGCGAAATCCTCTAGTATATATAGGTTGGATGGGAGAAGAAGGGTGCTACACAAGGGGGGGAAGGGTTCCCCCCTTCATGGCCCAAGAGGAAGATGAGTAATCCCCGCCCCCTACACCAGTTCGGCCTCCGCTATAGGAAGAGGGGGCATCCTTCTTGGGCCCTTGTGGCCCAAGTTGTTTTCCACCTATTGTCATCTTAAGTCATCTTAATATTTAACTAATTATAAAGCCTCCTAAAAATTACTAGAGCCTTTTATTATTAATTTAACATCTCTGGAAACATTTTCCACCTATACATTTATCGGTAATACCGGCCGGTATTGCCCGATAAACTCTGAAACCCTTCCAGTGATCCAAAACGCTTCCGGTTCCTCTTGAAACTATTCCAAATATTAATGAAATGATTCCACAAATATATGCTGATTATTACCGTCCGACTAACAATCAGGAGTTCATGATTACCTTAAGCTCGTGACCCTTTAGGTTCGGTAAAACATAGACATGAACGGAACCCGTTTGTTCAATGACCGATAGCAGAACCGTGGAGGTCCATATCAATCCCTATGAATACATGAATGACATACGAGTGAACCTTTGGTTATCATGTGATGCTCCCTTTGCTTCATGATACTTTACAAAATCCAAGGTGTATTGGTATCCTCTTGAGTCATACTCATGCTCACTATACCATTATCCTTGTTACCGGGTTTTTTTCTTTCTCATTGACGTGTTCTGGCATCCCCATGACATAGCCACCTGTGTCTGGCCAGACAATGATGGATGTCGTCGTACCGAGAGGGCCCTAAAAATATCTCTCCATCGTCGGAGGAGCAAATTCCACTCTCGAGCTATAAAGTCAGTTATCAAACTTTTCGATGAACTTGTAAATTGTCGTTATGATCACCGTGTTACAAATGATGCTTGAGCAACCCCAAAACTAATCGTACGGTAAGAAGTGACTATAATACTCTCATGGTCTAAGGAACTAAAACACATGTTGACACACCATGTTATAACAATTGATTTCAGACGACATTATCTCAAAGTATAACAAAAAAGTTTGGGTCGATTCAATATAACCGTTCTTCTAATGTCATATTCTCAATGTTGTTTTAGGACTATCGTTACACTTAATGATATCATAAGATCCGGAAAACATGATCACTAACAATGCTTGAGCCAGTCTTAGTGGCAAGACCAGGAACCTAATCTTGACCGTTTATCATTCCACATGTGCATATGAGTTTTCCTCTAAATTACATATTCCAGGATCATAGCAGTTATACCATAGAATATAAACTCTTAATTATGAAAAAGGAAATCTAATAATACAATATTATTGCCTCTAGGGCATATTTCTAACACAAGGGTTGTCAAGTTAAGAATGGGCGGTGTGCTTTCGAAGTTTGGACAAAGGGGAAAAGACCCAGTGTCTTGAAATAGGTCTTGCACCAACTATCATACTCCATAGAGTCATGTGGATTGTGGCCCCTCGTATGCAGAAGTGTTGGGATCTACAAAAATAGTAAATTGTAGTCAAAGCATTGCTACTTTGAAACAATAACAACAATTGCACAATATAGACAAATACCTTCCCTGTTTCGATGGCACGTCCATGACGCATGGCTTCATACTCACTCTTTAGTACAAGGTACCTATTATTTTCTTCCATCCTACATAATACATATAGGTATGTTAACACAAACCACAAATATCATATATGTCCATTTGTTTGTGATCATCATCACTTCATAGATATATATTCTATGACTAGAAGTTCATACGAATCACACGTACAAGCCACCAAGTTTTTTAGCCATAGACACTATAATTAGTTCAAAAAAATTTAACATACAACTATAACTACTTTCATTGGTCAACATCAAAAGCAAACAATACAAAGACGCTAACACATGCATGCTGCTAACATGTCACTAACAAGCCAATATTGGATCTTGCTGTAAATAGATTTGAACAAGCATAGCATATTCCACCAAAACATATCCACATACATACACAATCTCTTAAAAAAGTTCTCTGTAAAGTAATGAATACACATTAACATATACATAAGCTCATACTATCTGTTCCTTCTCAATCAAATCTAGCCCAAACAATTCTCACAAAAACCAGGAAAATCTAATTTTAGGGTTCCACCAAATTTACAAAAATACAAGTAAACAAGCAAGTTTAAACCACAGAAAATTGGAGGATTGTGGATAGAATACTACAAGCAACTTAGGGGAGACCAAATCCAACATTTTTGGATCTGGTGGAGGAGAGATGGGCGTCACTCCCGTTCATCCTGGCTGCATGAGGAAGAATGCTAGTGGGGAGTGCGAGTGGCCGGGGCCCCACCCATGACCACTTTCATTTTCAGTGCAACAACACTAGCGCCCATGGTGTGTATAGAAACACCGTGACTTTAGCGTTACCCCTATTCTATGTCAATGGTAAACGACAACTCCATCGGTTAATGGGTAACTCTACAACACCGATGATTTTGAGACGTCTATGTAGACCAGAAACGCGAGGGCTGGGCGTTGCTAAAAACGGTCAAATTGTACTAATGTTCTCTGCAATGTTTGTCATTAAAGGTCAAAACAATCTCTTTTTTCCTTCATCCTATTTGGAAAAATCTCTTTGGGAACCTAGAGCAGTGTGTGCAGTTATGCTCCTACAAGACAAGAACGTGGAGAATACGAAAGACAAGACGAGCAGCTTCTACCCCTAAAACAATGACGAGCAGCTTCCTTGCTAACACCATTGATGAGCTAGGCATAAATGAGGTAATGAATGATAATGTTGAGTTCAGAAAAGAAATCATTGTCTAGCTTGGCAATTCGGTGAGAGGATAGGTACGCCGAATGTCTGAATCAGCATCTTCTTCTTTAATTTGGGCACAAAATCGATGTGGATCACATGCATTTGTCCATATTATGTACTATTACGTATAATGCGATGACGTGATTTAGCTGTTTGAGAGTACTAATCACAACAAACACGATGCCACTAGAGGACACAGAGAAAGCATTAAGAATTAGATACCAGACATGCAAGACCTACTAAAGGTCCTCCTAACACTAGTCTCAATCAAAGTTTTATACGCTATAGTGGGCAAAATGACGCTAAACAGCATCCGTGTGACGCCCATCTAAATGTTATAGTGTCATTATGGCTTCAAGAAAATGTGCTATTTAAAACTATGGTCTAAAATGCAATCGTCTTAATGTCTCGCTCTTTTGTCCAATCCATATTCATAACATAATGTGATTTACTTAGCTGTTTGAGAGTACCGGTCACAATCAAACCCAATATCACTAGACGACAAAGAGGCCTACAAATCAGTGAAAAGAATGCTGCACTATAGTGCTGGTCATAATGGGAGTATCATAAGCGGTATCATGCATGCCAACTACACTTTTTGGATGATGTGGCACACAACTAAATGAGGAAAGAGGGGGTGTGGTATCATATCATGATACCGTATCATATTAAAGGTTGTACTATTTTGTGTCATACATGGCAATTAATAAGGTAACTTAAAATACTAATTTATGATACTATGCATTACGGAGATAGTATCACATGCACTAATATATGGTACTCACTATAGCACTCTGAGCAATGTTTCACTAAATGAATTGATGTACATTGTCTTCTTAATAGCACTCTCTGGCGCAATATATCACATTAATGGCGTGTTTGAAGGGTCACACTATTATAGCACGCTATTTTTTTCCTTGCTACAAATATAGTATTGGGTACCATCCGTATCATACACAAGGATAATGCCCCAAAGCCATGCAAGGCCTACTCATCCTCACCGCGATGCTCCTCCTCCTCGTCGCCTTGCTTGTCCGGCAGCACGCACCGAGCAAGGCGGTCTGCGCGCGCCTCGCCGCCAGCATCAAGTCAGCTTTGGCACCCCTGCTCCGGCAGCGAACCATCATTATCACGGACCGCGTGACAGCACACCGCCTTCTCGTCCGTGGCTGCGTCGGCGGCGCCTTCCCCAACCGCCCGGCAAACACGGCGCCAACCGCCGTCATCTCGCGCTGTTGCCAGCTGTTTGCACACGAACACGTCGCCGTGTACCCTCTACGCCGGGGGTGATGCACCGCAGCTCACGTCGAAGGAGACCTGCCGGAAGCGCGGTACGCAAGACAATCCGGCGGGCTCTTTTGTAGACCCGAAACCCCACACGCCCGGGAGGGACCCCGTCAGGGCGCGCGGCGGCTATGGGCTGCCCTAGGTCGACCTGGTCGCCCCTAGGGCCTCGTGGATCGCCGTCCTGCAACTAGAAGAACGAACGAAGAACGAGGAAGAAGAAGAACAAGGGAGAAGGAAAAGTAAAGGTAAAAAGTGTAGATAGATTTGTTCGATTTTGTGTTGTTCAATCGGCTGTCACCCCTTACATATATATGAGGCGGCTAGACTTCCCGTACAAGAAAATGACTCAAATCACGTACAAATCATCAAAAGTTACCCTAACTCGGACTACGAGGGCCGGAACTTCTGGTCTGGCCCGGAACTTCTGGGATCAAACTATATCAAGTAGCCCTTTTGCACAGCTCCTGCAGGTCGCATATGGCTTCGGATCGCGATGGTGCCAAAAGCAAAGTTGTAGATCTTGCAATGGAGAAAAACTCTTCAGTTGATCACCTTTTCATCCGAGGTCATCTTGAGGTTGGATTCGGGCCCAAAAATCTGCAAATAATATTGAAATTCTAGTTTTTGGGGCGCACGGCGTGCAAAGTTTCTGTTTAGCCCGGAACCTCCCCGGAAGTTTTTCCCGGAACTTCCGGGGCAAACTCATGTAGCACATCGTTTTGTCTCTAACTTTTGCATATGATCTCCGATTTAGACGTTTCTTATATCAAAATCGATCGCTTCGACGAGACGAAGACAATCCGTGTACAAACGTTTCTCATATGAGGCTATCTTGGGGACGTAATCAGCTGAATAGTATTCTGAATACGAAATCTGAGTACTTCAAACATAACTTGGGCTTTAGAGATGAGACGGGATGGCTATGGCCCAAATATCAAAGTTTCTCCTTTGTACGATATGGAACTTTCTCACTTTGAGCACTTCTTCATTTGAGGCCATCCTAATTAAGTTCTTGGCCGTGCCAAAATCTGGTGTCAACACATACCCCCTGTTTTTGGCAAACCTTGCGTGCCGAAAAATAACTTGCACGAAGCTTCTCCTAAGGACGATGTCAACAGTACATCGGCCATTTGCATGTTCTTAGGACGATAAGTATATATCGGCCATTGCTTGTTTGATCCTCTTGATGCAAACTTGGGAGAAAACTCTTCTCAGTTTCTATAACAATCCGGTGATAAGGTTCCATATATCAAAACCATCCTCCGAACCATATTGTTCACCCTTTTGATAGGCTTTTGTAGATAATCAAGAATGAACTTCCTCCAATCCTTACTTCGCCCGCATAAAAGTTTCATTAGTGGCCGAAGCGGTGGGCTTCCGTTCGGCCTTACCTATGTTGACAAGACCTAGCATCGGCTATTGATAGAAGTACAATACACCATGGTTAACATAGTAGTCGGATGCTTGCTGTGCCAACTCTTTCGAATTTTCATGTCTAGATATATGAACAATCTTAAAACAACCCATGGTAAATTTTACATCTAGACATACCTCAAGATAAACTAAAAGTGATTCGTCAAAACATTGATAACCATTGGATATTTGTTGAACTACTAATAACGAAACACCGAAAGCCTCAATATGTATAGCACCTATAGCAAGGAAAAACTCCAATCTGAATAACAATGCATATTCGGCTTTGATCATTTGTGCATAAATATTTTAAGCGGCATGAGGCTTCATAAAATAGCACCATAAGGAGATATTTAAGCAACACCAACACATTGGCCATTGCTACAAATTTAACCATGAATGTATAATCTCCATGGTACTGGAGAGATAAAGCTAAAACCCATACAATCCATGATGTCAATATGATGCTCAGTAATAAAATCACCATGATTTAGCGTTACGTAAATTCTGAAAACTAATAAGCCAAAGCACACCCAATCAAAACATAAGTTCACTTTGTAGTTTGGGTGAATTGGTCTATGCATAATATCTTCAATGGCATCAATTTGACAAATTTCTATGCTAGTACTTATCTCAATCTCTACTCAAACTAAGGACGATGTTAGAATACCACACCGGCCATTCTTAGATATATTCTTTGGGCGATAGTTAAGTATCAGCCATTACCATGAGTTCCATGTAGAATTCATCCACCAAATCATGAATAGCTGAAATAAACAAACGAAATGAAAAATCAAGTATTTCGGCCCTCTAGTTCAGCAACAACTTATAGTTAATCAAATATATAGTGACGTGGTAATACCCTTTCATGATATAAGAAATTATATTGCATCCATGGATCAAAACAAGCCAATTGAGGGTAACCAATCATACCTGATGATGAATTCCATGGCATAAGCGTTAATGGCATAGTTGAAGAATATGGATAATGTGTAGACCGAAGATGCTGAAACCTTCGGCTTGGTCCTTCATAGTTTTCACTCTTTTCCTTCTTCACCTTTGCCGCACGTCGTGTAATGGATGCTTTCTCATAATTCTTATTTTGAGTACTTCCTTTAGGAACCCATGCCATGTTTCTTTCTTCAAGTTCTTGTGCACTAATTTTTTGTAATTTCTTCTTTTGCCAATATGATAAGACGAGTGGGCATCTCGGCTGTGATTCCGTTTTGACCAATGGCAATTCCTTTTCGGCCTTGTGCACTCTCCACTTCTCTTCTTCAGAGTTGGCACTTAGATTTTTATCAATTGATTGCTTCACTTATTTGCCTTTTGTAGCCAATGTCAACACTTTAATTGGCGCTTTGTTATTTGAGATCAAATCTGAAGTAGCACACTTACGACCATCTCATTTCACGCGGTAAACTTGCTTTACCACCTCTTTCTTCTTCCATGAGTTCTGGACCGATTCCTTATGATTGAAACAGTCTTTAACGCGTGGTTGTTCAAATTTTGATCTTCTTGGAGTTGCATAGTATTGGTGATATGGTCTAAAATAAGATGGAGAATGTGCCCTTGTATCATACCTGTACCATGATGAATATGGATCTATATGAGCATAGGGAGGCATCCACGGTATTGGCATTGGCAGCCCAGAATAAGGATATAAATATGTTGCATTAAAATTCTCACTTTGCCAATACCGATCCTCATATTTGCGCCTTGGGGGTGATCTTGGTTTCTTTGCATGATTTGGCTGATAAGCATTCTTCTCTTCACTCTTCTTTTGATATTTATCCAATAGTTCAGCGAAGGTGATTTTTGATCTCTTACATTTGCACTTATTTCGGCCTTTGTTTTCTTTTGGTTTGCTTTCATCAATCATTGGATTTGCTTGCTGCCCCCCACTCCTTGGCATCTCCATTGTAGCTTCGATGGAATTCTCGCCCTCAAGATTATGTTTATTATGCTCTTCAACCACTTCTTTACTTGAAAGCTTGATCCCATCACCTGCAGTTTTTACCTTCTCTTTAGATGGATCGGCTTGAAGTAGCCGATGCAAAAACTTTTTGCCATCATGACCAATCGGAATAGAGTGGTCATCTCTTGGTGTTTCAACAAACTTCAATCGTCCTTTTTCAATGGCCGATTTAACTATTTGAAGAAACATGTGGCAGTCCTCAAAATTATGCTTGGACGAATCATGCAACTTATAATACATTCGTCCTTAGATAGATGTCATGGTGATCAAGAATTCTAATGTAATTATTATTTAACAACAAATCAAAGATTTGATCACACATGTTTGAATCGAAGGTATACCTTTTGTTTTCTAGCCGATATTGTTGTGAGAACGGCTTTGGAGTTAAGAAAACGAATGGTTCCGATTTGGCATCTTCCCACTCGGCTGTGAATTCTCTTTCACATTCCTTTTCTGATGTCCTTAAATAAGAAACTATACTAGCATCGGTTTTCCCAAAAGATTTTAACCTTGGCTTTAAATTTCTGAAATCAAAGAAGTTAGAACATACACGTCTCAATAGAGACCATGCATAAGCCAAGTATGAAACAAGCAAAGCTACCCAATTAGATATGAAATTTTGATAAAGCAATGGGGAAAACTTTGGCTGCAAGAATAGGTCTCTATCGGTCTTTATAAATGGCACAATAGGTTGACCGATATGCTCTATAACAGTTTTCTTACTAACAAGTAAATTTCTCTTCTTCATTATTGGTCTTTCAAAATTACTTGTAAGATCTTTTCTAATAGATGCATCAACTATGAAGTTGCAACCAAATCTGGAAATAGGAAAATTACTTGCTAAGCATACCTCTTCAAATATGTTGGGAGAACATGATGGTTGTGTGACTTGAATAATATCTTGCTCCATCTTTGGATGGCTCCCCAACACATTATCATCATATTTTTCTTGATTCCGTGCATCATTACTTTGAAGATCCTCGTGAGGCGAACTTTGTTCAGTTACTTTCTCTTGTCCTTGAGGCTTGTCAATTTCTACTGCACGAAACTCATAGGGCAGAAAGTAGGTTCCATTAACTTCAGAAAAATCAAGCACCGCTATTTTCCTATGCTTGCCATACCCTTTCTCAGTGATGCTTGCCTCTTTGGATTTGATGGATTCGAAATATATACTACTTGATTCAACTTTTTCAACCAAAGCACTTTATTTTCCGAATCATCATTCTTTTTATCGGTTTGTATCAATTGGCAATGCTTCTTTTATTTGAGCCAATTCATTTTCTATTTGTTTCTGGCGACGAGCGGCAAAATTAGCTTTAAGATTTTTCTCAATTTTGGCCCACTCGGATATGATTGCCCCCCAATGCTTTTACAATCTTTCTTCAATGACACACGGGTGTTGCCGAAATTTTACAATTGTGTAGGGGCTGTATAATATGATGTAGTACTAGGTGAAGGTATATGCATGTTGTAAGACCATACTTTTGCTCACCAATTTTATCAATTGGCAAAGATTCATCTTCTTGCAAAACTCTAGCTTTTATTGCGGCATAATCAGGAAATAGCCCCTTTTCATGTTGTTCAAGGCAAAGAGCACTAATTCTCTTATTTTGGGCTAAACTCTTCAATGCAACCACCACTACCTCATATTCTACAATATTGGGCACAACCGCCCCTGTAAAATTTACATTTATTCGGCTATAACCAGGAAGGTGTGAAGCCGAATTATGAGCATCTACAGTTGTGTATGGTGCCTAAAAATTACTAACATGAGGTGTAGCGTATGGTGGTTTAGAGTAACTGGCCGCATAACTAGTGGTAGCATGGCCAATTCTCCCATCCATCAGCAAGATTGGATTCACATGTTGCAAATTAGTCGCCGATGAATAAAAAGGTGAAACACTTTCTTGTATGCTATTGGATAACATGAGGTGTTTCAAATTGATTTACAAAACCCATCATGTTGTTCATCGGCATATGGATTTGTGGGGTTGCCGATGCATGATAGTTTGGATACATATGTTGTATGTTGCTAAGATCATAAGAATTTGAAGCATGACAATTGTTTTGCATCGGCCCTTGCGCATAATTAGATGCATGATTGATAACACTAGGGCTAGCCGATACTTTATGCTCATTAGGTGATCTAGCAACAACATATGGATTATTTGCATCTACAAAGGGGAATTGGATATTCATATTACCTTCATAGATGTCAAACCCTAGATGACGATCTCTTCGTAGCAAGAACGGGCCGGAGACCGTTCAAAGCTTCGTCCCCAGCTGTCGTGGAATTGTCACAGTAGATGTCCTAGTGTGAGGACTTAGTCGTGAGGCCAACACATCTACGCGGTAGCTTGAAGGGGTTGATCGGAATCGAGAGACGCAACACGCAAGACAAAGATTTAGACAGCTACGTGCCCTGGGAAACATCATCCGGAATAGCCCTACATGCTGTTTATGGCTAGATCTCATTATGCTCATGAGGGAGTCGCCACATAAGCCGGCTCTCCTCTTAGATGTGTCTAGCCCTAGAGATTATTTTCTTTTTGCTTGTCCCTCTTTGGGGAGCCCTGCCCCGCTTTATATAAGTTAGAGGGGCGGGTTACATGTGGAGTCCTAGTAGGACTAGGACTAGCCTATCTTCTACTATAAGCCGGATACAAGTCCGGGTCTTGATTCGTTGTAAGGGAAATATTCCTCACACCTTTCTTCTTAAGTCGGCCCACCATCACATGAACCGGCCTACTGGGCCTTGGGCCTTGTCATCTTTGTCCCGCCCGCCGGGTCACCAGTGAGTTATAATGTCCAGGCGGGTTGCTTGTAAACCGCCAGGTCAGGGCGGGTCATCAGTGAATCGCCAAGTGTCAGCAGGATCTGAAATAAACCGCCAAGTCCGCCCGGGTTATACTTGCGGTTGGTTACGCCGCGGGGATCCCCGACTTTAGCCCCCAAGTTTAGCTTGGATTTATCCATGGTAAACTTATGCTGCAAAATAGACACAAGAACAAATTTGACAGGTTGTGCTCCGGGTTAAGAATTCTTGTAAACCGGCACCTGATCATCCTTAAGTCCTTGTCATTCCTCCTTCTAGAAAATCCGGGTCAATAACCAGCTTCATACTCAAATTACTGACGTTGGTTTCTCATAGAAAAATATTGTGAAGAATAATCCACTTGAGTCGGCTTCCAAAGCGCCGGCTTAAGAAATATTGGTCTTGAAATACTCATCTGATATTCAGCCGGTTTGAAGATGTAAAACTTGCTGGTTTTAATATTGCCAAAATTGCCGGTTTATAAATATGGATGGCACCGAGTCATAATTGTTACCGACGCCGGGTCATAATTGTTGCAGACACCGGGTCAATCTGGTTTGCTCAGAACTGAGAATTTGAAGATTTTTTCTCCCTTATATCCATATTATCTGTAGCCCCCAAGGGCCGGTTTAATCAGCATGAATAAGCCGGGACTTATCACCATAATTTTAAATAAAATCCAGTTTGTGTAGCCCCCATGAGTCGGCTATAGTCATAGTAGTGTAGCCGGGTCATCCTTGAATTTTTTACAAGAGCAATTGGTAGCCCCCAAGGGCCGGCTCATTACAATGGGATGAGTCGGGTCTTCAATAAGGCCAATAAAAATGACTTTGCATTAGCCCCAAAGTATCATGGTGCATGCTTGCATCCATATGAGACTTGCATATTTGATGTAACCTCAACTTGAATAATGTAGCCCCCAAGTGCCGTGTCGTAAGCCTGCAGCGACTCGGGACTATTTCCTCCATTGTCAAATAAATCATGCCCATTGATAAAGATAATAGCCGTTGCGCTAAAGCGACTTTGAAAACCTCAATCATAATACTGGTTATTGATAATCATAATAGAAATCCAGCCATGTTGGCTATTCAAGATTTGAATAATATAATCCGGTATAAAACCTCAATCATTCAATATCATCATGAAAATCCAACCAGTTTTGGCTATTAAAAATTTGAATACCTCAACGGTTGACAAGTAAACCCGGAGTTTAAATACCTGGCGGCTCTTGGCCGATGACGACTTAATGCGCATTCATTGTAAGCCGGAATTTTTGTAACCCGGTGGCCTACAGACCTTGAGAAAATCAATAATTGATAACCCTTTTGAGACACCAATTTCAATGATTAGCTTGGACTGAAGCATTTATATAAGTCATAGTTCTGCAAATCCTACACAGAGTTTAAACAACATATGCCCTGGCGACTTAACGTTAAGAGCCAGGGCGGGTGACCACCCAAATGTAGTCTTACCCTGCACACAAGTAGATCACAAGAACGCTTGGCGGTTTGTCGCAGGGCGGGTCATAATACCTCACATATAACCACTGTGATATTGAATTTGTACTGCCGGTTTACATGACCTGTGCAGTAAGGGTGATAACCCAATCCTTGGAAGCCAATGCTTCCACATAGATGATGATTGTCATAAGCTGGCGACTTATAGTCAAAAGTCAAGCCGGGTTAAGCATAAAACACTTATATACATTTGAGATATAATACAAAAAATGTCTCAAGTCAAACCCAAAATTGTTCGCAAAAAAGACTTAAAAAATTTAAGGCTTCTGATTCGTATACGATCAGAAAACCGTTCCAAAGGGGTTGAGCTAAGATTCGAATACGATCATATAGCCCCCAGTGGCTTTGGCGTTGCCGATCAAGAGGGTACCGACAGCTATGTTCTCTTTGGTTCGAATACGACCTATGTTTGAACAGGAAACCCCCAAATGACCTTGAGAGGTGTTTAACGACGCTGATTCGAATACGATCCACGTCGGACCCAAAAGAGGTTCAGCTATGATTCGGATACGATCAAGAAGCCCCCTAGTGAGTTTGGCAGTGTGCCGATCAAAAGGGTTTCGACGGCTATGTTCTCTTTGGTTCGAATACGACCTATGTTTGAACAGGAAGCCCCCAAGTGACCATATATTAACATTGCACCGATCAAGAGGGTACCGACAGCTATGCTCGATGAGCAGGAAGCCCCCTAAGTGACCATAATAAGATAATCCGTAAGGCAGGATACCTATGTTTGAACCGCACATCATGGCAGCAAGTTCTTTTTGGCAACCTTTAATTTTTCTTAGAACTCGAACTTGCGAGAGATTAATTCTTTTTGAACCGGAACTTTAAACCGGATTGGAAAGCTTCAAAAATTTGTGAGGGACAAATTTACCTTGAGCCGAATTTTGAACCGGATTTGAGAGCTTCAAAATTTTGTGAGGGACAAATTTACCTTGGGCCGGATTTTGAACCGGATTTGAGAGTTTCAGTGCTTTGTGGGAGAAAGATGTCGCTTGAACCGGATTTTAAACCAGAGTCCTTATTTTGAGCTGGAAATCTTCTGACGGCCTTTAAATTTTCATCGATCTAGCAGTAATCTCCGAGGCCGGGTTATTTTCCCCTTCAATGACCCGGAGTTCTTGAATTTATTGAAACCGGCTAGTTTTGCCGAGTCATACCACTGTAGCCCCCGAGTCTCAAGGCGACTTGAGGAGTTGGCTTGAGATTCTCCATTTTTGACCATAGCAGGAGGTGTATATCATTGGCGGTGATAGCGCGATGTGAACCTACAGAAGGTTGAGGTGACTGCGGCGGGTTATAAATGATCCCGTATGAGCCGTGTCAGCAACTCGGCCAATGGCTCCTTCCAACTGGCTGTTTGAAGTTAACCAAACTGTAGTGGCGGCGACTTGAGCCCCTGCCCAGTAAACCATCCAGTGCAGACGGCGGCTGATAATATATGATAATTTTCCTCCAATTTGTTGAAAGAGAAACCGGGCTTCCCAAGTAGTGACTTGCTCATACTCAATGAACAGCTCACGCAGACAGGCGCGGCCCGGTGTGTTGATGTAGACCAGGCCGCGAGAGACGGACGGTAAAGACAACCGCAGCATCAAAGGCGATATAGACAGATGAGTCGGCCATGGTGTTGTAAGCCGGTGCAGACAGGCGAGTCAATCGCAGGCACGGTAAACCGAGCGGACGGGCGAGTCAATCACAGGCTCTGTAAGTCGGGCAGACGGGCGAGTCAATCGCAGGCGCTGTAAGCCGCGCGGACGGGTAAATCAGCCATGTCGTGTTGATGTAGTGAACAATTGTCCTGCATCAACAATATTACAGCCCAAGGCAAAAATAAACTGTTTTTTTTGACAAAAGATAATATACGCTAATAAAACAAACTTTGATGGATATCACCTGATGTCTTCGAATGACTGATGATCTGTACATAGAATTCTTGCACAGAGTTATGGTAGTGCTCGACAATACCTTTTAGACTGCCAACAGAAATAGCCGGGACTTGTGCTCCGGTTGAATTGGCAGCGTGGTCTTCACAATAATTATGCATGCATGCACTTCTTTTTCACGTGAATGCTCATAGCGCTCTAGGATGTAGCTTCTGCACTTGTACATGCAGCTTGTCTCTGTTTGCTTCTCCGTTCACAATCTCCACGTTAACGAAGATAACAGCAGTAGGAGCGGCTAACTGAGCAGAGGCGGCCCAGGCGGCCCCGGCGGCTCAACACAACAGCAAAACAGAGGCATCACCATGGCAGTGGCTCAAAAGCTGCAACGGCAGCGCGTCTGAGACGGCTAAGGCGGCGACTCTCGGATTGGCAGCGGTAAGTCACAAAAGTTCTCCGGCGAGGCACAGCACTGGATGGTGCCTGAACCATATTTTTCTTTAGTCTGGCATCCGGCGACTTGTGGTGTAGACTGCCGATGGGAGAGGCGGCCGGCAACTCAAAGCACGGTCGGAGGAGGTGAAGCAGAGCGGGGCCAGGGCGGCTCAGGGACAGGCCGGCTCGACGTTAGGACCAGCGTGGTGACTGCTCACCGGAATCGATTCCTGGACCTCTGGGTGTTGGCGCCATGGGTTGACCAGTCGGGCTGGTTGTGTGTTTGCAGGTCGAGATGATGACTAAAACACGGTGCGGCTCACAGATGGAGGCGTAACCGGCTTTCGGCAGCAGAGGTGAGGCCGGCGGCTCAGAGCAACAAAACCTCCCAACAAGGAGAAGCAAGGCGGCCGGCGACTCGAAGCAGACGGCACCCGACGGCCCTGCTACGGCGGCAGATGGTGACTCAAAGGTGAGCCTGACAAGGCGAGGCCACAGCGATGGTAGCGCACGGCGGCGACTTGGCCTCACGGCAAGGGCAGCTTGCAGCTGCGGCTCAACGGCGGCCGGCTCGGCGTGAGGCCGCAGAGCAGAGGCAGGCGGCAGCTCAAGGTGCGACGGTGACGGCGCGGCCTGCAAGGGAGACCGGCTTGACCAGGCGCGACCGCAGAGTCACGCGGAGGAGCAGCAGAACCGGTACGTGGTGTGTGTTACCGCGGTTCAGAGGCAAGGTGCGGAGCTGGCCAAGTGACCGTGTTGGCGTTGATTTTGTCAATCCGATCAGGTGTTGGAGTCCTTGCCCAACATGCATGTTCACGTAAGGCAAACAATGCTATTTTCCTTTTTTGTACACATTGCCTCCTCAAAGTTTAAGCGTTAACATGGGAAGTATCCGAGTACTAGATGGATCACTTTATGCAGATAGTAGCAACGGAGTAGTATTCCCTTCATCACTTATTTCAGATTTGACTTGATCCTGACACCAGAAAAAAATAGCAGCAGAGGCGGGCCACGGCAGAAGCGAGCCGGCGGAGGCGGACCGTAGCGGCGATGCCAGCCGGCGGTGGCGGAATTGGAGTCCAATGCCTACACGGGTTCTCTGATTTGTTGTTGGTTTAAATTTTCTTCTTGTGTTGATGGATCAATGGATGGATCCCTTTATACGAATAACCGCCGCTGAGTCTTGCTATAGTAGTATTGCCTCCATGAAAATAGCGGCATAATCAAAGTAGTAGATCACTTTTACGAAACCACCTCGGGGTCTTGACCCTTGCCTGCACAAGCACTTGTTGAATGACCGGATTCGACGGATCACTTTGCGTCGGCGGCGCATAGCAGAACTCTAAACCCTAATTTGTTTTGAACTCAAAATTCAAACGACCCGCTCCAAAGTTGACCATCAAATTTAATTAACCCGGCCACGGCTTTGCCATACTGTTACTCCACGCTAGTTCTTCATCCGTACCGCGAGCTTCTTGATTCCTGAAATAGATCCCTCCAAAAACTCAACACCACCGTGCGCAAGCCCGACGGTGAGCGCCAACTGTCGTGGAATTGTCACGACAGATGTCCTAGTGTGAGGACTTAGTCGTGAGGCCAACACATCTACGCGTTAGCTTGAAGGGGTTGATTGAAATCGAGAGACGCAACACGCAGGACAAAGATTTAGACAACTTCGGGCCCCGGGAAACATCATCCGTAATAGCCCTACATGCAATTTGTGGCTAGGTCTCATTATGCTCATGAGGGAGTCGCCGCATAAGCCGGCTCTCATCTTAGATGTGTCTAGTCCTAGAGATTATTTTCTTGTTGCTTGTCCCTCTTTGGGGAGCCCTGCCAATCGTTATATAAGTTAGAGGGGCGGGTTACATGTGGAGTCCTAGTAGGACTAGGACTACCCTATCTTCTACTACAAGCCGGATACAAGTCCGGGTCTTGATTCGTTGTAAGGGAAATATTCCTCACACCTTTCTTCTTAAGTCGGCCCACCATCACATGAACCAGCCAACTGGGCCTTGGGCCTTGTCATCTCTATCCCGCCCGCTGGGTCACCAGTGAGTTATAATGTCCAGGCGGGTTGCTTGTAAACCGCCAGGTCAGGGCGGGTCATCAGTGAATCGCCAAGTGTCAGCAGGATCTCAAATAAACCGCCAAGTCCGCCCGGGTTATACTTGCGGGCGGTTTACGCCGCGGGGTATATCCCCGACACCAGCGGAATCGCCAAAAAGAGTGTTCCCACACGAACATGTCGCCGTGTACCCTCGACGCCGGGGGTGATGCACCGCAACTCACGTCGAAGGAGACCCGCCGGAAGCGCCGTACGCAAGACAATCCGATGGGCTCTTTTGTAGACCCGAAAACCCACACGCCCGGGAGGGACCCCGTCGGGGCGCGTGGCGGCTATGGGCTGCCCTAGGTCGAACTGGTCGCCCCTAGAGCCTCGTGGATCGCCGTCCTGCAACTAGAAGAACGAACGAAGAACGAGGAAGAAGAACAAGGGAGAAGGAAAAGTAAAAGGTAAAAAGTGTAGACAGATTTGTCCGATTGTGTGTTGTTCAATCGGCCATCACCCCTTACATATATATGAGGCGGCTGGACTTGCCGTACAAGAAACGGACTCAAATCACGTTCAAATCGTCAAAAGTTACCCTGACTCGGACTATGAGGGCCGGAATTTCCGGTCTGGCCCGGAACTTCCGGGCTCAGACTATATCAAGTAGCCCTCTTGCACAGCTCCTGCAGGTCGCATATGGCTTTGGATTGCGATGGTCCCAAAAGCAAAGTTGTAGATCTTGCAATGGAGAAAAATTCTTCAGTTGTTCACCTTTTCATCCGAGGTCATCTTGAGGTTGGATTAGGGCCCGTAAATATGAAAATAATATTGAAATTCCAGTTTTCGGGGCGCACGGCGTGCAAAGTTTCTGTTTAGCCCGGAACCTCCCCGGAAGTTTTTCCCGGAACTTCCGGTGCAGACTTATGCAGCACATCATTTTGGCTCTAACTTTTGCATACGAACTCTGATTTAAATGTTTCTTATATCAAAATCGATCGTTTCGACGAGACAAAGACAATCCAAGTTTAAACTTTTCTCATATGAGACTATCTTGGGGGCGTAATCAGCCGAATAGTGTTCTGAATACGAAATCTGAGTACTTTAAACACAACTTTGGCTTTAGAGATGAGACTGGATGGCTATGGCCCAAATATCAAAGTTTCTCCTTTTTATGATACGGAACTTTCTCACTTTGAGCACTTCTTCATTTGAGGCCATCCTAATTAAGTTCTTGGTCATGCCACGATCTGTTGTCAACACCAGCACAACCTAAGCACGGCACTGTACGGTCCGTTCTGGCGCGTCACGTGCCGCAACCTCACCTCCTGGGTTCTCCACCCGCTGCGGATCCATCTCTATGCCCCCGCCCGCTGCGACGCGCTCCGCAGCCTCGTCGCTGACCTTAGAGAGCAATGCACATCCAACCCCGACGGCCTAGCCCTCGCAGCAGAGAGCATCCGCAGCGCCCTCTTCGGCATGTTCGCGGTCATGTGTTTCGGCGAGGGCCTCGACAAGACCCTCGTCCGCGCCATGGCCGACACCCAGCACGAGTTCATCTCCTTCTTCCCTAAGCTTCGCGTCTTCGCGAGGCGACCGGCATTGGCGAGGCTGATCCACCGCAAGCGGTGGAGCAAGCTACTCGCGTATCGCCGGAAGCAGGAGGACATGTACCTCCCGCTCATCCACGCCCACTGCACACGGCAACACCACTCTTGCGAGCCGTCGGCGTATGTGGACACGCTCATCGACCTCTGTGCCCCGGACGACCACAACGATGCAAGCAAGCGAAGGCGGTAGCGTAGGCTCGTCGACGGAGAAATTGTGGGCTTCTTTGCCGAGTTCACCGGTGCAGGAGCTGAAACAGTGGCGTCGGAGCTGCAATACATCATGGCGAACCTGGTGAAACGCCGACACATGCAAGAGGCCGTCCCGAAGGAGATCGACCCTGCCGTGGACCCGGACGCCGAGGAGGTCAGCGAGGAGGTCCTTGGTAGGCCAGAGTACCTCAACGTTGTGGTCATGGAGGTGCTCCGGCTGCACCCCGCCGGCCCGCCGTGACCTTGGTCAGGCAGGTACGCAACAAACTGCTGACATGCATGAGACAAATTAACCTGTTGTTTTCTTATGTGTATTGCTAGAACTCATCTAGATGAGATATAATTTTGTCTCATGCACCTTTTATAGCCATTGGATGTGATGCTATAAGATGCGTGTGTGCTGACGTGGCATGTATCTGTTCTTATTTTAAAGTGAATGAGACCAAATTATATCTCATCTAGATGAGTTCTAGGTACTCGGGAAGACAAACCTGCTAGTTGAGACTAATCGGCCCATATCATGAATGCAATTTGCTGGTGACAAGGTGTTGGAAGAAGACGACGTCGTTCATGACGGCTGACGTATTCCGGCGGGCACCGAAACGTTCTTCCTGCCGAGTCTATAGCACGAGACAAGACGGCGTGGGCTGATCCGGATAAGTTCAGGCCAGAACGGTTCCTAACCTGCAGAGGTGGGGAAGTGGTGAGCCTTGTTGCGGCGGCGGGATGCGCCGGGGAGATCAGGATGATGCCGTTCGATGCCGGCCGAAGTGTGTGCCCGGGCATGGGTGTCGCCATGATCCACATGGGCTACTTGGAAAGACTGAACTGGCGCAAATTGAACCACAAAGAGACTAACTGTGTTCTGAAGATAGCAAAAGAGCAAATGTACCTCTGAAAGAATACTGAAGCATGGAGGTGTGTGTAGAAAATATATGGGGTGCAACTCAATTGTATTCATCAGAGTTGGTCACAATATATACACGAGATATCTTGCATGACAAGGAAACTAATCCTACCGTATCTCTAGGAGTCAACTATGCAAGGCTAGAGATTATAGGAAGATTAATAGAAATATGTCATGTTCAACAGCCAGCCCCCCCCCCCCCGGGCAGTCGAAGCGTCGGCGTCGGCGATGCAAAGACTGGAACGGAACTCCTAGAATGTAGCGATTGGAAGCCCTTTGATCATAATGTCGGCAAACTGTTGGGTGGTCGGTACATGAAGAACACGAAGCTGACCCAACTGAACCTTCTCTTGGACGAAGTGAACATCAAGTTCAATGTGCTTGGTGCGCTTATGCTGCACCGGATTGGCCGCGAGGTAGGTGGCCCAAACATTATCATAGAAAACCATCGTAGCTTTCGGGATTGTGATCCGAAGTTCTCCAAGTAGTTGACATAGCCAACATGTCTCGGCAACAACGCTGGCGACGACACGGTACTCGGCCTCAGCACTCAAGCGGGAGACAGTGGGCTGCCGCTTAGAGGACCATGAGATGAGGGAGTCACCGAAGAAGACACAACATTCCGATGTGGATCGTCGAGTGTCAGGATAGCCGGCGCAATCCACATCAGTGTAGGAAAAAAGCTCGGTGGAGGCGGAGGCACGAAGACGAAGGCCGAAGGTCGGTGTGCAGCGAATGTGCCGAAGAATGCGCTTGACCAGAGACCAGTGAACATCATGAGGCGAGTGCATGTGCAAGCAAACTTGCCGCACGGGAAACTGAATGTCTGGTCTGGTGAGCGTGAGGTACTGAAGAGCACCAACAATACTGCGGTAGAGAGCGACGTCAGTGGCAGACTGTCCAGCAGTTGCAGAGAGCTTCAAAGAGCTTCGGCTTGGCCTCGGCAGGAGTAGCAGCAGGTTTGCAGTCGGTCATGCCAGTACGATCCAATAGATCATGAACATACTGTCCTTGACGAAGAAAAAATCCGGAGGCATCACGTCGCACATTAATGCCGAGAAAGAAGTGCAGCGCGCCCAAGTCCTTCAGCCGAAACTCATAACCAAGGAGGCCACTGATGTCGCGACGTAAATCCGCGCGAGAGGCGGTGATGAGGATATCATCAACATACAGAAGAAGCATGGAGACATGATTAGCTCGATGAAGCACAAATAGCGATGTGTTGGAGGTGGTGCTGCGAAACCAGAGAGCAGTGAGGAATGCTGCAATGCGTTGATACCACACACGAGGCGCCTGTTTCAGGCCGTAGAGAGACCGTGAGAGAAGGCAAACATCATCAGGCCGAGTGGGGTCAACAAAACCAGCTGGCTGCTGACAAAGAACACACTCCTGAAGGTGATGGTAGAGGAAGGCGTTGTTGATGTCAAGTTAATGAACAGGACAGTGACGAGATCCGGCGAGCTGAAGAACAACACAAATCGTGGCGGGTTTAACAATCGGGAAGAAGGTCTCCGAGAAGTCAACACCGACACGTTGTGTAAATCTGCGAAAAACCCAACGAGCCTTGTACCTGTCCGAGCCATCCGGAAGAAGTTTATGCCGAAATACCCATTTGTCGGTAATGATGTTGGCCCGGGAGGGCGAGGGACCAACGTCCAGGTCCTGTTGGTGACAAGAGCATCATACTTCGCACACATGGTCGCGAGCCAGTGCGGTTCACTCAATGCAGAGCGCACCGAGCGCGGTACCGGAGAGGTGGCCGTGACATTGAGGTTGTTGTAGCTGGGGGTCGGCTGATGAATCCCGTCTTTAGCACGCGTCACCATGGAGTGATGAGGTGGCGGAGGCGGGGGGAGGCCGACATCGAGGGGGAGGCCGACGTCGAGGAGGACAAGGCCGCGGAGGAGACCGCAGGCAACGAGGCGGTTGACCGAGGCCACGGGCGAGGCCGCAGAGGGCGGCGGTGAGACCACTGACGGAGCCGCGGGTGGCGAGATGGTTCTGCGGATGACACTGCGGAGAGTGACGACTAGCCGGCGGGTGAGGCCGCATCTGTCGTTGAGGCCGCTTGAGGCGTGGCAGGGAGCGACGTTGCGATGGAGGAGACGGCTTAGGGCATGCCTGTAGACGGCGATGAGGAGGCCGACGCACCTGCATGGGCTGGTGCTGAAGCCAGCGGAGACGGGGTCTCCGAAGATGAAGCCGTTGTCGAAGTGACCTGCTCAAAAGGGAAGACAACCTCATCAAAGTAAACATGTCGCGAGATGAACACACGATGAGAGACAGGGTCGTAGCAGCGAAAGCCTTTGGTTTTCGGTTGGTAGCCAAGAAACACACAAGTGAGAGACCAAGGTGCAAGTTTGTGTGGAGTGGTGGCGGTAAAGTTAGGGTAGCATAAGCAACCCAAGACGTGATGATCATCATAAGATGGAGGAGACCCGAACAAGAAATGATGAGGTGTATAGCTCCATTGTGGTTTGCAAGGCCGGATGTTAAGGAGAAGTGTGGCAGTAGCGAGGGCATCTGGCCAGAACTGTGTGGGCATGTGTGCATGGAAAAGAAACGCACTAACACTCTCATTGAGAGTGCAGAGAACACGTTCGGCGCGACCGTTTTGTTGGGATGTATATGGACATGTGAGACGAAAGATGGTGCCATGGGTGGATAGAAGATGCCGAATGGCGAGATTATCAAATTCTTTTCCGTTATCCGTTTGAAGGTGAGCAATGGTGCGATGAATGTGGGTGTGGACGTAAGCATAAAAGGAGTGAAGGGTGGAGGCGACATCAGATTTACAGCGTAGCGGAAAAGTCCAAGTGAAGTGAGAAAAATCATCTAAAATCACAAGATAATATGATAAGCCCGAATTGCTAGGCACTGGAGATGTCCAAACATCACAATGAATAACATCAAATGGAAAAAGTGGAAATTGATGTAGATAAAGAAAACAGCAAACAAACGTGTTTTCTGATACGACAAGCATGACAAGTATGAGCCGCCGATTTATTACATGAAAAGGGAAAGGTGCTCAAAATTTTGTGAAGAGCGTTGGCGCCGGGATGACCAAGTCGAGCGTGCCAAAGCGAGACATTGGCATGGAGAGCAACCGGACCGCCACTCAGCGTAGGATCGCATGGGTAGAGATCGTTGGGAGAATCACATCAGTGCAGAACCCTCCGGGAGCGAGCATCCTTGACAGAGAAACCATGAGCGTTAAACTCAATAGTGACAGGATGTTCACGAGTAAGAGTACGAACAGAACATAGGTTTTTGATTAAGGATGGTGAGACAAGCACATTATTAAGAGTTAAAGATGAAGAGGGAAACGAAAGGGAGGACGAACCGTGATGAGTGATGGGAAGAGAGGTGCCATCACCAACCACGATGCGAGAGTTGAAGGGATAGGGGGAGGCACGGGAGAGGATACCGGGGTTAGAAGCCATGTGAGTGGCGGCGCCGGTGTCCATGTACCAATTGCCTCCTCCGTTGTAGTTGCTCGATGAGTGTGCAGCGTGAAGGCAGAGAGAAGTGCGGGGTCCGAAACACCACCGGGTGTCCCGCCATACGCGCCGCAGGCTGGAGGGCCACCATAGGCCGCGGCACCGCCATATTCCACAGGACCACAATAGGACGCGATACCGCCCTATGCCGTAGGATCAGGGGTGGGCGCGTTTAGCAGCTCCTGATGAGAGGCCAACCGTGCACCAAGGATGCCTGGAGCAGGGGGGCTAGGGACGGGCATGGAATAAGCACACACGACGCTCGTCCAGGGGTTGTACCCTCGACAACCAGGGTGGAGTAGGGACTGCCGCAGTG
Source organism: Aegilops bicornis (assembly GCA_021605145.1). Classification (NCBI taxonomy): domain Eukaryota; kingdom Viridiplantae; phylum Streptophyta; class Magnoliopsida; order Poales; family Poaceae; genus Aegilops; species Aegilops bicornis. The sequence goes on from CM038670.1 coordinate 26,596,878, forward strand.
TTTGCGGGAGGGCGCTGCGCCGTGTTGGAGTTGCGGGGCCGACCCCCACGACCCTTCTACTTACGACCACCAGAGGGGGCGGGCGTGGGTGGCGGGGTCAGAGCAGGAGGACGAGGCGCGGGCAGGGCTGGAGGCGCGCCGTGGCCGGCGGCGAGGCCGACGTGGAGTGCGGCGTGGGTCGCCTTCCGAGCAGAGTGGCGAAGGCGCTTCTCCTTCATGCGAAGATACGTGACGGCATTGGCGTACATCGGCATGACGAGGGAGAGGTTGGCGGCGGACCGGCCGAGGTCAGGGTGGAGGCCTCGAAGGAGGTTGGTGAGGAGGACGGAGTCGTCGATGGTCATGCCGACGTCCCGCGGCTCGTCGGTGAGAATGAAAGTGCAACTATCCCTAGGTGGTTTTGGTAATTCCTAACAACATATAGCTCATTGAGCTAACATCATTCCAAGATGAATATTTCAGGAAAGCTCAATGAATGTCATGGCATGGATGAGGAAAGTGGATCCCTCAAAATACTAAGGATAAAAGGATTGGCTCAAGCTCAAAAGCTCAAGACTCTACATTTTATATTTTAGTGGTCCAAGATCACATTGAGTCTATAGGAAAAGCCAATACTATCAAGGAGGGATGAGGTGTTGCTTAATGAGTTTCTTTCTCCACAATGCTTAGTGATATGCTCCAAAAACTCTCAACTACTTTCTCATATCCACATATGACCCAAACCAAAAGTCAAACTCGGCCCCACCAATTCTTTCTATCTGGCGCCACCGAGTTCAGATGTCATAGCCACTGCCACAAACCCTAGGCAAATCGGTCTCACCGATAGGGATCTCGGTCTCACCGAGATGGGATTGTAATCTCTCTGTTTCCCTTCGTAACGTTTCGGTCTAACCGAAGTGAGCGATCGGTCCCACAGAGATTGCAATGTAAACTCTCTGTTTCCTTTTCGTAACATTTCGGTCCCACTGAAATGAGCGAACCGGTCACAGCGAGTTTACCTGACCAACTCTCTGGTTAACTTATTACCAAAATCAGTCTCACCGAGTTTGTGTAATCGGTCTCACCGAGAGTATGTTATGCCCTAACCCTAACCATATCGGTCCTACCGAGTTGCATGTCGGTCCCACCGAAAATCCTAACGGTCACTAGGTTTACTAAATCGGTCTGACCGAGTTTGTTGATTCGGTCCCACCGAGATTGGTAAATTGTGTGTAACGGTTAGATTTTGTGTGGAGGCTATATATACCCCTCCACCTCATCTTCACTCGTGGAGAGAGCCATCGGAACGGACCTACACTTCCAACTTACCATTTCTGAGAGAGAACCACCTACTCATGTGTTGAGGCCAAGATATTCCATTCCTACCATATGAATCTTGATCTCTAGCCTTCCGCAAGTTGCTTTCCACTCAAATCTTCTTTCCACCAGATCCAAATCCTGTGAGAGAGAGTTGAGTGTTGGGGAGACTATCATTTGAAGCACAAGAGCAAGGAGTTCATCATCAACACACCATTTGTTACTTCTTGGAGAGTGGTGTCTCCTAGATTGGCTAGGTGTCACTTGGGAGCCTCCGACAAGATTGTGGAGTTGAACCAAGGAGTTTGTAAGGGCAAGGAGATCGCCTACTTCGTGAAGATCTACCGCTAGTGAGGCAAGTCCTTCGTGGGCGACGGCCATGGTGGGATAGACAAGGTTGCTTCTTCTTGGACCCTTCATGGGTGGAGCCCTCCGTGGACTCGCGCAACCGTTACCCTTCGTGGGTTGAAGTCTCCATCAACGTGGATGTACGATAGCACCACCTATCGGAACCACGACAAAAACATCCGTGTCTCCAATTGCGTTTGAATTCTCCAAACCCTTCCCCTTTACATTCTTGCAAGTTGCATGCTTTACTTTCCGGTTCTCATAGACTCTTTGCATGCTTGCTTGAATTGTGTGAAGATTGCTTGACTTGTGCTAAGATAGCTAAAATCTGCCAAAGACTAAAATTGGGAAAAGGTTAAGTTTTTATTTGGTCAAGTAGTCTAATCACCCCCCCCTCTAGACATACTTACGATCCTACAGAGAACCTTTAGCCGCGTGCAGTACTCATCGATCGAAAGAACGTTTTGCTGCAGAGTGAAGAACTCCCCTTGGAGGAAAACACGGCGTTGGAGTTTATTGTCGAGGAAGAGGTCGCACAACCATGTCCACATAGCGTATGCCGATGGGTCACGGGAGTTCACCATTTTGACGAGGCCCTCGGAGATGGTGATAAAAAGCCACTTGACGATGCAACTGTCCACGACAAGCCACTCGTCGTCGTCCTTCATGTCGTGGAAATCGACGCTCCCGTCAACATGCTCGATGAGACGGTAGGAGCGGAACAAGAGCGAAGTAGGTGCGCCATGCGTTGTAGGATGGCGAGTCGAGATTGAGGACGATGGGTACGTGGTCTTTGATATCGAGCTCATTGAGGCAGTCGGAGGTGAACATGGCGCCAGCGAAGGAACCGGCGTCGGATGGATCGGCCTTGGAGCGGGACATGGTGGCGAGGAGAGGGAGGGGGATTTAGGGTTTAGGTGGTGGTTGGGAAGAGGGTGGCGGCCGAGGGTAGGGAAGGGGCGGCGGCGGCTATGGCAGGGAGCAGCGATGTAGGGTTCGGGGGGAGGCGGCGGCGGCTACAGGAGGGAGGGGGTAGCGGCGGTGGCGTAGGGTTTGGAAGGAGGAGGCGGCGACGGCTACAAAGGAAGTAGCGCCAGCGGCGCTAGGGTTTGGAAGGGGTGGCAGCGGTGGCTACGAAGAGGAGCGGCGGCTGCGTGGAGCGGAAGCGAGGGAGATCGCGATGAAAACTAATACCATGTAGAAAAGATATGGGATGCAACTCAATTGTATTCCTCGGAGTTGGCCACAATATATACACGAGATGTCTTGCGTGACAAGGAAACTAATCCTACAATATCTCTAGGAGTCAACTATACAAGGCTACAGATTATAGAAAGATTAATACAAATATGTCACCTTCAACGCTGTGGTTCTCGTCATCACCGGGCAAGATAATAAAAGGCACATATCCTTGACGATGACTTGCGCGATGCTTTTCCACTAAAGTTCCTCTGGAAAGAAACCAAGCAAATTCCCACGTGTGTAGAATGTAAAAGGAGTCCAACGAAAAATGAGTGCGAAGATGATTAGATATACATTTCTGCCACGGCGCAATAATGGATTTGGACCTACCATGAATATAACAGATAGTCAAATACTGGTGGTCCATTCTTTTCCCTGCTTGAAAAGTTAGCTGGTCCAGGTCCAGGTCTCCCAGCCACCAACCCACTCAACCACCCACCCAGTCGTCCAGTGATTCTTTCTTTAAACAAAATAGGCTGCCTGGAGCAGTCTATATCTTGCTAAGAGTCTCTTCAGGACTTGGCAGTCTCATCTTGTTAAATTTGTCCAAAGACCGACCATCAGCTTACCTCTTCAATCCCGGCCATGGAGGTTGCCGTATCAGTAGTTGCAAGTGAACTTGTGAGCCGGTTCATCTCCTTCCTGATGAACAAGTGCCACTCAAGCCATGCGCAGTTAGAGGAAAAGATGGTGGAAAGGTTGCAGAATCTCCTAATGAGAGCTTGCACCATCGTCGAGGAGGCGGATGCTCGATACATAACAAACTCCGGGATGATGATGCAGCTCAAGATGCTCTCGGAGGCCATGTACCGAGGTTACAGCCTCCTCGATGCCTCGAGGTACCGAGCCCTCCAAGACGGTGTTGGCTTCGACGAGGTTAGCAGCAACGACTCATCTAGCAGCAGTTTGTATTTAATCATTCCAGACTTTCCAGTCAAGCGTTCTCGAACAGCAGCGGTGAAAGGCAACAAGGCCATGGGCCTCGACTCACATGCTGCTTTGGAAAGCTTAGAAATTGCTATCGCAAACATGTCAGAGTTTGTTGTGCTTCTGGGTGGATGTGAGTGCATGTCCCGTAGGCCATATGATGTTTATCTTTACACCGACAACTTCATGTTTAGCCGACATGCTAAAAATCAAAAGCTTTTGAGCTTCTTGTTGGAGCACAACGATCCTTGAGGTGGTCATGCATTAGCCATTCTTCCGCTCATAGGTGGCGCCGCGGTTGGCAAGAAAACTTTGGTTGCTCATGTGTGTGGCGATGAAAGGGTTCGTTCACACTTCTCCTCTATTTTGCATTTGAACAGAGACAACCTTTTGGGGATACTTGGTGATGGGAGGGCCATGACTGGAATAATGTTGGTAGTTATTGAGTTTGCTTCTGATGTAGGTGATGATGACTGGAAAACATTCCACTCATTTCTCATAAAAATGGGCAGAGGAAGCAAGATCATCATTGTAAGTAAGCTTAAAAGAATAGCCCGGTTTGGAACGACGAAACCAATTTTACTAAGTGGGCTATCTCATGATGAGTTGACGTACCTTTTCAAGGCACTCGCCTTCGGAAGTGTAGAGCCAACAGAACATCCGCGGCTAGTACAAATAGCAGATGAATTTGCCACGGTGATCCACAGTTCGCAAATTTCACTTGTCGCAACAAATATGTTCACGGATGTGTTGAGAAGCAACCTTGATGTTCAGTTCTGGCGTTGTATTTTAGACAAGGCAGCAAGAATGGTTAAAAGAAACTGTTCCATTTATGGTGTGAACCCAACCATGCGTATATAACAAGGCCATCAAGTGGACATAACAGACATTGCTTTGCATCCACTAAGCATGAAACCTTATAGTGATAATATTTCAATCAAGACGGGATTGCCAAGTGTGACATTTGGGGAACTTATAACAGATCCTAGTGTTAGGGCAAAAGGCGACTTCACTCTAATTGCATGGGAATCAAGGATAGCCCCTCATAAATCATTTCCTAATTATGTTACAAGTCATGCTCAGGATACACATCAAAGTAGTGCCCTGCCAGGGAGGAAGCGACAAGGAGTGTCAATCTAATTTTATTTCAGAACTTGTCATCTAAATCTTGTTGTAATTTTTTGATACATGGCAATTCAACTAAATCTATTACGGATCTCAACTGGCATACAGTGAACTTATACTCGCTCCTTCCATTTATATGGGGCCTAATGCGTTTTTCAAGACCGCCTTTGACTATTGACAAGATTAATAGTACATCAGATGTAGAATGTGGAAATTATATCATTAGAAGATCCCTTCACATATGAATTTGATAGTATGCTTTGTGTAAGTTGCATGTCACATATTATTGCTCTAATGTTCGGTCAAAGTTAGCCTCGAAAAACGCATTAGGCCCTATATAGATGGAAGGAGGGAGTATGTTTTATCCGATCCAACAACCCCCCTTGCTCTTCTTAGATAACCTACTACTACCATTGACACCTTGGTCTTCTTAGTGAAGAAAATACAATTCGGACCATACTATTCATCAAACAGTGATTTTATCATTTTTTCCAAAATCCCACGGATGTCATTTCTTTGTAAAACTTCATGCGCAAGCATACCGGTCGTCCATATAAAAATTCAGAATTTTTGTAGTATTTTTTGAATTATTATTCATAGGGGGTTCACGTGGAACCATATTCACCAAAGCCACATCCAATAGCAAATATAAAAAGGTGAACATGGTTCCACAAAACTTAACACGTGCGTAGAATGGTCTACCATGTTTAATACCCAAAATTGCAGAATTTTTAAAATTTTACTAGTATTTTTTCAAAATTACTTTTCGCGTGGGTGCATGTGGAACCATATTTAGCTTTATATTTTCGCTATTCAGTAGCCCTACAGTAACAACAACAACAACAACAACAACAACAACAACGACGACGACGACGACGACGACGACGACAACAACAACAACAACGACAACAACAACAACGACAACAACAACAACAACAACAACAACAACAACAACAACCAACAACAACAACAACAACAACAACCAACAACAACAACATAGCCTTTAGTCCTAAACAAGTTGGAATAGGCTAGATGTAAAACCCATAAGATCTCGCAACCAACTCATGGTTCTGGCACATGGATAGAAAGCTTACACGCACCCCCTGTCCATGGCTAGTTCTCTGGTTAGACTCCAGTCCTTCAGATCACTCTTTACGGACTCCTCCCATGCCAAGTTCGGTCTACCCCGACCTCTCTCGTAATTATTGGCATGCTTTAGCCGTCCGCATGCACTGATGCTTCTCGAGGCCTGGAATATGCCCAAACCATCTTAGACGATGTTGGACAAGCTTCTCTTCAATCGTCGCTACCCCAGATATATCTCGTATATCGTCATTCCAGACTCGGTCATTCCTTGTGTGTCCACACATCCATCTCAACATCCGCATATCCGCCACACCTAACTATTGAACATGTCTCCTTTTAGTCGCCAACACTCAGCGCCATACAACATTGCGGGTCGAACCACAGTCCTATAGAACTTGCCTTTTAGCTTTTGTGGCATTCTCTTATCACATAGAATGCCAGAAGCTTGGCTTACTAATAAAACACAAATTAGATAACAAGAAAGAGTTATATGCAAATTATCATCATCACACAGTCCAGACTAGCATTACTAAAGTTGATGCTAACTAAAGTTGGCTTATAAGCCCGCAATCAGCTATGTGTAACTCCATGCATGGTACCGGAAATGCTATATCCTCCCTCTATTCCAAAATATAAGGTGGTATAGTTTTTACATGATTACTACCCATGTACATGCGAGTCCAGGTGAGATGATGAGTTCTCTGCTGACACAGCTGAGTTGTGGCACATGAATCATTGCTGCAGTGCCAGACATAATTCTATTATTCATTCCAGTTTTAGAGTTGTGGAGATCAACATCAGGTCAAGCCTGCAATCTCAAGAATGCACATGATACAAGAGTTTTTTAGCACAAGATTACTACTCACGTACCGAGTTATGACTGACAAAGATAAAGACCGCGTACCATTACCTTTCCAATGAAGTGTTCTGCTTTCTCCACAAAAGCTTAAACAATTTCCATGGTCAAACTTTGCTAGAGTAGACTGCAAGGTATTGTGATGCCCGTAATTCCCTCACATGTAAAATGTAAAATGAGTACACCAAGGATAATAAAATATATATTTTGTATGGAACGACAATCAATTAGGACTTACCTACCTACTTTGAATATTATAATTATTGGCCAACACTTTTCATGTTGCTTGGAAAGTTGGCGTCTCCTTGTCATATCTTTGGACATGTAATTAAACTAGACAAATATGCGTGTATCACCAACCCACTTGCTGCAGTCAAATCATTCCTTGAGACTTTTCTATTTTGCTAATAGTCTCTACAAGGATTGGCAGAGGCCGGTCTAGTTAAATTTCTCCACAGACGACCGACAACTTACACCATCAATCCTGGCCATGGAGGTTGCCATGTCTGCAGTTGTAGGTGAAATCATGAGCCAGTTCATCTCCTTCTTGATGAACAAGTACAACTCCTTGAGGCATGCCCAATCAGAGGAGGAGAAGGTGGTGGAGAGGTTACATCATCTGCTAATGAGAGCTGGTACCATCGTTGAGGAGGCGGACACACGATACATAACCAACTCTAGGATGATGATGCAGATCAAGATGATCTTAGAGGCCATGTAACAAGCATATTGTGCGCTGGACAACTCGAGGTGTCGTGCCCTCCAAGACAGTGCAAGCTTCGACGAGATTACCTTCAATAACTCATCTGGCAGATTATATTTAGCCAAGCGCTCTCGAACAACAAATGATAAGGCCACACACCTCGAGTCACATGATGCCTTGGAAAGTTTAGAAATTGCTATTGCTAACATGGCAGAATTTATTGTTCTTCTCAGTGGATGCGAGCGCATGTCTTGTAGGCCATATGATGTTTATCTTTACACCGACAACTTCATGTTCTGCCGACACACTGATAAGCAAAAGCTCTTGAGCTTCTTGTTGCAGCACAACGACCCTCCTGACCCCTCAAAAAAAAGACCCTCCTGGTAATCATGCACTGGCAGTTCTTCCGATCATAGGTGGTGTTGGAATTGGAAAGAAAATGTTGGTTGCGCATGTGTGTGGCGACTAAAGGGTTCGCTCACGCTTCTCTTCTATTTTGCAATTGAATGGAGATAGCCTCTTGACGATACTTGACCACGGAAGGACTATGGAAGGTATGATGTTGGTAGTTATTGAGTTTGCTTCTGATGTAGATGGCGATGACCGGAAAAGGTTTCACTCATTTTTCATAAGAATGGGCAAAGTAAGAAAGATCATCATCATAAGTAAACTTAAAAGATTAGCCCAGTTTGGATTGGTGAAACCAATTTTCCTTGCTGCTATGTCTTATGATGAGTTGAGGTACCTTTCCAAGACACTGGCATTTGGAAGTGTAGACCCTGGAGAACATCCACGACTAGTACAAATGGCAGATGAATTTGCCATGTTAGTGCACAGTGCACAATGTTCACTTACCTCAACAAATGTGTTCGCGGATATCTTGAGAAAGAATCTTGATATTCTGTTTTGGCGTAGCATATTGGACAAGGGGATAAGATATGTTTACAGAAACCTCTCCAGATATAGTAGTGTCGACCAAGCCATACTTATACCACAAGGCCATCCACTGGTTGTAACGGATCTTGCTTTCGATCCACTTAGCATGAGACCTTGTACAAATAATGCTTCAAGCAAGAAACTGCCAAGTGTGACGTTTGGGGAACTTCTAACAGACCCTTTAGACCAAAAGGAGACTATATTATAGTTTCATGGGAATCAAGGATACCGCCTCATAATTCATTTGCTTGTTTTTATACAAGTCATGCTCAGGATACACATGAAGGTAGTACCTTGCCAGGGAGGATGCGACGTGGAGAACCAATTTAGTTTTGATTGAGAACTTGTGTAATTTAACTCCTGTTGTATCTTCTGATACATGAGAAACGTACGCATTGGCATGGCCATATAAAGCATTTTATGGAGTGATTATATACCATTCGACTAAACTTGTGAGAGATCTCAGACTCGGTTAAGATCGCAGTATGCCTCTGCAGAATTAGATTAGATTATGTCAACTACTATGCGCCGGGATTCTTCCCACAGTAGCGCCTCCCCAAAATCCACAGATTTAGCCAGATTTCAGAGAAGGAAACCATTTTGAATTTATATTACTGAGGAAGAACTGGCAGAGCACCGTGGCAGTGCACGTTGCCTACGGCGAGGCCCCCACGCGTGTGATCCCTTGCGGATCTCAAACTCGACCTAGGTGTCTCTCCTCCCACCATCTCCGCACTTGACTTCAGCGAACACCATGGCTCCGCTAGAGGTGGGATGGCGGTTCTAGGTGCTGCGCGGCGCGGCTCGCTGGTGGCCTCGGTGCTGCCGCCATGGTGGTATCGGGAAGGACAAGATTGGGGATCGATTCATCAGCGATGGTAGGTAGTGACCATGGGGCCCACTGGAAGCATAAACGGTATGACCTTTTCCAATAGTCTCTGCAAGTCTTGGCAGAGGCCGGTCTAGTTAAATTTGTCCACAGTCGACCAGCAACTTCCACCATCAATCCTGGCCATCGACGTTGCCATGTCTGCAGTTGTAGGTGAACTCGTGAGCCAGTTCATCTCCTTCCTGATGAACAAGTACAACTCCTTGAGGCATGCCCAATCAGAGGAGGATAAGGTGGTGGAGAGCTTACAACACCTGTTGGTGAAAGCTGGTACCATCATTGACGAGGCGGACACATGATACATAACCAACTCTAGGATGATGATGCAGCTAAAGATGATCTCAGAGGCCATGTACGGAGGATATGGTGCGCTGGACAACTTGAGGTACCGTGCCCTCCAAGACAGCGCAAGCTTCAACGAGGTTAGCATCAATGACTCCTCTGGAAGCAGATTATATTTAGCCAAGCGCTCTCGAACAACAAATGATAAGGCCACACACCTCGACTCACATGATGTCTTGGAAAGTTTAGAAATTGCTATTGCTAACATGGCAGAATTTACTGTTCTTCTCAGTAGATGTGAGCGCATGTCTCGTAGGCCATATGATGTTTATGTTTACACCGACAACTTCAAGTTTGGCTGACACACTGAGAAGCAAAAGCTCTTGAGCTTCTTCTTGCAGCACAACGACCCTCCTGGTAATCAGGCACCGACAGTTCTTCCGATCATAGGTGGTGTTGGAGTTGGAAAGAAAACATTGGTTGCGCATGTGTGTGGCAACGAAAGGGTTCGCTCACACTTCTCCTCTATTTTGCAATTGAATGGAGATAGCCTCTTGATGATACTTGACCATGGAAGGACTATGGATGGTATGATGTTGGTAGTTATTGAGTTTGCTTCTGATGTAGATGACGATGACTGGAAAAGGTTTCACTCATTTTTCATAAGAATGGGCAAAGGAAGCAAGATCATCATCATAAGTAAACTTAAAAGTGGAGGAAATATGCCCTAGAGGCAATAATAAAGTTATTATTTATTTCCTCATATCATGATAAATGTTTATTATTCATGCTAGAATTGTATTAACCGAAAACATAATACATGTGTGAATACATAGACAAACATAACGTCACTAGTATGCCTGTACTTGACTAGCTCATTAATCAAAGATGGTTGTGTTTCCTAACCATAGACATGTGTTGTCATTTGATTAAAGGGATCACATCATTAGGAGAATGATGTGATTGACATGACCCATTCCGTTAGCCTAGCAGTTGATCGTTTAGTATGTTGCTATTGCTTTCTTCATGACTTATACATGTTCCTGTAACTATGAGATTATGCAACTCCCGTTTACCGGAGGAACACTTTGTGTGCTACCAAACGTCACAATGTAACTGGGTGATTATAAAGGAGCTCTACAGGTGTCTCCGAAGGTACATGTTGGGTTGGCGTATTTCGAGATTAGGTTTTGTCACTCCGATTGTCGGAGAGGTATCTCTGGGCCCTCTCGGTAATGCACATCACTATAAGCCTTGCAAGCAATGTAGATAATGATTTAGTTACGGAATGATGCAATACGTAACGAGTAAAGAGACTTGCCGGTAACGAGATTGAACTAGGTATTGGATACCGACGATCGAATCTTGGACAAGTAACATACCGATGACAAAGGGAACAACGTATGTTGTTATGCGGTTTGACCGATAAAGATACTCGTAGAATATGTAGGAGCCAATATGAGCATCCAGGTTCCGCTATTGGTTATTGACTGAGAATAGTTCTAGGTCATGTCTACATAGTTCTCGAACCCGTAGGGTCCGCACGCTTAACGTTACGATGACAGTTTTATTATGAGTTTATAAGTTTTGATATACCGAAGGTTGTTCGGAGTCCCGGATGTGATCACGGACATGACGAGGAGTCTCGATATGGTCGAGACGTAAAGATTGATATATTGGAAGCCTTTATTTGGATATCGGAATGGTTCCGGGTGAAATCGGGATTTTACCGGAGCACCGGGGGGTTACCGGAACCCTCCCGGGGGTTATTGGGCCTTCATGGGCCCTAAGGGAGAAGATGAGAGGAGGCAAGAGGTGGGCTGCGCCCCCTCCCCTCCCTAGTTCGAATAGGACAAGGAGAGGGGGCGGCGCCCCCCCCCCCCCTTTCCTTCCCCTCTTCCTCCTCCTTCCCCCTTTCTCCTTCTCCAACTAGGAAAGAAGGGAGTCCTACTCCCGGTGGGAGTAGGACTCCCCCTTGGCGCGCCCTCCTTGGCCGGTCGCCCCCTCCCCCTTGGCTCCTTTATATACGGGGGCAGGGGGCACCTCTAGACACACAAGTTGATCTTCGTGATCGTTCCTTAGCCGTGTGCGGTGCCCCCCTCCACCATATTCCAGCTCAGTCGTATCGTTGTGGTGCTTAGGTGAAGCCCTGCGTCGGTACACTAGTAGAATAAGGGCCTATTGTCCCGGTTGGTAAGGGCCTTTAGTCCCGGTTCCTGAACCGGGACTAAAGGGTCGGTACTAATACCCTGGCCCTTTAGTCCCGATTCTATCCAGAACCGGGACTGATGGTCCTCCACGTGGCCTGTCTACTGAGCCCAGGCAGGAGGGCCTTTGGTCCCGGTTGGTGGCACCAACCGGGACCAATAGGCATCCACGCGTCAGCATTTCAGGGGCGGGGGGGTTTGTTTTTTTTTTGAAAAGGGGGGGGGGGGGGTGGGGGGTTAATTTAGGTGTTTCATATATTGTGCTATAGCTAGCTAATTAATAGAGAAAAGTGTCCTCTCTTTTGTCCGTGCTTGGTCGACGCTACGTACTATACATACGTATAGAGAGGACTAGCTAGACATGCTAGCTAGCTAGTAATTAAGCAAACAGAAGATCGTCATGAACATATATGCATACAGAGAGAAGTGATATCGACCACCTCTCCTTCTCCGAGAGATTGGTCGAACAACAAGTTCTCGTATATCTATCCACACTACCGGCTACATATATACAATAGTTATCTTTTACAATACGGACGCGTGGTCCACATAGTATTCTCCGTCTTCAGCGATCACGTGGTCAAGAAAGAATGCCGCCAATTCCTCTTGAATTGCTCGCATGCGATCTGGTGCTAGGAGTTCATCCCGCTTCGAAACATCTAATTTTAAGAAAGGGGTCAATACATACATATATATATATATATATATATATATATATATATATATATATATATATATGAATGAATGAAACTCAACACAAATGATGGTAATAAAATAAAATTGTGAATATTTTTATTTACGCACTTCATATTGTTTGTCGGAGTAGCCCCTCTCACAGGTCGTGTGGCGGATGGACTCGCATAACGTAGTATCCACAGAAATCATTCCCTTGTTCCTGCCACAACCACTTTACAAGAAACAGAGGTCAATCAAACTGATAATTAGCAAGCATGCTAAATGGTATTGATGAAACTAGTGCTTGAATCACTAGGAGATGCGCGTGGAATATGCTACTATATATTACTTACTTTCGGGTGTCTAAATTGCAGCTTCTTGGTAGTCCCGGAGCTTTTTGGTGAATTTTCCCCAAGCCCTGCCATACAAAGAAAACAATTACTTGATATCAGAAATGAACAAAGTTGCTGATATGGTGGATAATGATCGATTTAACTTACTTCTCGAGCATTTCAGTCATGTCCGCATACTCCTTGGGATCTTTTTCGCTTGGAGTCAAAGACAGTTACTACTCCTTCTCAAGCTTAATCTCTAGGAGAATATAGTGGTAGCTGCACACATGCATAACTCATCAATATTACATTACTATAACCTGGACTAATAAGGAAACCGAATATGCCACAAGACAGTAACACTCACTTGAAGTTGTAAGGAAAGAGTATTATATCTTTGTGTTCATTTATTACCAACGATTGTAGCAAGTTGGCCTCGGTATCTTTGGTACGAAATTTAACCTCAGTTGCATCTATGAGATATGTGTTAATGAACCCAATATCACCCACTTGTCTTTTCTTCAATTCGGCGATCTTCAATCTCCATAATATAGTGAGGATATTTATAAATACATGCAATGAAAGGGCTGAGTTATATAGAGATACTTAATGACAGAAGTAGTACTACTTACAGACAGTAGCAGGTGACCGTTGTTTTATCGAGGGCCAATTGATTGAAAAACTGAGAACTCCTCAAATGGAATAGGCAACAGATCAATTCCAAGGAGGTCATGCTCCTTTTTAACTCTCAAATACAAAGTACTCCTCCCCTCAGACTCTTTGCAGGTTTTCATGTACCAATCATGCAATCTTCGCATCATCGTTGATAGAGAGCTTTCATCTTTGTGAGAGGCTTCCCGCACTCATATCTTTGTATCTGCACCTCCAAGAAATCATAATGTACATCGTCGGGCAGGTAATCTGCACGATTGCCATAACCGGGCACCATCCTCGGATCGACGATGTCGCTAGCAGGCACCTTGAGCGGGGTGCACGATTGCTTCGCTTGTTCGCCGAGCTGGGCAATTTGTTTCCCAGCTCATCGTTCTTTCATCCTTTGATCACTGACAGTACTTCCCGACCTCTCCGCTTCGGCAAATGCCTTTCCAATAATGCGCTCATAGTTGCCTTTCGGCGGAGACTTGGGTGGTTTTGTCATGGCAGCCAGAGTGCGCTTCGCTTTGACCGGATCTACCTTCTTCTCCGGAGGTGGATGTCTCGTTGCTTTCAACCCTTGAAACCAGTCATCCACTTCGGTCTGCGCGATCTTCGCGTTTTCCTCCTCGCTCCTCTCGTACGGTAACTTCTCCGAGTCTTGAGAGAAGGACCGAATCTGTATCTCCTCCCGCCTTTGGCTCTACTGCTAGACGCCTGCAGAGCAGACGGAGCGAATGTCTTCTTTCCTTGCTTACGAGGCAGAGGAGAAGGACTACGACGCGCCGGAGCGGCAGCGGGTCTCTTCCGCCCTTGCTGACGAGGCGGAGAAGGAGGAGGCTGGCTGTTCGGGCGCGCCGGCGCAGGCGGAGAAGGAGACGGAGTGCCGCCACGCGCCGGAGAAGAAGCCGGCCGAGTGACCTGATCGTCACTCGCCGGAGGAGGAAGCGGTGGAGGAGGCGGAGTGCCCTGACTCGCCGGAGGAGGAGGAGGCGGAGGCGCCCAGTTCGAAAGGTTGATGAGATCCTTCCGCCATAGGCATGGAGTCTTGAGCAGAACCCAGCCGATACTCCCGTTCACGGTAGGGTGGTCAAGCGAAGGTCCTCAAATCCCTCCGTTATTTCATCAACCATCACCTTAGCATATTCTTACGGAATCGGCGGCGGTGAAAAGTTGAGTCGGGTTTAGTAGGATAAACAGAGCCAACAGCCGCCTTGACCTTCAAATTGCTCCATTGCGCCATAAGGTGGCAATGTTCAGCATTCGTGATAGCATCCACGGGATAGCTGGCAGGAGCCGTCAAGGCATGCTGCTGCTGGCTGAAGCAGCTTCGGTGGAAGCCATGCTGCTTCTCCGCTGAGATGGCGGGGTAGCCGGGGAAGCTTCGCAGGTCGCTTTGTTGTGATCTGCTGCTTCGCTCTCTTCGCCCTCTAGCCCCATTACCCTTTCGCAGCGCCTGCATTAGGCTCTGCTCCAGTTTCTTCCTCCTCTCATGGGTTTTGTAACCCCTGCGTCCGGAAATCCAGCCTTCCACGAAGCGGAGCTGGCGTGCCTCGTGTCCGTCCGAGGTGCTCGAGATTCGAGGGCCATTGTGAGCTCGTCCTTCTCCTATGCAGAACGAACTTCCCTTGCTGCGCTGCTTTGATATAATCTTGAAGCCTCTTGACTGGTATGTCCAATTGTTCGTCCGTCCAAATGCACTTCCCTGTTATAGGGTCCAAGGATCCGCCGCCCGAAGAACCAAGTCCGCAACGGCCGCCAGTTCATTGTCTCTGGTTCGATCCCTTTATCAAGCAGATCATTCTCAGCCTTGGCCCACTTAGGCCGGGCTACGAGGTAGCCACGACCCGATGCGATGGTGAAGCTTCTTCTTCGCAGCATTTCTCTTGTTTGTCGCTGACATCTTTTTACTCTTTTCCGATATCTTGTAGGCCACAAATGCGGGCCAGTCATCTCTGATCTTCTCATATTTGCCCTTGAATTCTGGTGTCTCATTTTTTTCGACATACGTATTGAGTTCTTTCTTCCAATTCCTGAATAGTTCTGCCATCTTCTTAAGAGCAAAAGACTTGATTAATGGCTCTATTACTGGCTTCTCCGGATCATCCTCTAGCGGTAGGGTAAAATTTGACTTCAGCTCGGTCAAAGATCATTTTTCTGCATATCATTGACACAAGACACCACAGGGTCTCCGTTCTTAGGCGGACACCATTGGTGGAAGCTGATCGGGATCTTGTCCCTAACCGTAACCCCAGACCGAAAGCAACAAATGCCTTCTTTGTCCGGTAGGGTTCAATCGGTTTTCCGTCGCGCGCAATTTCTATGATCTCAAACTTTTCATCCGAGCTCAAATTTTTCTTCGGGCCTCGTCTCTTTACCGAAGTTGTGCTCGATCCGGAGGGCTAGAAAAAAGAACAAAGACGAGAGTTAATTAATATGTGTACATACCAAAACAAATATGAGAGCTAGTCAAGACAGGCGTAACTAATATATATACCTGGCGGACTCGGTTTGGTGACCACTGAGCCGTCCTCACGGTCTACTTCTTCACCCTCTCCTTCTTGCACCGGCATTGGGTCATCGGAGCCATGTAAATCATAGCCAGCTGCTTCTTCACCCTCTCCTTCCAGACCATCGTTGTCGTTGAGAAACATCAACGAGCAGACGGCATCACTTCCTTGTGCGATTATGTCCCTCAACAACGCTTCTTGTGCTTCGTCTCGGGGTGTCCATAGTTTCTACAAATATTTACAACATGGCAATTATTATTCAAACATGACAGATATGGATATATTAGTGGCAAACGAGAACTAGCTAGCTAATCACAATAAGGAATCATATTAGTGGCCTCGACACTGCTTCTCTAGGGTTTGGGGTGGCCTTGACAACGCTTCAAGGGTTAGGGGGTGGCCTCGAGAACGCTTCAAGGAGGGTAATATCGACTTCCCCACGTGTTGAAGCTATCGGGAGGGGGTCGGCGTTGAACACTACATCTATGTCCCACAAGTGACGTGGACATCGACGCCCGCGGTAGGGTAGAGGGTCGTGGATTGCTGAGCGGTCCAGGGTCAAGGAGTCGAGGATCGCCGAGGGGTCGAGGATCGACGACCGTGGAACCCTCGACCCCTAGATGACCCTGGAACCCTCGATCCCTCGACCCTAGAACCCTCGATCCCTCGACAACGCTTCAAGGGGGTAATATCGACAACGACGAGATACATACACGGGAAATTAATGTTACCGGGAGGGTACATCGACGACCCCCCACGTATTGAAGTTATCGGGAGGTATATGGACCCCCTCGTGTTGAAGTTATCGGGAGGGGTATATCGGCGATGACGAGAGGAGAAGATCGTAGAAAAAGAAGAAAAAAAAAGAGGAGAAGAAGAAAGGAATAGAGAAGAAGAAAAAATAGAATAGTTCTATTTTTCTTCTTCTCCTCTATTTCTTTCTTCTTCTCCTCTTTTCTTCTTTTTTCCTCTTCTTATTTATTTCTCCTCTTCTTCCTCTCCTCTGCTACTCCTTTCTTCCTCTTCTTATTTTCCTTTTTCCTCTCCTTCTTTTTCTTCTTCTTCCTTCTTTCTAGCTAGATATATAAAACTTTTCTAAAAATGTAACTTTTGCATATAGAAAACTTTTTCTTCTTCTTCCTTCTTCCTTCTCTTCCTTCTTCCTAGATATATAAAACTTTTCTAACAATGAAACTAACCTAAAATACATACATTCATACAAAAAACATGTAAAAAATACATAAATACATATATGAACATACATAACAAATACATATATCTAAAAAAATGCATATATACATAAGAAAATACATATATCTAAAAAAATACATATATAAAAAAAACGGCGGCGGCGGCCGGGCCGGCAGGGGCGCGCGGTGCTCACAAGGGCGTCACGGGCAGGTGGGCGAGGCGGGCGGCGCTGGGCGAAGCAGGGCGCGGGAGTGGCGGCGACGGGCGTCAAGGGCGGGCGACGGCGGGGCGCGGGCGACGGCGCTGGGCGCGACGTGGGGCGGCGACGGCGCTGGGTGGCGTGGGAGATGACGCGGCGGGGTGGTATGGCGGCAGCGTCGGCGCAGGGTGGTGGCGCTGGTAAGCGCTGGCGGCAACAGCGTCGTGAGGTGTGAATCGGGCAGCCTGGCGGCGTCGGCGTGGGCAACTGCAGAGATGAAGTGAAAAACTTTGGTGGCACCAACCCGGGACTAAAGGGGTCATTGGTCCCGGTTGGAGCCACGAACCGACTAATGCCCTTTTAGTCCCGGGTTGGTGGCACCAACCGAGACCAAAGGCCTTGTGCTGCATCGCGCCGAAAAGTTTAGTCCCACCTCGCTAGTTGAGAGAGCTCGAGAGTGGTTTATAAGCGCTGCGCCACCCTCTCGAGCTCCTCTCAATGCAGGCTTCGGGCCTAACCGTGCAATCCGTGCACAATGTGGCCCTCTTGGGCCTCCAGGGCCTGAATCCTGGCCCATGGTAGGGTTTCTAGTCGTATTCAGGCCGTGGGGGCCCAGTAGGTGGCACTTTTTTTGTTTTCTTGTTTTCTTTGTTGCTTTATTTATTTTATTTTGTTTCTACTTACAACAAAATACTTATTGTTGCTATTTTTATTTTTTTCCAGTTTTTTTGTTTTGCTTTCTGCATTTTGTTGTTGTTTTTTGCTTTATTTTTTAATTCTTTTTGCTTTTAGTTTTAAAAAAATTATAAACTTTCTGTTAGTGCCATTAGTTTTCAAATTTGAAAAAACTTTTATTGTTTTCTTTGTTGATTTATATAATTTATTTTGTTTGTACTTACAACAAAATACTTATTGTTGCTATTTTTATTATTTGAAAACACTTTTTTGCTTTATTTATTTATTTTATTTTGTTTCTACTTACAACAAAATACTTATTGTTGCTATTTTTATTTTTTTCTATTAGTGCCATTTGTTTTGTTTTCTGCATTATTTATTTTCTTTTGGTTTTTTGCTTTATTTTTTAATTCTTTTTTGCTTTTAGGTCAGTAAAATTATAAACTTTCTGTTTGTGCCATTAGTTTTCTTTGAAATTTGTGTGAATCACAAGTTTGTGAGCTCAACAAGGCGTGTAGAGGGACGGGCTTATAAACCGGTGTGAGTACAAAACGGACAATGGTATCATACTCGTCTGTTACAAAGTTGGCATGGTATCATCATAATAGTTGCGGAGAAAGTCTTCACTTTTTCTTCGCTTGTGTCGTTTGCTTATTGCGCCGTAACCATGGATAATCTTCATCGTTTATCAGGATGCTTGGGTCAGCCTTGACTTTGAAGGGGAATTTCATGAAACTTTTCATACTCTTCAGACATGTCTGTCTTGCCCTCCACTCCCAGGATGTCCCTTTTTCCTGAAAGAACTATGTGGCGCTTTGGCTCATTGTATGATGTATTCTCTTCCTTATCTTTTCTTTTCCTCGGTCTGGTAGACATGTCCTTCACATAGATAACCTGTGCCACATCATTGGCTAGGACGAACTGTTCGTCGGTGTACCCAAGATTTTTCAGATCCTTTGTTGTCATTCCGTCTTGTGGGTCTACCTGTACCCCGCCTCCTGACAGATTGACCCACTTGCACTTAAACAAAGGGACCTTAAAATCTACTCCGTAGTCAAGTTCCCATCTGTCTACTATGTAACCATAATATGTGTCATTTCCCTTGTCGGTAGCTGCATCAAAGCGGACACCGCTGTTTTGGTTGGTGCTCTTTTCATCTTGGTCAATCGTGTAAAATGTCTTCCCATTTATCTCGTATCCTTTCCAAATCATTACAGTCGAAGATGGTCCCCTAGACAACAAGTACAGCTCATCACAAACAGTGCTGTCACCTCTGAGACGTGTTTCCAACCAACTGCTCAAAGTCCTGATGTGTTCACATGTAATCCGATCGTCGCCTTTGCTCGGGTGTTTGGAGAGCAGACTGTTCTTGTGTTCATCGACATACGGGTCACCAAGGTAGAGTTCTCAGAGAACTGTGTAGTGTGCTTGAGACCAAGAATATCCGTCCCTGCATATTATTGAGTCTCCTCCAAGCGTGCCTTTTCCAGTCAGTCTCCCCTCATACCGCGATTTAGGGAGACCTATCTTCTTAAGGCCAGGAATGAAGTCAACACAAAACCCGATGACATCCTCTGTTTGATGGCCCATGGAGATGCTTCCTTCGGCCTAAGCGCGATTCTGAACATATTTCTTTAGGACTCCCATGAACCTCTCAAAGGGGTACATATTGTGTAGAAATACGGGCCCCGTAATGACAATCTCGTCGACTAGATGAACTAGGACGTGCGTCATGATATTGAAGAAGGATGGTGGGAACGCCAGCTCGAAATCGACAAGACATTGCGCCACATCACTCCTTAGCGTTGATGCGATTTCTGGATCGATCACCTTACGAGATATTGCATTGAGGAATGCACATAGCTTCACAATGGCTAATCGGACGTTTTCGGTAGAAGCCCTCAATGCAACCGGAAGCGATTGCGTCATAATCACGTGGCAGTCATGAGACTTTAGGTTCTGGAACTATTCTCTGGCATATTTATTATTCCCTTTATATTCGACGAGAAGCCAGTCGGGACCTTCATACTGAGCAGGCATTGAAAGAATATTTCTTTCTCTTCTTTCGTAAGAGCGTAGCTGGCAGGACCTTCATACTGCTTGGAGGCATGCCCTCTTTTTCGTGCAAGCGTTGCAGGTCCTCTCGTGCCTCAGGTGTATCTTTTGTCTGCCCATACACGCCCAAGAAGCCTAGCAGGTTCACGCAAAGGTTCTTCGTCACGTGCATCACGTCGATCGAAGAGCGGGCCTCTAGGTAATTCCAGTAGGGTAGGTCCCAAAATATAGATTTCTTCTTCCACATGGGTGTGTGATTCTCAGCATCATTCGGAACAGCTAGTCCGCCGGGACCCTTTCCAAAGATTACGTGTAAATCATTGACCATAGCAAGTATGTGATCACCGGTACGCATGGCGGGCTTCTTTTGGTGATCTGCCTCGCCTTTGAAATGCTTTCATTTCTTTCGACATTGATGGTTGGTCGGAAGAAATCGACGATGGCCCAGGTACACATTCTTCCTGCAGCTTCCCAAGTATATACTATCGGTGTCAAGTAAACAGTGCGTGCATGCGTGGTATCCCTTGTTTGTCTGTCACGAAGGTTCTTGAGAGCGGGCCAATCGTTGATGGTCACGAACAGCAACGCCTTTAGGTCAAATTCCTCCTTTTGTGCTCATCCCACGACGTACACCGTTTCCATTCCACAGCTGTAAAAGTTCTTCAACTAATGGCCTTAGGTACACATCAATGTCGTTGCCGGGTTGCTTAGGGCCTTGGATGAGAACTGGCATCATAATGAACTTCCGCTTCATGCACATCCAAGGAGGAAGGTTATACATACATAGAGTCACGGGCCAGGTGCTGTGATTGCTTCTCTGCTCCCCGAAAGGATTAATGCCATCCGTGCTTAAAGCAAACCATACGTTCCTTGGGTCCTTTGCAAACTCATCCCAGTACTTTCTCTCAATTTTTCTCCACTGCGACCCGTCTGGTGCTCTCAACTTCCCATCTTTCTTACGGTCCTCATTGTGCCATCGCATCAACTTGGCATGCTCTCCGTTTCTGAACAGACGTTTCAACCGTGGTATTATAGGAGCATACCACATCACCTTCGCAGGAACCCTCTTCCTGGGAGGCTCGCCGTCAACATCACCAGGGTCATCTCGTCTGATCTTATACTGCAATGCACCGCATACCGGGCATGCGTTCAGATCCTTGTATGCACCGCATGATAGAGGATGCACGATCATTAGGGCATGCATGTATCTTCTCCACCTCCAATCCTAGAGGGCATATGACCTTCTTTGCTGCGTATGTCTTGTCGGGCAATTCGTTATCCTTTGGAAGCTTCTTCTTCATTATTTTCAGTAGCTTCTCAAATCCTTTATCAGCATGACATTCTCTGCCTTCCACCGCAGCAATTCGAGTACGGTACCGAGCTTTGTGTTGCCATCTTCGCAATTGGGGTACAACCCTTTTTTGTGATCCTCTAACAAGCGATCAAACTTCAGCTTCTACTTTTGACTTTCGCATTGTCTCCTTGCATCGACAATGACCCGGCGGAGATCATCATCATCGGGCACATCGTCTGGTTCCTCTTGATCTTCAGCAGCTTTTCGCTCCAGCACCATCGTGCACATCGTCAGTGCATCTTGATGTTCAGTAGCATCACCGTATTCAGGGGGCACATAGTTCTCATCGTACTCTTCTTCCTCGCCGTCTTCCATCATGACCCCTATTTCTCCGTGCCTCGTCCAAACATTACAGTGTGGCATGAAACCCTTGTAAAGCAGGTGGGTGTGAAGGATTTTCCGGTCATAGTAAGACTTCGTATTCCCACATATAGGGCATGGACAACACATAAAACCATTCTGCTTGTTTGCCTCAGCCACTTGAGAAAATCATGGATGCCCTTAATGTACTCGGAGGTGTGTCTGTCACCGTACATCCATTGCCGGTTCATCTGCGTGCATTATATATAATTAAGTGTGTCAAAAATCATTACAGAGAACATCATGAATAGATAATTAAGTGACCAAATTAATAGAAGTTCATCATCACATAAAAACCAAAGTACATACATAGTTCTCATCTAACAACATAAAGCTCTGCAGAGCATCTAAATTAATTAAACCATACATTGAAACTATGTAAAACATTTCAATGCGAAAACAAATACGATCATAATCGCAACCAAGGTAACAACTGATCCAACGGCATAATGATACCAAGCCTCGGTATGGATGGCATATTCAAGCGCATTGCATCCATCTTGATCTTGTGATCATCGACGACATCCGCAACATGCAACTCCAATATCATCTTCTCCTCCTCAAGTTTTTTTATTTTTTCCTTCAAGAAATTGTTTTCTTCTTCAACTAAATTTAACCTCTCGACAATAGGGTCGGTTGGAATTTCCGGTTCAACAACCTCCTAGATAAATAAAATCTATGTCACGTTGGTCGGCATAATTTTCATAAACAATAAATGAACCAATAGTTATGAAAAGATAATATATACCACATCCGAATCATAAACAGGACGAGGGCCGACGGGGGCGGATACCAAAACCATCGCACTATATAAGATGCAATAATAAAAGTAAGAAAATAATACAAGTATCTATCTAAACAAACAAGTAATAATATTTTTCCTTTCAGAAAGAAGATAAGAACAAAAGGCTCACCACGGTGGTGCCGGCGATGAGATCGGCGCCGGTGATCGACGGGGACGGGGCGTGACGGACCGCTAAACCTAGATAAATATTGAGGAAAATGGAGCTTGGCGGTCGAGCGTGGAGAGGAGAAACCTTAAGTAGTGTGGCTCGGGCATTCCATCGAACACCTTGTGTGCATAGGAGGTGAGCTAGAGCACCACCAAGCCCTCTCCCCCTCGGCCAGAAAAAACAGAGCAGTGTGCTCTGCTCTTGCGCAAGGGGCTATATATAGCCACCACCATTTGCCCCAGTTAGTGGCACGAAGGGGCTAAAGGTAAGCCTTTGGTCCCGGTTCATGCCACCAACCGGGACCAATGGTGGTGGGCCAGGAGCCAGGACCATTGGTCCCGGTTCGTCCCACCAACCGGGACCAAAAGGTCCGGACGAACCGGGACCAATGGCCCGGCCGGCCCCCTGGGCTCACGAACCGGGGCAAATAGCTCCATTGGTCCCGGTTCTGGATTGAACCGGGACTAATGGGCTAAACTGGCCTAGACGAAAGCCATGTTTTCTACTAGTGGTAGAACATCATCTTCGTCACTACGCCGTCGTGCTGACGGAACTCATCCCCGACACCCTGCTGGATCGGAGTCCGGGGATCGTCATCGAGCTGAACGTGTGCTGAACTCGGAGGTGCCGTACGTTCGGTACTTGGATCGGTCGGATCGTGAAGACGCATTTACTACATCAACCGCGTTGTCATAACGCTTCCGCTTTCGGTCTACGAGGGTACGTGGACAACACTCTCCCCTCTCGTTGCTTTGCATCACCATGATCTTGCGTGTGCGTAGGAAAATTTTGAAATTACTACGTTCCCCAACAGTGGCATCCGAGTCTGGTTTTATGCGTTGATGTTATATGCACGAGTAGAACACAAGTGAGTTGTGGGCGATACAAGTCATACTACTTACCAGCATGTCATACTTTGGTTCGGCGGTATTGTTGGATGAAGCGGCCCGGACCGACATTACGCGTACGCTTAGGCGAGACTGGTTCTACCGACGTGCTTTGCACACAGGTGGCTGGCTGGTGTTAGTTTCTCCAACTTTAGTTGAACCGAGTGTGGCTACTTCCGGTCCTTGCGAAGGTTAAAACAGCACTAACTTGACGAACTATTGTTGTGGTTTTGATGCGTAGGTAAGAACGGTTCTTGCTCAGCCCGTAGCAGCCAAGTAAAACTTGCAACAACAAAGTAGAGGACGTCTAACTTGTTTTTGCAGGGCATGTTCTGACGTGATATGGTCAAGACGTGATGCTATGTTTCATTGTATGAGATGATCATGTTTTGTAACCGAGTTATCGGCAACTGGCAGGAGCCATATGGTTGTCGCTTTATTGTGTGAAATGCAAACGCCCTGTAATTGCTTTACTTTATCACTAAGCGGTAGCGATAGTCGTAGAAGCAATAGATGGCGAGGCGACAACGATGCTACGATGGAGATCAAGGTGTCGCGCCCGATGACGATGGTGATCACGACGGTGCTTCGGAGATGGAGATCACAAGCACAAGATGATGATGGCCATATCATATCACTTATATTGATTGCATGTGATGTTTATCCTTTATGCATCTTATCTTGCTTTGATTGACGGTAGCATTTTAAGATGATCTCTCACTAAAAATTATCAAGAAGTGTTCTCCCTGAGTATGCACCGTTGTGAAAGTTCTTCGTGCTGAGACACCACGTGATGATCGGGTGTGATAGGCTCTACGTTCAAATACAACGGGTGCAAAACAGTTGCACGCGCAGAATACTCGAGTTAAACTTGACGAGCCTAGCATATAATGACATGGCCTCGGAACACGGAGACCGAAAGGTCGAACGTGAATCATATAGTAGATATGATCAACATAGTGATGTTCACCATTGAAACTACTCCATCTCACGTGATGATCGGACATGGTTTAGTTGATTTGGATCACGTGATCACTTAGATGACTAGAGAGATGTCTGTCTAAGTGGGAGTTCTTAAGTAATATGATTAATTGAACTTAAATTTATCATGAACTTAGTACCTGATAGTATTTTGCATGTCTATGTTTGTTGTAGATAGATGGCTCGTGCTGTTGTTCCGTTGAATTTTAATGCGTTCCTTGAGAAAGCAAAGTTGAAAGATGACGGTAGCAATTACCTTGACTAGGTCCGTAACCTGAGAATTATCCTCATTGCTGCACAGAAGAATTACGTCCTGGAAGCACCGCTGGGTGCCAGGCCTGCTGCTGATGCAACTGACGACATTAAGAACGTCTGGCAGAGCAAAGCTGATGACTACTCGATAGTTCAGTGTGCCATGCTTTACGGCTTAGAACCGGGTCTTCAACGACGTTTTGAACGTCATGGAGCATATGAGATGTTCCAGGAGTTGAAGTTAATATTTCAAGCAAATGCCCGGATTGAGTGATATGAAGTCTCCAATAAGTTCTATAGCTGCAAGATGGAGGAGAATAGTTCTGTCAGTGAACATATACTCAAAATGTCTGGGTATAATAATCACTTGATTCAACTGGGAGTTAATCTTCCTGATGATAGTGTCATTGACATAATTCTTCAATCACTGCCACCAAGCTACAAGAGCTTCGTGATGAACTATAATATGCAAGGGATGGACAAGACTATTCCTGAGCTCTTCGCAATGCTAAAAGCCGCGGAGGTAGAAATCAAGAAGGAGCATCAAGTGTTGATGGTCAACAAGACCACCAGTTTCAAGAAAAAAGGCAAAGGGAAGAAGAAGGGGAACTTCAAGAAGAACAGCAAACAAGTTGCTGATCAAGAGAAGAAACCCAAGTCTGGACCTAAGCTTGAGACTGAGTGCTTCTACTGCAAGCAGACTGGACACTGGAAGCAGAACTGCCCCAAGTATTTGGCGGATAAGAAGGATGGCAAAGTGAACAAAGGTATATGTGATATACATGTTATTGATGTGTACCTTACTAATACTCGCAGTAGTACCTGGGTATTTGATACTGGTTCCGTTGCTAATATTTGCAACTCGAACAGGAACTACGGATTGCGAAGATTGGCTAAGGGCGAGGTGACGATCTTGGCGTGGGAAATGGTTCCAAAGTCGATGTGATCGCGGTCGGCACGCTACCTCTACATCTACCATCGGGATTAGTTTTAGACCTAAATAATTGTTATTGATTGCCAGCGTTAAGCATGAACATTATATCTGGATCTTGTTTGATGCGAGACGGTTATTCATTTAAATCAGAGAATAATGGTTGTTCTATTTATATGAGTAATATCTTTTATGGTCATGCACCCTTGAAGAGTGGTCTATTTTTGTTGAATCTCGATAGTAGTAGTACACATATTCATAGTGTTGAAACCAAAAGATGCAGAGTTGATAACGATAGTGCAACTTATTTGTGGCACTGCCGTTTAGGTCATATCGGTATAAAGCGCATGAAGAAACTCCATACTGATGGACTTTTGGAATCACTTGATTATGAATCACTTGGTACTTGCGAACCGTGCCTCATGGGCAAGATGACTAAAACACCGTTCTCCGGAACTATGGAGCGAGCAACTGATTTGTTGGAAATCATACATACTGATGTTTGTGGTCCAATGAATATTGAGGCTCGCGGTATCGTTATTTTCTCACCTTCACAGATGATTTGAGCAGATATGGGTATATCTACTTAATGAAACACAAGTCTGAAACATTTGAAAAGTTCAAAGAATTCCAGAGTGAAGTGGAAAATCATCGTAACAAGAAAATAAAATTTCTACGATCTGATCGTGGAGGAGAATATTTGAGTTACGAGCTTTGTTTACATTTGAAACAATGCAGAATAGTTTCGCAACTCACGCCACCCGGAACACCACAACGAAATGGTGTGTCCGAACGTCGTAATCGTACTTTACTAGATATGGTGCGATCTATGATGTCTCTTACTGATTTACCGCTATCGTTTTGGGGTTATGCTTTAGAGACGGCCGCATTCACGTTAAATAGGGCACCATCAAAATCCGTTGAGAGGACGCCTCATGAACTGTGGTTTGGCAAGAAACCAAAGTTGTCGTTTCTTAAAGTTTGGGGTTGCGATGCTTATGTGAAGAAACTTCAACCAGATAAGCTCGAACCCAAATCGGAGAAATGTGTCTTCATAGGATACCCAAAAGAGACTGTTGGGTACACCTTCTACCACAGATCTGAGGGCAAGATTTTCGTTGCTAAATTCGGATCCTTTCTAGAGAAGGAGTTTCTCTCGAAAGAAGTGAGTGGGAGGAAAGTAGAACTTGATGAGGTAACTGTACCTGCTCCCTTATTGGAAAGTAGTCCATCACAAGAACCGGTTCCTGTGACAACTACACCAATTAGTGAGGAAGCTAATGATATTGATCATGAAACTTCAGATCAAGTTTCTACTGAACCTCGTAGGTCTACCAGAGTAAGATCCGCAGCAGAATGGTACGGTAATCCTATTCTGGAAGTCATGTTACTTGACCATGGCGAACCTACGAACTATGAGGAAGCGATGATGAGCTCAGATTCCGCAAAATGGCTAGAAGCCATGAAATCTGAGATGGTATGCATGTATGAGAACAAAGTATGGACTTTGGTTGACTTGCCCGATGATCGGCAAGCCATTGAGAATAAATGGATCTTTAAGAAGAAGACTGACGCTGATGGTAATGTAACTGTCTATAAAGCTCGACTTGTTGCGAAAGGTTTTCGACAAGTTCAAGGGGTTGACTACGATGAGACTTTCTCACCCGTAGCGATGCTTAAGTCTGTCCGAATCATGTTAGCAATTGCTGCATTTTATGATTATGAAATTTGGCAAATGGATGTCAAAACTGCATTCTTGAATGGATTTCTGGGAGAAGAGTTGTATATGATGCAACCAGAAGGTTTTGTCGATCCAAAAGGTGCTAACAAAGTGTGCAAGCTCCAGCGATCCATTTATGGACTGGTGCAAACATCTCGGAGTTGGAATAAACGCTTTGATAGTGTGATCAAAGCACATGGCTTTATACAGACTTTTGGAGAAGCCTGTATTTACAAGAAAGTGAGTGAGAGCTCTATAGCATCTCTGATATTATATGTAGATGACATATTATTAATTGGAAATGATATAGAATTTCTGGATAGCATAAAAGGATACTTGAATAAAAGTTTTTCAATGAAAGACCTCAGTGAAGCTGCTTACATATTGGGCATCAAGATCTATAGAGATAGATCAAGACGCTTGATTGGACTTTCACAAAGCACATACCTTGATAAAGTTTTGAAAAAGTTCAAAATGGATCAGGCAAAGAAAGGGTTCTTGCCTGTATTACAAGGTGTGAAATTGAGTCAGACTCAATGCCTGACCACAACAGAAGATAGAGAGAAAATGAAAGATGTTCCCTATGCTTCAACCATAGGCTCTATCATGTATGCAATGTTGTGTACCAGACCTGACGTATGCTTAGCAATAAGCTTGGCAGGAAGGTACCAAAGTAATCCAGGAGTGGATCACTGGACAGCGGTCAAGAACATCCTGAAATACCTGAAAAGGACTAAGGATATGTTTCTCGTATATGGAGGTGACAAAGAGCTAGTCGTAAATGGTTACGTCGATGCAAGCTTTGACACTGATCCAGACGATTCTAAATCGCAAACCGGATACGTGTTTGTAACATCCCAAATTTTCAATTTGGCATGTTATACATAGGTCATCGATGCATATCATATTTTATTGCCTTTTGTTTGCAATCCTCGAAATCCTAAGCAACTCAAGGACCCTCAGAGAGAGTTGGGGATTTTTCGATTTTCATATTTGATTTTTATCAAGTAGTGAAGCCGAGGATTTTTTATTTTCATTATTTTCTCTTCGGAAAATATTTCATTTTGAAATAATAAATGAGAGGAGATAATATGACTTCTCCAGAATAATTGAAATATCGGAGGAAAAATGTTAAAATCATTATTTAGATTTTTATTTGATTTATTTGGAATTTTATTTGCCCTAGAAAGAAAATTGCATGTTTTAAAAATTGCATTTTAAGGGCTAAGAAAAGTTCATCTTGTTCTAAATATTTTATTTAGACGGACAAAACTTGTTTTGGTATTTTTAGATTTTTATTTATTTTTCTAGGATTTTTATAAGTTTCCGTGGAACGTTTTTTTTAAAAAAAAACCCTAGTTCGTTTTTTATAGATCGGTTTTTTTCGGTTTATTTGTTTAGCGAGCGTTCGCTCGTTCGTTCGTTCTAATGAACGTGTTTGTCGTTTAGTTTTTGCTAACGAACTTCGTTCGTTTAGCCGTTCGTCGTTTTTTTCTTTTTATCGGATTTATTCCGCGAATTTCTGATCGCGATTTCTGATCCGATATTCGAACTAGTATAACTTTTCGCTCGTTTATCGGAATCAGGCGATTCAAGCGCGTGGAGTTTCATGTCGAAACCCTCTTTCCGAATAGCCAACTCAAACAAGTTTTTGCCTCTGTAAAATTTGACCCTAGTTCAGATTAGTAAACGGATCTTGTTTCTTTCGCCGTTTGAGTTTCGTTGCTCCGTTTGGTTTGATTCTTCTTGTGAACCGGAGTTCTTAAGTTGAACTCTCCGGTCAACCTCTTTCAGTTGAAATTTCGTTTGTGCATCTTTGCTTGTTGCTTATGTATGCTGTTGTTTGATTGCGATAGAATTCCCGGAGTCTTAAGCGTGTTACTCTGAGTCTATAGGATTCTGGATCGTCGACAAGGCAAGTAACACTTTGATCATACTCTTTTCATACCCAGTTTTTATGCATTAGTTTCAACCCTCGCACATTGCATGGTTAGGATGTCATTAATTTGTGGGTTGGGAAGTAGATGATGAGGTAGGAACCTATTGCCTGTTACTATCAAACCCTTGGGAGTTACTTCTACGTGTTGCTTATATTGCTATGCTATGCTCGTAGACGTGGTTGGGTTTGAGAGTTATTCATGACAGATGTGAGATTATTAATTAATGGTTAACTTAAGGTGGCAACGTTAATACACATCTGGGTGGATTGAGGCACCTGGGGAACCCAGTGTTGTCTGTTTTTTTTTTGGAAATCCCGGGGTACCCGTGTGATCTTCCTATGGACCGCCACCAGGCTCAAAGGGAACTGAGATTATTCATACTAGAAACTTTTGTGTGCAGCCACAAGCTATTATGGGCTCTAGCATAGTTGAGTAAGTTACGTGAAGCTCTTGAAGAGGTAGATCAGCAGGTAGTGGGTTTTGTAGGTTTGGTATGGTCTACCCGGAGTAGATAGTTAATGTTTCTGAAAGACTGTGTCTCGGTCATCCGTTTCTCAAACACCATGTAGTGCGAGAAATCAACAGAGGCGATTGAGTCTTGTGGGGAAAAGTGCGCAAACCTCTGCAGAGTGTACAATCTAATCATGGTTAGCCGTGTCCCCGGTTATGGACAATTCTGAGTATCTAGTACTTGAGTATTCACATGTATCTCATCACTCTAAATTAATATTGCTGGGATGTTAATTATATTTTTAATTGGGATTGAGTTGGGGTTATACCTTCTCAATGATGTTTCAACCACCATGATAGTTAAATTAAAATTTATTCCTTTGATGTAGGGAAAAATTGGCTTTCCGCAAACTGTAACCGTGGAGCTTTCCACTAGCCAAACATGCATGTAGTGTTAGCATTATTCTGTTATTGCTCTATTGTGTTACATTGCCAGCATATTCCATGTGCTGACCCGTTCTCGGCTGCAACGTATTATGTTGCAGACTCTTCAAACGAGGAGTAAGGTTCGATAGGTCGTTGCCGTGCAGCTCAGCTATGCCGTTGGAGTTGATGGACTCACTTTATCTTCCAAGCCTTTTGTTGTTATCGTATTAGATGGCCTTAAGCCATATTATTGTAATAAGTTCTATTTTGAGACATTCGATGTAATAAGTGTGTGATTGCTACTCTGTTATAAATCCTTCGAGTACTGTGTGTGTCAGCATTACCGATCCAGGGATGACACGGAAGCACAGAGACTTGACCATCTGAGGTCGGGTCGCTACAGTGTTTTTATTAAACGGTGGAGCTGTAAGTTGGTGCAGTTCTAAACAAAGCGTTGTGGCGGGATCTACATGTGAAGCAGAGTACATAGCTGCTTCGGAAGCAGCAAATGAAGGAGTCTGGATGAAAGAGTTCATTTCCGATCTAGGTGTCATACCTAGTGCATCGGGACCAATGAAGATCTTCTGTGACAATACTGGTGCAATTGCCTTGGCAAAGGAATCCAGATTTCACAAGAGGACCAAGCACATCAAGAGACGCTTCAATTCCATCCGGGACCAAGTCCAGGTGGGAGACATAGAGATTTGCAAGATACACAGGGATCTAAATGTTGCAGACCCGTTGACTAAGCCTCTTCCACGAGCAAAACATGATCAGCACCAAGACTCCATGGGTGTTAGAATCATTACTGTGTAATCTAGATTATTGACTCTAGTGCAAGTGGGAGACTGAAGGAAATATGCCCTAGAGGCAATAATAAAGTTATTATTTATTTCCTCATATCATGATAAATGTTTATTATTCATGCTAGAATTGTATTAACCGGAAACATAATACATGTGTGAATACATAGAGAAACATAACGTCACTAGTATGCCTCTACTTGACTAGCTCATTAATCAAAGATGGTTGTGTTTGCTAACCATAGACATGTGTTGTCATTTGATTAAAGGGATCACATCATTAGGAGAATGATGTGATTGACATGACCCATTCCGTTAGCCTAGCACTTGATCGTTTAGTATGTTGTTATTGCTTTCTTCATGACTTATACATGTTCCTGTAAGTATGAGATTATGCAACTCCCGTTTACCGGAGGAACACTTTGTGTGCTACCAAACGTCACAACGTAACTGGGTGATTATAAAGGAGCTCTACAGGTGTCTCCGAAGGTACATGTTGGGTTGGCGTATTTTGAGATTAGGTTTTGTCACTCCCATTGTCAGAGAGGTATCTCTGGGCCCTCTCGCTAATGCACATCACTATAAGCCTTGCAAGCAATGTAGCTAATGAGTTAGTTACGGAATGATGCATTACGTAACGAGTAAAGAGACTTGCTGGTAACGAGATTGAACTAGGTATTGGATACCGACGATCGAATCTCGGACAAGTAACATACCGATGACAAAGGGAACAACGTATGTTGTTATGCGGTTTGACCGATAAAGATCTTTGTAGAATATGTAGGAGCCAATATGAGCATCCAGGTTCCGCTATTGGTTATTGACCAAGAATAGTTCTAGGTCATGTCTACATAGTTCTCGAACCCGTAGGGTCCGCACGCTTAACGTTACGATGACAGTTTTATTATGAGTTTATAAGTTTTGATGTACCGAAGGTTGTTCGGAGTCCTGGATGTGATCACGGACATGACGAGGAGTCTCGAAATGGTCGAGACATAAAGATTGATATATTGGAAGCCTATATTTGGATATCGGAATGGTTCCGGGTGAAATCGGGATTTTACCGGAGCACCGGGGGGTTACCGGAACCCTCCCGGGGGTTATTGGGCCTTCATGGGCCCTAAGGGAGAAGAGGAGAGGAGGCAAGAGGTGGGCTGCGCCCCCTCCCCTCCCTAGTCCGAATAGGACAAGGAGAGGGGGGCGGCGCCCCCCCCTTTCATTTCCCTCTTCCTCCTCCTTCCCCCTTTCTCCTTCTCCAACTAGGAAAGAAGGGAGTCCTAATCCCGGTGGGAGTAGGACTCCCCTTGGCGCGCCCTCCTTGGCCGGCAGCCCCCTCCCCCTTGGCTCCTTTATATACGGGGGCAGGGGGGCACCTCTAGAACCACAAGTTGATGTTCGTGATCGTTCCTTAGCCGTGTGCGGTGCCCCCCTCCACCATATTCCACCTCGGTCGTATCATTGCGGTGCTTAGGCGAAGCCCTGCGTCGGTAGAACATCATCATCGTCACCACGTCGTCGTGCTGATGGAACTCATCCCCGACACCCTGCTAGATCGGAGTCCGGGGATCGTCATCGAGCTGAACGTGTGCTGAACTCGGAGGTGCCGTACGTTCGGTACTTGGATCGGTCGGATCGTGAAGACGTACGACTACATCAACCGCATTGTCATAACGCTTCCGCTTTCGGTCTACGAGGGTACGTGGACAACACTCTCCCCTCTCGTTGCTTTGCATCACCATGATCTTGTGTGTGCGTAGGAAAATTTTGAAATTACTACATTCCCCAACAAAAAGATTAGCCCGATTTGGATCGGTGAAACCAATTTTCCTTACTGCTATGTCTTATGATGAGTTGAGGTGCCTTTTCAAGACACTTGCATTCGAAGGTGTAGACCCTACAGACCATCCACGGCAAGTACGGATGGCAGATGAATTTGCCATGTTAGTGCACGGTGCGCAATGTTCACTTTCCTCAGCAAATGTGTTCGCGGATATATTGAGAAAGGATCTTGATGTTCGGTTTTGTATAGCATGTTGGACAAGGGGATAAGATATGTTAACAGAAACCTCTCCAGATATAGTAGTGTCGACCAAGCCATTCTTATACAACAAGCCCATCCACTAGTTGTATCGGACCTTGATTTCGATCCACTTAGCGTGAGACCTTGTACAAATAATGTTTCAAGCAAGAAACTGCCAAGTGTGACGTTTGGGGAACTTCTAACAAACCCTACTGTTAGACCAAAAAGAGACTTTATTATAGTTTCATGGGAATCAAGGATACCGCCTCATAATTCATTTGCTTGTTTTGCTACAAGTCATGCTCTGGATACACATGAAGGTAGTATCTTTCCAGGGAGGAAGCGACATGGAGAACCAATTTAGTTTTGATTGAGAACTTGTGTAATTTAACTCCTGTTGTATTTTTTGATACATGAGAAATGTACGCATTGGCATGGCCATATAAAGCATTTTATGGAGTGATTATATACCATTCGACTAAACTTGTGAGAGATCTCAGACTCGGTTAAGATCGCAGTATGCCTCCCCAAAATCCACAGATTTAGCCAGATTTAAGAGAAGGAAAGCATTTTGAATTTATATTACCATGGATATCGAAGAACTGGCAGATCACCGTGGCAGCGCACGTTGCCAACGGTGAGGCCCCCACGCGCGTGATCCCTTGCGGATCTCAAATTCGACCTAGGCGGCACTCCTCCCACCATCCCCGCACTTGACTTCAGCGAACACCATGGCTTCGCTAGAGGTGGGATGGCGGTTCTAGATGCTGGGCGGCACGGCTCGCTGGTGGCCTCGGCGCTGCCGCCATGGTGGTCTCGGGAAGGACAAGATTGGGGATCGATTTATCAGCGATGGTAGGCGCTGACCCTGGGGCCCACTGGAAGCAGAAACGGTATAACCTTTGCCAATAGTCTTTGCAAGTGGTTGCAGAGGCCGGTCTAATTAAATTTGTCCACAGTCGACGAACAACTTACACCATCAATCCTGGCCATGGACGTTGCCATGTATGCAGTTGTAGGTGAACTCGTGAGCCAGTTCATCTCATTCCTGATGAACAAGTACAACTCCTTGAGGCATGCCCAATCAGAGGAGGAGAAGGTGGTGGAGAGCTTACATTACCTCCTGGTGAGAGCTGGTACCATCATTGAGGAGACGGACACGCGATACATAACCAACTCCAGGATGATGATGCAGCTCAAGATGATCTCAGAGGCCATGTACAGAGGATATGGTGCACTGGACAACTTGATGTACCGTGCCCTCCAAGATAGTGAAGGCTTCGACGAGGTTAGCATCAATGTCTCAGCTGCGAGCAGCTTATGTCTAGCCAAGCGCTCTCGAACAACAAATGTTAAGGCCACGTGCATCGAGTCACATGTTGCCTTGGAAAGCTTAGAAATAGTTTTTGCTAACATGGCAGAATTTATTATTCTTCTGTGTAGATGCAAGCGCATGTCTCGTAGGCTATATGTTGTTTATCTTTACACCGACAACTTCATGTTTGGCCGACATGCTGAGAAACAAAAGCTCTTGAGCTTCTTGCTAAAACACAATGAGCTTCCTGGTAATCATCCACTGGAAGTTCTCCCGATCATAGGTAGTGTAATAACTCAGAAGAAAACTTTGGTTGCTCATGCATGCGGTGATGGGAGGGTTCGGTCATGCTTGTCCTCTATTTTGCAGTTGAATGGAGATAACCTTTTGAAAATACTTGACCATGGAAGGTCCATGGAAGGGATGGTGTTGGTAATTATTGAGTTTGCTTCTGATGTAATTGCAGATGACTGGCAAAGGTTTCACTCATTTGTCACAACAATGGGCAGAGCAAGCAAGATCATCATCATAAGTAAACTTGAAAGACTAGCCCGGTTTGGATGGTGAAGCCAATTTTCCTGAATGTTTTGCCTTACGACGAGTTGAGTATCATTTCGAGGCGCTGGCATTCAGGAGTGTCTACCCTGCAGAGCATCCACGATTAGTACAAATAGCAGATGAATTCACCAAGGTGTTGTAGAAGATGCAAGGTTCACTTATCACAACAAAATGTGTACGTAGATGTGTTGAGAAATAATCTTGTTGTTCAGTTTTGGCGTTGCATGTTGCACAAGGTGATAAGATATGTTAAAAGAAACCTCTCCGTATATGGTGTGCACCTGAACATGCTTATAGAACAAGGCCGTGCACTGGACATAACAGAATTTGCTTTGCATCTACTTAGCATGACGCCTTGTATAACTAATGTTTCAATCCAGGATCTGCCAATTGTGATATTTGGGGAACTTGTAACGAATCCTAGTGTTAGACCAAAAGGAGAGTTCATTCTTATTTCATGGGAATCAAGGATACTGCCTCACAGATCGTATGTTAATTTTGTTACAAGTAGAGCTCCGGATACACATGAAGTTAGTGCCATGCCAGGCAGGAAGTGACAAGTAGAGCTCCGGATACACATGTTGTAAATTGTTGATGTGTTTTTGGCTACATGAGAAACATGTCTTCTTTTCTTATTTGATAAATGATTTTAAGGGTCGTGCGTTTGGGGTCATATGCGTTGAAGTTGGCCTTAGTTTTGTCTGGATCTTGTCCGTTTAGGTCGGTAAAATGGATAGCGGACAGATGGCCGCATACGGAAAGAGCATATTTCCTATATGGAGCGGACAACCACTTATGCAAAAAGAAAGAAAGAAAGAAAGAAGAACGCCGCCGCCCTGCTCCTGCAGCTGCCGTCCGCGACCAGGTGCCCGCAGGGGAGGAGCCCCGCGTTGCCGCAATGCTTGAGCTCCCAGAGCTGCAGCGGTGTCGCCCTCAAGAGGTCGTTATTGTTGAGTTGCACGACTGAAAGTGCAACTATCCCCGGGTGGTTTTGGTAATTCCTCACAACATATAGATCATTGAGCTAATGCTATTTCAAGATAAATATTTCATGAAAGCTCAATGTTTGGCATGGCATGGATGAGAAATGTGGACCCCTCAAAATGCTAAGGATAAAAGGATTGGCTCAAGCTCAAAGCACAAGACTCTACATTTTACTTTTATTGATCCAAGATCACATTGAGTCCATAGGAAAGCCAATACTATTAAGAGGGGATGAGGTGTTGCTTAATGGCTTTCTATCTCAAACTGCCAGAAACCCTAGTCTTTTTGGTCTCACCGATAGGGAGCTCGGTCTCACTGAGATGGGATTGTAATCTCTTTGTTTCCCCTTCGTAATGTTGAGTGGTCGGTCCCATCGAGATTGCAATGCAAACTCTCTGTTTCCCTTCCGTAACGTTTCGGTCCAACCGAGAAGAGCGAATCGGTCCCATCAAGTTTTCCTGACCAACTCTCTGTTTGTCTATTACCAAAATCGGTCTCACCGAGTTTGTGTAACCGGTCTCACCGAGATTACGTTATGCCCTAACCCTAACGATATCCGTCCCACCGAGTTGACATGTCGGTCCCACCGAAATGCCTAACGGTCACATTATGAACTAAATCGGTCTGACCGAGTTTCACGATTCGGTCCCACCGAGTTTGGTAAGTTGTGTGTAACGGTTAGATTTTGTGTGGAGGCTATATATACCCCTCCACCCACTCTTCATTCGTGGAGAGAGCCATCAGAACAGGCCTACACTTCCGACATACATTTTCTGCGAGAGAACCACCTACACTTGTGTTGAGGTCAAAATATTCCATTCCTAACACATAAATCTTGATCTCTAGCCTTCCCCAAGTTGCTTTCCACTCAAATCTTCTTTCCACCAAATCCGATCCTGTGAGAGAGAGTTGAGTGTTGGGGAGACTATCATTTGAAGCACAAGAACAAGGAGTTCATCATCAACACACCATCTATTACCTTTTGGAGAGTGGTGTATCCTAGATTGGTTAGGTGTCACTTGAGAGCCTCTGTCAAGATTGTTGAGTTGAACCAAGGAGTTTGTAAGGGCAAGGAGATCGCCTACTTCGTGAAGATCTACCCGAGTGAGGCAAGTCCTTCGTGGGCGACGGCCATGGTGGGATAGACAAAGTTACTTCTTCGTGGACCCTTCGTGGGTGGAGCCCTCCGTGGACTCGCGCAACCATTGCCCTACGTGGGTTGAAGTCTGTATCAACATGGATGTACGATAGCACCACCTATCGAAACCACGGATAAAAAATCTCTGTGTCAACATTGCGTTTGCTTCCTCAAACTCCTCCATTTACCTTCATATGCAATTGTTGTACATTCCACTGCTATACTCTAAGAATTGCATGTGTAGGTTGATTGCTTGACTTGTGCTAAGTTGCTAAAATCTGCCAAGAACTAAAATTGGGAATAGGCTAGATTTTTATAGGGTCTGCTGACAGTTGATTGCAAGATGTCTGACCAGAGTGACAGCCAGAACAGGTTTGAACAGCCAGGACAGATGAGTGAGGGCACTAGTCCCTCCAGCAGCTATGAAGAGGGCAGCAGGAGCACACCTAGTAACTTGCCAAAGGTAGCTACCAGGACAAGGAAGAATAAAACCTCAGATTCTGAAGATGAGGATTATGTGGCAGTTGAGGATGAGGCCACTTCAAGGAAAAAGGTGCTGAAAAAGGAGTATGGCACAGCTGCTGCAACAAAGCCTGGAATGAAAACAAAGGCTCCAGCAAGAAGAGTTCCTATGACTAAGGACAGCCTCTACTCAAGAGATAATGGAATACACTCTTGAACCCAAAGAAGGAGGTGAAGGCAAGAAGAGGAAAGAAAGGGTGAAGAATACCATTGCTAGAGTTATTGTGAAGCCCTCCATGATGAGAGATGATGATGGAGAGGAAGAGGATGTTGCACCAGCACCCAAAGCTCAGAAGCTTATGGGAGATGCAATTAGATCAGGGGATGCTCCATCTAAGCCCAAGTATGGTCCCAAAGCTCCAGCTCAAAAGTCTGCACCTAAGAGGAACACCAGAAGTATACATGCTGAGGAGAAGAACAAGGCCCCAGTGCCTAAAGCTGCTGATGATGAGGAAGATGATTCACTTGTTTTAATAAAGTTGAAGCCCAAGATCCTTGACCATAATGATGCACATCATGTTGCAGAGGACATGAGGATCGGGAAGGATGCAGGACTGAGACAGTGGAGAAAGGTTGACCCCTATGCTTTCAGGAGGAGAACTGCTGTTGACTACAGGTTCCACACAAAGGAACAACAAGACTTTTATGAGACAATCCTGCTTGACAAGAAGCCCATAGTGTGTAACATGAGATGGGTGGACTGGACCTACATAAGAGAAAATGAAGAGCACTTCCCAGGTGTATATGACAGCTTCAAGGCATGTGAGGTTGACAAGTTTGTTGGCCAGAAGCTTACCAAGTGGAATGATGAGCTGATCATGCAATTCTGTTCAACTGCTCATTTCTATCCAGATGGAAGAATAGTGTGGATGTCAGAGGGTACAAGGTACAAATCTACAGTTGATGAGTGGGCTATATTCATCAATGCCCCAGAAGCTCATGAAGATGTCTTGGATGTCTATGCCAAGAAGAAGAAGGATCACAACTCAATGGCTAGCATGTACAAGGAGATTCCTAATGCAGACCTAGAGACTCACAAGTTTGGCTCAGTGAAGCACCTGCTGTTAGGGCTGCCAACAATCAACACCATTCTGAGGCACACTCTATTGCCAAAGTCAGGAGATCACAGAATGACCAGAGGACACTCTATCAACTTGCTGCATATATTTGATGTTCCTCAAAATTTCAAGTTGATGAGTCTGATTGTGGAAACAATCAAGAGGACTGTTGCAGATCAGAAGAGATCTTGTGGGTATGCTCCATAGTTCAGGTGCTCATCAACTCCAAGATGGGCACAGGCACATATTTGTTGGACTAGGAGCATCTACCCCTCAAGCCAGACTTTGAGGACAACATTGTTGTCATGAATGAAGAAGATCCATCATCTGTGCAAGCACATGAGAAGAGAGAGAATGCAAGGGCAGAGAAAGCTGCAAAGATGCCAACAGCTGAATAAGCATCTCAGATATTCTTGAAGAGCAAGCAAGATCGGCTTGGATATCTGATTGCCTCCACCTTGAGGATTGAGAAGGGCTTGGCCACCCTGACTCAAAACCAGGAAAGCTTGGAGAGGATCATTGAGCAGAGATTCTATGATCTTGATGTCAAGGTAACTGAGATCCAGTCAGTAGTTGAGCAACTTCAGGAGGAAGTGGAGGAGAAGAAGGGAAAGTCTACTAGAGTTGCTTTCACTAGAGCGCCCAGGAGTCAGAGATCTGCTGCAATGCCTGTTCCAGACACAAGAGCTACTACATCTGCACCAGCAGCCATAGATTCGGTACCACCAGCTCCAGCAGCCACTCCATCAGCTCCAGCTACATCAACAGAAGCTTTCGTCCTTGGAGTCATCTCTACGCCACCTCATGAAGACCAACCCTGAGAGTCGTTTAGCACTATGCATTTTCTTTTACTTTTTGGTAACTTGTTGCCAAAGGGGGAGAAAATGTATAGATCATAGGATTTGAGAGAGAATGTTGCTTTTTATCTCTCTTGTTTTTGGTTGAACTTCTTGATTGTGTGCTTGTGAGCTACTTGTTTACTTGTTCGATCATGTGTTTGATCATATGCTACCCTTAATGCTTGGTGGATGATATTATCTCTTATATCCTTATATGATCATTCACTTGCTTGGTGAAGAGTGCATGCTTTCAACTTCTATCATTTTGAGCGCTCCACCAAGATGTATGTGACATGAAATAGTAACCGATGATCCCAACACATTGTGCATTTGCAGTCCAAAGCAAATTTTAGATAATGCACAAATTTAGGGGGGAGCTCTTTCTTATCACATACTTCTCAAAGCGACGATGTTGATCATCAATTACCAAAAAGGGGGAGATTGAAAGGGCAACTATCCCTGGGTGGTTTTGGTAATTCCTAACAACATATAGCTCATTGAGCTAATGCTATTTCAAGATAAATATTTCAGGAAAGCTCAATGTTTGGCATGGCATGGATGAGAAACGTGGACCCCTCAAAATGCTAAGGACAAAAGGATTGGCTCAAGCTCAAAGCACAAGACTCTAGATTTTACATTTAGTGATCCAAGATCACATTGAGTCCATAGGAAAGCCAATACTATTAAGAGGGGATGAGGTGTTGCTTAATGGCTTTCTCACATCCACATATGTCCCAAACCAAAAGTCAAACTCGGCCCCACCGAAACTTTCTATCCGGCGCCACCGAGTTCAGTTGACATAGCCACTGCCAGAAACCCTAGTCTTTTCGGTCTCATCGATAGGGATCTTGGTCTCACCGAGATGGGATTGTAATCTCTCAGTTTCCCATTCGTAACGTTGAGCGTCAAACCGAGATGAGCAATCGGTCCCACCGAGATTGCAATGCAAACTCTCTGTTTCCCTTTCGTAACGTTTCGGTCCAACCGAGATGAGCGAATCGGTCCCACCGAGTTTGCCTGACCAACTCTCTGTTTGTCTATTACCAAAATCGGTCTCACCGATGTTGTGTAATCGGTCTCACCGAGATTACGTTGTGCCCTAACCCTCATGATATCCGTCCCACCGAGTTGACATGTCGGTCCCATCGTAATGCCCAACGGTCACACTATGAACTAAATCGGTCTGACCGAGTTTCATGATTCAGGCCCACCGAGTTTGGTAAGTTGTGTGTAACGGTTAGATTTTGTGTGGAGGCTATATATACCCCTCCACCCACTCTTCATTCGTGGAGAGAGCCATCAGAACATGCCTACATTTCCAACATACATTTTCTGAGAGAACCACCTACACTTGTGTTGAGGTCAAGATATTCCATTCCTACCACATAAATCTTGATCTCTAGCCTTCCCCAAGTTGCTTTCCACTCAAATCTTCTTTCCACCAAATCCAAATCCTGTGAGAGAGAGTTGAGTGTTGGGGAGACTATCATTTGAAGCACAACAACAAGGAGTTCATCATCAACACACCATCTATTACCTTTTGGAGAGTGGTGTCTCCTAGATTGGTTAGGTGTCACTTGGGAGCCTCCGTCAAGATTGTGGAGTTGAACCAAGGAGTTTGTAAGGGCAAGGAGATCGCCTACTTCGTGAAGATCTACCAGAGTGAGGCAAGTCCTTCGTGGGCGACGACCATGGTGAGATAGACAATGTTGCTTCTTCGTGGACCCTTCGTGGGTGGAGCCCTCCGTGGACTCGGGCAACCGTTACCCTTCGTGGATTGAAATCTCTATCAACGTGGATGTATGATAGCACCACCTATCGGAACCACGGATAAAAAATCTCCGTGTCAGCATTGCGTTTGCTTCCTCAAACTCCTCCATTTACCTTCATATGCAATTGTTTTACATTCCGCTGCTATACTCTTAGAATTGCATGTGTAAGTTGATTGCTTGACTTGTGCTAAGTTGCTAAAATCTGCCAAGAACTAAAATTAGTAAAAGGCTAGATTTTTATTTGGTCAAGTAGTCTAATCACCCCCCCCCCTCTAGGCATACTTTCGATCCTACAACGACACGCCGTCGCCCAACGACTCCGGGCAGGGACATGAGTTGGCAACTCCGCGCAGGACCACGACGGCCCCGAGGTGGAAGGAGGAACACTCGACTATGGCGGGGCCGGTGGCAGGGTTGCCACTTGCTGTAGAGGACATGGTTGGAGGAAGCCGCCGCGCCTCCGGCCTTGGATGCGGTTGGTGCCGGGTCGCATAGAGAGTCGAGCCCCGCCTCAACGAGGTGCTGGAGCCCGCCGGCAATGCGGTTTTCGGGGCTCACGGCGGCGAAGGCCTGGACGCCAGCGAGGCTAGGCCTGTCAGGGGGAGGATCGTGCAGTAGGGCCAGGAGGCCGCCATAGAAGAGAGAGTGCTCCTTGGCGCCCCGCAGCTGCCTCGTGGCGGATGGGTGGGTGGGCGTGGTGGGCTAGGAGAGAGAGTGACAGGTGGGCCAGGCCTGAACATAGATGGACGAGGAGGACGCAGAGAACATTCGGTTTGTTCCGCTTCAAACCCAAATCACGAGCAAATTTGAGACATACATGTATGAGAACAGACACAAAACACACAACAACTTGGAATGGTCGCTGCATTGGGCCATCGTTTTTGTCCGTTTGAACCCAAATGGACATGCACAGAGAAAATAGGATCGTGCGTTGGAATTAGCCTTACTGAAATATAGAGCTTTCTCCAATGGAGCGCATTAGCAAAAACCCAAGCAATTTGCACGGTCAAACTTTGCTAGAGTAGAGTACACATAGTCAAGGGATACTAGTGTCACTCGTATGTGAAAACCTAGAAGCCCAACGGTTGCAAAGACAATTAAACATAGAATTTTCCTAGTTACTCGTCCATTTTTTCCCTGTCATGTGTTTAGACGTTAGACAACTTTCATCATTCTACACAAGAGACAATATAGGACTTTATTCGTCAGAGGACTTTTGATTTATTTTTTCTTCTTTCATTGTTTTTATTTCTTTTATTTTTTTTGTTCTTGTACTTTGAGATCTGTTCATGAATGTGAAATAAAAAAATGATGGGGATTTCAAAAAAAGATCTTAATTTCAAAATGTGACCGTGAATTCGAAAATTATTCACGACGTTGAAAAAATATTCATAAATTAAAAAATGTTCAGATTTTCATAAAATGTTCACGAATTAGAAACATGTTGGCCTAAACAAAATAACTATTCACGAATTTCACAATTTCTTCCAGAATTATAAAAAGTAATTAAAAATGTTCATGGAGTTTCAAAATGGTTTAAAATTTTAATAAATGTTCGGAAATCAGTAAAAAATGTTCACGAATTTGAAAAAGCTTCAGTAGTTGAAAAATATTGTCTAACTTTAAAAAATATTATCTAACTTTAAAAAAATATTCACGAATTAAAAAATTTCCATGATTACAAAAAGTGTTCATGAATTCAGAAAATATTCATAATTTTAGTATTTAGAAATTATTCACATATTAGAAAAATGTTTACAAAATGAGTATCTGCTCATATTCATAAATAAAAATATTTGGAATCGTACTGCTACTATATGCGTTCAGTGGATTATTTGGAATAATATTCTTCTATAATCTATTATTGCAGAGGGGGGGGGGGGTCTTACTAGCAGAAATTCGCTGCAAGGGACCCGTCTTATTGAAATGCTAACTCCAAACAGCATTTTCATAAGAAATCGCCCACTGGCGGGCTAATCACGAAGGCCCATTAGATCAAAAGCGCTCCAGCTCATGTGTTGTTGTAGGTTCGCTCGCTCTACTTCAGCTTTCTTCTTTTTCTTCTATCGGTTTATGTTTGCTTTTGCTTTTTATTTCTTGTGTTTTCTTTGAGTTTCTGTTTCCATTCATTGTACTTCATTTTATTTTTTTAACTGTCTTTTTTGTTCATTTTCTTTGTTCAATTTTTGTTTTTATTTGTATTCTTTCATTCTTTTTTGCTTTTGTTTTTGTTTCTTTCTCGTATTTAATCAATATCCTTTTTTAACATATGTCTACTTTTTCTCAGTAGATAATTTACATTTTTAGTGCACACGTGAAACATTTATATGCCCTTTGGACATTCTTCAAATACATGATGTACATTCAAAAAATACATGTTGCACTTTTTTGAAAAATGCAATGAAAATGAATATTTTTTAATCTACAAGACCATTATTTTATATTATATATACATATTATGGAATGTCAAAGAATTTTTTTGTAAAAGTTGGCATTGTTTTTAAAAATGTCACGTACATTATATTATTGGTACAATTTTAAAAAATTGTATACACTTTTTCTGAAAATTAAAAAAATGCATTTTTGAACCCTGTGAATTGTTTTTAATGTAAAGTACATTTTTTAATGTGCAAAGTATTTTCTAATTATGCGAACTGTTTTTTAAATGTTACATACATTTGTTTCAAGGCCTGACATTTTTTTAATGTCTTAAATATTTTTCGTAGACATGATTAAAATTTTATATACATTTAACATTTTCAAATGCTCGATTAGTATTTTCCAAAATTTATGTAAAGTGATTTTCCTAACACTTTACATAAAAATTTATGTTTAGAATACCTGAAATAGAAACAAGAGTAAAAAGGTAAACGAAAAAATGAATAGAAAAAAGTGAAGACAAAACGAAAAACATTGGCGTCAGCATGTCGCGTCGACATGATTACTGGGTCGGATCATTCTTGTGGCAGAGCCTCAAACAAAAATCTTTTTTTGTTTTTTTTCGAAATCTAAACCGGTTTATTCAAATTTACCAAGGATCCCGAAGAATATAGCACCACTCGCAGCGGCA
Source organism: Aegilops bicornis (assembly GCA_021605145.1). Classification (NCBI taxonomy): domain Eukaryota; kingdom Viridiplantae; phylum Streptophyta; class Magnoliopsida; order Poales; family Poaceae; genus Aegilops; species Aegilops bicornis. The sequence goes on from CM038670.1 coordinate 26,641,399, forward strand.
AATTGTATATGCGAGGCACATATCGCATGTTGCTGCCGGCAAGGCCTATTCACGCTAGCCCATGAGGTGTTCATAGTCGACCCGGCGAGGTGCCTCCCTTCCCTCCCTCCACACAACCATGACTCTGCACGAGGCATGATGTGATACCACGTCCTGGGCGGAGTGGCTCTACCTGGGCAAAAGCATTAAGTATCATGTGATCATTCATGGTATAGTTTCATATAGGCATTACGATCCGTGATGAGTAGACCATTAATCCAACTGCATCTACCACTAATATCTCGTCTCAAAAGCGTTATCTAGTATGCATCTCAAGGTATTAAGTTAGCAAGAAACAAAGTATTGCAATAACAAATATGACATACTATAGATAGGAAGAAGTCAATCAATATGACAAAAAACCCATGATTTTACCCTTCATGAAGACAATACATGTGTTTTGGCCCTTTTTGTCAATATGTTAGACCACCGCAAGATTGAATCCCCTACAAAGCACCACTCACTTTGAAGAAAACCCATCGAACTTGGCCAAAAAAAATAGATTGAAGAGCACGCAAAGCTATTTTATTATACAACAAATAAAACCCAAAAGATTCAATTGATTTCAATGAACAATCTGATCATAAAAAGACAAATCATCATGCAATAAACGCACCATCGATTATATTGAATTGTTCGCAATCATGTCAGAAGATCACGGAAACTTTGTATTGAAGATCAGAGATATATAAATATGTATTAATGGCAGTAGATCCATTCTCAAAAGCAGTTCCTTCAGTTTGTAGTTTCATATCACGTAAAAGCATGGGGTGATAGTAATCAACAACAGCTCCAGAAGGCAAGAGGCTGATAGACACCATATGAGCAATGGCATTACAGGCTTCCAGTGCACACAACTGCTTGACAGAAACGAGTTTTACTGGATGCAGCTGACTATGCACTCCTGTGAGTATAAGTTGCTCCCCTACGTGCATAAACTGCAGAATCTCCCCAGTCCAATCAACCCACACCGGTCCAAAATGCTGCAACCAGTCCATTCCCACCGTCATATCATTTCTTTAAAGGAAGTATATTAATATCATGAAAATACCAATACACCCAAGCTCTGCACCAAGAAGAAGTCACAAAGACATGTAGGATGCACACAGCCCGGAAAGAAAACAAAAAAGAAATAAAAAATGGCATCGCCACAGTGATCAATTCCTTTCAGCAGTAGCACACGAACCACCACAAAAGGCAACACCCAAAAAACATAAAAGGTCTTCAAAACTGACGCCTTCGAGAAGAAATCAGTGCACAAGCACCATCATCACGCGATTCAATATTATTGGTTTTCACCCTGAAGAAAGACCGAGCTCTTAAAACAACACCTTCAACAAGCCAATTGCTAGACACAATTAATGAAGGGCAGACCTTAGGTTTTCACCCTGAAAGTCACGACTCGACACCCGAGGAGCCCCACCAAAAATGAAATCCTCCAGTGCTATCGCCCCCACTTGACGCTGCTGCTACTGAAAGTTATTGAACACCTGGCTGATTCCATCGCCCTCAAGGCCCCCTTCCGCCTTATTGATTGTTTGATCTCAGCCATCAAGACTTTCTCCACCACTGTCTGTGCCATGGAAATCGAGATGCTGATATGTCCCATGGTGTACACAAATAACAAAGCTTCGTGCTATGCCCTCCTGAAGCCACATAGGCAGAGAATTTGCAGAGCCTGGGAGCTAAAACAAGTCAATGTTTTGATGTCACTTGGACAGTGTGCTGTCATTCTCACAAGCTTTTACTAGGAGCTGAACTTGTGTTTTCCATGGCTTACTAGGCCAATATACAACACAACTAAGTGTAGTTTGTAAGGCTACATGTTAGCAGCCATGTGTCACCCACCCTTGAACATGTCGACTGCGAGCTGAAGCATCGTACGAATCGTGCCCGGTTTAACGACCGGGGCGAAGGTGTCAGTGAAGTCCACTCCGGCGCGTTGGCGGAGCGCACCATCCAGCGAGCCTTGTAGCGCTCGAGAGACCCGTCCGGGTTGGTCTTGTGACGAAACACCCATTTGCCACTGATGACGTTGGCGTGAGGGGGTTGCGGCACAAGATTCCACGTACGGTTGCGCTGCAACGCATCAAACTCCTCGCGCATCGCAGCCAGCCAAAGTGGATCACGAAGGGCGGCGCGTGTGGACGAGGGGATGGGCGATGGTGGAGAGGACGATGTCGACACCGCGCAGGCGTACTCATCAGCTCCATAGCGCGTGCTGGGGCGGTGAATGCCGGCGCGAGATCGCGTCATCATGCCAGCGGGAGGGCCGGACGCGGCAGGAGGGACGGACGGAGCTGGCGGAGGGCCCGTCGCTCCTGGCGTCGCAGCGGAGCCAGGCGGGACAGGGCATGCCGCGTCACCTGGCGGGGTGGAAGCCGAAGGGCCACCCGGGGCCATGCAGGACTGCGTCGGCGCCGAGGCCAAGGGGCCGGCGGCCGGGGCCGCAGCGGAGGGGCCCGCAGCGGGAGGGCCCGGGGCCGCAGTAGGAGGGCCCGACATGGGGTGGCGTGCCGCGGCCGTGCCGGGAGGCGCCTGTGGGAGCCGTGCCGGGGGCTGCACCTGATCCGTGTCCGAGAGCGCCGAGTCCTCTGCAGGAGATGGTACCTGATGAAAGGGAAAACTGCGCTCATCAAAGTACATGTGTCGGGAGGTGTACACACGGAGGGAAACGGGGTCATAGCACCGGTAACGTTTGGTGTTGGGAAGATAGCCTAGGAAGATACATGCTACGGAGCGAGGAGCAAGTTTGTGTGGTGCAGTGGCTGTGGTGCAAGGATAACACAAACATCCGAAGATGCGAAGACCATCATAGGAAGGAGGAGAACCAAAGAGAAGTTGGTGTGGGGTGATGTTCCAGCGAGGTCGACACGGTCTAATGTTAACTAAGAGTGTGGCGGTGGCAAGAGCATCGGGCCAGAACAGAGGGGGCATGTTGGAGTGAAACAACAATGTGCGGACGCAGTCGTTAAGAGTGCAGAGGATCCGCTCGGCACAGCCGTTCTGCTGAGATGTGTATGGGCATGTGAGACGAAAGGTAGTGCTGTGGCAGCATTGTCAAACTCTTCCGTTGTCAGTTTGAAGGGCGAGAATGGGACGCCCAAACTGGGTGAGGATGTAGGAGTAAAAAGCCCTGAGAGTGGAAAGAACATCGGACTTGCGACGGAGTGGAAACGTCCACACAAAGTGAGAATAATCATCAAGTAAAACAAGATAATATATGAAGCCCGTGTTGCTCGCAACAGGAGATGTCCAAACATCACTATGGATTAACTGAAACGGAAAAGAAGAAATAGTGTTTGACTCGCTAAACGATCGACGAACATGCTTGCCAAGACGACAAGCGTGACAGGTGTGCTCGTCGAACTTATTACATGAAAATGAAAAACTCTTGAGAATCTGGCGAAGGACGGTGGAGTTGGGATGACCCAGGCGTGCATGCCAAAGGTCGACACCGGCGGCGAGGCCGACTGGGGCAGTGGCGGTGGAGGTGGAGGCGGAGTGCACCGGATACAGGTCGTCGGGGCTGTCACATCGGTGGAGCACCATCCGCGTACGGGCGTCCTTCACAGAGAAACCAAGACCATCAAATTCAACGGTGAGAGGGTTGTCACGTGCAAGACGACGAACAGAGACAAGATTTTTAACTAGGTTAGGTGAGACAAGAACATTAGACATGTTAATAGCCGTAGAAGTAGACGGAAAGAAACTATGACCAACATGAGTAATGGGTACGGATGAACCATCACCCAAGGTGATACGGTTCGAAGTGTTGACCGAGAAGGAGGAGACAAGGTTACCGGGGTGCGACGTCATGTGGGCGGTAGCCCCCGTGTCCATGTACCAATCAGCGCCGCCTTCATAGTTGGAGGGAGACGGTGCCGAGTGCAGCGCGGCGAGGAGGGCGAGGTCCCACGGAGCCGGCGGGAGGAAGTAGCCCCTGGTCTGGAGCGGCGCGGGGGTTGGCGCGTAGTCGCCCTGCGGCGGGTAGCCGACCGGAGCAGGCGCCGGCGCGTAGCCAGCGCCGCCCGCCTGGTACGGGGCCGCGGTGTAGATGGTGCCTCCGGCGGTGTAGTGCGCCTGAGGGCCGGTGGGGTGCGGGCCAAGGATGCCCGGGGCCCTCGGCACTGGCATGTGGTATGCATGAACCACCCCGGTCCAGGGGTTGGTGCCGACCGACCGAGGCGGGGGGGATGATGGCGTAAGCCCCCCGCATCTGACCGCCTGCCGCTGCCCCATGGGCCGGCCGCCGCCCGCCCTGCTCTTTATTCTGCTGTTGTTGGCGGAGCGGGCTACGGATGCCCACGAGACATCCCGGCGGCGAGGGCGGTGTGGTGGACGCGAGCCTTGACCTTCTTCATCCGGCTTTCCTCCAGGCGTAAATACGCGGTGACGGACTGGAAGGTCGGGTTCGGCAGCAGGGAGAGGTTCGAGGCCACGTTGCCGAAGTCCTCATTGAGGCCGGCGGTGAGGGTGCTAAGCATGAGCTCGTTGGACACCTTGGCGCCGATGTGGCGGAGCTGATCGGCGAGGCGCTTGAGGCGCACGCAGTAGTCATCAATGGAGGAGTCATCTTGGTGGCACCAAAAAAATTCCTGCTGCAAAAACATGAGACGTTGAAGCTTGTTATCGGTGAAGAGGTTGTTGATCTTGGTCCAGATGGCACACGCGTCGTCATCCTCCGAGACGACTGTGTGGAAGATGTCCGGCGAGACGGTGAGATAGAATCACCGGATGGGAGAGGCCTCAACGGCCGCCCAATCCGGATCACCCGCCATGAGGTCGGCATCAACGCTCCCGTCGACGTGCTCGAGGAGGTAGTACTCGCGGAAGAGGAGGTTGAAGTAGGTCTTCCATGCGTAGTACGACGAGTTGGACTGGTCGATCTTGATGGGGACACGGTGTGGATATCGAGATCGTGAACGGCGGTTGTTGGGGATGTAACTACTGAATGTAAACCGCCCAGGAGGGGCCGGTTCACCCTCAGCTATATTGAAGCCCACAAAGACTCAGAAGATGGCGCTTTACTATGAAGCTTAGAGGCCCGGAGCCCAAAGGCGGATTAGGGCCCATAATGGTAAAACCGCCGTAGTCATGTAACTTGTGTCGTAAGATAAGGGAAAGAGAGACCGAGCCGAACACTTGTACGAGGCGGCCTCGGGACTCTGTAGACCAGCCGGGCGTCAACCCATGTATATAAGGGGACGACCCGGCGGCGGATCAAGGACAGACAACAACAACTCGAGGTCTAGGCGAAGCTGTTTGCTCCCTAGTCATCGAGACCACATCAATCCCATCACAAACTAGACGTAGGCTTTTACCTTCATCGAAGGGGCCGAACAAGTATAACTCTCGTGTCTTTGCGTCCGCTTTAACCCCTCCAAGTTAACCCGTAGCGATGGCTCCGCGACTAAGTCCTTTCATCAGGACATCTGCCGTGACAAAACCACGACAGTTGGCGCCCACCGTGGGGCTATCGCACGATGGTTTGATGATCTTGGAGGGCAAGCTCGAAGAACTTGAAGGCTATGCTGTGGGCCGGATGACAAAGAGTCGTCGCGGCAAGCTCTACATCGACGATGCAGGCTGGGGCCCCGAGGCCGGCTCGATTGAGTACGGGTACCGGGTCCCCTTTGGTGGCATACACGTTTTCATCGGCAAGATCGGTGAGCCAGGGCCTGAGCCGGAATCTGCACCAACCTCGTCGAGACGGCTCAGCATGCGAAACCTGCCCTGGCTAAACCGGCCGTCAAGCGTGCTTTCGTGGGAGTCATCCACGGAGAAAATTATGAGGATGGATCAGAATCTGGTGGCGAAACCGTCGTCTACTCTGATGACGAGTCGTCGACCGGAGAAACTGAGTCTCTGTATCAGCTGCAAGATGGCCAGATTGGGGGCTGTTCCGACGGTGATGATTCGGACCTTTGATCTGCCCAACCGGGTTGGAATATTCATAGCCGGTACACAAGCGATGCTTCACTCTTCGACCGCTGCGGCAATGGTCGCCGGTTCAACAGCGGCGACGGCAGTCGGGGCAGGAGACCCTGTGCGCCCGCCGGCTCAAGTTTTATCAGAACTGTTTGATGCGTTGGCCGTGCTCATGGCAGAGGTTAACCCGGCGAACCATGACGTTCACAGCGCGGAGATTGCGAAGGTGAAGGAACATATCACTCAGGCTAAAGCGGATCTGGCAGCTGCAGATGCCAGGATGGCGGCAGAGCGGGCCGCTTTGTATGCGCAAGCTTATAGGCTCATGCTGGATCAGAACGCGTCGCATGAAGTCATGAAGAGGAAATACAGATCCCGTTTGCCTTCAGTTTTCAAGGGAAGAGATCCCTTCAATACCCCAGGAGCAGGGACCAGTAATCCGCCGGTGGTAAACCGGGCGGAAGCACCTGGGATGGGCGCGCCGGTTCAGCCCCGCGTAATAGATCTACCTCGCCATCATACCGGCACACCTCAGGCTGTGCAAACACCTCCAGGTCACTACTCCAACCCGATGGATAACCTTGCCGCAGCTGTGGCACGGCTGGAGGCAATTCCAATTGAAGGCGATTCACCACAGCAGTAGAGACGCGTCGGGTCAAGGAACTCCTTAGGACAGCTCTGGTCCAACAGGAAGCGTATTCGTACAGCCGCGACCGGATCCACTCTACCCCCCGCCCAAGCCGAAGCTATAGCAGGAACGTGGATGAACTGACCGTATCAAGTAATGCGCGGCGTGGTGCGCCCCGTGGCAACAACCCGGCACGTGGTTTCGACAACGCTCAGGAGGTGGTGGACCGGGCCCGAGCACGCAGGGAGGCCGAGTTAGCAGCACATCGTTAGGATTATCAGCTTACGTCGGTTCGTCCGACCATCTTTGAGCCTGGGGTTACCTCTAGCTCTTTGGGGGTGCCTTGCCTCGTCCCCGCTTTACGCAATGTACGCTTGCCCAAGGATTTCAAGGGTCCGCGCAAGGTGCCGAATTACACCGCCGATTTAGCTCCAGAAGCATTGATAGAGAGTTATGAGATGGCCATGGAGATGCTAGATGTGGATGAAGCCGCGTGTGCAAAGTACTTCACCATGATGCTCGAGGGCACGGCCCGTACTTGGTTGAAAAGCTTGCCACCCAATTCTATCAGTCCATGGGCCCAGTTGCGGACCCGGTTCATTCAGAATTTCAAAGATACCTGTAAGCAGCCCATGTCAGTGGTGGACTTGGCGGCTTGTGTCCAGGGTGAAGGGGAGTCAACAACCCATTGGGTACGCCGTGTTTCAGAAATCTTACATTCTTCAGACCGGATCAACGCTGATTCTGCGATCTTGACCCTAGAGGGCAACTGCCCGTTTAAACCTTTAAAGTTGAAACTGGGACGCATGAAGCGGTTTTGCAATGACATGGGCACTCTCATGGGCGCTTTAGTGAAGTATGCTGATTCTGATAGTACCAAGGATCCCGAGTCTGATGACGATGATGAGACAGGGAAGGGAAAGAAGAACAGCAACTCCAAAAGCCAGCAGCATCACTCGGCAGGTAATGGTGGAAGTAAGCGTAAAGCGAACGGCAACATGGACTTCAGAGTAACACCAACGCAGCAGGACAAGGGCCAGCGCAAGGGTAAACAGCCGAATCGAGGTGGAGCGCCTAATCCCAATCCGGACCGCTTGAATTATCTGTTGAATCAACCTGTCCAAGCATGGGACGAAGGAGGCGCCAAAGAAATCACCTCTGGAAGGATTGTTACATTATGCAGGAGTTCAAAAGTTCTAATGCTTTCCGGTATGATCAAGGTTCCGTGGCGGTTCAGTGGTCCGGGCCGGGTTACGGTGCAGGAAATTCGGTTCAGGGTTTAATGGTAATCCGAGGCGGACATAACAATCGAACAATCGAGAATAACTGTGGTGGTTACAATCAGCAGCAGCAGTCGGGTTATCAGAGCAACCCAAAGCAGTTGAATAGTGGGCAGTACCACGTCTTCACCACCAGCTTAGACAAGCGAGACCGGAAGCTTCAGAAGCGGGCAGTCAACATTGTTGAACCGGCCGTGCCTCATTACCTACGCTGGTCAGAGCAGCCCATTGTATGGAGTAGAGAGGATCATCCTCCCCGGGTTGATAATCCGGGTCAGCTAGCCCTGGTGGTGGCACCTCAAGTGGGAGGTTATAAGTTCACCAAGGTGCTTATGGACGGAGGGAGCAGCATCAACATCCTATACTACGAGACCTTCCGTCGTATGGGGTTAACAGATAAACATCTCAAACCGTCCAATACAGTGTTCCATGGTGTGGTGCCTGGTAAGTCAGCGTATCCGGTTGGTAAAATAGCTCTGGAGGTGGCTTTCGGGGATGAACATGACTCCAGATCAAAAACATTGACGTTTGAAGTAGTGAAAATTCAAAGTCCATATCACGCCCTGTTTGGGCGGCCGGCTTATGCCAAGTTCATGGCCCGACCTTGTTATATCTATTTGCAGCTCAATATGCCGGGTCACAAGGGGACAATAACGGTTCATGGGAGCCGCAAGATCGCTTTGGAGTGTGAGGAAGGTTATGCGGCTTACGCAGAGTCGGTTTGTGCCACTGAGGAGCTGAAGTATTATAAGGACAATGTTGATCCGGCGGACATGACTCCATTGAAGAAGCCAACTACAGAGCACGATCCAGCCCTGAAGTTTAAATCGGCAGCTGAGACTAAGTTTGTTGACTTCGTACCTGGCGATTCGTCCAAGCAGTTCAGCATCAGTGCCAACTTGGATCCAAAATAGGAAAGCGCGCTCATCGAGTTCATCCGTGAGAATCGGGACATTTTTGCATGGAAGCCTTCTGACATGCCAGGTGTACCGAGGGAGCTTGCTGAGCACACTCTTAATGTTGATCCCAAGTACAAACCGGTAAAGCAGTTTCTCCGCCGGTTTAACGAGGAGAGGCATAAGGCCATTGGAGAGGAGGTTGCCAGGCTCTTAGCAGCGGGCTTTATCGTTGAAGTTTTCCATCCAGAGTGGCTTGCTAATCCGGTGCTGGTCCTTAAGAAAAACGGCACTTGGCGCATGTGTGTGGATTACACAGATCTTAACAAGGCTTGTCCAGCGGATCCTTTCGCCCTCCCCCGCATTGACCAAATTATTGATGCCACTGCGGGTTGTGAGCGTTTGAGCTTTTTGGATGCGTATTCTGGATATCATCAGATTAAGATGGCGGTTAAGGACCAGGAGAAGACAGTGTTTATCACTCCCTTTGGAGCCTTCTGCTATGTGTCTATGCCTTTTGGGCTCAAGAGCGCCCAAGCAACTTATCAGCGTTGTGTACAGAATTGCTTGCATGAACAGATCGACCGTAATGTGCATGCCTATGTGGATGATATTGTGGTTAAGTCAAGGAAGAACGAAACGCTGATTGATGATTTGAAAGAAACCTTTGACAACCTGCGGGTTTACAAGATGATGCTCAACACTGCCAAATGTGTTTTTGGTGTTCCGGCAGGCAAGCTATTGGGTTTTCTCGTGTCCAACAGGGGGATTGAAGCTAATCCGGAGAAGATTACGGCTATCACCTCCCTGGCTAAGCCAAAGTGTATTAATGATGTCCAGCGTTTGGCGGGCGGATTGCCTTGTTGAGCCGGTTTATCAGCCGCCTCGGAGAGAAGGACATCCCTTTATACCAGATGCTGAAGAAGACAGATCAGTTTGTCTGGAGTCCAGCCGCTGATGAAGCATTGGAGGACTTAAAGGGGCAATTGGCCAACCCGCCTGTGCTTGCCGCTCCCATCGACAAGGAGCCGCTTCTGCTATATGTTGCTGCTAACGCCAGGGCAGTTAGCGTGGCCATTGTGGTAGAGCGGGAGGAGGCAGGGAAGGAGCATCCGGTTCAACGTCCGGTTTATTATACCAGCGAGGTGCTTATTGAATCTAAGCAAAGATATCCGCATTGGCAGAAGCTGGTGTATGGAGTTTTCATGGCAAGCCGGAAGCTGAAGCAGTATTTCCAAGGGCACCCCATCACGGTGGTCGATTCAGCTCCCTTAGGGGATATCATCTGAACCGGAGGCGATCGGCGGATTGCCAAGTGGGCTATAGAGCTTGGGCATACGGTTTAAAGTATGTACCTCGGACGGCAGTGAAGTCTCAAGCACTTGTGGATTTCATTAATGATTGGACGGAGTTGCAAGCGCCTGAAGAAAAGCCGGATCATACATATTGGACCATCCATTTTGACGGATCCAGGCAGTTGGAGGGCTCGGGGCTGAGTCGTATTAACTTCCCCACGAGGTGACAAGTTTTGTTACGTTCTCCGCTTAATGTTCCCTTGTACTAACAATGCAGCTGAGTATGAAGCCTTGCTCCATGGTCTTCGGATGGCTAAGGAGTTGAATCTAAGCTGGGTTAAGTGCTTCGGTGACTCGGACCTTGTGGCTCAACAGGTGTCTGGCACTTGGGATTCCAAGGACCCACTCATGGCTCATATCGTCGTGAGGTGGATGTTGTCGCAGGTCATTTCAAGGGCTATCAGGTGGACCACGTGGATCGTCGGAAGAATGAAGCGGCGGACGCTTTGAGCCGGTTGGGCTCTCAACGCAAACCGGTCCCGCCCAATGTTTTTCTCGACGTACTGCACAATCCGTCAGTCAAGCTCCCCGTGAAGCGGATTTGGATGTTCCTGATCCGGAGGCTCAATTGGTGGCAGCTCTGCGCGTCACTCCGGATTGGACGCTCCCTTATCTGGCGTACATGAACCGGGGCGAGTTACCAGAAGATGAGACGTTGGCCCGACAGATAGTTCGGCGGTCTAAGTCTATGATCATTGTTAATGGCGATTTGCATCATTGCAGTGTGTCAGGGGCGTTTCAACGCTGTGTGTCCCCTGAGGAAGGCTGTGAAATATTGCGTGAGATCCACGAAGGAGACTGTGGTCACCACGCCGGTTCAAAATCGTTGGTGGCTAAAGCGTTCCGCCACGGTTTCTATTGGTTGACTGCCCATGCTGATGCGGAAGATCTGGTCAGACGATGTGATGGTTGCCAAAAGTTTTCCAGACGTGCTCATGTACCGGCCCAAGAATTGAGGATGATTCCAATTACTTGGTTGTTTGCGACTTGGGGGCTGGATATGGTTGGACCTTTCAAAAGGTCCAAGGACAAGAAGACACACCTGTTGGTGGCGGTTGACAAATTTACAAAGTGGGTAGAGGCAGAACCTGTTAGCAAGTGTGATGCGGCCACGGCGGTTCAGTTCATCAAAAAGGTGATTTTCCGGTTTGGCTTTCCACACAGTATCATTACAGATAATGGTACCAATTTGTCCAAAGGTGCCATGAAGGAGTTCTACGAACGTGAGCACATCCGGCTTGACGTTTCTTCAGTAGCTCACCCACAGTCCAATGGTCAAGCGGAAAGAGCCAATCAAGAGATCCTGAGAGGCATCAAGCCCCGGCTTATGGTCCCTTTGCAGAGGACGCCGGGTTGTTGGGTAGAAGAGCTACCGTCTGTGTTATGGAGTATAAATACTACACCTAACAGATCCACGGGATACACGCCGTTCTTTATGGTTTATGGAGCGGAGGCAGTTCTCCCCAGCGACATCCGTCATGACTCACCTCGTGTGGCAGCCTATGTTGAAGCGGATAACGAGACAGCACGACAGGACGCTTTGGATCGGCTGGATGAAGAGCGAGACATAGCAGCTGCTCGCTCGGCGATTTACCAGCAGGATCTTCGTCGTTATCATAGTCGCCGGGTCAGAACCAGAACCTTTCAAGAAGGAGATTTGGTGCTTCGGCTCATCCAAGACCAGACAGATATGCACAAGCTATCCCCACCTTGGGAGGGACCTTTCGTGGTCAGCAAGAATCTGCACAACGGGTCGTACTATCTGATCGATGTTCGAGAGCATAAAGACTCACGCACGTCAGAAGAGGAGACCAACAGGCCATGGAACATAGCTCATCTTCGGCCTTATTATACCTGAGCCATCGGCTCTACTTATGTACATATTATTGCAGTGTATATATTATGAATAAAGCAATAAACCGGAGCCTCGGCTAAAGCGGGGTATCTGTTCTGTTACATCATGTGTGGTTACATGGAGTTGTTCTTTCTTAAAACGGCCTCCGGTTTACCCCTTGAGTTTGCTTTCTAAAAAGCTTTATGATATCACTTGGGGGCTTGGTCGTGTCCGAACCAATGCAACACCTTTTGATAGGCGAAAGCCACCAGATCACTTGGGGACATGGTCAAATCTGAACCAGTCACGCTTTTTGATCGGCCTAAGGCCATAGAGTCACTTGGGGACTTGGTCGAACACGAACCATTGCCACGCCACTTGATCGGCATAATGCCACGGTTTCAGTTGGGGACCTGGCTAACTCGAACCATGGCTACACCTTATAGGGAGCTTGGTCGTGGTCGACCATGGTAACACCATCTGATCGGCTCAGTACAGCTTTATCTTTTGCAAACGGTTTATCATTGCCTTTGATCCCATGTTTGTCAACTGTTATTTGATTTTTGTTGCGTTTCTTAAACCAACAACATTGTTAAACCGTTTTCAAAGCTGTCAGTTAATGGAATTCGGTCAATTTTTTTAATCCGGTGATAATTTCACCGGTTTGATGTTTTTTCTGTTAACATCCTATTATGGAGTAACAGGGGGCTTATTATGACCCGGCACGGTGTACGTGGTAAACCGGCAGTATAAACACAGGAGCTGTTCTCTCCTTTGACGGTAATGGTTTATACAACCTCCGCTTAAAGATTGGCTAAGCCAACTTCATGCCCGGCAACGGCAGGTATTTTGTATCACAAAATTTTTATTGTATACCTCCATATTTCATATATGTATGAATATCACATACCGACTGGTGGCAGAGACCGCTGGGGCGGTTTAAGATTTTGTGACTGCAGGCAATTTAAATTGAAGGTTTCGATCATTCAATCAAAGGAGTCCGCACCATTGCACGAAGGCATATTAAAAAGTGATGGCTATCCTATTACAAGGCATTAAGAGGCCCAAAATTTGGAATGGCGTCATAACAGGCATCTTCTGATGCATCAACCGGCTTGACGGATTAAGCTTCATTGCCGGGTTGACGTGAAGAAGATGGGTCGTCTGCCGTCGGTTCAACTTCTTCCTCCTCACCACCCAATGGACGGAAGTCATTGGTGGTCCAGTCAATCCGGGTTAAAGCCTGAAAGACAGCCTCTTCACTTATAAGCTCAGCCGGATCAACATCAGGGGCATAAGTGTGCTTACGGGTTGGTGGAACAAGGTACTGCACTTTCGGAATAACAGCTTCAACCCGTCTGTTGTTTGCATCATAGAAGGAGCGGTGAACCGTCAGGTTGGCCTCTGCTGCCAGTTGACTCGCCAGAGGATGCATCTCCCTTGTTACCCGTTTGAGAGCATCATTATCAAAAGCTTCACCATTTTCTTGAGCACTGGGGAAGCCTTTGGCTATGTCAGCCGGATCAAGGTCAGCTATCCATGCTTTGGCGCGAGTTAGTGCCAATAAAGTGCCAGCCCGGGCAGTGGATCGTTTCAATTCTTCTAGTTGTGCCGTTATCATAGATAGCCGGTCCAGTGTATCCTTGATCAATGACGGAGCTGTGTTATCATAAGAGGTGGCGCAAATAACTCACTGGGTGCCGGTATACAGCTGTTCAATTAGCGTATACGCGGCCTTGAGTTTCTTCCGCATGTCGAGCCCGGATGAGCGTCGTTTACCTATACCGGTTTAAGAAAGTTCAGGTTAAACCGGCGGAAATTTCAAAACGGAATATTAATCATAAATTTGGTGAAACATTTCTTACCAAATATTGCAGAAGTCATGGCGTTAATTTGGTGCTTTAGTCCGGTGAGCTCTTCCGTCACCGGTTTAATAGCTGCTTCCGCATCTTCCGCCCGTTTTAGCAACCCGGCTTTCTCAGTATCCCAGTTGGCCTGCTCGGACTGAATTCGAAACATCTTGAATCGGATTCTCTCTTCTCAGAGAGCTTGAGAGTGAAATGAGCGGGCCGGCCAAAGAAGACCACTATGGAAGTGAAAGGGGAGGGCAAGAGCGGTTTAAACCACTCCTTGAGCTGCTCCATAGTAGTCAAGGCGGTTTTCAGCTCATCCTTGGCCTTGGAGGTTTCTGCTTGTTGAGATTTCAGATTGACATGAAGATCATTGATTTGTGAGGTTTGTTGGCGTATCTCACTCTGTGACAAAAAGGGAGCATGTTAGTAGTTTCATCACAAAGTCCCAAGCTCAATACAGGTATTCAACTTGGCACTTGGGGGCTAATGGCTATTTTCTCGAACATGTTATGCTGCAGCGATATAAGTTACAGTCCCGGTTTAACTATACTAAGTTGAACCGGCCCTGGGGGCTACATCAATGAAGTCTGAAAAGTTTGAGTTTTATATTAAGTTCCGGTTTAACTATACTAAGTTGAACCGGCCCTTGGGGGCTACTACGCAATGAAGATACAAGAGAGGCATAACTCCTTACCTCATAGCGCTCCTGCATAAGATTTACCAGACCGGCTTCAAAATCACGACTTGTGTAGAGCCGGTTCAGGAAGCTAGAGTGAAGATCATGGGCAAAGAAATTGTCATAAGCTGACAGATCAGTTTTTTCCTTCCCTTTACTCATGGCAGTAAACTCTTCCTTGGCGCTGTGCTTTGATAGAGCAACCGGATTGCCAGGGGCGGTATATGCGGTGCCCGTAACTACGACATCGTCATCTTTGGTCGGGCTGGCCGGATTGGCATTTTTTCCTGGGCTTGGCGCTTTCATACCCGGGCTTGGCGGATCAGCAGTTGAATCCCGTTGTTCTGCTGCAGGACTCGGTGGAGCAGGAGGATGTGACGTCTCAACTTGGACATCCGGTTCAACCTCTAGCGGGTTAGCATTGTCATCTTGATTAACCCCAGCAGAGTTGTTTTTAGCAACTTCAGGATTTTCACCATGGCGCTCTGGAATCTTCTCCGGATCAACATCCACTGTAGGGTCGAGGGTCTTGGCCTTCTTACTAAGGCGAGCCTTGGTGCTACAACATCAAGGGTTAGAATATGATAGACCGACAAATGCAAAAAACAAATTAAGGAGTAATATGCTTACCCAGCAGCAACTTTGAGAGGAGGCAGCTGAGTGGTTGATGAACCGCCAGATGAGTTGGAAGAAGCCTGATAATTCGGGTCAGACGGATTGAGAGGGAATCGGAAGAAAACTTTCAAAGGATAACGCTTTTCAGGAGAACAAGTCACCTTTGGACGACGTTTCCGGGTTGGTGTGTCAGCTAAACCGGACGACGTAATTTGTTGACCGCTATGCCGGGTCGTACGGCGTTCTTCAGTTTGCTGTGTCTTCAAAGAAAGTTTTGGATTCAAATGAGCACGAGAGTGAGATTGTTTCACTTTCCGGACTGTGCGGCGAATTCTTTTAACCGGTACAAGATCAGAATCGGAAGAAAGAAGGATTACCTCAACAGGATCTGCATGGCTGGCCTCAGCGTCATCCTGGGAATTGTAACTGTCAATAAGATGAATGACAAAAAGGAACAAAGTAAGTCAAGCTCTACCTCAGCATCTGATTCTTCATCCTCCGGCGGTTCAGAAGACTCGGCGGTTTTCCTCTTGCCAGCTTTCTTGGTGGTCTTGGTCTTTATACGAGGAACCCGGGCCGGTTTCGTTCGTTTCCAAAAGGAGCTGTTAGCCTGAGAATTAATAAGGGATTAATACAATCAATATGGAACCAAAATCAGTAGAGCCTTAGCCTGAGCAATGAGTGGAACCTTACCGCGGGCGGTTTGTTGGAGACGCAAAACGGGGCCAGCCCGGTTTGGCTGCACGCGGAGAACGGTTCATCGAGCATTTTCTTCACTGTCTCGGCAACTTCAAGCTCAGTTATTGATAGCTCGTGATGTCGTTGAGGATCTTTGACGTCACCAGTGTATTCGTGCATCAATCCGGGGCGGCGGCTTAATGGCAAGATGCCCCAAGAAACCCAACAGCGGACAAGGTCAATACCAGTTAAGCCATTGGCCATTAGAGCCCGGAGCTTGATAATTTGGGGTGAAAAGTTCTTCCTTTCTGCGGCAGTCAAGCGCGAAGGCAATGGGTGATTGTTGCTATGCCGGTGAGGGCGATAACCCGGCAAGGGATTTTCTCCGACAGGAGCAGTATTCCGGCAATAGAACAAGGTTTGATTCCAATCTTTCGGATGGCTATGATGTTTGGCGTCAGGAAAGTCCACTTCTTTCCTTTTTTGGATTGAAACGCCACCCAGTTCCGTGTTAGGACCATCCGAAAACTCTGTACGGCGGTTCAAATGAAAGAAATCTCGGAATAACTCCACAGTTGGTTCTTCTTGAAGATAGACTTCGCAAAAGACTTGAAAGTTGCATATATTGGACACAGAGTTCGGACCAATATCTTGTGGATGGAGTTGGAAGCTTGCGAGGACATCCCGGAAAATTTTTGATCCGGGCGGGCTGAATCCCCGGTCTAAGTGTTGCATAAATACAATTACTTCTCCCTCTTGAGGTTCAGGAGGGCATTCAGAATCCGGAACACGCCAATGAAGGACCCTTTTGGATGCTAAAGCACCAGTGGTGACATATCCATTGATTTGTGTTTCAGTGATCTTGGACGGAACCCAATTGCAGGCAGAGAATTAGTTGGCCATTCCGGAAGAAAAACTGTGAAAGGAAAAGTAAAGGCCGGTTTACAGTTAACGGTTTATGCATATTATTCAGTGTTAAACCGGCAGATTGCCATTCAATTTCAGTTGCCGGTTTAAGTGAGGACTAATGGTGTATGGCGGATTAGCTATCAAAAGTTAAACCGCCCTTAGGCAGAAGAGACAGAGCTGAAAAATCTGCTAAGTGTTGACAGAAACAGGTTTCACACATCGACGGAATTAATTTGGATCTACCAAAGATTCAGTGAGAAAATTTTTCTTCGATCTATAAAGGCTTTAAATAGGGAAGAGAAGTTCGTGCGTTCTATCAAGGGATTCTGAACAAAAAGGAAGATCTACTAAGTGCTAAACTGAATGCGGAGCAACTACCGTACAAGATTTATGCTACAGTTGAATTAAAGAAGCTATGGCAGAAGCGAATACGAAGAAACTAGGGATGAACACCTATGAACGCAGATGAGAACAGGAGCCCTAAGATACAGATCTAGGGGAATGAGGAAGAATCTTACCGGATGCGCAGGATAGCGGAAGGACACCGAGGATCTCTGGTACAACCAGGTTGATGCAGCGGCTTTTGTTGATGCAGCGTTCGAAGGTCGAAGGCGACGGCAGAGCTTCAGAGCTGGGGCGTCGCGAGGAAGAAGAAGTGCGGAAGGGGAAGAAAAGAAAGGGCCCTCCGGTCTATTTATAATAAGGCAGAGAGTAATTGACAGGCGCGAGAATCGAGGAGCTGAAAGCGGCAGATGGCGCAGCTGTCGCCTCGATTTCCGGGATGATATTAAATGAAGGGAATCTTGTTATTTCGTTTTTTTATAGAGATGACGTCAAGATGATCTGTTGCTGTGTCCAGAGGATGACGTCATGGCAGTTTAACAAGATGGCGGTTTACGAGAAATGAAGGAAGATGTTCACAGAGTTTTTCTAAAGTGTTGAAGATTGACATGAACAGGTTCAAATCAATCTGGGGCCTAATGTTGGGGATGTAACTACTGAGTGTAAACCGCCCAGGAGGGGCCGGTTCACCCTCAGCTATATTGAAGCCCACAAAGACTCAGAAGATGGCTCTTTACTATGAAGCTTAGAGGCCCGGAGCCCAAAGGCAGATTAGGGCCCATAATGGTAAAACCGCCATAGTCATGTAACTTGTGTTGTAAGATAAGGGAAAGAGAGACCGAGCCGAACACTTGTACGAGGCAGCCTCGGGACTCTGTAGACCAGCCGGGCGTCAACCCATGTATATAAGGGGACGACCCGGCGGCGGATCAAGGACAGACAACAACAACTCGAGGTCTAGGCGAAGCTGTTTGCTCCCTAGTCACCGAGACCACATCAATCCCATCACAAACTAGACGTAGGCTTTTACCTTCATCGAAGGGGCCGAAGTAGTATAACTCTCGTGTCTTTGCGTCCGCTTTAACCCCTCCAAGTTAACCCGTAGCGATGGCTCCGCGACTAAGTCCTTTCATGAGGACATCTGCCGTGACAAAACCACGACAGCGGTGGCGTCAGGCGCGGGTCCAGCAAAGGGGTTGGAGTTGCAGGAGAGGGGGGACGCCATGGGGAGCGGCGGCGTTGGGAGGGTGGCGGCGGCTCGGGTGGGTTAGGGTTTTAGCGGCGGCGGCTCGGGTAGGGTTAGGATGGGGGAGTGCGGCGGCTAGGGAGAAGGGGCAGCGGCAGCAGGGAAGAGGGGCGGTGGCTGCGGTGTAGGGGAAGGCGCGGCGGCGGTGTACAGCGGCGGCGACGCAACAGGGGCGGCGGCGGCGGCGAGGAGGGCTTAGGCGGAAGCGAGGAAAGGGATCGGCGTGCTATCTGATACCATGTTAGTTGGAAAAAAGGGATTGCATGCATCGATAATTCATTGATCGTGTGCATGACGCACATATATAGGTACAAGGTGGACCGGCCTCTACTTGTCTTCCAAGATGTACAAATATACGAGGGGGAAAGAGAGAAGTACAACGGTATAAATACAGACCCAAGTCTTATACACATGCGGTAGACAACGTACGCTCAGCAGTTAGGATACTTTTAAGCCGAGAGCCAACACTCGGCTTACGTTTATACCGAGCGTCACATATGAAACTCTTAGCATATCCTAAAGACATGTGGCACCCTCTGCAGGTTCATATAGAAGCCGCACAGTGACTTGGCTTACCCTATGCCACGAACGGCCTATAGAAACTCAATTATATTATGGATACGTGGCACCTTCTGGTTGAGTGATGGCTGAAATGAAAGCCGAGCAGCGACACTTAACTTACTCCCATGCCGGCTATGAGACACTCAGCTTATATTTTGGACACGTGGTACTTTCTGGTTGACCCCTGGCTGAAATGGAAGCCAAGCGGCGATATCCAACTTTCCATGGACACGTGGTACTTTCCATGCACCGATTCCCGCCGGGGTTCAGCCGCCTTTATGTTGCCGAGAGCTGCTGATTTATACTCGGCAAACCCTTTGCCGATTACCTGATAAAAACACTTGGCTTATGTTTTGCTTTGCCGACAGGGTTAAGTCGAGTCAGCTTGGCGGGTGTAACAATCGGCGATGTCTTTGCCGAGGTGTATTTGGCCTTCGCCGAGTATTTATAATTCTTGACATTATGTGTTTTTCCTGTAGTGAAGAAAATTAAAATGTACTACAAGTTGATAGTTGGTATGTAACGATATTAACTAGTTTGGACCTACTGTGACATTTGTGTAGTTGGCTTGTCATTCTCACATTTTTTGCTAGGATTGCAACTTGTGTATTCCATGGTACTAGGCCAATATACAATACAACAACACATAGTTTATAAGCATAGATGTTAGCAGCCGTGTGTCACCCACGCTTCAAAATATACAAACACCTAGTTTATAAGGATAGATGTTAGCAGCCCTGTGTCACCCACCCTTGAACTCGTCGTCGTCAATAGTTTGGAGACTTCTCTAATTCACGAAGAATCTCTGTGAGACTTGGCACATGCTAGTCAATCTCCGTAGTCAGTAGTTTTCCTTCTTGATCGTCCTCTTGCTTGCCATGGAGGCTGCCATATCTGCCGTCAGGTGAAAGCACCAAGAGACACACACAAACAGCAGCTATATATCCTGCTAACCTGCATATTTCGGATAGATTAAATAGAGAAATTAACACATGGCGACCCTTATTTTACATTTCCTTTTCTCACTCTCGCTTGGCTTGCCTTTCCAGGAAGAAGCGTGGTAAGAAAGACGGACGATAATTATAAGATTGACTGTACAAGACAATCCCGACGACAATGAGTGCCCCTGGAGATGAATTTTATTGAAATTTCATAATGTCCGATGCTTTGATAATTGCTCTAATCCTAATCATTACAGGGGGCAACAACAATTTCATGCAGGGAAGTCTGTATCATCTGAAGTTGCATCATACTTTTTTATTTTTTCCATTTGTACCAATGTCAAGAATGCACATTGTGCAACGGATTTCAGTTAAAGACTAAACTAGCATAATATAAGCCACATGTATACTGGCTGCGTTCTGAAGGACTAAAGGAGCAAAAATGTACAAACAAAATGGTCAAATGTCCTCCGAAAGATTACTGAAGCATGGACTGGTGATCCTCATCTTCCCTGCCTTGACTGACGTTCATCCAGCCCAGGCAATTTCCACAATCAAACTTTGCTTCAGTATAAGGAGTCAATAGAAACCCAATAGCTAATTTGGACCTACTTAATGTGAATATTAAAAATACTAGCCAATATTAAAAATACTAGACAACCTCTTCGACATGTACACATATAAGTGTAGAAGGGAAGCTGGACAGTCTCAGCAACCCTCGTTGCAGCTAAAACCATCCTTGCTGTGCAAGACTTGGCAGAAGCCAGCCAAGTTATATTTGTCTAGACACCAAAAGGCAGATTACCTCATCAATCTCAAACATGGAGGTTGCCATGTCTGTAGTTGCAAGTGAACTGGTGAGCCGGTTCATCTCCTTCCTGACGAACAAGTACCAATCCTCTAGCCATGCAGAGTCAAAGGAGAAGGTGTTGGAGAGGTTGCAGCATCTTCTCATGAGAGCTTGCACCATCGTTGAGGAGGCGGACACATGATACATAACCAACTCCATGATGTTGATGCGGCTGAAGACGCTCTCAGAAGCCATGTACCGTGGATACAGTGTGCTAGATAACTCGAGGTACCGAGCCCTCCAAGATGGTGCGCACATTGACAAGGTTAGCAGAAACGATTCATCTAGCAGCAGTTTGTATTTAGCCAAGCGCCCACGAACAACAATTGATAGGGCCACACGCCTGGTGCCTTGGAAAGTTTAGAAATTGCTATTGCCAACATGGTAGAATTTATTGTGCTTCTCGGTGGATGCGAGTGCATGTCTCGTAGGCCATATGACGTTTATCTTTACACTGACAACTTCATGTTCAGCAGACATGCTGAAAAGCAAAAGCTCCTAAGCTTCTTGTTGCAGCACAACGACCCTCATGGGGATCATGCACTGGCAGTTCTCCCGGTTATAGGTGGTCCAACAACTCGGAAGAAAACTTTGGTTGCCCATGTGTGCGGTGATGAAAGGGTTCGCTCGCGATTCTCCTCTGTATTGCACTTAGATGGAGACAACCTTTTGAGCATACTTGACCATCGAAGGACTATGGAAGGAATGATGTTGGTAGTTATCGAGTTTGCTTCCGATGTTGCCGATGACGATTGGCAAAGTTTTCAGTCATTTTTCATAAGAATAGGTAAAGGAAGCAAGATAATCATCTTAAGTAAACTAAAAGGATTAGCCAGGTTTGGATCGGTGAAACCAATTTTCATTAGTGTTCTATCAAAGGATGAGTTGAAGTACCTTTTCAAGGCATTGGCATTCGGGAGCATAGACCCTGCAGAACATCCACGGTTAGTTCAAATAGCCGAAGAATTTGTCAAGGTGTTGAGAATATGCAAGGTTCACTTATCGCAGCAAATTCATACGCGGATGTGTTGAGAAAAATCTCAATGTTCGGTTTTGGCGTTGCACATTGGACAAGGCGGTAAGATTTCTTAAAAGAAACCTATCCATAGATGGTGTGCAACCAAGCACGCGTTTATCACAAGGCCATCAAGTGGACATAACGGACTTTACTTTGCATCCACTTAGCATGACGCGTTATACAATTAATGTTTCAATCAAGGAGGAATCACCAAGTGTGACGTTGGGAGGAGTTATAGCAGATCCAAGTATTAGACCACAAGGAGACTTTATTCTAACTTCATGGGAACCAAGGTTACCTCCTCATAAATCATTTGTTTATTTTGTTACAAGTCATGCTCAGGACACATGTGAAGGTAGTGCTTTGTTAGGGTGGAAGCGACCAGGAGTGCCAATTTAAGTTTTTTTTAGAGCTCATGTAATGTAAAACTTGTTGTATTTTCTGATATATATATGGTAAAGGGTTGTATTCATGTATATCATTGAACTAATTGTATTGCAGATCTCAATTACCATACAATATAAAACTTGTATTATGTATCAGATACAACAATCCACCTTTCTCTTCTTAGACATCATGAACTAAATGCACTACAAATCTCAGTAAGTTGGCTTATACTGTACTTACTAATGAAACAGAAATTAAACTAAGAGGTATATGCATGATCATCATCATCGCATAGTTGTGACTAAAATTTAATACAGTTAGTGCCATGTTGGCATACACGCTTGCAATGGACCAACCAAAAATTCTAGTGTGACTACATGTGAAAGAGGATACTGATACTGAGGAATTTGATTGCAAGATATAGAAGAACTCCCACTGAAGATGTGCATAGTGAGGAATTTGCTTTTGAGGCAATGTACATTTGAAGAGTTGAATCATGGAGATCTCCCCCTATATCTTGTAATTCATACACGCATTTGACATATAATATGAAGAATTTGAAATGCATGATGAAATATGGTGACTGATGTAATTCAGCATGCGTGTATTAACATATAATGAAGAATAAGCATGCAGAGAAACACATCAAAAGTATTAGAGCACTATCGAGTTTAAGATTACAACTCGATCCAATAAAAGTTTCAGAAGAGCGAGAGTTGTAACTTAGCAGAAAAACGCCCATATAATAGACCCGCTTGAAGACTAACTCAAATTTCTCCCCCTTTGTCATCGAATGACCAAAAGGATCGAAACTGAGGACTAACGCCCCTGAAGAATATCAAGTTGATGGAGGAGCGCCAGCATTGTCGGGGTCGGTTGTCGTAGTAGGGCCTGCTGCAGTGTCGTCCAAGTCTTCATTTTCATCAGTGTCGCGCGATGAAGAATAGGAGCTGGCCACCAAGGAAGGAACCTTGACCTTCTTGAATTTCTTCGGTGGAGGTGCAGACCAGTCAAATTCTTCCTTGAGACCCATTTTCTTCAGATCTTCTGCGCTGTAGACATGAGATAGAACAGCCCAGGTACGGTTGAAGGTTTCATGGAGGTAGTATTAGTTTTTCTTCACTGCATTGTGTGTTGAGGTCATGTTGTGAAGAATTGAACTAAACTGATGCTTGACCCATTTATGATTGCGATTAACCTTCTGATGAAGACTGAGGAGTAACTCACGATCAGTCATCACCACAGGTCTTTGTGGCTTGAGGATTTTGCTTGGCAGAGTTGTTGGCGGCAGAGTCATGTGTGGCAGAGTCGTCATTGGTGGAGTAGGATGCAGCCTTGCGAAATTGACCATCCAATGGACGAATGCCTTCATCTATCACAGCAGTTGCCTTGCCTTTGTCATCAGCTGAGGAAAATGTCTGTTTGAGGACTTCAATTGGAGGCAAGTAGCTGAAGTGGTTCAGAGTATCAGCCTTGTAATTGAGTGAAGACCTTGTCCTGATGAACCTCATAATCCATGGTGCATAAGGCTTCAGCTCAAAAGGTGACATAGCAATGTTTGCCGAGTCCTCATGAAGAAATCATGGAAGTTGACGGAACGCCATGGATGATATTGAAAAGCATATTCTTCATGATGCCAACGACTTCTTCATCATTTGAGTCGTGGCCTTTGATAGGACTCATTGTCTTCGTCAGAATGCGATAGACAGTCCGAGGTACATACAGTAATTCCTTGACGAGGAATTTGGTTCGAGGGGCCTGCCCTGGCTTCAAAGGCTTCATTAGCACTTGCATGTAATGATTTGTAAGCTCAGGTTCGGTGTAGATGCAACGAGCACCATCAAGGGGAGGACTGAGTGGGAGGGCACGAAGCAATTCGATTCTTTGGTGCCTTGTAGTGAGTATTTTCTGTCATCCAGTCCAGGTTCCATGAGTTCACATCTTCAGAATCTCCGGTGATGTGCAGCGTCGCATAGAACTGAAGAATGAGTTCTTCATTCCAGTCACAGATGTCAGTGCAGAAATTCAGCAAACCAGCATCGTGAAGAACACTGAGGACTGGCTCGAAGCCTGGCAGAGATTCCATGTCCACGTGAGGAATGTGTGCATGATCGAAGACTTTGTCTTTGTTGAATAGCACAGAGGAATAGAAATTGGCTTGACTGGCAGTCCAGAAACGCCTCTTCCTTATGCGAGCAGAATCATAAGGATTGTAATCAGTGAAAAAAACATGCTTGCCAAAGAAGTCTTCAGCCTTGAACTTTTGCTTGCGCGAGAATGGATCCTTTGGTTTTGGCAGAGGAGTGTCAGTGAGTTGCATCACTACCTCAGGAATCGCAATCTCAGGTTCTTCAGGCTGAGGATTTTCTGGTTCCTCTTCATATGCAGTCTGCGTGTTCAAAGGAGTAGCAGCAGGTTCTTCAGCACTAGGGGCTGGAATTTCTTCATGCACGGACGAGGTGGGATGAGTTTCTTCAGAGCCCATTTGAACTGTTGGTGCAGGGGACTGAGGAATTTGTTGTATTGGAGTGAAGAGTGGAGAATTTGGATGCTGACTGTCCCAAAAGTCATCGTTCATCACTGGCGTTGTACTTCCAATATCCACATCTTCTTCAATTTCTTCAACGCCAGCCTCTTCAGCTGTGAACTGAGGCATTGGCGAGGAAATGATTGGTGTTGAAGGGATCGCATCCACTTCAATTTCTTCATCAATCTGCTCTGACGAAGCAGCAGAATGATTTTCTTCATCAGATCCGCTAGGGATCTCATATTCTTCACCAAAAGGAACAAGGTCCTTTGTTGGTATGGAGGAAATCGGAACAAGATCAATCGGATTTTCAAAAGAGCTTTTCATAGGCTTCATCTTCTTTGGAGCTGAAGATTCTGAAGCAGTTGATGCTTTTCTTTTCTTCACTGCAGCTCGCTCTACAGCCTTGGTCTTCTTCACATCTGATGCAGATGGAAGGATAGAAGTTGGTGTAGGCGCGGGAGGAGCTGAGGAATTTGTTTGAATTTCCTGAGGCACAACTGACGCAGTTGCCCTGACTTCTTCAGTTTCTTCAGGCGCACCACTAGTGGATGCCCTGACAATTTCTTCAGCGGCTGGAATGGAGTCATCAGCCCTGGAACTAGCATTGTCTTCAGCAGGCTGAAAGTCATCAGCGGTTCTGGCATGTTCTTCAGTAGGCTGAGCAGAGGCTCCAGCCTGAGGAACTTCTTGTTGCGTTGGAGCTCCAACATTTGTGAACTTTTTGGTCAGGTTTATAAATCTGACTTTGGCTCCTTGCCAATCAGCATAGTAGGCATCAAAGTCATCGCTGAGGGCTTTGATTTCAGACTGGATTTTGAGGAGATCATCAGGTGTCATTACGACAACATTTTTCCTCAGGAACTTCTCTTTCCTGAACTGAGCCTTCTTGATCTTCCTAGCCTTCTCAAATTTCCATTTCTTTTCAGAGATGAAATGGGTCAGCATGTGACTTTGGCCAGGAGTCAAATGAAAATCAGGCATATGGGTGTCTGGATCCTTGTGCCAGAGATCAATGTACTTGAGGATCGCCCTTGGATCCAAAAGCAGTGGCACAGGTGTGCCTTTGGCTCTAGCGGCCCTTTCTTGTCTGTCTCTGATGATTTCTGCAAGTTCATCATCATCAGCTTCATCATCAGATGGCACTTGGAAGGCAACATGTTTCTTCTTCGTACTTGGCTGAGGACCTCGACCAGCCGTTGCCTTTTTCTTCAGTAGAGTGGGGCCTGATGAAGAATTTGGTGCAGCTGAAGAACTTGCTGAGACACCAGAGGCAATGGAGATGCCTGCAGTCCTTTGGCACGTGGCCAAATGCACAGGTGTTGAGGACTTTGCCGGAGCAGCTGAGGACTTTTGAGGAGCAGGAGCAGCATGAGGAACTGGCCGTGAGGGCTTTGAAGAATCTGGCCGTGAGGGCATTGCTGAGGAACTTGGCTTGTGTGCGGGCTTCTTTGCCATAGATTTTCTTGGCTTAACAGCGACCTTAGTGGCAGCAGCAGTAGCAGAGTCTTCATTGAATTTCCTCACTGCTTCTTTGGCTTGTCTCGCCAACTTGGCTTGGCGCTTGGCCCATTCTTCAGGAAAATCCTCACCACGCTTGATGCTGGTGGGGTCAGCTTCTTGGCCAGGTGCCAATGGAGCTCTTGGGCATGGAGGATTCAGTGCGAATTTCTTCATGTACTTTGGAGTAACATACATGTACTCCCTCCATTCTCTTGCCCATCTCCTTTCAATCCTCTGTATGCGCACCTTGCGCTCATTTTTGTTCTCCTTTACGAACTTGGCCTCATGAGGTGTGCAATAATCAGCATATATGTCATCAGGTATTTCAAAAGCAGTCATGACCTCAGGCCTCTTTCCTCCTTTCTGGGGCTTCTTACCGTCAGCCATAGTCTTCAGATGAGGAATTTGAACAATCGAATTCTCTGAAGAAGTATGCAACTTTTCTTCGAGGAACGCTGCAAATGAGTTAAGTTGATGAGAACCTAGTGATTCAGCAGCGGACATGAGTACCTGTGAACAGTATAGTTGTGAGGAATTTGGAGAGGTCATATCTCGTTCTCGAAGGTTTTTCAAAAAGAACAAGTTTGAGGAATTTGACCAGATGAGCCTTGAAGAATTTCACTAAGCGATCTTTGTCTTAGGTTCCAGAGTTGTATAGATCGAGGATCCACACAATTTGAGAAATCTTGAAGGAAAATCATTGCTTAGAGAAACGAATCAAGAGCATATTACGTTTGAGGTGTTCATATGTGTGAAGATTTGAAGAATAAACACCTTTGAAGATTTTCAGGAAGGCTTGAGAATCAAAGCGAGCAATAAAAGTAACTTTTAATTACCCGAAGTGAAGAACACGACGAACTGAGAGGTATAGATTGGAGGTTCGTCAGTTCAGATCCTCCACGCCCTAACTCGGCGGAGGAAGATAGCTACGGCGGCGGCGGAGTGAAGATTTCCGCGGTCGGCGCGAGTACGACGGCGATGAGGTCGAGGCAGTGAAGCTCTTCCTCACCGGCGACGATGGAGTAGCAGCGGCGCTAGGGTTTGAGAAGTTCGAGCGAGAGAGAGCGGTCGAGCAGAGTAAAGGAAGTGAGGAAGGGGAGAGGAGGTATATATATATATAGGCACGGTGAAAAATTGTTCGCCCGAAGATTTTGGACGAACGTGCCCCTGACTCTTCTCATTCGTTTGACATGTGTCACCCACGTACTGAAAAGTGGAGATCGTGTTACATCGTGGGTGAATAGATAAGTCTATCGTGGGAAGCGGAACGGTTTGAGCGGCAAAGCCGAAAATTTGGATAAGATAAGTTAAAAGTTCAGTTCGCAATTTCTTCAGCTGACAAGGACACAGTGAAGATTTTGAACGAGTTTCAAATAGAACGCACATGAAGAATTTTGTGAATAGATTGGGTTAAGTATAGCATAGAGGGGGAAGGGTCCGATCACATTCACTTAGCAGAAAATGCAACTTGAAGAAATAGCCATAAGTGAATGCTGTAGAGGACATAAACCCATATATATATAGATATAGCCAATGAAGAAAAACTACGGAAACAGTGAAGATTTTGCAAAGTTGAAGAATCTGAAAAACTGAAGAATTTCAAAACTGAGGAAAAACTCAAATTGAATATTTTCAATTTTGGTGGTGGCGTGACCCGCCGTATAAGAATGATGATTTCAGACACCGTGTACAATTGTCGTAGGGTTCTGAGAATCAAATTCTTCATTAATTTCTTCACACTTAGAGTGTTACTCTTCATTGATTGAAGAAAAACGTTTCTTCATGTGTTGCACATCTAAGTCATCAATTTTGCATAAATGTTAGGATGAGTGTCCTTTTCAAAGAACATTCGAAGATTCTGAGATATTTAGCTCACACCGCAACTTGCTAAATCTCTTCTCATCCAAGGGCTTTGTGAAGATATCGGCTAGCTGTTCTTCAGTCTTCATATGCTCGATGGAGATGTCGCCCTTCAACACATGATCACGAAGAAAATGATGACGAATCTGAATGTGCTTTGTCTTCGAGTGCTGAACTTGGTTGTGAGCAATCTTGATGGCACTCTCATTGTCACAGTAGAGAGGCACATTCTTCACGTTGATGTCGTAGTCCTTGAGAGTTTGCTTCATCCACAGCAGTTGAGCACAGCAAGAACCAGCAGCAATGTACTCAGCTTCCGCGGTAGACAGTGATACGCAGTTCTGTTTCTTCGAGGACCAACAGACCAAAGATCGTCCGAGGAAATGACAAGTACCAGATGTTGACTTGCGGTCCACACGATCACCAGCATAGTCAGTCAGAGTATCCAATGAGATCAAAAGCAGAGCCCTTGGGGTACCATAATCCTAGTGTTGGTGTGTGAGCTAGATATCAAAGAATATGTTTCACAGCCTTATGGTGTGATTCCTTGATTGTAGCTTGAAATCGGGCACACATGCAAACACTAAGCATTATATCTGGCCTAGATGCACATAAGTACAATAAAGAGCCAATCTTGGAGCGGTATACCTTGTGATCGAAGTCAATACCATTTTCATCAGTGCATAGATGGCCATTTGTGGGCATAGGAATTTTTACGCCTTTGCAATCTTGCATGCCGAATTTCCTCAGAACATCCTTGAGGTATTTCTCCTGAGATATGAATATGCCATTGTGTTGTTGACGAATTTGAAGACCTAAGAAGAATTTCAACTCTCCCATCATAGACATTTGATAATCTTCACTCATCATATAGGCAAATTCATCACTATAACGTTAGTCAGTACAGCCAAAGATAATATCATCAACGTATATTTGGCACACAAACAGTTCACCATCATAAGATTTAGTAAAGAGAGTAGGGTCGACTGAACCGGGTGTGAAGCCATTCTTCACGAAGAATTCCTTCAAAGTATCATACCACGCCCGAGGGGCCTCCTTGAGGCCATAGAGGTCCTTGTTGAGTCTGAAGACTTTGTCGGGATTCTTTGGATCTTCAAAACCTGGGGGTTGAGCAACATATACTTCTTCCTCAAACTTACCATTGAGGAATGCACTTTTCACATCCATTTGATATAAAGTGATATTATGATGGTTAGCATAAGCAAGCAATATGCGAATAGCCTCAAGTCTAGCAACAGGTGCAAAAGTTTCATCGAAATCAATTCCTTCAACCCGTGTGTAGCCTTGAGCTACAAGTCGTGCCTTATTCCTCACCACAAGGCCATTTTCATCTTGCTTGTTGCGGTAGATCCACTTTGTGCCAATGATATTATGCTTACGAGGATCTGGACATTTGACCAGTACCCAGACGTTGTTGAGCTCAAACTGATGTAATTCTTCTTGCATAGCCTGAATCCACTCAGGCTCCAGAAATGCTTCATCTACCTTAGTGGGCTCTGTGATAGAGACAAAAGCTTAGTGCCCACAAAAGTTAGATAAATGTGAAGCTTTTGAGCGTGTGAGAGGACCTGGTGCTTCAATGTCATCGATGATCTTGTCAACTTGCACTTCTTTTGCAACGCGAGGATGAGCTGGTTGTCGTCGAGGAATTTGATCAGCATTTTCTTCTGCACCATTTTCTTCAGCATTATCTTCAGGTGCATCAGCTCGACGTTCTTCACGTACTGGAATGAATTCTTCAAAGAAATTCTTGATGGGAATGACATCCTCAGTCGCCTTGAACTTGATAGATTCCTCAGGTGCTGGTTCATCTATCACAGAAGGTAGGTGCTCTATTGGGTTTCTTGTCAGTGAGGAGTTCATAGGCAGTCTTCTTGAAGAATTTGTGAAGATATACTCTGTTGATGATGTGGCATGCGGTATCAATTGCATCAATCCAAAAACGACGAGGCGTTTTGTATTCATCAAGCATAGTGCGAGCCATCTCAACAAGAGTTTTGTTCTTCCGCTCCACGACGCCATTTTGCTGAGGAGTATATGGAGCAGATAACTCATGAGTAATACCAAGTTCATCAAGATAGTCATCAAGACCGGAATTCTTGAACTCAGTTCCATTGTCACTCCTGATGTGCTTGATCTTCACACCAAAGTTGGTTGAAGCCCTCGAGGAAAATCGTTTGAAGACTTACTGCACTTCATGTTTGTAACTGACAATGTGTACCCATGTGTAACGAGAGTAATCATCAACAATAACAAAGCCATATAGAGACGCATCATTAGTGACTGATGAGTAATGATTAGGACCAAAGAGGTCCATGTGAAGCAATTCGAATGGACGAGTAGTGGTCATGATATTCTTCATTTGGATGCTTGGCCTTGGTCATTTTTCCAGCTTCACAGGCTCCACACAAGTGATCCTTGAGGAATTTGACATTTTCAATGCCAATGACATGCTTCTTCTTTGCAAGCGTGTGCAAATTCCTCATGCCTGGGTGACCAAGTCGTCGATGCCATAGCCAGCCTTCTCAAGCTTTTGCAAGTAGGCACACGGCTGGTTGTGGTCCTGTAGAGAAACCAACAATATGCAAGTCTCCTCTCCTAAAGCCTTCGAAGACTTTGGAATTGTGAGCTTCCATAATCACAACACAACGATACTTGCCAAAGATAACAACCATATCAAGATCACAAAGCATTGAGACTGACATGAGGTTGTATCCTAAGGACTCAACAAGCATGACTTTGTCAATGTGTATGTCCTAGAGATCGCAACCTTACCTAGACCCAATAAATGACTTTTGCCTTTGTCAGCAAAGATGATATGCTTCAGATGTGACGGTGATAAGGGAGCATCCATCAATAGATTCTTGTCACCAGTCATGTGATTTGTACATCCACTATCGAGGACCCACTCATTTGCTTTGGGTTGATCATCCTGCAGATGAATTAGTGCAACCTACGATCTCATATACTTCATCAGTGAATAATATGATCAAATTCATCAGATGAATTTCATCAAGCAGTAAAACAGATATAGCAGTATGAGGACGTGTGAAATGAAAGTTCATTTCTTCATGATTAGCCTGCGTCCTTTCAGGCATTTTTTGTCAGGTCCCCAGAAAATTCTTCAGACGTTAAAGCTCGTCTGGAGACCTGACCATGCAGAAGAGATTAGTTCTTTTTCTTCACCACCCACATCTGAAGGGGTGGCAAAGAGTTCATCACTCTACGAGCTCCATATGAGAATGGTGGCATAGAAGCCAATCCATTTCGCTTTCACATAAGAGGGGTTAGGGTAAGCATATGAATAAGCGGAGAAATTCTTGAGGACTTATGAACATAATGGTTTGAAGAATAATGCACATATTCATAGCCCTTAGCTCTACCCTGCGAAACAGAGTTGTTAGCACGATGATAATCATATGAGGACTTTGATCCTTTTGAGGAATTTGATCCACGTGAGGAATTTGGTCCGTATGAGGACTTGGATCCAAATGAAGAGTTTGGTCCATATGAAGAGTTTGATCTGGGGTTCCTATTCTTCACAGGTGGCGTCATGAGGACATTCACCTGAAGACTTTCAAGGCACTTCTTGGGAACCCAGATTTTCTTCATAGGAGAACCATTCCTGCAGTTAGTGCCAACATATCTAACAAATACTTCACCATTCTGATTTTTGAACAGTTTATAGTTGGAGTCAAATGACTCATCAGAAGAATGAGGAGATTTGCATGTAAAGCCAGATAAGTTAGATGGATCAACTGGAGGTCCCTTTGCAGCAACCCATGAGGTTTTGAGGTACTGCTCAGGCTTCCAATATGTTCCATCAGCATTGAGTTTCCTCTCAAAAGGCAATACCCTCTTTCCTAGGGTTTCTGTTGTCGATCTGCTTTTTAAGCACATCACAAAGAGTCGGATGCCCTTTGAGGCTTTTGTGCATGCCTCTCATGTACAATTCCTTCAGCCCTGCATTGTCAGTGATACTAGCAATGTCCTCAGATGAGGAATTAGTGAAAGCAGGGACAGGTGAAGAATTTGTAACAGTTGAAGCATTTGAACATTCAGGTGAAGAATTAGCAGATTCACGTTCAATGCACTTTAAGCATGGAGGAACAAATTCTTCCTGAGAAGCGCTGATTTGTTGAGCAAGTAATGAATCACGCTCCTTCTGAAGATCTTCATAACTCACTCTTAGCTTCTCAAGATCTTGCTTTCTTTGAAGAAATTCATAAGAAAGCATCTCATGATCAGATAAGAGAGTACTATGATGACCTTGAAGACTGTCAAACCTAGACTGAAGTCTCTGAAGATTTTCAGTCAGGGCTTTAGTGCGATCCATTTCTTCACCCAACATATCATCACTTTTGTCTAGCATGTTTTGAACCTTTTCAAAAGCCCTTTGTTGTTTTACAGCAATTTTAGCAAGTTTAGAGTAGTTGGGCTTGAGATCTTCATCTGCTTCATTCTCACTAGATTCAGAGGAGGTATATTTGAGTACCTTGGCACCCTTTGCCATGAAGCAATAGGTGGGAGCGTAGTCATCATTATCTTCATCAGCCTTGTTGGTGAGGTCAGTTTCTTCAGAGTTGAAGATGGACTTGCTGACGAATGAAGTAGCGAGAGCCAGACTCGCCACACGGACTCGGACTCCTCGATGCCTCCTCTTCCTCATGTTCCTCGATTCAGCTTCGAGTCCATTTCCTTGCCAATGAATGCCCGAGCCTTCTTGGAGCTGCTCTTCTTGTGAGATGAAGACTTTGAGGATTTTGATGATGAAGATTTTGACGATTTCTTCTTCTTCTTAGCGCCATCGTAACTGTAATCCTTGTATTTCTTCTTCTTTAATTCCTTTTCCCAATCGAGGACAATCTTGAATATAGTGACCAGGTTTCTTGCATTTGTGGCATAGCCTTCTCTTATAGTCACTGGATGAGGAATCACTACTCCTTGAGGATTTTCCAAAG
Organism: Aegilops bicornis; assembly: GCA_021605145.1. Classification (NCBI taxonomy): domain Eukaryota; kingdom Viridiplantae; phylum Streptophyta; class Magnoliopsida; order Poales; family Poaceae; genus Aegilops; species Aegilops bicornis. Next base: position 26,674,310 of record CM038670.1, read on the forward strand.
CGACCACGTCTTGAGAACTTCTGGAACTTCTTCACGAGCAGTGCTAGCTCCTGGCTTAATTCTTCAGGGTCACCAAGGCTACTACCAGAGTCTTCACAATCAGATTCAGACACGGCCTTGGCCTTCGTGGCACGTGATTTGCCATAGCTAGAACCATAGAGATCTCTCTTTCAAAGAAGTCGGAACTCATGAGTATTTAGCCTCTCGAGGATATCAGCTGGATCAAGTGACTTGTAGTCAGCACGTTCTTGTATCATCAGTGCCAGAGTATCAAATGAGGAATCAAGCGATCTCAACAGTCGGTGATGTCAGTGGCACCAAGCGCTTGAAGCTCATTTGAGATGTTTGTTAGGCGATCGAAGGTTTGTTGAACATTTTCATTGTCGAGTCTTTTGAAGCGGTTGAAGAGATTGCGAAGAACATCAACTCGAGAGTCACGCTGAGTTGAGACTCCTTCATTTACTTTGGACAGCCTGTCCCAGATAAGCTTAACAGTTTCCAAAGCACTCACTCTTGCATACTGTCCTTTGCTCAGATGGCCACATATGATATTCTTCGCTTGAGAATCGAGTTGCTTGAATCTCTTCACATCGGTAGCGTTCAGTGAGGGTGAGACAGAGGGAACACCATTTTCCACAACATACCAGAGATCGTTGTCAATTGCCTCAAGATGCATTCGACATAACTAAATGGTGTTCTTCCAGTAGGGGTAGTCCGTTCCATCAAAGGTAGGACACCCAGCCGAGACCTTGATCATACCTGCGGTCGACATAACTAAAACTCCAGGTGGTTAAACCAAAATCACACATAACAAGGGAGTACCTTGCTCTGATACCAATTGAAAGTGCGTTATATCAACTAGAGGGGGGTGAATAGGTGATTTTTATGAATTCTTCACTGAGGAATTTGCCGGTGAGGAAATTCCTTAGCGAAGAACTACTTGCAGCGGAATAAGTACTCAGAAGTAAGCATAATAGAATACAGGCATGGTCATCATGATGAAATGAAGACACGCATGCAGTACGTAAAGCGTAAACACAGGATAACACAAGATGAAGACAAATGATCAAAAAATTGAACCGAGGAAATTGAGAATGTCTTCAGTCAAAGTATTCAAACATAGATATGAACAAACACTCAACACAGTAATGAGGAAATGAATGAGTTGAGGAAATAGAACCAGTAATGTTGGTGAAGACAATGATTTGGTAGACCAGTTCCAACTGCTATCTCAGTTGTATGTCTGGTTGGAGCGGCTGAGTATTTAAACTCGAGGACACACAGTCCGGACACCCGATCGGCCGAGCACGCAGCTCAGGGCACCAATTTCTCACCGTATTCTCCTTGAACTAAGGTCACACAGACCTCGTCCAATCACTCGAGGTAAGTCTTCAGGCGACTTCCAAACCCTCACAGACTTGGTCACTCGGCGATCCACAATTCCTCTTGGATGCTCTAGACCATGACGCCTAACCGTCTGGAAGAAGCACAACCTTCAAAGGTAACAAGCGCCGGATCCATGCAGGATCAATCTCTTCAGTGATGCTCAATCACTTTGGGTTTGTAGGGGTTTGGTTTTGGGTTTTTCCTCACTCGATGATTTTCGCCAAAGTCCTCGGATGATGGGATGCTCTCAAATGACAAGTGTCAAGTTCTCTCTGAGCAGCCAACCAGCTAGTGGTTGTAGGGGGCGGCTATTTATAGCCTAGGGAGCAGCCCGACATGATAAGACATAAATGCCCTTCAATGATATGACCGTTAGGTGGATAAGATATTTTGGGACAGTCACAAGAAGACAAAGAACGGTCGGAAATTTGACTCTCAAATTCCTCAGGGCTATCATGTTCCTCACTGTGTAGGCAATCCGCACTGGCGAATTCCTAACTCCTCAGTCAGAACAAATTCCTCAGCGACCAGAAGAACTTCGTCTCTGTCACTAAAGAAATTGACTGAACTGTATGAGATTTCCAATGGCTTCACTCGAAGGGATTGGTAGGTGTAGGATTTTGAGTTGAGCATCACATGGAAATTTTTCCTTAGTATTTCCTCGACCCCCTTTAACAATACGGTGTTTCCTATGACTCAAGAAAGAGAAAGCGAAACTACGAAAACAGAAGTCTTCACGCTTCATGTTCCTCAAATGAATATCAAGTCTTCAAGGTCACACCAATTTCTTCACTTTCAAAGTCTTGAAAGTCTTGAATACCAAAGTCTTGATCGAAGAACTTCATTTTTAGGGGTCGACTTTCTCTGTAAATATCAAACTCCTCATAGACTTATAGACCTGTGTACACTCATAAACACATTAGTCCCTTAACCTATAAGTCTTCAATACACCAAAATCACTAAGGGGCACTAGATGCACTTACAGGAAGGAGGGAGGAGTGAGGAGGAGGAGGGAGGATTGAGGGGCAGTGGGAAGAGGGAGGAGAGAGGAGGAGGGCAGCGGGAGAAGGGAGGAGGGAGGGGGTAAGAAGGAGGGAGGGAGGAGGGCGAGGAAGGAGGCGGGACGGAGGGGGGAGGAGGAGGGAGGAGGAGGGCCAGGGGACGGGGGAGGAGGAAGGTAGGAGAGAGGAGGGAAAGCAACAAAAAGAGGGGGGGGGGGACGGGAGGGCGGCGAGGGAGGAGCTACCTCCGCGGCGGCGGGCGGCGGCGGCGAGGAAAGGAGAGCGATGAAGAGAGTGATGAGTGACAGAGTGATGCGAAAGAGAGGAAGTAGGTCAGGCCGGGGGATAAGATGAATTAGCAGTAGCGCGGTCCCAAGACACGCGCTGCTGCTAAGCCCAATAGTAGTAGCGCTTTCTACAGGAAGCGCGCTACTACTAAGGCTAGGCATGTAAAAAATATCAAAAATACATTGCTAATCAATGATCTTTTTTGTAGAATCTAAATTGTCAATATGAATCCTCACTGGTTTAGAAACCGGTGAAGGTTCATATTGCGGCCACAAATCGTACACATAGAATTCAATGAAGACCAGGTGCTTGTGATAGTTTGAGAATTAACATATTTAAGGTGGTAAATACCTTGTCCGCGGAGTAAGGTGGGACTAAACTTAGTTCCATGGAGGGGATGATACTTAGCAGCAGCGAGTGTTGGTGATACGCGCTACTGCTAATTACTTTAGCAGTAGTGTGTTTAATTAAGGAAACTGCGCTACTACTATACCTAGTCTGGGGCAACGCAGTGGTAATTGTAGTAGTAGCGCGCCTTTCACTTTATGCGCTACTGCTACTTGGATATCAGTAGCGCAGTGTTCTACGTTACTGGTAAGATTCTGTGTATAAGGTTTTCTCTAGTAATGACATTAATATCCATCCGGTGTTTCCTATCTCCCAATTGCGCACGGAGTGTTGTGGTCATGTACCGTGCATCAGAAGTTGCCGCACCTGAAGGAAAGGCACCTGCCACGACAAGTTCCAGAGCACGCCTTGTAGCGTCACCAATGTAGTCGCCATCATACAAACATCAAAGAAGTATTGGTGCAGTGGTCAAGGCTCCTGCCATTGCTAGAGACATAAGAGAATGAATGGGAGCTTCGCACTCGCTTCCCTCATGCCATGCCTTGGGGTCAAGCCGCTGGTAAAGGAGGGGGGAATGCCATGGGCCAGGCCCAGACTACCTAGCATCAGGCTGGCCCAATACCTAAAGATAACCAAGCAGCAGTCCACGCAGATTCGAAGTGGGTGACACTTAAACTGGGTGCACAAACTATACCTGGCCACGGGATACCCTGCCTGGCTGGCCCGACCCGACCCGGCCGGAGGCACATGGTGGGCCGGGCCTGGGCCTGACTTTTGAGCTCGAAGCACACGTCGGGTCGGGCCTGGGCTTGGGTATTTCATGTTTTAGGCTAGGGGCCTGGCCCGAGGTCCGAGGCCTAGCGGACTTTTCCTCTGACGGGCCGGGCTAGGGCCTGAAAAGTAGGCCTGATGGTCGGCGCGGGCCGGGCTTGAGCCTGGGTTTTCTGCCTCGGGTTTGGTCAGGCCCAGCCCGGCGGTTGGCCAGATATAGCACAAACACAGAAATTCACACATGAGTAGACCAGTATAGTTTTGTGAAGTTGAGTGAAACAAAGTCACTTTATTGCCGAGTTTATGTGGTTGTGTTACATGCGTGAATTATCACAACCAGGCCGAATTTGTTGGTTAATTTAAGCAAATTGCCCAGGTCCATAAAGAAAAGTGTATGTGGGCCGTGCTATGTGTCGACCGGTAGATCTTTTTCAAAGATCCGCTGCCTCGGCAACCGTTCGATTTGACGATCTGACGACTTGTCCTCATTATCGCAACAACGGCCGTGTTGCGGAACCTTTTGCAACAGAGCTCATGTTGCAAGAATTTTTTTGCAAAACAAGTTGTGTTGCAGTTCTTTTTTCATTTTCTAGCTTTTGCAATGGAACCTCCTGCCGGGCTCGCATCATGGCGGAGGTGACAAGGGAGATGCACGCCATCCGCCAGGGAAGGCAGCATCGTTGTCGCAGTCCCTCTTGGGTTCGCTGGACAAGGCTCTTCCCTATCCGTACATGGGCGGCATCGACGGCCGCCGCTCTGGTCCGGCCACCCTGTGCGCTCCGCCATGGTTGGAGAGGCCAGCGCAAACAGAATTACCTTTTAGTCGGTCTGCAATATATTATTTGTCGCGGTTTTTTTTCTGAAACAGATGACCAGTTGCAGGAATATAGGAGTGAGCTACATAAACACATTTGTCGCTATCGTTCCTGGGGAGATAAGGTTGAAGGATAGATGCAGTGGGCTGGCACGTGGCAAGCGTAGGATACGGCGGACGTAAGAGAAAAAAATCGATCAGTTGAACAACAGCTTTTCAAAGTGTATTGGGCCTGGTTTCATAAGCCGCACGACCTTTCTGCTCGCCCGCCAGAGCACCGTGAAAGGAAGTTGCTTCCTCTTTCTGTATAGCCGGTGGTCTCTCTACCTCTAGAGGTGTGCCTATCTATCTCCTTTCATCTCACTGCGCCGTACTTCAAATATCGTAATCCGGCAATTAGCAAGATTGGATCTGGGTCAACAATCTTTTGATTCTTCGAAACAGACAAAGGCAGAGAGAGTAACTTTCTAAATGCAGGAGTAGCAACTCCCAAGCCGTCCTCATCGCATCACACCACATGGGCATGGGCACCATTTGCAAGATACTAGTTGTTAAACTATAATACATAACATTTTTTTTGAGGGAATACTATAATATATACTCCCTCAGTCCAAAAAAATTCGTCCAAAACATGTCCCTTATAGTGCTAGATACACACATTTAAGAGACAAACCTTTTCGGACAGAGGAAGTAACATAACGGTACGTACGTGCATCCCACTGACAGATTGCTGTTCAGTGGGCATAATAATAAGAAAGAAAGATCTACTGGTGGACAAGAGAGTGGACGAGCAAGGCCTTCTGGCTCTCAGGCTTCACGGAGCATAAACTTTTAAAAAATCCAATAATCAACTTTGAAAGTTGCAAACAAATCTAAAAAATGCATAATTAAGTACTTGTATATGCATATAAGATCTGACTAAAATTTCGTTATGAAATACGTTTTGATGTGGGCTGTACAGAAAAAAAAAGTCATGCACTTTTATTCTGAAAAGTACATGTGTTAGAAATACAAGATTTTGTTATTTTTGTGTAGCTTGCACAAAAATATATTTGCCATGAAACTTTATAGACAGGTAGTATAACTCTATAGGCATATGTGTACTTTTTTTCCAGAATTTTTTGAAGCCTAAATTTTGGTTCTGAATTTTTCAAATTTCGGGCTCCATGGAGCTCGACCTCCATTAGCAGTTTTCAAACACATTAATACTACTGCTACTCTTCAGAGTATAGCCCTACTCCTAACATTGTGGTGCATGTCTCTTGTGATATCATTCATAAGCGAGGCAGGAAAAGACCGACAGTCGAGGAGAGATCGCGCACGGCCAAGTGGCGCCCCGCCAGAATATTTGCACATGGAGCGTGTTACGCGTAGATTGAAAACTGCTTAATTAATGAAATGCTGCCTCCCCTCGATCTCTTTTAAAACCCTACCCTCCCAACTCACGAGTACACACTTGAGCTTGAGCAGCAGCAGTTGCACTAGCTAGCTACCTAGCTACGCGTGCAGCAGCTAGCTCGGTCGCCATGGCTCACGCCCTGGGCAAGCACACACTTCTCCTCCTCCTCCTCCTCCTGGCCTCTTCGTCGGCATCTGCCGATGTCGTGCTTGGCCAGAAGGCCGGTGCCGCTGTCGAGGCACGGCCAGCACCGGGGAAGTACGCGGTGATCATGGATGCCGGCAGCACTGGCACCCGCGTCCACGTCTTCCGGTTCGACAAGAGGATGGAGCTCGTCGACGTTGGCGACGACATAGAGGTCTTTGCCACGGTATGTATGGCACGACAGTCAGCCATTCACGTATTCACCTACAGTATGATGTGTTTTCTTTCCTTTTATCCCATTTTAAGCACGTGTGTGCAGGTGAATCCCGGGCTGAGCTCGTATGCCGGACGGCCACAGGAGGCTGCCAACTCCATCGTACCCCTGCTTGAGAAGGCCAACAGCGCTGTGCCTCGGTCGCTCATGAAGAGGACACCCGTTAAGCTTGGGGTACGTCAGTCCATTAGTAGCAAATGAATGCTTCCTCCATTTCTTGTTAGCTTTATCGTAAAAGTTTGACGAAGCTTATAGGGAAAAAAAATCAACATTCACAATTCTAGAGTGATATCATTAATTAGATCCATCATGGAACAATTTTCATATTATATTTATTTGGTATTATATTGATGTTGATACTTTTTAAAATAAATCCAGTCAAACTTGATTGACTACAGCAAAACTAATATGTAGTGAAGAAAAAAACCGCAAGAGTAGTTGTATAGGTTTTTCCTTGGTTAACATAACTGAAATAATGTGCAGGCGACGGCCGGACTAAGACTCATAGGAGACGCGCAGGCGGAGCAAATTCTTGAAGCAGTAAATATTTTTCATCTCTTAATTAGAGGCTGAGTGTATATTTTGATATATTTTTTCTAGTCTTGTTTCTTTTTTTTTTTCCGGATACTTCTAGTCTTGTTTCAACAGCTGTTCAAATCTAAAGCAGACTTATTAAAATCTATTACCTCCGTTCAAATTACTTGTCTTAGATTTCTCTAGATGCATATGTATTTTACATTAAAACGTGATCTAGATAAAATTTAACTATTTTCTAAATTACAGGTCAGGGGTGTGGTCCACACCAAGAGCAAGTTCCAGTACAATCCTGGTTGGATCAACGTTCTCGAGGGGTCTCAGGAGGGATCTTACTTATGGGTATTCTACTACATGAATTTCATACTTTACATTCGGCACTCTGTATCAATTTACACAAATTAGTAGTATATATTCCCTTAAAAAATAGTAATATATATGCTACTAAAATTAATTAATATTGCATGTAGGTTGCTCTAAACTATCTGTTGGATAAGCTGGGAGGAGAGTACGCCAAGACAGTAGGTGTGATTGACCTTGGTGGTGGGTCTATGCAAATGGCATATGCCATTTCTGCAGATGCTGCTACTGCCGCTCCCGTGGTTAAGGATCCGTACGTTACGAAAGAGTATCTCAAAGGAAGAGATTACCACGTCTATGCTCACAGGTTAGTCATTGGACCCTCAAATCAGTTGTTATCTGACTTACATCGCTTCAAGGCCCAATGGTACCATCCCGAATAATTAATTAATGGCTTGATCAGTTGTAAATTTTGACCTAAGTAAATTAAACAGGGGATGCAGGTACAGTATCAATTAATTTTGGACATGATTTTATGGTATTAGATATGTATACAGAAAACGTAAAACTAACTATTACTCGTTTTACAACAATATTGCATACTCAGTTCAAAAAAGATATATATGTGTGATGCATACTAGTGGGACAAGTGGTATGAGAAGAATATACAAAGTCAAACTTTGATTTGATCCCTACGATGTGGAATCAAACAAGATTGATCTTTATTTAAAGAAGAGAGCTGGTTGGGAAATCTAAATACAATATTGGACCTTATTTTAAAGAGTTCTCTAGTTAATAGAGGGATTTGAAGAAAATGTCGAACCAAGTATTGCCCATTTTCAGCAATATGTATACCAAGTTGTAGTTGTATTACATCACTAATAATTATATATGCTGAGTCAATAGTAATAAAAAGGCGGAGTTATAACTAATACTATGTATTATGCATACCCAGTTCAAGAAAGATGTATTTATGCATACTACTGGAATAAGCGGTATCTCAACTAAGATAAAAATAGAATAATTCAAAGTAAGAAAGAACTCGCAAACATTGTGAAAAAAATTTAAGCTAATGAAATTAAAATATATATGACTAGATCCACTAAAAAGCCAATCGGAATCTAAGTATATGTAGCCTTGACGTTCAAGTAAGAATAACGCACAAAAAACCATGCTTACATTAATGTTCATTTTTTACAAAATTAGGCAAACTCTACAAGGTTTGACTTATGATAAATCAAATATACACTACTAGAGAGCTTTTTTTTTTGCTTTAATTTACTAATTATTTGTAAATCTAATATATATCCTATAGTCAATACAATAGTAAAAAACGAAATAAAAACTAATAATATGTAGTATTCATACTGGTTTTAAAAAAATGCGAAGAGGTGTGGTATGCTAAGAATATATTAAGGCAAAAGTTCATGCGATCCCTAAGCTCCAACATCATACATGTTGGTGGGAGTGATGGTTTCACACTGCATCTAGGCTAATGCAATAAACAGAAAAGTTTTCTTAGTCTAAGAAAAAATAAAAATAAATAAATAGTCTGCATAAATTGTGGTATGTCGACCAAACAAAAATAGGACAAAAAATAAATGTGAAAATTATGAAGCTATTGAAAAAAAAATATAACTAGGTGCAGTTATAACCTAGCCAGAAGCTCAGTACATAGCCTTAGCATTGCAAGTAAGAATGACCCCCAAAAAATGCTTCCATTAATGTTCATATATTTTCTGTACACTTGGTCAAATTCTATGAAGTTTGACTTATGCAAATCTAATATGCACTGTAATTTGACATAGAGGGGGTATTTTGCTTGCATATTATTCAAAAAATACAAAGGTGAACATGGGTGCGGGCGCACCCATGTAAATAGTAAATTCATAAAAAGTACTAGAATATTGAAAAAAAATCTTAAATTTCGCGGTATGAACCTTAGTCGATCACTCTACTCATGTGTGAAGTTTCATGATGTATTGACACCCATGATATTCTTAGTGAAGAAAATACAAATGCGGTCATACTATTCATTAAACAGTGTTTTTTAATATAGCTTCGATTTTGTTATTTTTGCCCAGATTACCACAGATGTGATTTCTTCGTGAAACTTCATATGCGAGTATAACGGTTGACTATGTATATTAAGAAAATAAATTCAGATTTTTTTGATTTTTTCTAGCATTTTTTGAATTACTATTCATAAAGGATGCGCGCGCACCCATGTTCACCAAATCCGCGTCCCATATTATTTGCCTACTTAATTTAAGCTACTATATTCCTCAATAGTAACTTATTTGAGCTACAATCTAATGGTTTTCTCATTTCAGCTACTTGCACTACGGCGCAAAGGCTGCTCGTGGAGAGATCTTCAAGGCACAGAATGGACCTATCAGCTACTGCATGCTGCGCGGATTCATTGGTAATGCGCATTACACATGAATGCACACCTTCCTACGTTGGTTGAGTAAGTTCGTCATCAATGATAACTCCATCTGATGTATATATATTTATCCTTGAAGGTAAATACACCTACAACGGAGATAAGTACGACGCCATAGCATCACCAACAGGAGCAGCATATGACAAGTGCAGAGAGGACGTGACCAGAGCACTAAAGCTGAGCGCACCCTGTGAAGTGAAGAACTGCACCTTCAATGGTGCGTGGAATGGCGGCGGCGGTGCTGGCCAGGCCGACCTCTATGCCGCCTCTAGTTTCTACTACATGGCATCAAGGGTGAGCCACTGGCTAATTTAATTTCAAAACATCTTTGTGACAATAACTAATGAACTGTTGTATTTGTGTCTCTCTTTCTGGCTGACACAGGTTGGATTGATCGACAGCGAGGCTACGAGTGGGAAGACCACCCCAGCAGCATACAGGGCCGCTGCTGAGAAGATTTGCACGCTGAGCTTGGAGGAAGCAAAGGCGGCATACCCAAAGGCCCGAGCCACCGACGTGCCCTACCTTTGCATGGACCTCGTCTACCAGTACTCCTTGCTTGTGGATGGTTTTGGTAAGCAGCTACTGAGTTACATATATTGCTCTTCAGTCCTCACCGATGGATTTTAGTGCGGTTGTTAGTGTTTTCTGGCAATGTGATGCTAATCAGTTAGACTTGGTTTAGCTGATATTATATGGTGTGGGTGCAGGTTTGGAGCCGACGAAGGCGATCACAGTGGTAGAGAAGGTGAAGCACGGCGAATACTTCATCGAAGCCGCGTGGCCTCTCGGAGAGGCTATAGAAGCTGTGTCGCCCACCAAGAGGCTCCAGGATGCGTGATTTAAATGGTAGCTAGTCCCTCACAATAAGGTGCCCGTGCCCTTGCAATAAGATGGATGAATGGATGGCGCCATCCCCAATCCTAGTCTTCCATTATTATTATTTTTCTTTTATGAAATAATGAGTAAACGACATAGATGATCACAAAGATACACTCATATATACAACGTTTATTCAAAATAGAGTCGTGATGTTGTAAGATTGACAGAGCCATTATGGCTGACCAGCTACCGATAAAAATGTTGCCTACGCGGAAAGAATGGTTGGATTAGACATGCCTACGGTGTGAAATATAGGTTTGGCAATCAGGTTGTCTGTACGAAATTCTATCCTCCCTTAATTAATATATGGGTCAAGTCTTTTGCCTCCGTTTGGCCACTCGATCCTCCTAAGTCCTAACCAATCAACCATTGGTTGGTTATATCATTTTTTATCTTCCGTGGATCAACACTTCCAACTATCTACGGTTGACTCCCCATGATTTAAGTTGTTGTTTCTTAAACGTGAGTCACTAAAAAAAAGTCACTACGTAGGCAGAGGAGCTCTAGGTTCCAAGGATTTGATTATCCTGTCTGTTCAAAATGGTAGAAGGAAAATGTTCATTTCATTCATTAACATTTCTATCGTGTGATATGCCAATAGTTTTGCCGCATAACTGCTGCCGACACCGTTCCAGTTCCGCTGCCCCCTCCACTTCCGATCTTTGATTAGCACCATGGAGAAGCCACCCCCACTCCCTCGACCGGAGCAGGAGACGATGATATGCTAGATCACAACGTAATTGTCTTGGTGGAGGCGCCACTCTACTGTGCCCTCGGGTCGGCATTCACATATCCGCCTCGCGTGAGCTCCGTTGCACCCTCTATGAGCTCTGGCACGACCGCAAGAGCTCTACACCGCCATTTATACTAACTATGAGGAGATAGCCATACCAGAGGTGAGACATCGTGCAATGAGTCCAACTCACAGCTTCTTACACACGAGGAAGACGAGCGCAAACATGAGGAGGATAACAATGAGCAGATGGAGGATACTATCTTCATCTTCAACACCATCGAGACCTACTCCCCGGATCAACGCGTAGCCATGGAGCGTGTCACTGAGCAGGAGCGACATGCATTGGAGTTGTCTGGGCCCGTAGCATGAGAATGTCGCCAACTTGGACCGCGACCCTCGTGCGCAACCGAGGAGTCCGAGGCCACTACCACCGCGAGCTCCTCTACTACAAGCACCGTTATGGTTCAGAACCTTGACCTAACAAAGATAGCTTGTTTGCGGGTTAACAATTGCGCTGGTCCTCAGGGGCATGTGCAAGAAGACTTGTTGGCTATCATCGACAAGGCCAAGCCAGCTCCGGTAGTGGAGCGGCAGCGGCGGCGCATCTGCAGCGCTTATTCTGTCGGCAATAGTGGTCGTCCGATGGTCTTAGAATATCGATGTAGTTTATATTATGTTTGAAATGCTTTGTACTTTTGGAGATCTTTTATAATAGATCTGATGCTTTTTGGAGAAAAACATATGGTGTATTAGGTTGAAAATGCACTTTGGTGGCCGAGCTACCTGAAGGCCGTTATCACATCCCTCAATACTCGTCGTGATCAGCGCCGAGCGGGTATGCAGCTACCGTATTTTCACTTGTGGCCGTTGTACAGTGCCCGTATTTGCTGGCAAATAAACATGGACGGCTCACTTACACGAGTCCGCACAGCAGTGCGGGCACACTTGCATCCCCGGCCACACATGTACTATTATGATAGAGAGCCATGTGTACGACTGCGGCGTGAGCGCGACAAGAAAGGGTTCACGCCGGTGAGGCCATGCATGCAAGTGCTAGTAGCTACGTGATGCTCTTTTACAGCTAGTGTGATGATATGAAAGACACAAACGGGTTCTGGTGCAAATCTCTGAACAACATTACACGGTGCTTCTTTTTGTTGTTGTGAATAACATAACACGGTGCTCGATAAGAACACAGTAAATTAAAATCAATGAGTTAGCTGATGCATGTAATGGATTTATATAAAAATATATAATAGGGTGGCATCGAGTAGGGCACTATTACTTTTTACACCTTTTTTTTTGAAAAAAATCATCATAAAATACTAGAGTGCATCTTATTTGTGTTGATTCAGAAACACTCAGTGTATTAGGTGTGGCTGGTTTAAGATTGAAGGGTACTGGTAGTCATACGGATTGCAACCTTTGGTACAAAACGAGAGACTGAGAGAGAAAAGGCCGCCTCCTCCTCCTCCTCCAAAACAAATCTAGGGTTTGTGCCTCTCGCCGGCGCCGCCGCAGGTCCGCCTCGTCTCCAGTGGCCTTAGGGCCATGGTATGATGGATCTTGGCAAGGGCCGGCGGAGGGCTTCGTTGTTAGTTATTTCTTCGAGTTTTGTTAGGGTTCGTGTCCTGCTCAGGAAGACGAGACGGCGGCGGCTCCCTGAAGATGAAATAAAGGTCTCCCCGTCTAACCCCCGTTTCGATGGTGCATCTAGCATCATTGGTAGGCGTGTGGAGGTGTGTCTCCGGCGGATCTATCCTCGGTGGATTTGCTCGGATCTGGTTGTTGTTCGTCTATGTTCGTGTGCCTTCGGGTTGGATCCTTTCGATCTACGTTATTCTTCATCGGCGACGGTTGCTGTTCTGGTGCGCTGGTCCTATGGGGCCTTAGCACGACGACTTCCCGACTGTTTACTACAACAACTTGTGCCCGACTCTGGTGAGGGAGGGGCGATGACGGCGACGCGCCTTCGGCTCGCTTCAGTGCTTGTAGTCGTCGCTAGGTGGTCTACGGATCTGGATGTAAATTTTATTATTTCTGGTGTTCGTTGTACTGCCATAATTGAAGATGAATATATCGGAAGCTTTCTACTTAAAAAAGAGAGAAAAGGATATCATTACGTATACATGATTTATCTTGTGCCGCGAGTATCCAGTAATTGTGTTTTAGCTATGAGAGTTCCTTGGGGTTTTCACCACTGGAAAACACACACTCGAAATGGCATGGCGTTGACATGAGAGACAGTGATGATATGACATCGAAGAACATAACAAGGATGCATCGTTCAATTGGTAAGGGAATTCTTACTACTAGGGGACGATTGTTTCTCAAATAAATCGCTAATATAAAAGTCAAACAATTTGAAGGCACTTTTAAACCTATCAAACCAAATTATTTATCAAAATGTGATCCAAATATAGTGGAGAAAGCATGTACACGATGCGTGCGTAAAAAAAGAGGTCAAATGTTATTCCGAGTAGTGACGAGAACAATTTGAATTATTCATAATTTGGCTAGTTTTTAGAAACCATCAAACGGAAAAATGATGTTCTGAAGAGGTTCGTGAATCTTGTATCTCTTGATCCTGAATATCCACATAGGACGAACGAGATTCGTGGACATGGGCAACAATGGACTCCACAGCCGCTCCCCCCCCCCCCCCCCCACCCCACCAAAAAAAAAATATCACTGACGTGCACCCTAGGAACCAAACTACAACACGTTCCAGATTATCATCTCATCAGAATCAGATCCAATAACAAAGGTGCAGATGAACTAGACAAAGAAATGGCAGCAAAATCCATGGGCTCATCCATGGCAAACCGTCACTCACTCAGGTACTATGCGAAGGTGATGAATGGTCTGACCATGCAAAAAAAAAACTGAGCACTGCGTTTTTTTAGTGGAAGTAAAGCTATCTGCAGCACCCCATGGGCCCATAATACCAAAATATCCCGCGAGTACATGTGCAAGTTTCAAAACAGCCCACCATGCATTAACGCTGTGTAGCCGAGTCCCATGTACAATCGCAGCACCTCAGCCCATGGCACCATTGTATTGCAATTTAATAGTCAGTGTATATCCACGAGAAAGCAAATCAGCACACATCACAAGACTATACTAGATGGCACAGATTCCGGCCTCCAGGTAGCCCGGCCACCAAAACACCACACTCGTATTAGGTCCCCGTGAAAAAGGAAACATATATTTCTCGTCCCTAAACTCTTTCAAAAGTATAAATGATCCCCCAACTTCGAAACCGGCAAATATTAGTCCCTCAACTTCTTCAAACATGTTAGTTTATTCCTCTGGCTCAAAAACCCAATTTTTATGCTGCCTTGAATGGTTCTGACTAGTCTTGGCCCACAAGGCAATCCTCTTCTTCTTTGGCGCCCCCCAAGCAACACAAACAAGCGGTAGGCACCAAGCTGATGTGGCTTGTGGCTAGTAGCTTTGCCCTTGGCATAGGCGAACTCATAACACAACCTAATGCTGCTCGTGCTGTCGTTCGCATCTTCATGGTGGCGAATGCGCCATCGAATTTTCCAACTTCCCAGCACATGCACGCGCTCATGGAGGCGGTGCCCGGTGGGTGCAATAAGCACCGAGGCCAGTAATAAATCCGTGATTGCTAGCAAAACATGGGTCGGCTCATTAGCCGTTTACTATCTTTGGTTCCCACAATTCTTTTTATATTTTTTTGGTTGATATCATTTTATTTTCTTATTATAAAATTCTTAAAATTTATTTTCCAAATTCGTGCACAATTTTCCTATTCTTGAACATTTTTAATTGTGTTAATACATTTAACTAATAAACACTTTTCAAATCTAAGATTTGCTTTCAAATTTGTTAGATAGTTAAAACATTTCGCTAGCATTTTCTAGAATCACAAAAACCGAATTAAATTCATGAAATGTTTGAAGCCATGAATTTTGTTAATTCTTGGACATTTTCTTATTTCATGAAAACAACTCAAATTTGATTTTTTTAAGTTGCTTCCATTTTCAAAGTCATGATAATTTTTTAAGTTGCAAAAATTTCTTAATTCCCATTCAATTTTTAGTTTAAGTAAAACATTTAATCCATAATTGTTTGACTTCTTGATAATTTTTGAATTTTTTTGTGAACATTCTCTTATTTAATTAGAGTAACATAAATTATACGACAATATCATAAAATGCGCTCCTGAGCTCGTGCATTCGGGCACGAGAGCCATACCTCTCTTAGTGAAAGAGTAGCTTCTGTTTGTTAGCTCCCGATCGAACGATCCTTCGGGCGTGTTCGCTCGCATGCTGGTAGAGTACGCCACGTTTTGCTCAAATTTTTTTTTTTGTTTACTTTTTTCTTTTCTTTTGGTTTTTTCTTCCATGGGTTTCTCTATTGTTTTTGTTTTTTCATAGGTTTACGTCGTTTTCTTTCTGGTCATTACTAGTATTTTTTCTTTCTTATTTCTTTGTTTGTCTTCGTTTTTCTTTTGATCATTTCTTCGTTTTTGTTGTTTTTTTTCATTATTTTGCTTTCATTTTCTTTGTTTCTTTGGTTGCTTTCATCAGTTTTTCTTTGTTTTCCTTTCTTTCTTGTTTTCATATTTTTCTTTCTTTTTCATTAAATTTCTGCTGTTTTCATTTCTCCTTCCAGTTTCCTCTGTTTAGTTTAATTGGGTCTGTTTGTTTTCCTTTCTGTGTTGATTTCTAGCAGTTCAATTTTGGTTCCAACCATGTATCCTTTTGTAGTACAAATTCTGTCTTTTTCGCATACATCAGAAACATTTTTATATACACGTCCAGTTTTGTGAAGTACATGACTAAAATTATTTGTTATTGGTCTAGACTTAATATTTTCCACACATTTTTATGTACACTAGGTACATCCTTTTATACAAGTTTAACAGATTTTGATGTCTGTTTTTTATAGACATTGTAGTTTTTTTATTGTATATAACTAATACACTTTTCTAATACACGGTAACATTTCTTGGATAAATAATTAAAACAATTCAACATATATTGAATATTTTTTTAATGCTTGATTAAGATTTCTTGAATACAATATTTGTTTCTTTTAATACATGACCAACATTGTTTTTCAGAAGTTTTAAGTAATGTGTTTTAAAATATATTTTATTAAAATTTCGTGAAGTATAATAATTTATTATAGTTGCACCAACATTTTATCAACAATGCAAGGTCATTTTTTTTCAAATATAAGTATTTTATTGAAATATTCGTATTTTTAAAAGAAATGGAAAAATGAAATTGAGTGAATGAACGAATGAAAAACTATCGAACGAACTGCAGCACTGGCCGGGCCTTTAACTCGTCCCTTCAGGCGAGCCAGATGGACGGGCCAGGCATACAGGAGGCTACATCCTCGGTTTTTTCAGTTTTCTTTTCACTTTCACGTTTTCTTTATTTTTTGTTTCGTTTATACTTTCAAATATTATAAATATCTATATTAAATAAAAGCTCTACGTAAAATATTTGACAAAATGCCTAACAAGCATTTTAATTTTTGAAATATTTATAAACAAATTTTTTATCGTTTATACAAAAATGTATATATCAAATACAATGTTTATTAAACAATTTCATCATGTAATTCAAAAATGTTTAATCAAGCATTTTTTAGAAATGTGGGAGAAGCATTGAAAAATGTCAATCAAACATTTGAAACATATTAGATGTATATAAAAATAATTTACCATGTGTTAGAAATGATTAAACAACTTGACCATGTATTGAAAAAACTTTAATCAAGCATTTTGAACAAAAGTTTGAACATGTTTTAAAAATGTTAATCATGCATTATATAAATGTTAAACGTGTATAGAAAAAAATGTTGACTATGTCTTAAAAAATGATGAACAAATTTGATCATGTACTTGAAAATGTTTATCAGGCATTTCAAAAAAATGTTGAACAAGTATTTGAAAGAAGTTAGTCAAGCAATTCAAAAATGTTCAATGTGTATAGAATAGTGTTGACAATGTATTAAAAGAATGCTATTCTTGTGTTAAATATGTTACTCAAGCCCCACAAAAAAATATGTTACTCAAGCATTTTCAATAAATGTTAATCACTTAATGAAAAAGTGTTGACAATGTATTGGAGAAATGGTAAGCTTCTATTTGAAGAATGTTAATCAATCATTTAAAAATGTTTAAATCTATATAAAAATGTTGATTATGTATTCAAAAAATATTAAACACATATTATTTAAAATGTATTAGACATATACCAAAAATATGTATAGGAAAACTATGAATACCAGAGAGAAAACAAAACAAAACAGTTGAAAAACAATAAATAAAGCCATTGAAAAGCAAGAAAGAAACAAAGAAAAAAAGGGGGAAAACAAAAGACTGTGAAAATGGTGAAGATAACTAAGAAAACTGGTGAAAACACAAATGGAAAAAGAAAAAAAAGAGGTGAAAACCGAGTAGGAAATAAAGAAGAACAGTTAAAAAATGGGAAAACAAGAAAACCTGGAAAAACTAGTGAGGAAACAAAGAAAAACCAAAAAAGAGAAAGAAGAAAGGAAAATAAAAAACCTTGGAAAACAAGCGAATAAAGCGCAGCCAACGAGCGAACACCATCGAAAAACTAGAGGACGAAATAAAACCACAAACTGGGCTGGCGTGCAAAGAGGACACGAGACCGAAGGAAGACTCGCTTGAAGCAAGTTACGATGGCGGCGTGCGTTTAGTTGCCCTCCATCGCCTTATTTCCTCAATATGTGAAAATTGTTCTTTCTTTTTTTTTGCTAAAGGGACTAGGTCTATTGTAATAGTTCACCGGAAGTACAAAATATCGCTGACATAATAAAATTTACATTGAAATTCTGAGACCACGGAACGGGCAATACTGCCGACACAACAAGCAGTCGACACGCCGCTATGATCGCTCCATTATCAGAGCCGACTTGAGTTTGTCGATGACATCCGGGAAGTCTTCGTGCACATGCTTCTAAGATGCAGTGCCCTAGAGCCACATTTGTCTTCGTCGAACCCTTGCATAGATCTGATCTGAAGCACCTAATACTAAATCTCTCCACATGACAAGAAACCCTAATCTCATCCCTAGAAGACGGCAGGATTCTACACCGAAGCTTCGTCGACTACGTCTAGGCGGATACTCGAAGACGATCAATGTTTGAAAGAAAAGCTTGAAGAAAAAACGCCACCATCTATCCGAGTGCCGCACTTACAAGTACTAAAAAACTAACCAGAGTGCGGCGGGAGGCCCGTCCCCGCCACTGGACGCCATAGCAACAGCCATATCTTAAAAGGTGTTCATGTAATATCTTTTAGAGCAGTTTTAACGTGCTCCTTCTTAGCTCCTCTTTTGACGATAAAGTGTTTTCTCCCATTTTATGTTATAAAGCAATGACCAAGCACATGATACAGCATGCTCGTCGGGGCTGCGGCAGAACCAAGCCCATTGAGAAAAAAGAGACAAAGAAAAGAGAAACAAATGCCAACACCGGCAGATCGATGAAAACGAAGACAACCAAAGCCGCTGCACCCACCAGAGAAGTCCCACCACGCTCCTAGCACTCCAAAGCACTGCGTACCGAGCAACACCTTCAACAAGGAAAGCAACGATGACGCCACTGCTACCCGGACAGATCCTAGGGTTTCTCCCGGTACGTAGAGGGCAGTGGGGAAGGGGTACATCCGAGGCCATTCAAGAAGGAAAGGCGTCACCCGCAGTCGTCACCGCATCGGAGCCGGACAAGCCGATGGGGATTTCTCCCGACCACAAAACAACGCCACTGCCCCGGGCAATCCGGAGTGCTTCACCCATCTTGCTGCTTTCACCAAAGATGCGCCACCGCGGAACACGACGCCCTCCGCAAAGCCCCACTATGGTCACCAGCACAAGGCCTAGAAGAAAGAGGAGGGGATGGCGAAAACCCAAGGACAACGCCAGCACAATCGAGTGGGAGGGAACATCCTCCGTCGCCCTAGCGAAAACTGACCGGGTGCGAACGCGGGGACACACCAGGCCCCTACTGGCCCGGCCGGGCCCAGAAGGGCCATCGAAGCCCCCGCCTCCGCGCTGCAGCACCCCACTGCCATCGTTGCCACCACCCGGAGACCACCGCCACCCACCTTGATCTCCACACTACTAGCACAAAGTATTATCAGTAGCGCAGGTTGAAGAGAGGCGCTACTGCTAATTATTAGTAGCGGGTGCTAGTGTCAAGCTCTACTAGTTGGTGGTTAGCAGTAGCGCGTTTTTGTGAACTGTTGCTGTTATGGCCAGCCAGAGCCTAGGTGCCGGTCCCCACTTAGCAGTACTGCTTGTCTTGGACCGACGCTATAACTAATGACTTTAGCAGTAGTGTTGGCTCTAAACACGCACTACTACTAAGCCCATGTTATCATCGTTCTCCCCGCTTGACCTCTCAGTATCCCTTCTCACTCTCCATCTCCACTCTCTCGCCCCCGCACTGCTTCAGACGCCCTCCCTCGTGCCCACCCTCCCCACGCGCGGTTGCCCTCGCTCGCACTCTGGCCGCACGCCCAAACGTCAGCCCTCCCCCACGCGCGGCTGCCCTCCCCCGCGCCTGCCCTCTCCATCCTCTTGTCGGCCCCGGGCTGCCTACCGTGAGTACCTCCTTCTCCTCTCGATTCACCCAAAAGCTAGGTATTTGTGAATGTGTTGGATGAATTAGCAAATGCAATATGTTCAGAATTTTTACTAATTCTGTTCATATATATGAACCCTAGGTGTTCATATATGAGCCATATTTCATCATTAGAGCACTAAATAGGTTTTTTTAGTACAACAGAATTAGATATATGTAACCCTAGTTGTTCATATATATCAACCTACTACTAGTAGATAAATGGGTGGATGAAATTAGTTTTTTTTAATGCTTGGATAGATATATGGATAGCCAGATGGATTAAACTAGTTTTCTTTAGTAATGCGTTGGATAGACAGATGGATGGATAGTTGTTAGGATTAGAACTAGGGTATTTTAGATAATACAAATTTTTAGTAAAAAAAAACTAGTAATACAAATTTTTAGTAAATATATATCTTTTGAAACTGATTGAATAACCCAAACATTTGCGTGTTATGTGAACAAATAAGTCTTCTTTATATATGCATTCAAAATTGGAAATATGATAAAATTCTACTGGTGTCTTATTTCTATGTTCAGCCAGGATTCTAGAAAAATGGCATTATAAATAAAAATATGTTGACATGGAATATACCAAAATTGGACACATGCATCACTGCCATCCAATGGGCAACATTGGAAATAGAATTAACATACAAAAGTATGCCACCATAATGCTAATAGCTAGATCAACGACATATATATGTGGAACTAGCATTAACAACAAACAGAACAGTCAACCATTAATTCTACATCATTCGTCGGGCCAATTCCTATCTTGGTAACAAAAGGAAACCGTGGTTAACATCACACACGCACGCACGCACGCACGCACGCGCGCAGATTGTAAACAAAGTGCAACTAAGTATGGCACTGCAGATTCTGAAATCACCAAGGACATCCGAAAGATTCATTGCTTAATTAACAGTACAAAATAACAAAGAAATTTGCAATTGTGACCGAACCGACCTACTGTTGCTACTCCTTGTTGCCATAGATGTTCAATGCAAGTATCAAGCAATCAAACACAACAGAGTAAGCACAAAGTAAAACATAGATAAGAGGAAGAAAGAAGAGGCTACCAGTGTGCAGTGGAAGCTGGTATGGAGAGGGCGAGGTCTTTACCACCCCTCACCATGCGCAGCCTCTCCTTCACCCCCACCCCATCCCAGTCCATGCCGGAAACCTAGGGTTTGCACGAGGAAGGCCAGGGGTGCCATGATCAGCACACCGACACCGACCCTGAGCCACAAGCAAGAGCAACACCCGGAGCAACCAGCGCCCATGCCATCGTTGATCCTCTCTACAGGTCCCCACATCCACCGCCGCCGCCATCGACCATGTTACCTGGCTGAAGAGGAGGGAGCCGAAGAAGCCATTGATGAGAAGATGGGGCACGAGAGGAGCACCAAGGGAGCCATAGTCGCATCTGTATCAACCCACCGCCACCGCTCCTGGCTCCGCCGCCCTTCATGACCGCAAGTGGCTAGCACAAGGAAGGGCCGCTTGACATCCGTGGGGAGGAGAAGGGAGGCGTGACGGGGATGGGAAGCGGGAGGCGGAGGACGAGCAGCGAGAGGGGAGGAGCCAGAGGTGGCGGCCGGAGGCGAGGAGGCAGAGATGGCGGCGTGGGGGACGGGAGGAAAAGGGTGGGGATCAGGCGCGGCTGGGAACAGGAGAGGGGGCTCAGTGCGGGACGAGGCACGCAGGCTGCTAGGTCTCCGCTGGAGCAGCTTCCTTTTATACGCCAACTGATAGAATGACGAAAATGCCCTTGGGGCACTGGAATTACACGCGGTGGCATAGACGAGAGGTAAATGTTCATTGCTACAACCCCTTTTTTGATCTGACGGCCCAGATCGTCCATGCGCGAGATCCGACGGCTGGAAACCCATCAAGGAAGCAGAACGGACGGTCGGATGTCTCTAAGCGCTGAGAGAGCTCGGGGGCTCCCTCCGTTCTTGTTTCTGGATGAGGTTCTTGAAATTTGACTTTGCATATTCTGAGCGCAAAGGGGAAGAATACGTTCAGTCTTCACATCTGTTTCCAGGAAAGGGTCTCACTTTAACTAAGGAAGACCGTTGACAATAAAACTGACGACCGTACAAGGCGGTTGGGAGCGCCCTCCCGTGCCACAGCCGCCGGCTATGGGAGTCGCTGCTTCGCTCGCTGGCCGCAAAGCACCCCAAATACGACTCGCAACTCCTCTGTCAGTAGCTTGTCTGCAAGAAGTTGCAAACCTCGATTATCTGATCACTACCGGAAGCAACAACAGTTTCATGTACGCAAACACCTACTAGTTTGGAATAGCAAACAAAACCAGGTTGTTTCTTTCTTTTTTGCGTAAAAAACAAAACTTTGTTGTTATCGATCATAAGAGCTGCATCAACTCTGTAGAATGAAAAAGTCCTTTATCGAAAAAACTCCGTAGAATGCACAGGATGCAACAATACAAACCACATAGATGACTGGGCTCCGAAGAAACCAAAGGAGCAACTGTACAAACCTATAGGTTACATACATGTCCCCTGAAGCATGGATTTCCCGATGATTTGCGCTCTGCTTTTGTCCATGGAAGTTCATCTGCAAAATCCCAAACAACTTCCATGGACAAACATTGATAGAGTGGAGTGCACATATACTGGATATGCCGTGTAAAATGTAAAACAAGTCCACCTAAACACGAATGCAAATATAACTTGAATATATATATATATATATATATATATATATATATGTTAGTATGTGAATATTAAAGATATGTTTTCATCTTTTATTGGACAGTTGGCTTGTCGTTCTCACACTCAAGGATATAACTGTAGAAGGAGTCCAAGCAAAGACAATAAGGACCTGGTACTGTGGACAGTTGGCTTGTCCTTGTCACGTGTCAGCCATCCTTGTCGGAAGTCATCTCTGTAGACTTTTCTATTTTACCAAGAATCTCTGCAAGATTTGGCAGAGGACCAGTTAAATTTGTCTGGACAGAACGCCCTCATCAATCCCAGCCATGGAGGCTGCCATGTCTGCCGTTGCAGGCGAACTCCTAAGCCGGTTCATCTCCTTCCTGATGACCAAGTACCACTACTCCAGCCATACACAGTCAGAGAAGATGGTGGAGAGGTTGCAGCATCTTCTGATGAGAGCTTGCACCATCGTTGAGGAGGCGGACACACAATACATAACCAACTCTGGGATGATGATGCAACTCAAGATGCTCTCAGAGGCCATGTATAGAGGATACAGCGTGATGGATGCCTTGAGGTACCACACCCTTCAAGAAAGTGCAAGCTTCGACGAGGTTAGCATCAACGACACATCTAGCAGCAGCTTGTATTTCACCATTCCTTTCAAGCGCTCTCGAACAATAACTCGGAAAGATGGCAAGGCCATGCACCATGAGCCATATGGTGCCTTGGAAAGATTAGAAGTCACTGTTGCTAATATGGCAGAATTTGTCGTGCTTCTGGGTGGATGCGAGCGCATGTCTCGCAGGCCATACGACCTTTATCTTTACACCGACACCTTCATGTTCGGCCGATATGCTGAAAAACAATATCTTTTGAGCTTCTTGTTGCAGCAAAACCATCCTGGTGATGCACCGGTCATTCTTCCCATCATAGGTGGTGCCGAAGTTGGGAAGAAAACTTTGGTTGCTCATGCATGTGGCGACGAAAGGGTCCGTTCACGCTTCTCTTCTGTTTTGCACTTGAATGGAGACAACCTATTGAGAATACTTGACCATGGAAAGACCATGTTTGGGTTGACAATGTTGGTTGTTATTGAGTTTGCTTCTGATGTCTGCGATGATGACTGGAAAAAGTTTCAACCGTTTCTCATAAGCATGGACAGAGGCTCATAAGCATGGACAGAGGGAGTAAGATCATAATCATAAGTAAACTTAAAATATTAGCCCGGTTTGGATCAGTGAAACCAATTTTCCTTAAGGTTCTATCTTATGATGAGATGAGGTACCTTTTCAAGGCAATGGCATTCGGGAGCGTAGACCCCACGGAACATCCACAGCTAGTACAAATAGCAGATGAATTTGTCAAGGTGGTGCACGATGTGTGAGGTTCACTCGTCGAAATAAATGTGTTCACGGATGTGCTGAGAAGGAATCTCCATGTTCAGTTTTGGCGTAGCGTATTGAACAAGGGGATAAGATACTTTAAAAGGAACCTCTCTATATATTGTGTGCACCCAGGCATTCTTATAGAACAAGGCCATCTAGTGGACATTTCTGACTTTGCTTTGCATGCATCCACTTAGCATGACATTGGGGGAACCACCACTTAATGTTTCAATCAAGGAGGAACCACCAAGTGTTGCATTAGTGGAACTTCTAGCAAATCCTAGTATCAGACCAGAAGGAGACTTCACCTTAATTGCATGGAAATCAAGGATAGCGCCTCATAAACCATTCACTCATTATGTTACAAGTCATGCTCCGGAAACATATGAAGGTAGCAAGTTGGAAGGTAGTGCCTTGCCAAGGAGGAAGCGACGAGGAGTGGCAATCTAATTTTGCTTCAGAACTCTGTGTAATGTAACTCTTGTTGTATTTCCGACACATGACAAACGGTTGTGTTTATGTATTACCATTGAACTAAATGTATCACATATCTCAATTACTGTACAATAGACTTGTATGTTTTATCATATCCAACAAACCAGCACCTGATCTTCTTAGATAACGAACAACATCGTCTAAAGTGGCAGTACCTACTGGGCGATTCTCAGTAAGGTGGCTTACAGTTAAAGATTAGCTTAAGTCTGCTGGGTGCCAGCACCCTTCCCAGGCCAGTACCTCCCATAAAAGCAGTAATTTTCTAATAAAAATTGGGAAACTGAAACAGGTTTGAATAAAAATTCGGTGAGGCTAGTGCACCAGCCCTTAGTTCAACACCATTACTCACTCAACCTGTGGTTTCTTCTGAAAAATAAAGACACACATAATGCCCGTTGACATCATAGCGGGGAGCACTGTTTCAGTACCAAATTATACTGCACATTTGTGCAGTTTTTTATTGCAATGATTTGTGATAAGAAAAAGAAATCCAAATTACATAAATTTAGCTCTGAACGTTCGGGCTGCGGGCAAATGTAATTTGGATTTCTTTTTCTTATCACAGAGTTTATGCATCATACTTGGTGGCAAGTGCTTATCTTCGAGTATAATAGTGAAGTCAACTAATATAGGGAGTTGATGCATGTGATGTTTACATGTCAACTAGCACAGAGCTATCAAAGGGAGTTGATATCCTCCGCACCAATTGTGTTACTGGATTACACAGAGTTTCTTTTAATTACTTGGGAACAATGTAACAATTACCTAATAAGTCAACAAAATCACGGGAATTTTAGAAACAATTTGACAGTGATGGCTAGATCAATCACGGTCATCATCTGCTTACGCCCACACCCTTCTCCATTTGTGCAACTCATCTAACCTGTTTACCACTATTTGTTTTCTGTTTTTACGTACTAATGTCTAGCACTATCTTCCCAGAAGTTGGTGGCGTCTGTTAGCCCAACCCAATCTTTCTGCCGGCCGCCGGAATGAGCTTGTGGAAGAACCTCGGTGTCAGAGTAATTGAGGAGGAGGAGCAATGTGTTTGAGATTTGGTCTGGGAGGCTTTCTCTCTTTTTGCTACTCTCTACTGAGAGCGTTTCATTGGTTTTATACTAAGTACAGAGTAATAGAATACAACCTATCTACTCTAGACAAGACCGCTCCATGACATCACTAGTATGGGCCGCCCCATGTGTAGTCAACACATGGGGCCCACCCCATGAGGGGCCTGATGCGAGCTTCCTTCCTAGGTATCTTCTTCTCAGGATTCCCTTGCCAAGAGACTCGGTTGAACCCAACATTCTTTCCCTCAACCATGTTTCTGAGGTTGGATATCGACGATCCTTATCTTGTCATGCAGCTGTTGGAACCGGTCACGGCCAAGAGCCTTTGTCAGGATGTCAGCCTTTTGCTCACCAGTTCTGATGAATTCCACGATGACCTTACCCTTCTCTACGTTGTCACATATGAGGTGACAGTGGAGATTGATGTGCTTGGTGCGGTCGCAGAGCACTGAATACTTGCAGAGGAAAATCGCTGACTTGTTGGCGACGAAGATGAGCGCAGGGGTGGTGTCTTGGTTCAACATCTCGCCGAGAAGGTGAGCAAGCCAGATGCCTTGACAAGCCGTTGTAGCTGCCGCGATGTACTCTGCCTCACACGAAGATGCGGCGAAAACCTTCTGCCTTACAGATTGATAGCTGACAGGGCTACTCCGGAGAAGAAACAACATGACCGAGGTGCTCTTCCGGGAGTCCATGTCACCAGCATAGTCGGAGTCGTTGTATCCGACCAAGCTCTTGCCGACGCCACGACACACATCCATGTGTGAGCGTATCCGCGATGTACCGAAGTAGGTGCTTGATGGCAGCAAGGTGATCACTTGCTGGATTCCTCCAGGCCAGAGCGATGCAGACGGAAGGCAAAGACGTGTCTTCTTGCTGATCTTTGTCGCTCTTGCTTGGACACTATGGATGACACGAAATAAGATGGTGATCGAGAGGGTCTTTCTACGACGTGCCTCTGGCTCTTTCTTGAAATTTGTTGCATTCTTGTAGCATTGACCCCAGCTGGCTAGGCAACAGGACCAGGTGCGCCTAGCACGAATGCTGGATGCGCTGCAGGCCTCGGCGCGTGGACTAGCTTCGCCAGCGTCCACTTGATGGGCTGGCCACTTGGTGGTCTTGTTTATGTTTTCTGGGCGTGCTTGTGATGTGGCCGTAACAGACTATCTATGTCGGTATGTTGCAACTCGATGTTAGAACGGTTGATTGCTTCATTTATAAAGCGGGATGAAAACCTGTTTTGAGAAACCACCTAAAATAGACTGGGGGGTGATTTGTCCGGATTTGTAAAGTTTAGGGGGCTAGATACCCTATTTTACAGCTGAGGGGGTTAACTAGCCTACAGATGAAATCTCCGCGGGGTGTTATGTGAACTTTTCTCCATACAGCTATAGTACTATTCATCCCTCTTCCCATTCTCATTCTCCTCCCGTTCCTTTTTCTCCATTCGTTCGTTGATCCATGGATTCATCCACAATTCGTTGCTAGATCCTGCACCAAATCCATAGAGTGGCCTACCCGTGCATCATTAAAAGTGGGAAGGAGATACTCTTGGAGGCCCGATCGGACCGAGGCTGGGGCACGCGTTGCTACCGCGAATTCTGTGCCCCCTCGAAGTGAGGACGCGAGGCAATGCGGTAACCGGGCCGGGAGGTTACTGGAGAATATGAGAGATCTGTTTCCCTTATTGGCGCTGCTCTCCTGTTTATGGCACTGGGTCGAGAGCTGTGCAGTCGGGTTTGACGCTATGTTCCATCCAATGGTTTACTTGACGCTTCTCAGATTTTCCATCCAATGAGTTCAGAAATTTTTCCATACCACTGTTATTAGTGCAGAGTATCTGTAATATGAAAGTTCTTGTTCAAATTAGTAGAATGTAGTTAGCACATGTTATAATTTCTTGATATATATCACAATAATCGCAGTAATACTTGTCAGTTTCCTTTGTAGTTAGTTTGTGTCAATCAAAACATGATCATTTTAATATTTTCGTGTAAGAGATCTCTTATAGCCACTGTCGTGAAAGCAAAATAAAGTTAGCGACTCGAAGAAGTTGAGAGACATAAATAGATATGGTTCCATTATAACTGATATTACTCAGTTGTCACTATATGTTTGAGGGTCTCGTTCCTCGAGAAGTGGTGATACCATATCTAAGAAGAAGTTTGATGCATTACCTAACTTCTCTGCTTTTTGTGCCTTAATTAAGGGCATCTCTAGCCGATCCCCTATAAGATAACGGAGTAAAACCCTTAATGGAATATATATACTCCACTATATTTTGCCATTTCTAGCCGATCATCTAAACTTAACGGAGTAAACTTCAATTTGATCAAATTCAAAGCAATTTTAACCGAATTTAGCGTGCATTCAAATATAAACATATATAGTTTTGCACAACTGAACATAAAACACAAATTTAAACTAAACTAAGCTTAACTAAACTAATTTCGGCCGAATGTGAGGTCGAGCCAATCCTTCCTCGTCAGGTACGGTGTGTTGCGATTTGGGTCCAGGCCGGTGTTGTCGTCTTCCACTAGTAGAAAACAGGGCTACTGTTCGGCCGTGGCCTTCCCATTAGTCCCGGTTCTTCAAGAACCGGGACCAATGGGGGGGGGGAGGGGGGGTATTAGACCCGGTTCGTGAGCCCAGGGGGCCGGCCGGGGCCTCGTGGGCATTGGTCCCGGTTCGTGTGGAACCATATGTCCCGGTTCGAGCCACGAGCCGGGACCAATGGTCCTCGCTACTGGCCCACAACCATTGGTCCCGGTTCGTGGCTTGAACCGGGACAGAAGGGGTGGCTTTAGTCCCGGTTCATGCCACGAACCGGGACAAATAACTTGCCTACATATACCCACCGCCGCGGCAGAGCACTCCAGAGTGCTCTGTTTTGTCAAGCCGGCGAGGGGAGGGCATTTGGGTGATCTAGTTTACCTCCTATGCACATGAGGTGTTCGATGAAATGCCTGAGCCACACTAGGTAAGCTTTCTCCTCTTGAAACTCGACCTTCGAGCTCCATTTTCAACAAGATTTGTCTAGATTTAGCTGTCCGTCACGCCCGTCCCCGCCCCGTCTTCACCGCCGTCGGTCGCCTGCGCCGATCTCGTCGCCGGCACCACCGTGGTGAGCCTCTTGTTCTTATCTTCTTTCTGAAAGAAAAAGATTCTGACTCAGATAGATACTTCTCTAATTTTCTTACTTTTATTATTCCTTGTTATTATATAGTGTGAAGGTTTTGGTATCCGCCCCCGTCGGCCCTCGTCTTGTCTATGATTCAGATGTGGTATATATTATCTTTTCATAACTATTTGGTTCATTTATTGTGTATGACAATTGTGTCGACCAATGTGACATAGATTTTATTTATCTAGGAGGTTGTTGAACCGGAAATTCCAACCGACCCTATTGTCGAGAGGTTAAATTTAGTTGAAGAAGAAAACAATTACTTGAAGGAAAAAATAAGAAAAATTGAGGAGGAGAAGATGATATTGGAGTTGCATGTTGCGGATGTCGTCGATGATCACAAGATCAAGATATATGCAATGCGTTTGAAGATTAAAAGATTAGAAAATATGCCATTCATACCGAGGCTTGGTATCATTATGCAGTTGGATCAGTTGTTACCTTGGTTGCGATTATGATCGCATTTGTTTTTGCATTGAAATGTTTTACATAATTTCAATGTATGGTTTAATTAGATGCTCTGGAGAGCTATATGTTGTTCAATGAGAACTATGTATGTACTTTGGTTTTAATGCTCTCGAACTATGTATGTACTTTGGTTTCAGAGTTCATATCAAATGATTTTCAACTTCATGGTCTTACAGCTTTGAATGGTGCATTTTTAACACAGAAATACAAAACAACGGAGTACAAATAAGTTCAAAAAAAATTGAAATCCCTTTGTAACAGACGAGTTTTGTACATGAAGTGCATCCAGTTTTTTCCGTAAGCCTCTCTACTTTCTTGCACATGCTATGTGGGTGAAATAATGATACCATGCCAACTTGGAACATTTTCAGAGTTCATTTCAAATGCTTTTCAATTTCATGGTCTTATAGCTCCAAATAATCAGTAAACGCATGAAAAATAACAAATGAAGTCAGAAAGGGTTGTAAATTAATGATGTGGCTTTGAATGGTGCATTTTGAACACAGAAAAACAAGGGGGTTCAAATAAGTTCAAAAGAAATGAAATCCCTTTGTAACAGACGAGTTTCCGTATGAAACCCTGATACTTCGAAGGAGATTGTCTGCATTTTGTACACCAAGTGCATCCAGTTTTTGCCGTAAGCCTCTCTACTTTCTTGCACATGCTATGTGGGTGAAATGATGATACCATGCCAACTTGGAACCTTTTCAGAGTTTATTTCAAATGCTTTTCAATTTCATGGTCTTATAGCTCAAAATAATCAGTAAATGCATGAAAAATAACAAATGAAGTCAGAAAGGGTTGTAAGTTGATGATGTGGCTTTGAATGGTGCATTTTGAACACAGAAAAACAAGGGGGTTCAAATAAGTTCAAAATAAATGAAATCCCTTTGTAACAGATGAGTTTCCGTAAGAAACCCTGATACTTCGAAGGAGATTGTCTGTTTTGTACAAGAAGTGCATCCAGTTTTTGCCGTAAGTCTCTATAATTTCTTGCACATGCTATGTGGGTGAAATAATGATACCATTCCAACTTGGAACCTTTTCAGTGTTCAATTCAAATGCTTTTCAATTTCATGGTCTTATAGCTCAAAATAATCAGTAAATGCATGAAAAATAACAAATGAAGTCAGAAAGGGTTGTAAATGGATGATGTGGCTTTGAATGGTGCATTTTGAACACAGAAAAACAAGGGGGTTCCAATAAGTTCAAAAAAAATGAAATCCCTTTATAACAGACGAGTTTTCGTATGAAACCCTGATACTTCGAAGGGAGATTGTCTGTTTTGTACATGAAGTGCATCCAGTTTTTGCCGTAAGCCTCTCTACTTTCTTGCACATGCTATGTGGGTGAAATGATGATACCATGCCAACTTGGAATCTTTTTAGAGTTTATTTCAAAAGCTTTTCAATTTCATGGTCTTATAGCTCAAAATAATCAGTAAATGCATGAAAAATAACAAATGAAGTCAGAAACAAAATAAAATAAAATAAATAAGTAATTTGAAACAAAATACTATAAAATTTAATAAAATAGATAAGTAGAAACAAAAAAAAACTGTAATAACATAAATAAAATTTATGAAACTAAAATTATCAAAGTATTTTCTGTTCAAAACATTACAAGCAACTTCTAGTATTATTGAAACTAAAATTATATAAAATTGATGCAACTAAAATCATCAAAGTATTTTCTGTTCAAAATCATTAAAAGCAGAAAGAATTTTCATAAAGAACTTTTTTTGTTCGAAACTTTAATAGCAAAAAGAATTATCATAAAATAAAATTATTAGGTAATTATAAACAAAATAAAATAAAATAAATAAGTATTTTGTTGTAAGTAGAAACAAAACAAAATAAATAAAGCAAAAAAGAAAACAAAAAAAAACTGGGAAAAAATAAAAAAAATTGCCACCAACTGGGTCACCACGGCCTAAATACGACTAGAAACCCATCTATGGGCCAGGATTCAGGCCCGCAGTAGACCCAGAAGGCCCATCAGGCAAAGCAGTAGTAAGTAGGCCCGTAAGTCTGCAGTGGAGAGGAGCCTGAGAGGGGTGCGGCAGTGGGGCTTATACACCACCGTGCGCCCCTCTCAACTAGCGAGGTGGGACTAAACTTTGGCCGCGACGCGGGCAGCACAGGGGCCTTTGGTCCCGGTTGGTGGCACCAACCGGGACTAAAGGGGGGCATTGGTACCGATTCGTGGCAACCGGTACCAATGCCCCCCCCCTTTAGTCCAGGTTGGTGCCACCACGCGGGACCAACGGCCGCCGCTTCCCGCCCTTTGGGTTGCTGAAACGAGACCTTTGGTCCCGCTTGGTGGCACCAACCGGGACTAAAGGGGGGCATTGGTACCGGTTGGTGCCACGAACCGGTACCAATGCCTTGGGTATATAAGCAACACTTGTGAAAATTATGTTTCAGTTCTTCTTCCCTGCCCGACGCCCCAGCGCTGCTCCTCGTCGCCGTCATCGCCTCGCCTCAGCGCCCGAGCCTCGCTCATGGACCGCCCAAGGCCTTGGCGCCCTCGCCGCCCTGCCGTCGGCCGCGTCCCTGCCTCCGGCGCCGTCGCTCGCCGCCCTGCCCTCGACCACGTCGTCCGGCGCCGCGCCGCCTGATCCCTGCCCAGCGGCGCCCTTGCCGCCCGCCCGTCGCCGTCGCCAGCCGCCCCGCCCGCTGTCCAGCGCTGCCCTGGTTAATTCTTATTTTTATTAGATTTTTTTACATGTTTTTAGATTTTTCATATATGTATGTATGTATTTTTTAGATATATGTATTTTTCTATTTGTGTTTGTATTTTTAACATGTTTTTGTATGTATGTATTTTTTCAATTGTAATTAATGATGTTTTAAAGTATATACATATATGCATGCAAGTTAGATTTTTAGAAGAGTTTTATCTATATATATTCTCTGATTTAGTACATTTTAGGTTAGTTTAATTTTTAGAAATTTTTTAAATATCTAGCAAGGAAAGGAAGAAGAAGAAAAAGAATGAGAGGAGAAAAAGGAAAATAAGAAGAGGAAGAAAGGAGAAGAAGAGGAGAGGAAGAAGAGGAGAAATAAATAAGAAGAGGAAAAAAGAAGAAAAAGAAGAGGAGAAGAAGAAAGGAATAGAGGAGAAAGAAGGGAAAAAAATAGAAATTTCTATTTTTTTTTATTTTTTTTCTTCTTTCTCCTCTATTCCTTTCTTCTTCTCCTTTTTTCTTCTTCTTTTTTTCTTCGATTGCTTCTCTTCTATTCCTTTCTTCCTCTCCTCTTTTTATTTCTTCTTTTGTCTTCTTATTTTTTATTGGGTATGTCGTTGTCGATATACCCCCTCCCGAGAACTTCACCACGAGGGGCGGGGATACCGATATACCCCCTCCCCGATAATATTATTTTCCCATGTATATGTATGTCACGTCGTTGTCTATATATCCCCCTCCTGGATAACTTCGACCTGAGGGGCGGTCGATATATATACCCCCTCTCCGACTGTGGTAACTTATACCACGGGAGCACCCCCCTCGGCCCTCTCGCTCGATCAAAACTCTCGAGGACACCCAAACCCTAGAGAAAAATGATGTTGGTCTCCTACCCCCTCCCGCCGCACCCCTACCCGACAAACTCTCTCGAGGCCACCCAAATTTACCAAGTTAAAAGAGCGTTATCGTCGAGGCCACCCCAAACCCTTGAAGCGTTGTGTCGAGGCCACCCCAAACCCTTGAAGCGTTGTCTAGGCCACCCTAAACCCTAGAGAAGCAGCGTCAAGGCCACTAACATGATTCCTTATTGTGATTAGCTAGCTAGGTCTACATTTTCCACTAATACATATCCATCTGTACCATGTTTGAATAATAATTGACATGTTGTAAATATTTGCAGAAACTATGGAGCACTCCCGAGACGAAGCAACAAAATCGATGTTGGAGGAGATAATCGCACAAGGAAGTGATGTCGTTGCGCCGTTTCTCAACGACACCGATGGTCAGGAAGGACTGGGTGAAGAAGAGGGCTATGTTCATGATGGCTCCGGTGACCCATTAATGCCGGTACAAGAAGAAGGATATGTTCATGATGGCTCCAGTGACCCAATGGAGGTACAAGAAGGAGACCGTGATGACGGCTCCGGTGACCGAAATGAGTCCGGCCAGGTATATATATATATATATATATATATATATATATATATATATATATATATATATATATATATATATATATATATATATATATATATATATATATTAGTTAAGCCCCGTGCTGACTAGTTAATTGATGCATTCATTGTTTTCATATGTACACATATAAATTAACTCTCGTCTTTCTTCTTTTTTCTCTAGCCCTCCGGATCAAGCTCAACTTCGGTAAAGAAACGAGGCCCGAAGAAAAAGTTGCGCTCGGATGAAAGGTTTGAGACCACAGCAATCGCGCGCGATGGCAAGCTGATTGAACCCATCCGGACTAGGGATGCATTTTGTGCTCAGTGCGGGGTTCTTGTTAGGGACAAGATCCCGATCAGTATCCAGCAATGGTTAAAGCCAAACAAGGAAGACCCTGAGGTGCCGACGTCTTATGTCTCCGATATGCAGAAAGAAGATCTTTGGACAATGCTTAAGACAAATTTCACCCTACCGCCAGAGGAGGATCCAGAGAAGCCAGTTAAAGAGCAATTGATCAAGTCTCATGCTCTTAAGAAGATGGCAGAACTATTCAGGAGGTGGAAGAATGAGCTGAAAATGTTTGTCGACAAAGAAGAGACACCAGAATTCACCGGCCGGTTTGAGAAGATCAGAGATCAATGGCCCGCATTTGTGGCCCACAAGACATCGAAAAAGAGTAAGAAGATGTCAGCGACAAACAAGATTAATGATGCGAAGAAGAAGCATCACCATCGCACGGGGTTAGGTGGTTACCTCAAAGCCCGACCTTTGTGGGACAAGGCTGAGAATGACCTGATTGCTGAAGGGGTCGAACCAAAGACATTGAGATGGCCAGACCGTTGCCGGACTTGGTTCTTCGTGGTTGGCGGAACCTTGGACCCTGTATCAGGGAAGTGCGTTTGGACGGAAGAGCAACCGCGAATACCCGTTAGGAGGCTTCAGGAGTATATCGAGAAAGCGCAGGAAGGGACGTTCGTTCCAGACAGAGAGAACGATGAGCTCATAATGGCCCTCGGGAATCCTGAGCACCCTGGACGGACACGAGGCATGCCAGGCTCCCTTTCGTGGAAGGCTGGGTTTCCGGACGCAGGGGGTTACAAAACCCAGGAGAGGAGGAAGAAAGTGGAGCATAGCCAACTGCAGGCGCTGCACGAAAGGGTACAAGGGCTAGAGGAACGAGAAGCAGATCGCAGCAAACGACCTGCCGAAGCTTCCCCTGAAGCTACCCCGCCATCTCAGCGGAGAAGCAGTGTGGCTTCCACCGAGCAGACTCAGCCGTTGGAGCCTGTCTTCACGGGCTACCCCGTGGATGCTATCACAGAGTATCAACATTGCCACCTTATGACGCGATGGATGACATTGAAAGTCAAGGCGGCTGTTGGCTCTGTTATACCAAATGGACCTGGCTCAACCTACCACGGCCAGCCGATTCTAGAAGGATATGCTAGGGTGATGGTGGATCAAATAACGAACGGATTTGAGTACCTTGAGCTTGACCACCCTACGGGTGAAGGGGAGATCCGGCTGGGTTCTTCTCTGAAGACTCCATGCCTATGGCGGAAGGAGCTCATCAACCTTTCGAACTGGACGCCTCCGCCTCCTCCTCCTCCTCTGGCGAGTCAGGGCACTCCGCCTCCTCCGGCGAGTGATCAGGGCACTCAGCCTCCTTCTCCGGCGCGTGGCGGCACTCCGCCTCCTTCTCCGCCTGCGCCGGCGCGCCCGAGCAGCCAGCAGCCTCCTCCTTCTCCGCCTCGCCAGCAAGGGCGGAAGAGACCCGCCGCCGCCCCGGCTGCTCCGGTGCGTCGTAGTCCTTCTCCTCCGCCTCGTAAGCAAGCACGAAAGAAGACAGCCGCAGCCGCTCCGTCTGCTCCGGCGTCTAGCAGTACAGCCAGAGGCGGGAGGCAATACAGATACGGTCCACCTCTCAAGCCTCTAGAGAAGTTACCGTACGAGAGGACCGAGGAGGAAAACGCGAAGATCGTGCGGACCGAAGTGAAGGACTTCTTTGAAGGGTTGAAAGCAAAGAGACATCCACCTCCGGAGGAGAAGGTAGATCCGGTGAAAGAAAAGCGCACTATCGATGCCCTGAGGAAACCACAAAAGTCTCCGCCGAAAACCAACTATGAGCGCATTACTGAAAAGGCATATCTCGAAGCGAAGCGGTCGTGAACTACTGTCAGTGATCAAAGGTTAAAGAACGAGTAGCTGGGAAAAAAATTGCCCAGCTCGGCGAACAAGCAAAGCAATCGTGTCCCCCACTCAATGTGTCTAGCGACATCGTCACTAATGCTCCGGGGACGGTGCCCGGTTATAGCAATCTTAGAGATTACCTGCCTGACGATGTACATTTTGATTTCTTGGAGGTGGACGAACACAGATACGAGTACGGGAAGCCTCTCGTCAAAGATGAAAAATCTCTAACAACGATGATGCGAAGATTCCATAATTGGTACATGAAAACCTGCAGAGAGTCTGGGGGGACGAATACTTTGTATCTGAGAATTAAAGAGGACCACAACCTCGTTGGAACTGATCTGTTGACGGTTACATTTGAGGAGTTCATCGAGTTCTTCAATCAAAAGGCCCTCGATAAATTAACGGTCTTTTGCTACTGTCTGTAAGTACTATTTCTGTCATTAAGTCTCTATATATAGCTCGGCTCTTTCATTGCATGTATTTATAACTAATTATCCTCACTATATTGTGCAGATTGAAAATCGTCGAGTGCAAAAAACAAGAAATGTATGATATTGGGTTCATGAACACAAATATCATAGATGAATTTCAGGTTACAAAGAACACCGAAGAGGCCGAGGCCAACTTGCTACAATCGTTGATCAAAAATTAAAACAAAGATTTAATACTCTTTCCTTACAACTTCGAGTGAGTGTTACTGTCGTGTGCATATTCGGTTTCCCTTATTACTCGAGCGAGGTTATAGTAATGTAATTGAAGAGTTATGCATGCGTGTGCAGCATCCACTATGTTCTTCTGGAGATTAAGCTTGAGCGGCGACTAGTAACCGTCTTAGACTCGAGACGAAAAGATCCCGAAACCTATGCGGACATGACTAAAATGCTCAACAAGTAAGTACAATCGATCATTATCGCACCATATCGGCAACTTTTTGTTCATTTCCTGATATCTCAAGTAATAATAATTATTTTCTTTGTCTTGCAGGCTTTGGAAACAGTTCACCGCAGAAGCTCCGGGACTGCCGAAGGAGCTGCGATATACATACCCGAAAGTAAGTACTACTAACTAGGTAGTTGCGTGCATCTCTCGTTGATTCTATAGCTATACTTTCATCAACATTTATAATGCTTCATTATTAGTTTGATTGACCTCTCTATTTCTCGTAAAGTGCTTGTGGCAGGAACCAGGGAATGATTACTGTGGATACTACGTGTGCGAGTTCATCTACAACGCGGCTTTGAAAAATAAGCGGGGCTACTCTAAAAGACAATATGAAGTGCGTAAGCAATAATATTCACAAATTCATTTTATTACACCATCATTTCTGTTGAGTTTCATTCATATATGTGTATTAACCCCCTTCTTCAAATTAGACGTGGCAGATGCGGAATGAACTCCTACCACAAGATCGCATGAAAGCAATTCAAGAGGAATTGGCGGGATTATTTCTTGACCACGTCATCAATAAAACCGAAGAATACCATGTGGAAGTTCATTTCAAATGCTAGGGGATTGTAAAAGATCTTACATATTGTATATATATGTAGCCAGTAGCGTCGGATAGATAATACGAAAACTTTTTGTTCGACCAATCTCTCGGAGAAGGAGAGGTCGATCAATCACTTCTCTCGGTATGCATGATGAACTTCTGTACTTAATGGTTTCCTTCATTTTCTTACTTGCTAGCGTGTCGAGGGCCTCTCTATGTAGTACGTAGCGTCGACCAAGCACGGACATAAGAAGGACACTTCTCTCTATTAATTAGCTAGCTAACACAATATACGAAACACCTAAATTAACCCCCACTAGTAGAAAAAGGGCCTATTGTCCCGATTGGTAAGGGCCTTTAGTCCCGGTTAGTGAACCGGGACTAAAGGGCCGACCCTTTAGTCCCTGTTCAATCCAGAACCGGGACTAAAGGCCGCGGCCACGTGGAGCTCCACCTTTAGTCCCGGTTGGTAACACCAACCGGGACTAATGGAAATTTTATGATTTTATTTTTGAAATTTTTTTGGAATAATTTTTTATTTTCAAATTTCTGAATTATTTTAACTCCTAATCTCTAATCAGCACCCCTCATCACTCCTCAATTTATCCTCTTCTCTAATCACCCTCATCATTTCAAATCACCTAACTTCCCGAACGGTCACCCATCCTCCCACTCCCCCAGCCTGAGCACGCTTAACTTCCGGGTTCTATTCTCCCTCGTTTCCAAGTCTGCACTTGTTGTTTTCCTGACAATAGTAAGATGTCAATCCTATTAACCCTCACGAATTTTGCTTGAGCATGAATTGACACATTTCACTGTTTGAGTTTCAAACTATTGTCTTCAAAAACAATAATTATTTAGAAAACAATAGTTATTTTGAATAATTAGTTTGACCATGGTTTGACCATAGCTTGACCACAGTTTGACCACAGTTTGACCAGATTTGACCAAAATTCAAAATAACTGAACAAATTATTTAGTAACACTAATATTCTAGAATAATTAGTTTGACCATGGTTTGACCATAGTTTGACCAGATTTGACCAAAATTTAAAATAACTGAACAAATTATTTAGTAACACTAATATTCTAGAATAATTAGTTTGACCATGGTTTGACCATTGTTTGACCACAGTTTGAAATTTTTCGATTTTTCCACTCTAGTTATTAAAAGCCCGTAACTTTTTTTTCTGTTAGGTTTTTGAGGATTTTGAAAATGTTTAACGGTTCCCCCGTTAAATTTGGATGTAACTTTTGAGTAGATGATATTTCATATAAAAACTTTTTCATCCGAGTTAGTATGCAAAAGTTATGCCCATATTTACAAATTCCAGAGAGATTTTGCAAATAAAGTCGAAATTCACATTTGCAAATTTTCCCAACAACTAGACCACATATCACATGGGAAACTTATTTTCTTTTATTTTTTGACATTTCCATCATTTTCTTTTATTTTTTTTAAAATTGAAAAGGCGATCAGGGGGGGTAGAGTTTGAAAATGGGACCTTTAGTACCAGTTCGTGGCACGAACCGAGACTAAAGGTCTAATCTTTAGTCCCGGTTTGAGGCATGAACCGGGACTAATGGGCATCGCACTCTTTAGTCCCGGTTTGAGGCACAAACCGGGACTAAAGGGCACAGGTGAACCGGGACTAATGCCTTAGCCGCACGAACCGGGATAAATGCTCACATTAGTCCCGGTTCGTGATTGAACCGGGACTAATGTGAAATTTGGCCCGGAACCATAGCCCTGTTTTCTACTAGTGCCCCCAAAACCCCCAACCCCCCCCCCCCCTTCCAAATAACAAAAACCCCAGCCCCTGAAATGCTGACGCGTGGATGCCTTTTGGTCCCGGTTGGTGCCACCAACCGGGACCAAAGGCCCTCCTGTTTGGGCTCGGCGCACCGGCCACGTGGAGGCCTATCTGTCCCGGTTCGTGTTAGAACCGGGACTAAAGGTCTAGGGCATTAGTAACCAGGGCTCCGCCTCCTCCTCCTTCTCCAAGAAGAAAGTTAGGGTTCGTGCCTCTCGCCGGCGCCGGCGCAGGTCCGCCTCATCTCCGGTGGCCCTAGGGCCATGGAGGCACGGTGGATCCTGGCAAGGGCCGGCGGGAGGGCTTCGTTTTTAGTCTTTTTTTCAATCTTGTTAGGGTTTGTGTCCTACTCAGGAAGGCGAGACGGCGGCGGCTCCCTGAAGATGGAATAAAGGTCTCCCCGCCTAGCCCTCGTTCTGGCGGTGCGTCTAGCATCATTGGTGGGCGTGTGGAGGTGTGTCTCTGACAGATCTATCTTTGGTGGATTTGCTCGGATCTCGTCGTTGTTCATCTACATTCGTGTGTCTTTGGTTTGGATCCTTTCGATCTACGTTATTTTTCATCGGCGAAGGTTGCTGTTCTGGGGTGCTGGTCCTGTGGGGCCTTAGCACGACGACTTCCCGACTGTCTACTACAACAAGATTTGCCCGGCTCCGGCGATGGATGGGCGATGACGACGGCGCGCCTTCGGCTCGCTTCGGTGCTTGTAGTCGTCGCTAGGTGGTCTACGAATCTGGATGTAATTTTTATTTCTGATATTCGTTGTACTGTCATGATTGAAGATGAATAGTTTGGAAGTTTTTCCGCAAAAAGAAAGAATCCGATTGATA
Source organism: Aegilops bicornis (assembly GCA_021605145.1). Taxonomy (NCBI): domain Eukaryota; kingdom Viridiplantae; phylum Streptophyta; class Magnoliopsida; order Poales; family Poaceae; genus Aegilops; species Aegilops bicornis. The sequence goes on from CM038670.1 coordinate 26,714,038, forward strand.
TTCGATGCAAAAAAAAATCCGTTTGATATTTGTTTGTTCCTAACGGATGTACAAGTGCTCTTTTTTTTAAAGGAAAAAGGTTGTATACGTGACATATCCTATATACTATATACCTAAATAGTCTATCCCGGCGATCTTTGTTATCTTAACATGCACGCATATGACCTGATGGCCCATCAAACATGCATGGGAAAAAGATTTTCATTATTAATTGATCCCATGCACACATCTTATCTCACTGCACATGTCATTTCATCAAAGGTCCACTTAACATGCATGGAAGAGGTTTTTCATTATATTACGTCACTGATTTTAAATATTTTTCTACTACAGTAGTAAAATATAATATACAACATTTACTCTTATTTTTAGTTCATACAATCAAATCACTAAAATATATTATTGCAGTCAATTCTCGCAGCAACGTGTGGGGTATTATCTAGTTATAACAATAGTTGTACATGAATAATATTGTCATATCTTTCGGGCTTTTAAATCCCAGCTGGCATACGCAAGATCAACGGATAAAACAATTTTAGCTCATATGGAAATACATTAACGTGTTGACTTATTTGTATTTTTTTTATCATAGTGCAATCACAGATGCTCAACCCTATAAACGCACGCACACACATCCTACCCCTATAAGCACCTCCGAGATACTGAGCCAACACATCATCGACTAGAACCTGGTGGGTTGAGGATACCATTATTCACTTAACCATCTAATCATGGGTTGGTTCACGTCTTCTGTTTTAGTTATATAGTAGATACACTGGGTCTATGCCTTATTCTGAAATTTATTCAGGTGGGAAATCCCCCCACGCAAAACAAAAACATATTAGAAATTTACAGTACGTTGGTCGATATCTATAATACATGAACACATCTGTTTATCGTGTATCCAAAAATACAACAAGAGTTACATTACACAAGTCCCAAAACAAAATTAGATTGGCGCACCCCGTCGCTTCCTCCCTGGCAAGGTACTACTACTACCTTCATGTGTATCCTGAGCATGACGTGTAACCAAATGAACAAATGATTTATGAGGGGGTATCCTTGATGCATATCTAATTAGAGTGAAGTCTCCTTCTGGTCTAACACTCGGATCCGCTAGAAGCTCTGCAAATGTCACACTTGGTGATTCCTCCTTGACTGGAACATTACTTGTATAACTTGTCATGGTAAGTGGATGCAAAGCAAAGTCTGTTATGTCAACTGGAAGGCCTTCTTCCATAAGCTTGCTGGGGTGCGCACCATGTATGAAGAGGTTTCTTTTAACATGCCTTGTCATCTTGTCAAATATGCAACGCCAAAACTGAATAGTGAGGTTCATTCTCAACACATGTGAGAACGTATTTATTGCTACAAGTGAACCTTGCTTATTGTGCAACTGATTGGCAAACTCATCTGCTAATTGCAGTAGTCATGGATGTTCTGCAGGGTCTACGCTCCCGAATGCTAGGGTCTTAAAAAGATACCTAAACTCGTCATAAGACAAAACACTTAAGAAAATAGGCTGCACCGATCCAAACCGGGCTAATCTTTCAAGTTTACTTATGATGATGATCTTGCTTCCTCTGTTCATTCTTACGAGAAATAAGTGAAACTTTTTCCAGTCATCGTCGCCTATATCAGAAGCAAACTCTATAACTACCAAGATCATCCCAAACATGATCCATCCATTGTCAAGTACCGTCAAGAGGTTGTTTCCATTCAAGTGCAAAATAGTGGAGAATTGTGAGCGAACCCTTTCGTGTGCACACACATGAGCAACCAATGTTTTCTTCCCAACTCCAACACCACCTATGATTGGAAGAACCGCCGGTGCATGAAAGTCGTTGTGCTCTAACAAGAAGCTCAAGAGCTTTTGCTTTTCAGCATGTCGGCTAAACATGAAGTTATTGGTGTAAAGATAAATATCATATGGCTTGCAAGACATGCGCTCACATCCATCCAGAAGCACAACAAATTCTGTCATGTTAGCAACAGCAATTTCTAAGCTTTCTAAGGCACCATCTGACTCGAGGCGAATGGCCTTGTCATCCATCTCAGTTTTTGTCCGAGAACGCTTGAAAGGAATGGATAAATACAAGTTGTTGATAGATGAGTGGTTGATTCTAACCTCGTCAAAGCATGCACTCTCTTGTTGGTTTTGGAACCTCGGGGTGTCCAGCATGCGGTATCCTTTGTACATGGCCCCTGAGAGCATTTTGAGCTGCAATAACATCCCAGAGTTGGTTATGTACCGCCCATCCGCCTCCTCAACGGCGATGCTCACTCTCATCAGGAGGTGCCGCAATCTCTCCACCGCCTTCTCCTTGGATTGTGCATGGTTCAAGGAGGGTTGGTACTTGTTCTTCAGGAAGGAGATGAAACGGCTCACTAGTTCACCCGTGACTACGGATATGGCAGCCTCCATGGCAAGCAAGAAGACGGTCGATGATGGAAGCTTTTGGTGGTCTCTACAGACTCTGGACAAATTGACTAGCCTCTGCAAGTATTATAGAGATTCTTAACCAAATATAAGTCTCCAAACTATTGACGGCGATATGTTCAAAGGTGGGTGACACACGGCTGGAAACCGGGGGAGATAACTTCCCCGCCTGAAAGTCAATGTATCCTTGTAAACTACATTTACTAGAGGATACCCCGCGCGTTGCTGCGGAAACTCAAGAACGATTTACACAAACACATGCAGTGTCATATTATGGGAGTAACACATTTCATCACCAAAAAGTAACATGGATGCTTTTCCTCAACTCCAATCCCATTATATTACTGAAATTTAGCTTATTTGGGTGGTGTGAAGAAAATCTCATTGTGACTTACGGTGAGGGTGGTAGCTGTTTTCATGTAGGCTACAATTTGACTTACAATAAGAAAGATAACATGGTATTTAAATATTAGGTGCAAAATAAGCATAATACAATAATAGAAGATCAAATTAAAAATAATTTCTTAGAAACCAAAAAAAAATTAACCACAAAATAATTAAGAAAATAATGGCTAATAGAACACACACATAGTTGTTGAGCAAACTGCCATCCATCTAATTTTAACAAAACAAAGGGGTCAATTAATTAGAAAAAAAACTACAGTAACCTAAAGAATATTTCTTGTCAGAATAGTCTTTCCGTCGTTTTGTAGTTTTTGTTTGCCAAGGTTCTTTTTGTGTGTCAATTGGTACAGACCAGATGCTTTTGAATCCCCTACAGAGTTAGAAATCTGAAGATTGGAGTACTTCTTTTATAGCGCAAATAAATACGTAAACAGTAAAAGGCCCCTGGTTGGTGTTGACGGTATATATAATATATGTTAGTCAAATTTCTTACCGAGTTAGAACTCTGAAGATTAGAGAGTACTAATTTTATAGCACAAATAAACATAAAGTAAAAAATGCAACTGATTGGTGTTGACAGTGGCTATACAATATGTTAGAATAAAGTTAAATAATGTGTTGTGTACATCTGAATGGACTCTATCCAGTCCACCCTGAGTTTTGACGCTATAGTTTGTTCACAGATCCTCAGTATTTTACCTTTCCAAAAGCCCTTGATTGTGAAATTATTCTCGACTAAAGAATGGATTGTGCAAATTAGATTAAGTTCTCACCTTTTGCCAGTACTGGAGCTGCCCCCACGAACGGCGTTTGAAGCTGCAGTAGTGAATGCCGATTGACCGTCTCGAACCCCTACTTCCTTGTGATGAACCTCATGGATGAGTTCGCGGTCACGTGATCGATGGTGGTGCTAATGAGGAGGACACCCATGACGCTGTCGAACACATTCGCTGGCACAATTGACTATTCATTAGGATCAAGGGGTGTTGTCAATGCCCCTGGTGGAGGCGAGAAAGGTCAAGTTTTGAAAAGGAGATTTAAAAAAAAATGTTGTGAGAAGGAGATGTAGTACCGGCGTACATGGTATCCGTTCTGCGCCGCAGGATGCCGGATCAGTCGCTAGAACATGTCGTGTGGTGGCACCGCGGCGGCCTCCATAGTTCGTATGAACTGGATGTGGTGGTGCCCGACTGCCCAGTCCCGGCCGCTTCCGCATCCAAGAGCCAGGCCGCCAGAGAAGCCAGAGGCCAGGGCTGCCAGATTTGTTGGGGCTGGGTGTCTGCCATCGAGTGCGGCAATGAAAGCTCGCCGCTGCTCCATCTTCCATAGAGCCTTCAAGATTCCGGTTTGGGGAGATTGAGATGTGCAAAGAGGACCAGACGGAGGAGCAAATGTGTTGGGGATTCGAGGATAGGACGATGGCTCTCCACCTTAAAAGAAGACGAAGAGGAACCGATTCGCGTCTCCGCCTTAAAAGAAGACGAAGAGGAACCGATTCGCGTCTCCGCCTTAAAAGAAGACGAAGAGGAACCGATTCGCGTACTATAATAAAGAGATTAAATCACACAATTTGATTAGATTCCAGATTTGCTTAGTTATTTTCGCTGAGGTGGATTTTTTTTTTGCTTAGATGGATGGTTCTATGCTGTGACGTGGCACATCGCTGATGTGGATAGTGTGCATGATGAGAGAATAGTGAGTAGTGGGGAGCAACTTCTTAAAAATGGTAGATTTGTAATCTTTATTATTGGCCTACGACCCCATGGAATACATAACTTGCGCTTCTAGCAAAAACATGTGAGAATGACAAGCCAACTGCCTAAGCAACACGAAAAATTGACTTTCTCTTTCAGTATTTTTAATCTTATCCAAAATGTTGCTCTGGTGCAATCAGTATGCAGGTTTCTGACGTAACCTGTTGTAGGAGTGGATTTGGTTCGATTTATAACTTGGGTTTCCAATGCAAAACTAATTGAAGTTTACTAGTACAACACAGGGAGTGGGAAGACCTGTATATAGAAGAAGAAGAATAAACAAACGAATCGAAGTGTGCTACGGCTTAGCACGCCTGCATATATAGCTTAATTAGCTATCCGTGCCCAACCTCAATCTCCTATACCTTAATTGCGGCCAAGGCATACACACATGACGTCTTCGTATACACCATTGGCCGGCAGCGTGTCCACTGTTGATTCGTCGTCCACCGGCAGCGGCTGCGTGGTTGAGTCATCGTGGAACTTCTTGGCCTCCTCCTTAAATCGGTCCTCGTCCGGGGATGGCGGCTGCACCATCGGGTCGTCGTGGAAGTTCTTGGCCAGCTGTGACCGTGAATCGCTTCAGGTACGGCTACTCCTTTGGACCGATCCAGCCCCGCGTCGTCCTCCCCCTAGGGCGACTCGGGCGGCCACAAACCTAGCCGCCACCACCGCAAACTCCCTTCTCTTCTCCCTCCGCCGCCGCCGGAAGAGGCTGCCGGGCTAAGCCCGGGGGCTGACGGCGGTGGCGGGGGATCTCCTCTCTCGCGCGTCTTCGGGGTGGGGCGGACCCCAAGGCGTGTGGTGGCGTGACCGATCGGGGATCTGTGGCGCGGCGGATGGCTGCAGGCGGCGGGAGGCCGGCCTGTCCTCGGACGGCGACGGCTTGGCGCGGCGGAGGCCAGGGCTACGGGCGCTGCGGATGGCCCTTCGGGCGGCGGCGGCGGCTGCAGTCGGCGGCGGCCGGCTTGGCTGCGGTGGCGTGCATGCTACCTTAAGATCGGCGACGGCAGCATGGAGGGCCTAGTGGTTTCGTCGGCGGCATCTCCGTTCAGATCTGTTCTGACAGGTGCAGTCCGCGGTGGTGGTCATCTCTTCCGTCAGAGGTGGTCGCCCTGAGGCTGGGTGTTTGGATGTCGGGATCCGTCATCTGGCACCAGCTGCGAGTCGGGAAGACGTAGTTACCGGTGAAAACCGAGCCGACGGCGAGCGATGGTGGCGTTCCACATCGTTACCTTGATGAAAGCATCGTCATGTGACTACCGTCAACCCACTCGTATTGCTCCGGGGGAAACCCTAGGATCTGGTGTTCCAGACCGGACGATGGCGGCACTGCGGTGTTGTTTTTCTCTTGGAAGCATCGTTTTGTGGAGCAGCGCTGGAACTCAGAGGCAGGAGGTGGAGCGGCTTCGTCTTGCATGGAGCTTCGGTGGAGATGTCAAGTCATGCCTGACCGACAGGTGCTACGCTTGGTCATGCCTGGTCGGCAGGTGCTACGCACGACAGATCCTCCAAGGGCTTCAAGCTGTGTCGGCTGGTGGTACTTGGTAGCATGGCGCTGAGGTGTATCAGTGGCGACCGCGACGTGTTCTGCTGTTTGCACGCAGGGAGGAGGTGCCGTTGGGCGCCCTGGTGGCGTCGACGATAGCTGGACCAAGCAAGGTTGATGCATCAGTCCAGTTCTGAAGATGGAGCGGTGGCAGTCGGCGGCGGTGGCCTCTGAGAGCACGCAGGACCAGTGTGTGCCCCAGACCCGGCAAGTGGCTAGGTTGGAGTCTCAGGTCTTAGATGTTAGGCTTGGCTGCGATGTCTGTATGGTATTAGGCCCAGGCTATCTGCGCCCCTTCATCAACTAGATAGGTGTAGCGACAGTTTGTTGCTTAGACGGCGGCTTTATTCTTACTGTTGTATGACTTTGTAAGGTTTTGTGAGAATAATTAATAAAGTGACCATATGCATCGCTCAGATGTAGAGGCCAGAGGTCATCCTCCTTTTTTTTTAAACGGCTAGCATGCTAAGTCTCAAACGACAAGGCGTGTGGCCTGGCTGGAGAAAGCGTGCACATCATAAAGCCCATCCTTTCTACTCTGTTGGGTTGCTCGCGTTTTTCCTAGTCGAGTGATTACGCAAATGTATGCGAGATACTCCCTCCATTCTCCATAACTGAAGTTCTACGCTTATCCCAAGTCAAACTTCATTAAGTTCGACCAAGTCATCAATATAAAAATATATCAACATGTACAACACAAAGTTGCTTCATTAGATTCTTTATGAAATATACTAGATGGGCCGCCTGGTTACACGCTTGTTACCTCATCGCTCGCTCCAATCGTTGTCGTTCGTTATACCGGTGTCTAGAACAACAAATTGACTCCAGCGAAATGAAAAAACTAGCGGTACCGGTTTCTACCGGGTACCGGAAAAGCGTCGGATCAGTTCTGTAATGCATGTGTATAAATCGATTATCTACCATAGTCAATGCATCTACAATGGGCAAATGATTTTTTGTTATTGTGCATTCGTAGACAATAGATACAGTGGAGCCGTTGATGTTACTGCGAATATCCACACCATATACACCTCAAACTTAAATCATTATCCTCATATGCTCGTTCCGACAGTTTCTGAAATTTTATCACAATATTTCTGCTTTCAGCCTGGGAAGGATGCCGGCGCCTGGCAGACTTCTTAATCCAATCTTATCTTGCAGTTGCAACTGTAATCTGACCTGATCCATGTTTTCGTGCCTTCCACATCCATGCAACAGCACAACATATAATTAGTAAGTCACTTTACTTAGAGTTCACTCGCTAGTGATAGTAAAGAATGGTAGTAGGTACTGTCACAGTAGATGATGTCAGTTTGTTCATTATCTAAAAAGCGCAGGTGGTGGATCGTTGGATCTGATAAAATGTACAAGTTTATGCTACGTTAACTAAAATCATTAGTACATTTATTACTTCAATGGTATACATGAACACATCTGTTTATTCTGAATAAAAAATACAACAAGAGCTACAGATTACAAGAGTTCTGAAACAAAAATTAGACCGGCACTCCTCGTCGCTTCCTCCCTGGCAAGGTGCTACCATGATGTGTATCCTGAGCACGACTTGTAACAAAATATACAAATGATTCATGCGGTGGTATCCTTGATTCCCATAGAATGAGAATGAAGTCTCCTTTTGGTCTAACATTAGGATCTGTTAAAAGTTCCGCAGATGTCACACTTGGTGGTTTTTCAATTGAAGCATTAATTGTATAAGGTGTCATGCTATGTGGATGTGAAGTTACATCCTTTATGTCCACTGGATGGCCTTGTTCTTGGAGCGCTATTCTTGGCGGCATACCATAGATGGAGAGGTTCCTTTTAAGGAACCTAATCCCCTTGTCCAATATGCAAGACCAAGATTGAACATGCAGACTCCTCCTTAACGCATCTGCAAACGCAGTTATTTCGACAAGTGAAGATTGCATATCATGCAACACCTTGGCAAATTCATCTGCGAGCTGAAGTAGCCGTGGATGTTCTGTCGGGTCTACGCTTCCGAATGCCATTATCTTGAAAAGGTACCTCAACTCATCGTGAGATAGAGCACTTAAGAATATCGGCTTCACCGATCCAAACCGGGCTAATCTTTTAATTCTACTTACAATGATGATCTTGCTTCCTCTTCCAATTTGTATGAGAAATGAATGAAACTTTTTCCAGTCATTGTCATCTACATCAGAAACAAACTCAATAACGATTAACATCATCCCTTTCATAGTCCTTCCATGGTCAAGTATTCCTAAAAGGTTGTCTCCATTCAAGTGCAATATAGAGGAGAAGCGCAGGCGAACCCTTTCATCGCCGCACACATGAGCAACCAAAGTTTTCTTCCCAATTGTTGCGCCACCTATGAGCGGAAGAACTGCTAGTGCATGATCACCAGGAGGGTCGTCGTGCTGCAGCAAGAAGCTCAAGAGCCTCTGCTTTTCAGCATGCCGGCCAAACATGAAGTTGTCTATGTAAAGATAAACATCATATGGCCTACAAGACATGCGCTCGCATCCACCCAGAAAGATAACAAATTCTGCCATGTTAGCAACAACAATTTCCAAGCTTTCCAAGGCACAATGCAAGTCAAGATGCGTGGCCTTATTAGTTGTTCGAGAAAGCTTGGCTAAATACAAGCTCCTGGTAGATGAGTCGTTGCTGCTAACCTCGTCGGAGCTTGCACCGTCTGGGAGAGCTCGGTACTTCGAGTTGTCCACCACACTGTATCCTCGGTACATGGCCTCTGAGAGCATCTTGAGTTGCATCATCATCCCGGAGTTGTTTATGTACCGCGTGTCCGCCTCATCGACGATGGTGCAAACTCTCACTAGGAGATGCTGCAACCTCTCCATCACCTTCTCCTGCGAGTGTGGACGGCTAGAATGGTACTTGTTCAGCAGGAAGGAGATGAAACGGCTCACTAGTTCACCTGCAACTGCAGACAAGGCAACCTCCATGGCCAGAATTAATCATGCAATCAACTGGTCGGCTTTTTAACAAATTTATAGGCTGGCATCTGCCAAGTCTTGCAGAGAGTCTTCACGAAATATAAAAGTCTCCATGGTTGACTTTTGACTGTGACGAGTGGGTAGGCGACACAAGGATACTTGTCATTTTCACCTTTAAGCTACTTCAGTGTTTAATAAAAAAAACTTGCACTGTGAGCATTTTTCATAAAGGTCGGTCTTGACCTGATGTTGATCTGCACTATGGTAATGGAGAAGAATTTTCATCTGCTGCAACTTGGACGATCGACAAACTTGGTCTTGTTTCCTATTCAAAGCAACTCTCTCTATTCTTGGCCTCTGTCGAACAAGTCTCGCAGTGAATCTTTGAAAAATGGAGAAGTCTCCAGAGATTTATAAGTAGTTGATGGCGACAAGATGGTGGGTGACATGTGACATGGACAAGCTAACTGTTCAAGCAGCATGAGAATATTGACCACTGACTCTAGCCAAGTTTGACGGTGAAAATTGTTTTGGTCTTTTCGAGAAGCAAGGGGCAACACATCGACAAGAAACGATATGCTTACTTTCTATCTTGGTTAGTGATGATGATAATCACAGCTCCATATACTACTTCAGTAATCTCTCAGGGCTTACTGTTTGTTTGTACTGTTGTCTTTTGGCTTTTTCAGAACCTGATTGGTTATGTCCACAATGGTAAGTAAAGGTGTAGCCTGAACCGATGTTGATTTCCACAATGGTAAAAGTGTTGCTTGATCTGATGTTTATTTCCAAGCAACGACTTCCATGCCCGGCAGCTCAGCAGTGGCACTGCAGAGCCCGGATTCTCAGGACCGCCTTGTACAGTCAATTTTATCATTATTGGCCGTCCTTGTTAGCAGAAGTGCGCTCCATTACTGGAAAGACAAGCCAAGCTGAGTTCTTCCTTTTCCTGTATGTCATCTGGTCTAGAAATACAACCAGGCTGATTTTATCATCTTATATCATTATTAGTGCAATCACTAAACTGCTTACCTGAGGTGTGCGTGTCTGTTCATGCTCGACTATAGAAGTCCATTCCCATGGTGATCTTCAATTGTAACTCAGTTTTAAATTTCTAACTTGTCTTTGGCCATAGGAGATCACGGCACCATTTGGTTTTAGTTTGCCCTTTTTCACACAGAAGTTTGAATCCGTGCACACAAGTAGAGATCTGTCCGAACTCGCACTACGGTTGTTTTTCCTTAGATTGAGAAGCAAGCATTGTGTAGTGTCTCTCATACAAATAATATAGACATAATTCCTTTTTGGTTCCTCAGAACCTAATCCAGAAAGTGTGGTCAAGTGAGTCTGCGCGTGGCCTTTTGGTTCAATTAGACTTATGTTGATGAGCAAATCTGATTTTGCTCTCCGCAATAGTAAACATGCACTTTTCTTACCTCTTTTTGGTGAAGCAAATGAAACTTTTCTCATATTTTTCGTAGCTTCAGATTTAGAGCTTCTCTATCCCGTTTAGCATCCCGTTGTGGCCGGGGAGCCAAACCAGTGCAGCAAACGGTTTTCTAAATGTTCAGAAGTTTCAGTGTCCAACACTCCAGCAAACATTCTTATTTAATTTCAGTTCAGTTTTCTCACCTTCGTGTATGGATCATGATTTGTACAATAGTGTTAGATGAAATTGTTGGTTATAAAAGAAGTGCAGGGCATGGTTGGTTCTGATAGAGCATACCATTTTATTATAGATCTCCAGTACATTGAATGGTATACAATCACACCTAAAAATAGCTTTTTCATGGCCATCTGAACACATCCATTTCACATCTACCAAAAAATAATACAACAAGAGGTCCAAGAGTTTTGAAACAAAATTAGATTGGCGCTCCTCTCCGCTTCCTCCCTGGGAAGGCACCACCTTCATGTGTAACCTGGGCATGACTTGTAACAAAATGAGGAAATGAATTATGAGGTGGTATCCTTGATTCCCATGCAATTAGAATGATGTCTTGTTTTGGCGTAACACTAGGGTCCCTCATAATTTCCCCAAATGTCAGACTTGGCAATTCTTTCTTGATTGAAACATTAGGAGTACAAGCTATCATGCTAAGTGGATACAAAGCATAGTCCGTCATGTCCACTAGAGGGGCTTGGTCCTTAAGCATGCTTGATTGCACATATATTAGTCCCTTGTCCAATATGCAACACCAAAACTGAACACTGACGTTCATTCTCAACACATACGCAAGCATATTTGGTGCAAGAAGTGTACCTGGCGCATTGTGCAACAGCTTGGTAAATTCTTCTGCTAGTTGTACTAACCGTGGATGTTCTGTAGGGTCTACACTCACGAATGCTAGTGTCTTGACAAGGTACCTCACATCATCGCAAGACAGACCACTTAGAAAAAAGAGGCTTCATCGAACCGAACCGGGCTAACGTTTGAGGTCTACGTAGGATAATGATTTTGGTTCCTCTGCCCATTCTAATGGCAAATAAGTAAAACATGTTCCATTCATCATCGCCTACATCAGAAGCAAAATCAATAACTACCAACATCGTCCCAAACAAGGTCCATCCATGGTGAAGTATGGTCAAGAGGTTGTGTCCATTCAAGTGCAAAATAGAGGAGAAGAGTGACCGAACCCTTTCGTTGCGACACATATGGCAACCAAAGTTCTTTTCCCGATTGCTACAACACCTATTATTGGAAGAACTTCCGGTGCATGATCACCAGGAGGGTAATTGTGCTCCAGCAAGAAGCTCAACAGGTTTTGCTTCTCAGCGTGTCAGCCGAACATGAAATTGTCAATTTAAAGATAAACCTCATATGGCCTACGGAATATGCGCTCACATCCACGCAGAAGAATAATAAATTCTGATATTAGCCATAGCAATTCCTAAAACTTTTTAAGGCACCATGTTACTCGAGGCGCATTGCTTTGTCATTGTTGTTCGAGAATGCTTGAAAAGGAATGGCTAACTGCAAGCTGGTGCCAGACAAGTCATTGATGCTAACCTTGTCGCAGCCTGCACTGTCAACCAATGAAAGGCACGTTACCTCAAGTTGTCCATCTCACAGCATCCGCGGTACATGGCCTCTGAGAGTTTCTTGAGCTGCATCATCATCCTGGAGTTGGTTATATATCACGTGTCTGCCTCCTCAATGATGGTGCTAGCTCTCATCAGGAGGTGCTGCAACCTCTACACCACCTTCTCCTCTGATTGGGCATGACTCAAGGAGTTGTACTTGTTTATCAGGAAGGAGATAAACTGACTCGAGCTGGTCATAATGGGAGTATCATAACTAGTATCATGCATGTTAACCAGACAATTTTGATGAGGTGACGTAGATATAAATAAAGAAAGAGAAGGTTGAGTATCGTATTATGATACTGTGTCATAAGAAATTCTATTTACTATGTGTCATGCATGACAATAAGTAAGAGCAACTAAGATACTAGTTTATGATACTATCCATTATGAAGGTAGTATCGTATACTAGTATCATATACTCCCCACTATGACCAGCCTCATGAGTTCACTTGCAACTGCAGATATGGCGGTCTCCATGTCTGGGATTGATGTGATAAGTTTTTTATTTGCGGGGGTTGATGCGATAAGTTGTTGGCCGGTCTCAGGACAAATTTAACTATGCTAGCCTCTGCCAAGGCTTACGGAGATTCTTGGCAAAATGGGAAAGTATCCATGGATGACTTTAACTGGGACAAGTGGGTGTGTGGAACACGGAGTAGAAGAAGGATGGAAAAATGCACCGGTATTAAATATTTATGGTGCGTCTAAATTAATTAGTCTTAATTAGCTTTGCAGTTTTCTGTCGTTGGACTTTCTTTACACTACATATGAAAAAATCAGAATGGTATCCCATGTACTCCCTCCGTCCCAAAATTCTTGTCTTAGATTTTTCTATATGCGGATGTATCTAATACTAAAATGTGACTTGATACATCCGATTTAGACAAATTTAAGACAAGAATTTTGGGATGGAGGGAGTACTATGTGTGTAGTCTACTCTAGCAAAGTTTTACTGGGAAAATTGTTTGTGCTTTTCCAGATAAACTTTAGTGGAGAAATGATATCTACTATGCAATCTTCTTCTTGTAGACGTTATTGGGCCTCCATGCAGAGGTTTGTAGGACAGTAGCACATTTTCCTCAAGTGGATGACCTAAGGTTTATCAATCCGTGGGAGGCGTAGTATCAAGATGGTCTCACTCAAACAACCCAGCAACCAAATAACAAAGAGTCTCTTGTGTCCCCAACACACCCAATACAATGGTAAATTGTATAGCTGCACTAGTTTGGCGAAGACATGGTGATACAAGTGCAATATGCATGGTAGATATAGGTTTTTGTAATATGAAATTATAAAAACAGCAAGGTAGCAAGTAACAAAAGTGAGCGAAAACGGTATTGCAATGCTTCGAATAAAATCCTAGGGTTCATAGTTTCACTAGTGCAAGTTATCTCAACAATAATAACATAATTGGATCATATAACTATCACTCAACATGCAACAAAGAGTCACTCCAAAGTCACTAATAGCGGAGAACAAACAAAGAGATTATGGTAGGGTACGAAACCACCTCAAAGTTATTCTTTCCGATCAATCCATTGGGCTATTCCTATAAGTGTCACAAACAACCCTAGAGTTTATAGTAAAATAACACCTTAAGACACATATAAACAAAAGCCCTAATGTCAACTAGATACTCCAATGTCACCTCAAGTATCTGTGGGTATGATTATACGATATGCATCACACAATCTCAGATTCATCTATTCAACCAACACAACGAACTTCAAATAGTGCCCCAGAGTTTATACCGGAGAGTCAAGGCGAAAACTTGTGCCAACCCCTATGCATAAGTTCACAAGGTCACCGAACCCACAAGTTGATCACCAAAACATACATCAAGTAGACCACGTGAATATCCCATTGTCACCACAGATAAGCACATGCAAGACATACATTATGTGTTCTCAAATACTTAAAGACTCAATCCGATAAGATAACTCAATCCGTTGCAAGAGAGTATAGGGGGAGAAACACCATAAGATCCAACTATAATGGCAAAGCTCGTGGTACATCGAGATTGTGCCAAATCAAGAACATGAGAGAGAGAGAGAGAGAGAGAGAGAGAGAGAGAGAGATCAAACACATAGCTACTGGTACATACCCTCAGCCCCGAGGGTGAACTACTCCTTCCTCGTCATGGGGAGCGCCGGGATGATGAAGATGGCCACCGGTGATGGATCCCCCCATCCGGCAGGGTGCCGGAACAGGGCCCTGAATTGTTTTTGGTGGCTACAGAGGCTTGCGGCGGCGGAACTCCCGATCTAGGTTATTTTCTGGGGGTTTCTGTATTTATAGGAGGGTTTGGCATCGAGAACAAGCTAGGGGGGCCCACGGGGTGTCCCCGGGGCACAGGGGCGCGCTCTAGGGGGCGCCCTCCACCTTCGTGGGCCCCACGGGACTCCTCTCCGATAACTTTTTGTTCCAGTATTTTTTATATTTTCTAGAAAAAATCTCCGTTGATTTTCACCGCATTCCGAGAACTTTTATTTCTGCACAAAACAACACCACTGTAGTTCTGCTGAAAACAACATCAGTCCGGGTTAGTTCTAACCAAATCATACCAACAGCATCTAAAAATATTATAAACATGGCAAGAATACATCAAAAATTATAGATACGTTGGAGACGTATCAAGCATCCCCAAGCTTAATTCCTGCTCGTCCTCGAGTAGGTAAATGATAAAAGCAGAATTTTTGATGTGGAATGCTACCTAACATCTTTATCAATGTAATCTCTCCTTATTGTGGCAAGAATATTCAGATCCATCATATTCAACACAAAAGTTTAATATTGACATAAAAACGATAATACTTCAAGCATAGTAACAAACCAATCATGTCTTCTCAAAATAACATGGCCAAAGAAAGCTATCCCTACAAAATCATATAGTCTGGCTATGCTCTATCTTCATCACACAAAATATTTAAATCATGCACAACCCTGGTTTCAGCCAAGCAATTGTTTCATACTTTAGTATTCTCAAACTTTTTCAACTTTCACGCAATACATGAGCGTGAGCCATGGGCATAGCACTATAGGTGGAATAGAGTGGCGGTTAAGGAGAAGACAAAAAGGAGAAGATAGTCTCACATCAACTAGGCGTATCAACAAGCTATGGAGATGCCCATCAATAGATATCAATGTGAGTGAGTAGGGATTGCCATGCAACGGATGCACTAGAGCTATAAGTGTATGAAAGCTCAAAAAGAAACTAAGTGGGTGTGCATCCAACTTGCTTGCTCATGAAGACCTAGTGCCTTTTGAGGAAGCCCAACATTGGAATATACAAGCCAAGTTCTGTAATGAAAAATTCCCACTAGTATATGAAAGTGACAACATAGGAGACTCTCTATTATGAAGATCATGGTGCTACTTTGAAACACGAGTGTGGTAAAAGGATAATAGCATTGCCCCTTCTATCTTTTTCTCTCATTTTTTTTATTTTTGGCCTTTTCTCCTTTTTTATGGCCTTATTATTATTATTATTATTATTATTATTATTATTATTATTTTCGTCCAGAGTCTCATCCCGACTTGTGGGGGAATCATAGTCTCCATCATCCTTTCCTCACTGGGACAATGCTCTAACAACGATGATCATCACACTTTCATTTACTTTACAACTCAAGAATTACAACTCGATACTTAGAACAAAATATGACTCTATATGAATGGCTTCGGCGGTGTACCGAGATGTGCAATGAATCAAGAGTGACATGTATGAAAGAATTATAAAAGGTGGCTTTTCCACAAATACGATGTCAACTACATGATCATGCAAAGCAATATGACAATGATGAAGCGTGTCATAATAAATGGAACAATGGAAAGTTGCATGGAAATATATCTTGGAATGGCTATGGAAATGCCATAATAGGTAGGTATAGTGGCTGTTTTGAGGAAGGTATATGGTGGGTGTATGGTACCAGCGAGAGTTGCGGGGTACTAGAGAGGCTAGCAATGGTGGAAGGGTGAGAGTGCGTATAATCCATGGACTCAACATTAGTCAAAAAGAACTCACATACTTAAAAAAATATTGTAAAAATCTATTAGTCATTGAAACAAAGTACTATGTGCATGCTCCTAGGGGGATAGATTGGTAGGAAAAGACCATCGCTCGTCCCCGACCACCACTCATAAGGAAGAAAATCAATAAATAAACCATGCTCCGACTTCATCACATAACGATTCACCATACGTGCATGCTACGGGAATCACTAACTTTAACACAAGTATCTCTCAAACTCACAACTACTCACTAGCATGACTCGAATATCACCATCTTCATATCTCAAAACAATCATCAAGAATCAAACTTCTCACAATGCTTTATATGAAAGTTTTTATTATATCCCTCTTGGATGCCTATCATATTAGGACTAATTTTATAACAAAAGCAAATTACCATGGTGTTATTAAAGATTCTCAAAATAATATAAGTGAAGCATGAGAGTTCATCAATTTCTTCTATATAAAACTACCGCCGTGCTCTAAAAGGATATAAGTGAAGCACTAGAGCAAATGACAAACTACTCCAAAAGATATAAGTGAAGATCAATGAGTAGTCGAATAGTTATGTAACTATGTGAAGACTCTCTAACATTTAAGAATTTAAGATCTTGGGACATTATTCAAACAGAAAGCAAAACAAAATAAAAGAAAATGATGTTCCAAGCAAAACACATATCATGTGGTGAATAAAAATATAGCTCCAAGTAAATTTACCGATGAACGAAGACGAAAGAGGGGATGCCATCCGGGGAATCCCCAAGCTTAGGCTCTTGGTTGTCCTTGAATATTACCTTGGGGGTGCCTTGGGCATCCCCAAGCTTAGGCTCTTGCCACTCCTTATTCCATAGTCCATCGAATCTTTACCCAAAACTTGAAAACTTCACAACACAAAACTCAACAGAGAACTCGTAAGCTCCGTTAGTATAAGAAAATAAATCACCACTTTTTATACTGTTGTGAACTCATTCTAAATTCATATTGGTGTAATATATACTGTATTCCAACTTCTCTATGGTTCATACCTTCTGATACTACTCATAGATTCATCAGAATAAGCAAACAACACATAGAAAAACAGAATCTGTAAAAAAAAACAGAACAGTCTGTAGTAATCGATAACTCTCGAATACTTCTGTAACTCCAAAACTTCTGAAATAAATTCGTGGACGTGAGAAATTTTTCTTTTAATATTCTGCAAAAGGAATCAACTTAAAATACCTTTTCTGTTAAAAATGACAATTATCCTCGTGAGCGCAAAGTTTCTGTTTTTTACAGCAAGTTCGCATTAACTTTCACCCAAGTCTTCCCAAAGGTTCTACTTGGCACTTTATTGAAACAAAAGCTGTAAAACATGATTACTACAGTAGCATAATCATGTGAACACATAAAAACAGTTGGGATAAATATTAGGTTGTCTCCCAACAAGTGCTTTTCTTTAATGCCTTTTAGCTAGGCATGATGTTGACAATGATGCTCACATAAAAGATAAGAACTGAAACATAACGGGAGCATCATGAAGAATATGACTAGCACATTTAAGTCTAACCCACTTCCTATGCATAGGGATTTTGTGAGCGAACAACTTATGTGAACAAGAATCAACTAGCATAGGAAAGCAAAACAGGCATAGATTCAAGACTTTCAACACAGAGAGGACACTTGATATTATTGCAATTTCTACAAGCATATATTCCTCCCTCATAATAATTTTCAGTAGCATCATGAATGAATTCAACAACATAACCATCACATAAAGCATTATTTTCATGATGCACAAGCATTGAAATTTTACTACTCTCCACATAAGCAAATTGCTTCTCATGAATAGTAGTGGGAGCAAACTCAACAAAATAATTATCATGTGAGGCATAATCCAGTTGAAAAGTAAAATCATAATGACAAGTTTCATGGTTATCATTATTCTTTATAGCATACATGTCATCACAATAATCATCATAGATAGGAGGCATGCTTTCATCATAACAGATTTGCTCGTCAAAATTTGGGGGACTAAAAATATCATTTTCATCAAACATAGCTTCCCCAAGCTTGTGGCTTTGCATATCTTTAGCATCATGGATATTCAAGGAATTCATACTAATAGCATTGGAATCATGCTCATCATTCAAAGATTTAGTGCCAAACATTCTAATACATTCTTCTTCTAGCAGGTGGGCACAATTTTCCTTTCCATCATTTTCACGAAAGATATTAAAAAGATGAAGCGTATGAGGCACCCTCAATTCCATTTTTTTTGTAGTTTTCTTTTATAAACTAAACTAGTCATAAAACAAGAAACAAAAAGATTCGATTACAAGATCTAAAGATATACCTTCAAGCACTAACCTCCCCGGCAACGGCGCTGGAAAAGAGCTTAGTTGACGGGGTGTTAGTGCTGCTTACCTAGCCTCCCCGGCAACGGCGCCAAAAAAGAGCTTGATGTCTACTATGCAACCTTCTTTTTGTAGACGTTGTTGGGCCTTCAAGTGCAGAGGTTTGTAGGACAGTAGCAAATTTGTCTCAAGTGGATGAGCTAAGGTTTATCAATCCGTGGGAGGCGTAGGATGCAGATGGTCTCTCTCAAACAACCCTGCAACCAAACAACAAAGAGTCTCTTGTTTCCCCAACACACCCAATACAATGGTAAATTGTATAGGTGCACTAGTTCGGCGAAGAGATGGTGATACGAGTGCAATATGGATGGTAGATATAGGTTTTTGTAATCTGAAATTATAAAAACAGCCAGGTAGCAAGTAACAAAAGTGAGCGAAAACGGTATTGCAATGCTTCGAATAAAGGCCTAGGGTTCATACTTTCACCAGTGCAAGTTATCTCAACAATAATAACATAATTGGATCATATAACTATCACTCAACATGCAACAAAGAGTCACTCCAAAGTCACTAATAGCGGAGAACAAACAAAGAGATTATGGTAGGGTACGAAATCACCTCAAAGTTATTCTTTCCGGTCAATCCTTTGGGCTATTCCTGTAAGTGTCATAAACAGCCCTAGAGTTCGTAGTAAAATAACACCTTAAGACACATATCAACCAAAACCCTAATGTCACCTAGATACTCCAATGTCACCTCAAGTATCAGTGGGTATGATTATACGATATGCATCACACAATCTCAGATTCATCTATTCAACCAACACAAAGAACTTCAAAGAGTGCCCCAAAGTTTCTACCGGAGAGTCAAGACGAAAACGTGTGCCAACAGCTAAGCACATGCAAGGTGATCACCAAAACACACATCAAGTAGATCACGTGAATATCCCATTGTCACCATAGCTAAGCACATGCAAGACACACATCAAGTGTTCTCAAATCCTTAAAGACTCAATCCAATAAGATAACTTCAAAGGGAAAACTCAATCCATTACAAGAGAGTAGAGGGGGAGAAACATTATAAGATCCAACTATAATAGCAAAGCTTGCGGTACGTGAAGATCGTGCCAAATCAAGAACACGAGAGAGAGAGAGAGAGAGAGAGAGAGAGAGAGAGAGAGAGAGATCAAACACATAGCTACTGGTACATACCCTCAGCCCCGAGAGTGAACTACTCCCTCCTCGTCATGGAGAGCGCCGGGATGATGATGATGGCCACCGGTGATTGATCGCCCCCCTCCGGCAAGGTGCCGGAACATGGCCCCAATTGGTTTTTGGTGGCTACAGAGGCTTGCGGTGGTGGAACTCCCGATCTAGGTTATTTTCTGGGGGTTTCTGTATTTATAGGAGGGTATGGCGTCGAGAACAAGTTAGGTGGACCCAAGGGGTGTCCACGAGGCACAGGGGCGCGCCCTCCACCCTCGTGGGCCACATGGGACTTCTCTCCGATAACTTTTTGTTCTAGTATTTTTTATATTTTCCAGAAAAATCTCCGAGAACTTTTATTTCTGCACAAAAACAACATCACGGTAGTTCTGCTGAAAACAGCGTCAGTCCGGGTTAGTTCTAACCAAGTCATACCAAAAGCATGTAAAATATTATAAACATGGCATGAATACATCAAAAATTATAGATATGTTGGAGACGTATCAAGAAAGCATGGGAGCAACTCATTAGCACATACTCTAGTACTATATCCGTCTCATATTAATTGGCACGGAAACGGATGTATATAGAGTGACAGATACATCCGTTTGAGGGTCAATTAATATGGGACTGATGGAGTACTCATCTTTCACAGGAGTAATGTTAGAATAAATCCGAGGTGCATAACTGATCTATCAAGGACCAAGCAATCACAAGAGCACTGCATCGAAATTTGTTAACGAGATTTACCATCTTGGCTAAATGCCTGAGGCTTAATTACGGGGCGCTTTTCCCAATGACACCGCTACAATACCGCGCCCCGGCCACCGGGTGCCGGCACACGCCACCGGCTCCCCCTGCGTGCCTCTGCTATTAGGCCTTGTACAATGCTAAATGCTTAGGGAGGTGCTTACAAAAATAAACCGGATTTTTCTGAAGCACCATTGCCTATTTCTGAACAGACGTCTAATTAAGTGTCTACCCAATACAAATAAGCACCGGTGCTTAAGGAAAGCATGGTTTATTTATCTAAGCATCTATTCTAAATACCTTGCATTGTACAAGGCCTTATCTTGGCATAGGTTACATTATTTGTCTACCCTCTCATTATATAAGAGGTCTAGGATACAAGTGTCACTAGTAGAAAATAGGGCTTTGGTTGAGGCCTGGGTAAGGGCATTAATCCCGGTTCACTCACGAACCGGGACCAAAGGGTGCATCAGTTCCAGTTCGTGAGGCCAGGGCGCCGGCCAGGCCTCGGGGGCCGTTGGTCCCGGTTCGTCTGTCCCCTTTGGTCCCGGTTCCAGACATGAACCGGGACCAATGGGCCTCGCTCCTGGCCCGACACCTTTAGTCTCGGTTGGTCGCTGGAACCGGGACCAAAGGTTGTCCTCTGGTCCCCGTTTTATCCATAAACCGGGACTAAAGAGAGGCATATATATACCCCCGCCCCTGCCCGCTAACAGAGCCAGTGTTCTGTTTTTATGGCCGGCCGTGGGAGAGGTTTGTGGTGCTCTAGCTCACCTCCTATGCACATGTAGTGCTCAATGAAATGCCCGAGCTACACTTAAGCTTTCTCCTCTCGAAGCTCCTTGTCCAACCTCCATTTTCCTCAAGATTTTCTAGGTTTGCGGTCCGTCCTGTCCCGTCCCCGTCCTCGCCGCCATCGATCGCCCGTGCCGATCTCATCGCCGGCACCGCCGTGGTGAGCCTCTTGTTCTTATCTTCTCTCTAAAAGAAAAAAATTATTACTTGTATGATTTAGATAGATACTTATATAATTTTTTTTATTTTTATTATTGTTTGTTATTATACGGTGCCATGGTTTTGGTATCCGGCTCCGTCAGCCCTCGTCATGTCTATGATTCGGATGTGCTATATATTATCTTTTATAACTATTTGTTTCGTTTAGTATTTATGACAATTATGCCGACCAACGTGACATAGATGTTTTTATCTAGGAGGTATGTGAACCATAAATTCCAACTGACCCTCTTGTCAAGAGGTTAAATTTAGTTGAAAAAGAAAACAATTACTTGAAGAAAAAATTGAAAAGAATTCAGGAGGAGAAGATGAAATTGGAGTTGCATGTTGCGGATGTCGTCGATGATCACAAGATCAAGATGGATGCAATGCCCTTGAAGATTAGAAAGATTAGAAAATATGACATTCATACTGAGGCTTGGTATCATTATGCCGTTCGATCAATTGTTACCTTAGTTGCGATTATGATCGCATTTGTTGTTGCATTGGAATGTTTTACATGGTTTCAATGTATGGTTTAATTAGACGCTCTAGAGAGCTATATGTTGTTCAATGAGAACAATGTATGAACTTCATGTATTTATTTTTTAGTAATAACATTTGATCACTACTGTACTTTGGCTTTAGTGTGATGATGAACTTCTATTAATTTGGTCACTTCTCTATTCATGATGTTCTATAATGGTTTTTGACACACTTAATTATATATAATGCACGCAGATGAACCAACAATGCATGTATGGTGACAGACGCACCTCCGAGTACATTAAGGGCGTGCATAATTTTCTTGAAGTGGCGGAGGCAAACAAGCCGAATGGTTTTATGTGTTGTCCATGCCCTATCTGTGAGAATACGAAGTCTTAGTCTAACCGGAAAACCCTTCACATCCACCTACTTGAGAAGGGTTTCATGCCACACTATAATGTTAGGACCAGCCACGGAGAAAGAGGGGTTATGATGCAAGACAAGAAAGAAGAAGAGAATGATGACAACTATCTGCCACCTGAATACGGTGATGCTGCAACGGGGGAAGCTGAAGATCAAGAGGAACCAATCGATTTGCCTGATGATGATCTCCGTCGGGTCATTTGTTGATGCAAAGAGACAATGCCAAAGTGAAAGGGAGAAGTTGAAGTTCGGTCGCATGTTAGAGGATCACAAAAAAGGGTTGTACCCAGATTGCGAAGATGGCAACACAAAGCTCGGTACCAAACTGGAATTGCTGCAATGGAAGGCAGATAATGGTGTATCTGACAACGGATTTGAGAAGCTACTGAAAATATTGAAGAAGAAGCTTCCAAAGGATAACAAATTGCCCGACAGTACGTACGGAGCAAAGAAGGTTTTACACCCTCTAGAATTGGAGGTGCAGAAGATACATGCATGCCCTATGATACGTCTCCGTCGTATCTATAATTTTTTATTGTTCCATGCCTATATTATACAACTTTCATATACTTTTGGCAACATTTTATACTATTTTTGGGACTACATATTGATCCAGTGCCCAGTGCTAGTTCCTGTTTGTTGCATGTTTTTGTTTCGCAGAAAATCCATATAAAATAGAGTCCAAACGGGATAAAAACGGACGGAGATTATTTTTAGAATATTTATGAATTTTGGGAAGTGGAATCAACGCGAGACGATGCTCGAGGGGCCCACGAGGCAGGGGACGCGCACCTAACCCTCGTGGACACCCCGTAAGGCGGTTGTTGCTCTTCTTTCGCCACAGTAAAGCCAATATCTGGAAAAAATCGTGTTCAAAGTTTCTATCCAATCGGAGTTACGGATCTCTGGGAATATAAGAAATGGTGAAAGGGCAGAATCTGGGAACGCAGAAACAGAGAGAGACAGAGAGACAGATCCAATCTCGGAGGGGCTCTCGCCCCTCCCATGCCATGGAAGCCAAGGACCAGATGGGAAACCCTTCTCCCATCTTTGGATAAGGTCAAGGAAGAAGAACAAGAAGGGGGGCTCTCTCCCCCTCTCTCCCGGTGGCGTCGGAACGCCGGCGGAGCCATCATCATCAACGCGATCTACACCAACACCTCCGTCATCTTCACCAACATCTCCATCACCTTCCCCCATCTATCTACAGCGGTCCACTCTCCCGCAACCCACTGTACCCTCTACTTGAACATGGTCCTTTATGCTTCATATTATTATCCAATGATGTGTTGCAATCCTATGATGTCTGAGTAGATTTTCGTTGTCCTATCGGGTAATTGGTGAATTGCTATGATTGGTTTAATTTGCTTGTGGTTATGTTGTTGTCCTTTGGTGCCCATCATATGAGCGCGCGCGTGGATCACACCATAGGATTAGTTGTATGTTGATAGGACTATGTATTGGAGGGCAAGAGTTATAGAAGCTTCAACCTAGCATAGAAATTGATGCATACGGGATTGAAGGGGGGGCCAATATATCTTAATGTTATGGTTGGGTTTTACCTTAATGAACGTTAGTAGTTGTGGATGCTTGCTAATAGTTCCAATGGTAAGTGCATAGAATTCCAAGTCAGGGATGACATGCTAGCAGTGCCCTCTCCCACATGAAACTTGCTATCGGTCTAGTAAAGTAGTCAATTGCTTAGGGACAATTCTGCAACTCCTACCACCACTTTTCCACACTCGCTATACTAACTTTATTGCTTCTTTACCTAAACATTCCCTAGTTTTTATTTACGTGCTCTTTATATTCTTGCAAACCTATCCGACAACACCTACAAAGTCCTTCTATTTTCATACTTGTTTTAGGTAAAGCGAACGTTAAGCGTGCGTAGAGTTGTATTGGTGGTCGATAGTACTTGAGGGAATATTTGTTCTACCTTTAGCTCCCCGTTGGGTTCGACACCCTTACTTATCGAAAGAAGCTACAATTGATCCCCTATACTTGTGGGTTATCAAGACCTTTTTCTGGCGCCGTTGCTGGGGAGTCATAGCGTGGGGTGAATATTCTCGTGTGTGCTTGTTTGCTTTATCACTAAGTAATTTTTATTTGTTGTTCTTAGTTGTTTTCTATCTTTAGTTATGAGTAGGAAACGCAAAATACCAAAAAAATTAGTTGTACCTACTACACCAATGGTTGAAAAACCACTCAAAATCTTTCACACTACTGAAGCTTTTTACTTGGATCATCTTTGATCCCTATGTGCTCGTGCTGACACCCCAACTAGCTTAGTTGAGGGCAAATCCTTATATGAGCATGCTTGTTATGTGCGACACCGCATATCTGAAAAACGGAAACTTTTACTAGATCAAATTAATCGTTTGCAATGCTTGGAATTTATGTGAAATATATGATTTTACTTGTTGTTCTGAAGGCCCTAAGAAACACCTTCCCTACCAATGTGAGTTTAGTGATAATGGAATCGTATCTTCATATGCTAAGGGTGTTTATAATTACTATGATGTTCAACAAATTGAAGAATTTGTTGCTTTTAAAGGGTGCTTATGAAATTTCTTCTTTGATTGGAAAGTATGATGCTACTCTTTACAAATCTGAATTTTTTTTGCCATACTCAAATATTGTTATGATAATTATGCTTCTAATGCCTATGTTAAACCATATATTGAGGACTCCTCCATTGTCCAAGAAGAGACTAATATTTTGCAGGAGTCTATGGAAGAAGGAATTGATGAAACTGTGAGCTCATTGGATGAAAAAGATGATGAGGAGAGCGAAGAACAAAAGGAGGAAGAGCGGATTAGATACCCGTGCCCACCTTCTAATGAGAGTAACTATTCAACCCATTCGTTGTTTAATTTCCCTTTGTGCTTACCGAAGGATGATTGCTATGATAATTGTTATGATCCCGTTGATCCTTTTGAAATATCCCTTTTTAATGATGCTTGTGGCCAAGATGCCAATATGAATTATGCTTATGGAGATGAACTTGCTATAGTTCCTTATGTTAAACATGAAATTGTTGCTATTGCACCCACACATGATAGTCCTATTTTGTTTTTGAATCCTCCCGACTACACTATATCGGAGAAGTTTGCCCTTATTAAGGATTATATTGATGGGTTGCATTTTACTACTACACATGATGATTTTGATAGATATAATATGCATGTGCTTGCTGCTCCAACTTGCAATTATTATGAGAGAGGAACTATATCTCCACCTCTCTATGTTTCCAATATGAACAAATCGCAAGAAACTGCTTATACTATACATTGGCCTTTACTATGTGTGCATGAATTGTTCTTTTATGACATGCTGATGCATAGGAAGAGAGTTAGACTTCTTTATTGCATGATATATGTTACTTTGTGCTCACTACTAAATTACAAATCGTTGTTAATTAAAATTGGATTTGATATACCTTGGGATCCGGGTGGAACCATTACTTGAGCACTATATGCCTAGCTTAATGGCTTTAAAGAAAGCGCTGACAGACAGACAACCCAGAACTTTAAGAGAGTCATTTATTTCTTTTGAGTGCTTTTATATAGTCTAAAAAAAAATAAAGAGGGGAACCCAAAACTTTTTCAAAAAGAAAAGCAAAAGTGAGAAAGACGAGCATTGTTAAAGTGGGAGCTAGCCTTGAACTTTGTTCATGCTCACGAAAACTTTGTGAATCTTGATTACAAAAACTTTTAAACAAAAATAATTATCCCCTTGTACAATTCCATTATATAATAAAAATAATGTGCCAAGGTTTGCCTTTAGGATGTTTAGATTGCTTGTTGGTTTGTGCGGTGGAAGACAGAAACTTTGTCTGTAATGCGCGATTTTAAGTTTTTTACTGGAACGTCAAACGGTTCTGAAACGTTTTGCACTGTCTTTCTATACAATTGTTTTATTTTTCCTAATTTTTCAGAATTTGTGGAGTACCAGAAATATGGTGAATGTTCAAATTACTACAGACTGTCCTGTTTAAGACAGATTCTGCTTTTGATGCATAGTTTGCTTGTTTTGATGAAACTATAGATTTCTATCAGTGGATTAAGCCATGGAAAAGTTATATTACAGTAGCTAAAATGCAAAAACAAAATATGAATTGGTTTGCAACAGTACTTAGAGTGGTGATTTGCTTTATTATACTAACGGATCTTACCGAGTTTTCTGTTGAAGTTTTGTGTGGATGTAGTGTCTAATCGAGGATGTCTCGATATGAGGAAAAGGAAGAGAGGCAAGAGCTCAAGCTTGGGGATGCCCGAGGTACCCCAAGTAAATATTAAATGAGTCTCAAGCATCTAAGCTTGGGGATGCCCCGGAAGGCATGCCCTCTTTCTTCAACAAGTATCGGTATGTTTTCGAATTCGTTTCGTTCATGCATTATGTGCAAGTCTTGGAGCGTCTTTTGCATTTAGTTTTAATTTTTCTTTTATGCACCATGCTGGTATGAGATAGTCCTTGGTTGATTTATAGAATGCTATTTGCACCTCACTTAAATCTTTTGAGTATGGCTTTCTAGAATTCTTCATGTGCTTCACTTATATCATTTGAAGTTTGGATTGCCTGTTTCTCTTCATATAGACAACCGCCATTTGTAGAATCCTCTTTTGCTTCACTTATATTTGTTAGAGCGTGGGCATATCTTTTGTAGAAAGAATTAAACTCTCTTGTTTCACTTATAACTTTTTAGAGAGATGACAGGAATTGGTCATTCACATGGTTAGTCATAAAATCCTACATAAAATTGTAGATCGCTGAATATGATATGTTTGATTCCTTGCAATAGTTTTGCGATATAAAGGTGGGTATATTAGATTCATGCTAGTGGGTGGTTGTGGATTGTAGAGACACTTGTGTTGAGGTTTGCAAGTCCCGTAGCATGCACGTATGGTAACCGTTGTGTGACAAATTTGAAGCATGGGGTGTTTCTTTGATTGTCGTCCTTATGAGTGGCGGTCGGGGACGAGCGATGGTCTTTTCCTACCAATCTATCCCCCTAGGGGCATTCTTAGTAGCACTTTGCTTCGAGGGCTAATAAACTTTTGCAATAAGTATATGAGTTCTTTATGACTAATGTGAGTCCATGGATTATACACACTTTTACCTTTCCATCATTGCTAGCCTCTTCGGTACCGTGCATTGCCCTTTCTCACCTTGAGAGTCGGTGCAAACTTCGCCAGTGCATCCAAACCCCGTGATACGATACGCTCTATCACACATAAGCCTCATTATATCTTCTTCAAAACAACCACCATACCTACCTATCATGGCATTTCCATAGCCATTCCGAGATATATTGCCATGCAACTTTCATCATCATCATATACATGACTTGAGCATTCATTGTCATATTGCTTTGCATGATCGTAAGACAGCTAGCATGATGTTTTCATGGCTTTTCCGTTTTTTGATATCTTTGCCATGCTAGATCATTGCACATCCTGGTACACTACCAGAGGCATTCATATAGAGTCATATTTTGTTCTAGTATCGAGTTGTAATATTGAGTTGTAAGTAAATAAAAGTGTGATGATCATCATTATTATAGCATTGTCCCATGTGAGGAAAGGATGATGGAAGCTATGATTCCCTCGCAAGTTGGGATGAGTCTCCTGACTTTATGAAAAATAAAAGAGGCCAAAGAATCCGAAATAAAAAAAGGCCAAAGAAGCCCACCAAAAAATAAAAAATAAAAATAAAAAAGAGAAAATAAAAAAATGAGAGAAAAAGAGAGAAGGGGCACTGCTACTATCCTTTTACCACACTTGTGCTTCAAAATAGCACCATGTTCTTCATATAGAGAGTCTCTTGAGTTATCACTTTCATATACTAGTGGGAATTTTCATTATAGAACTTGGCTTGTATATTCCGATGATGGGATTCCTCAAATGCCCGAGGTCTTCATGAGCAAGCAGGTTGGATGCACACCCACTTAGTTTCAGTTTGAGCTTTCATACACTTATAGCTCCAGTGCATCCGTTGCATGGCAATCCCTACTCCTCACATTGACATCAATTGATGGGCATCTCCATAGACCGTTGAGTAGACGCGTCGATGTGAGACTTTCTCCCTTTTTGTCTTCTCCGCACAACCTCCACCATCATACTCTATTCCACCTGTAGTGCTATATCCATGGCTTGCGCTCATGTATTGCGTGAGGGTTGAAAAAGCTGAAGCGCATTAAAAAGTATGAACCAATTTTTTGGCTGACACGGGATGGGCATGAGGGGTACCTTGTGTTAAGAAAAGGGAGCATACAAGACTATATGATTTTGTAGGGATAGCGTTCTTTAGCATTGATATTTTGAAAGACATGATTGTTTGTTGGGATGCCCAGTATTAAATTCTTTTATGTCAAATGATAGATTATTTCTTTGAATCACTCGTGTCTTAATATTCATGCCATGATTAGATATATGATCGAGATTATGCTAGGTAGCATTCCACATCAAAAATTATCTTTTTTATCATTTACCTACTCGAGGACGAGCAGGAATTAAGCTTGGGGATGCTGATACATCTCTGTCATATCTATAATTTTTTATTGTTCCATGCCAATATTATACAACTTTCATATACTTTTGGCAACTTTTTATACTATTTTTGGGACTAGCATATTGATCCGATGCCCGATGCAGTTCCTGTTTGTTGCATGCTTTTGTTTCGCAGAAAACCCATATCAAACGGACTCAAAATGGGATAAAAACGGACGGAGATTATTTTTGGAATATTTATGAATTTTAGGAAGTGGAATCAACGCGAGACGATACTCGAGGGGCCCATGAGGCAGGGGGCGTTCCACTGACCTTCGTGGACACCCCGTAAGGCGGTTGTTTCCCTTCTTTCGCCGCAAGAAAGCTAATATCCGGAAAAAAATCGTGTTCAAAGTTTCAATCCAATCGGAGTTACGGATCTCCGGGAATATAAGACGTGGTGAAAGGGCAGAATCTGGGAACACAGAAACAGAGAGAGACAGAGAGACAGATCCAATCTCGGAGGGGCTCTCGCCCCTCCAATGCCATTAAGCCAAGGAACAGAGGGGAAGCCCTTCTCCCATCTAGGGATAAGGTCAAGGAAGAAGAAGAAGAAGAAGGGAGGCTCTCCCCCCCCTCTCTCCCGGTGGCGCCGGAACACCGCTGGGGCCATCATCATCACCGCGATCTACACCAACACCTCTGTCATCCTCACCAACGTCTCCATCACCTTCCCCCATCTATCTACAGCGATCCACTCTCCCGCAACCCGCTGTACCCTCTACTTGAACATGGTGCTTTATGCTTCATATTATTATCAAATGATGTGTTGCCATCCTATGATGTCTGAGTAGATTTTCGTTGTCCTATCGGTAATTGGTGAATTGCTATGATTGGTTTAATATGCTTGTGGTTATGTTGTTGTCCTTTGGTGCCCACCATATGAGCGCGCGCGTGGATCACACCATAGGGTTAGTTGTATGTTGATAGGACTATGTATTGGAGGGCAAGAGTGATAGAAGCTTCAACCTAGCATAGAAATTGATGCATACGGGGTTGAAGGGGGACCAATATATCTTAATGCTATGGTTCGGTTTTACCTTAATGAACGTTAGTAGTTGCGGATGCTTTCTAATAGTTCCAATCATAAGTGCATAGAATTCCAAGTCAGGGATGAGATTCTAGCAGTGGCCTCTCCCACATGAAACTTGCTATTAGTCTACTAAAGTAGTCAATGCTTAGGGACAATTCCGCAACTCCTACCACCACTTCTCCACACTCGCTATACTAACTTTATTGGTTCGTTACCTAAACAGCCCCTAGTTTTTATTTACGTGCTCTTTATAATCTTGCAAACCTATCCAGCAACACCTACAAAGTCGTTCTACTTTCATACTTGTTTTAGGTAAAGCGAACGTTAAGCGTGCGTAGAGTTGTGAACTTGAGGGAATATTTGTTCTACCTTTAGCTCCTCGTTGGGTTCGACACTCTTACTTATCGAAAGAGGCTACAATTGATTCCCTATACTTGTGGGTTATCACCCTAATGACTGCATCCTCTACCGCGGTGCGTACGAGGATTTGAACGCATGCCCGGTATGCGGTGCATTGTGGTATAAGTTCAGACGAGATGACCCTGGTGACGCTGACGGTGAACGCCCTAGGAAGAGGGTTCCTGCCAAGGTGATGTGGTATGCTCCTATAATACCACGTCTGAAACGTCTGTTCAGAAACAAAGAGCATGCCAAGCTGATGCGATGGCACAAAGAGGATCGTAAGAAAGACGGGAAGTTGAGAGCGCCCGCTGACGGGTCGCAGTGGAGAAAAATCGAGAGAACGTGGGGGGACTTTGCAGGTGATGCAAGGAATGTATGGTTTGGTTTAAGCGTGGATAGCATTAATCCTTTTGGGGAGCAGAGCAGCAATCATAGCACCTAGCCCGACCAATTTTTTTGTTCATGGAAATCTCCTGTAACTATGGCATGGGGAGGGGGGACGTCGATCAACCCCCTCTCGCCCGACCAACTCTCGAGTCCACCCAAACCGGGACTGAAAAAGCGTTGTCGAGGTCACCCCAAACCCTAGAAGAGTTGTCGAGGCCACCCAAATTTACCAAGTTAAATGAGTTAAATGAATGTTGTCGAGGCCAAACCCCAAACCCTAGAAGAGTTGTCGAGGCCACCCAAATTTACCAAGTTAGAAGAGCGTTGTCGAGGCCACCCCAAACCCTACAAGCATTATCGAGGCCACCCAAATTTACCAAATTTAAAGAGCGTTGTCGAGGCATAGCTATTATTGTGTGCAAAGTGTCATCTCCTGAAAGTATAACACCGATAACTTCGACATGAGGGGGGACGTCGGACATGCATGAGAGAGGCGGTCCGCAACTATTCCATTGCCCATATATGCATATGATTCCTTGTTGTGATTAGCTAGGTCTATGTTTACCACTAATTAATCCATCTCTCATGTTTGTATATTGTCATGTTGTAATATTTGAAGAAACCATGGACAGAGACTTAGAACAACAAGAGTTGTTGGGGATATAATCCGCTGCGACACAGGTGATCCCTTGTCGTTTCACAACGACACCGATGGTCAGGAAGGAGAGGATGACGGCTCCGGTGGTACAACAATGGAGGAGGAAGGACATCATGACGGCTCCGGTAACCGAATGCCGGAGGAAGGGGATCATGATGACGGCTCGGGTGACCGAACGTAGGAGGGAGCTGTTGCAAAGTCCGGTGAGGTATATATATTAATTAAGCATGTGCTGACTTGATGCATTAATTGTTTTGGTATGTACATATATTAATGCTTTTTTCTTCTTTTATAGCCCTACGGATCGAGCCAAACTTCCGTAAGGAGACGAGACCCGAAGAAAAGGTTGCGCCGGGATGAAAGGTGCATGATCACAGAAATCGCTGATGATGGCCAACCGATTGCTACCAAGCGGACAAAGGACGCATTTGTACATCACTGCGGATCTATTTTTAGGGACAGCGTCCCGATCAGCATCCAACAATGGAATAAGAGTAAGGACGACCCTGAAGTTTCTTATGTCCAGGATAGACTGAAAGGTGATCTTTGGACCTCGCTGATGACAAATTTCAGCCTCCCGCTAGAGAAGGATCCGAATAACCCAGTTATAGAGCCAAAGGTCAAGGCGTTTAATTTGCTCTTAAGAAGATGGCAGATCTTTTCAGGAACTAGAAGAAAGAGTTGAACACAAAGTTTCTCGACAAAGGGAAGACTCCTGAATTCATCGGTCGATATGAGAAGATAAGAGATCACTGGCCTGCATTTGTGGCCTACAAGAAATCGGAGAAGTTTTTGAAAAGGTCACTGACAAACAAGAATAATGTTGCAAGGAAGAAGTATCACCATCACACGGGGTAAGGTGGCTACTAGAAAGTCCGGCCATTGTGGGACAAAGCTGAGCAAGACCTGCTTGCTAAAGGTGTCCAACCAGCGACATTTAACTGGCCAGATCGTTCAAGGACTTGGTTCTTCAGGGTTGGGGGAACTTTGGACCCAAAAACAGGGGAGTGTCGTTGGACGGACGAGCAACTTGCAATACCCATCAAGAAGCTTCAGAAATATATCAGGGCAGCACAGGAAGGGACGTTCGTTCCCGATAGAGAGAAGGACGAGCTAACAGAGGCCCTCGGGAATCCTGAGCAAGACGAACACGAGGCACACCAGGCTCTGTTCTATGGGTGCATGGGTTTCCCGGCAGCGGTGGTTAAGGAAGCTGAGAAAGAAAGAGGAAAGTGGAAACAAGCGAAATGGAGAAGCTCAATGCAAGAATAGCAGCGTTAGAGGAACATGAGAGCCAGCGAGCTACCGGCCAACCATCTTAGCGGCACGAAGAACCTTGCTTCGACGCTGCCCCAGAAGCTACCCCACCATCTCGGTGGAGGAGTAGCGTGGCTTCCACGTTCACGGCTACTCGCTACCCCATGGATAGTATCACGGAGGCTGAAAATTGCGAGCTAATGACGAAATGCCAGAACCTAACTTTCACTACTAGGGAAAACCTTATACACAGCATCTTAGCAGTAGCGCCGAACAAAACTGCGCGCTGCTGCTACTTAGTAGTAGCATGTTTAGATAAACCGCGCTACTGCTACTACTTTAGCAGTAGCATGTTCTTGGAAAGCGTGCTGCTGCTATGTTTGTACTGGACGTAGATGGGTAGCCCCACTTAGCAAGAAGCGGCGATATCGTAACCAGTGCTCTTTGCTACGTCCCGTAGCGATTCAGCTTTCTCTGATATGCACTACTACTTACTTACCTTATCCTGGAGCGGTTGGCCCTCTCACTCACTCTCCCTCTCAATCGCTCTCGCCCGCGCCGAACCCGTCGTCCGCCGCCGCCGCATTGCTCCTCCACTGAGGTACTCCCTCCTTCCTCCTCCCCTCCCTCCTCCCCCCTCCTACCATCGCCCCTCCCTCCTCCCTCTCCAGCCGCCCCTCCCTCCTCCTCCTCCGGCCGCCCCCTCCCACTCCACCCCCGCCCCTCCCACCTCCTCCTCCGCCGCCCCTCCCCCTCCTCCCCCCGCCCCATCCCTCCTCTGATCCCACCGGCCTCCTCCCTCCTCCTCTCTCCTTCCTCCTCCCTTCCCTCCTCCCTCCATCTCTTTTTTTCTGTTATTACTGTAGTTTTTACTATTGTATAATGTAGTTTTTTTTACTGTTTTTAGTAAGTGTTTAAAATAATTAGTAAGTAAATTAATAAAACTAGTTGAACTAGTTTATTTTCAGTAAGAACTAGTTGAATTAATAGAACTAATGTATTTTTAGTAAGAAAATTAATATAACTTGTTGAACTAGTTTATTTTTAGAAAGAACTAGTTTACTTTTATTTATAGTAAGTTTATTTTTAGTAAGAACTAGTTGAACATGTCACATTTGTTGTTATTTTTTTAGTTTAAGCAATTATTCCCGCACCAACGTGGACGATGCCTATCCCGCATCCTCGTAAATGCCGATACCCGCTGCTCGCTAGGGTTTTAGTTGTATTATTTATGTTATATGTATGATACTGGGATGTATTACTGATAACTTATAGGGTTTTTGTTTTGTAGAAATCAAGGCGCCCTCCATCATCCCATTGTCGTCCCAATTACCGACCCCCTCCGACGTCGAGGTGAGACCAGCCAAATCTCCATGTCAATATGAGTCCTATAAGATATGATATAGATAAAAACATGTATATCTTGTGTTGCCCAAGTGGCCGGTCATGTTTGAAGGTTACACCTCCGAGTGGCCTATGTTTTGCCTGAGTGTTGATTAATTTCTGTTCCGGCAAATTTCAGGCGCTCGATATGTCCTTTTTTAGCAAAGGTCATGCCAGAATTTTCCGTGAATTTTGGCATGACTTGTGCTAGAATATGTAGGAAATATCGAGTGGCCTGGATTTTGGCATGACTTGTGCTAGATAATTAAACGATATTTCGGGTTGACTTTAAGTCTGTCGAGTCCGAAGAATCCCGACTGTTGTCGTAGGGGTCGTTTCTCCTTCTTCTCCTTGTGCTAGACTTTTGTTATGCACTAGGGAAGGAGAATGCTGACCATCACCGATGGTCGCAAATGTCAGACAGGAATCAGTGAGGGAGAGTCTCTACCATATATGAGAGGACGAAGAATCCCGACTGTTGTCGTGGGGGTAACTTCTCCTTCATTCCTATGTGCTAGACAATTTGGTGTAATGCACTCAGGAACGAAAGGAGGAGCTATCATCACCGACAGTCGAATATATACACCACGTGAGTTGAGAGTTTTCAAGAAAAGACTCGGCAGACCGATAGTCAACCCGTGATGAATAGTAATGATCTAATTTAGTTTTTTTAGTACATATATTTAATTATACAAGTTTAATCTTTGAATTATGAACATAAGAAATGTCGTCGGACGAAGAAGGTCCCGGGAAGTGCTCCTGGTGCGGCGACAACTGGGGATTCTGCGACAGGCCTCACCTGGACTAAGGTCGGCGCTTCAGCACTAAGCTCGAGGAGGCCTTAGATTGTGATACGATAAGCTACGACGCAAAGTGTTTTTTTCATAATTAAGCTCGACTTCTACTACTTCAACGTGTAATTTTCGTCTTTTACAATTCGACTAGCTTATCCCATGCCATGCAAGACGCTATGTCTTAGAGACGATGCGTTTTGAAGATCATGAGAGGAATGAAACAAAGGAAATTAACCTAAGGACCCATCATGGTATGGATTTTGAGGTAAATCTATACAATTCTGAGAGTGTATCCCATTTTGGTTGCCCGGGTTGGGAAGCACTTTGCAAGATGTATGATTTTCAAGAGGGTATGTTTGTCACCATGGATCTTGGTGATCCTGACATCCACCAAGACAATTTGGACATTTGGGTCCTTGTTGATACGCTTCCAATTCTACCGCTATGTGAGCTCCTCAAACATAGTTATTAAGTAATTTATATTGTTTATTTCAAAATAGTTGACAGCTTATTTCCATTGATAGCTTATTTTCATTCTTCAAAGAATGTGCGGAAGATGGTAGACAAAACCAACTACACCGATGGCTCCGAGTTAACTTATCAGGAGAAAAATCATCTGGTCGAATACTGTACTGAAATTGAGAATTACAATGCCTTTTATTGAACTCCTCCAAATTACAGTGCACGTGTTGAACCATGATAACTTCCATGTAGATATCCTGGTAAGATTTTTTACTATTACGACATCCGTGCATCTTTTGCATACTTCTAAAACTGAACTACATTGCTAACTACGAAGTTATTACTATGTTTTTCAACAGAAAATCTCGATGGATTGTGTGCCTCATTTGATGTATTAGAATGGTCGCCTTTGATGTTTTAAACATACAGCCAGGTCGTCCTACGAATCTCACCTGTCCATACCGGATTTCTCAAACCGGTGAACACATGATAATCAAAGAATGTAAAAAATGTATGAACAGTCGTAAGGAGGTTCTTGGAAGCTACATTGTGCGAAAGGCAAGAATTGGAGACAGGATAATCTCCATTCTCCATAATGTAGAGTCAGGGGCTATCTTGTTTTATGCTATTTTACCTAAGATAATATAGTAGGTCCTAAGAGAATGTAGTAGGTCCTATGAGGTACAATATGTTTATGAGAGTTAATGATGAGTAGTTGTGATCATGTCTAGTGACCAACTTGTATGTGATGTCTCATTGATGAAAACGATGATCATGAGGAGGTGTTATATGACAATGATGTATTATGACGATAAGTTGTTAATGATATTATGATGATGATGATGATGATGATGATATTTATTATACCACAGATTAGTTTCAAATGGATGTCCATCCACTTGAAACTAGACCACGGTTCTTTCTCCCAATGATGTAATAACTCATTATGATGTAAAAACATTCTCTAAATTGCTGCGGTATGAAAACTTGTATAAAGGTGTATGAATACAACATGAAATAAAAAATAAATATGGAATAATAGTAGTAGCGCATGCTAGGAGAAGCGCTACTACTAATTACCAGTAGCGCTCATAGTAGAAAGCACTGCTACTAAGTCGATATAGCAGTAGCATGGTCCAACCCGCGCTACTGCTAACCTTTAGCTGTAGCGCCTTACTAGTAGCGCTGCTCCCCGCGCTACTGATAGGCTTTAAACACGCGCTACTGCTAGGGTTTTCCCTAGTAGTGTTTGAAGGCAACGGTTGCCTCTGTTATACCTCCTCAAGCTGAGGGTACTTTTCTTTCCTGTCCGATTCCACATGGCTATGCTGTTGTGACGGTGGGCCGAAATAATGGAGGGATTTGAGGAGCTGGAGATTGACTTCCCTATAGGTGAAGGGGACATTCATCTGCGAGCTGCTTTAAGGAATACCTGTCTATGGAGGAAGGAGTACGTCAAGCTTCCAAACTGGACGCCTCCCCCTCGTCCTCCTCCTCCAGCGAGTCAGGGCACTCCGCCTCCTCCGCCGCCTTCTTCTCCTCCTTCGGCGAGTGATCAAGCCATTCCGCCTAATCCTCCACCTCCTCCGGCACGTGAGGGCGCTCTGCCTCCTCCTCCGCCTCCTCTGGCGCTTCGAAGCACTCCGCCTCCTCGCAGACTCTGCCACGTCAGCAACGGCGGAAGAGAGATGCCGCCGCTCTGACGGCTAGCAGTAAAAGCAGAGGCGGGAAGAAATTCAAATACGGTCCATGTCTCAAGGCTCCGTAAAAGTTACCATATGAGAGGACTGACAAGGAAACCGATGGCATCATGGCAGCCAAAGTGGAGGACCATTTTGCATGGAAACCACCACCTCCAAAGGAAACGGTAAATCTGGTGAAAGCGAAGCGCACTCTGGATGCCCTGAAGCGACCACCACTGCCTCCACCGGATTCCAACTATGTCTGCTGTATTAAAAAGATATATGAAGATGCGCGGCGGTCGGGAAGTACTTGAAGTGATGCAAGATTAGCAGAACGAAGAAGTGGGAAAACAATTCCCCAACTCGGTGAATAGGCGAAGCAATCGTGCCCCCCGCCCAATGTGTCTAGTGATATCGTCGCTAATCATCCGGGGCTATTGCCCGGTACCAATCCTGGTGATTACATGAGCGATGATGTAGAGTTTGAGACGTTAGAGGCAGTAGAGATCTTCATATCTGATGGGGAAGCCTCTCATCAAACCTGATCATCCTCCTCTAACAACGATCATCCGAAGATTGCATGAATGGTACATGGATACCTGCAGGAAGTCTGGGAAGGATAGTATGATGGTGAGAATTAAAGATGAGTACGACCTCATTGGAGTTGAGTTGCTGCCTGTTGAATTTGTGGATTTATTTCTGTTATTCAGTCAAGACGCCCTCGACAAACAACTCATGACTTGCTACTGTCTGTAAGTATTACTTATGTAATTTAAATACATTAAAACTGAGCACATTCCCTGCCCTCCCAGACCATCAAGGTTTCTGGCTGTCGGATATTTGTTCCGGGTTGTTGCTGGCCGTCGGATGACTATCTAATCCCGTAATTAACCAATGGGCCGGGTGGCTATTCCGGTGGAAAAATCGGTGGCCTCTGGTTGATTGGGCCAGGCATCCCATTTAGCGGTTGGTGAAAGAGCTGGCGTGCGATGTCGCTTCAGTTCAGGGGAACTCCTATGCGCCGCATTCTGCGGCAGAATGTCGAGCAATCGCATAGGAGTTTCCCTCAACTGGGCCGGCCCACGAAGGCAACGAGTGGTGAAAAAATAAACAATTAAACAACAGTGCTTCCACTAGGATTCGAACCCGCGACCGAAAGCCTGTAGATAGGGGTAGCTTGCCACTACGCCAATTCCATTTCACTGGTCAATTAGCACTGCGAACAATTAAGACCTAGTCACACTGGTAGATCCGATTATTTTTCTTTTTTTACAATCTTTTGTTGTAAATTATGATTATATTTTTTACAAGTAGAACGTTTTCGACAGAACCCACACGAGTTTAAAAAAAATGTTAGCAGTTTCTCATTTGCAAGCAAATTTGAAAAACAAGAACAATTTTGAAGTTGTGGATGAATATTGAAAAAGAGGAACATTTTTTTAATTATGATCAATTTTCAATAAACACATTTTCCAAAATGTGAACAAGTTTCTGTATAGTGATTTTTTTTAAAAACATGAATATTTTTTATAGGAGAACAAATTTTGAATTGTGAACATTGTTTTTGTAACCATGAATATTTTCAAAAAACATGAACTTTTTTTGTAAATATGAACATTTTCAGAATTTTCGAACAAAAATATTAAATGGGAACAATTTTTAAAATAACGAACAAATTTTGAGTTTTTAGAATTGTTTTGGAAATGGAGAACAATTTTGAAAATCCCAAACAAATTTTTAATTCGTGAACAAAAATCTGAAAAAATAAGAACATTTTTCGAAATAATTGAATAATGTTTTAAAACAGGAACTTTTTTGAAATCCATGTCATTATTTACAAATTTCTCAAAAAATAAAAAAATAGCAATATTTTTTGAAAATTCGGAACAAAATTTTGAATCGGGGAACAATTTTTGAATTTGTGAACAAATTTTGAAAAAGGGAACATTTTTTGAATTTTTGAACAAAATCTGAAAAACAGGAACACTTTTTGAAATTAGGAAACAAAATTTGAAAATAAACTTGAAAAGAAAAAAAAGAAGGAAAAAAAGAAACAGAAAAAAGAAAAGAAAAAACGAAAAAGAAGAGAAATAGAAAAAAGGAAAACGAAAAAGAAAAAGCTGGTTCAGGAACCTTCTAGAAGGTTCCCAAACCGGAAAAAAACCGGCTGGAAACATCATAGAAGGTTCCCAAATCGTCTGCTGAAAACGCTAAAACGGGCCGGCCCACTCGGTCGCTCGCTCGCACCTCCTCTGTGCGAAGCGTCGACAACTTACCGCAACGAACGGCGAGTAGCATTTTCTTCAGTTCAGGTCAACGCATCGAAGGGGCAACAATCCCTCCCTTCATTCTCCATCGCGGCCGCCGATGAATCGTCGGCCTCCACGACGTTGACCAGCCACCGTCTATCTTCCTTCTCCAGTTGCAGCAAAGAGAGGCTCAACTCTCAGACCAGTGAGGCGCGACGACACCATTGCCGCATCCGACGGCGCCATGGCCCCGATCTCCACCGATGCGGCCATGCGGAGGCGGCGCTTGGAGAGGCCATCGGGTTGTTGTTCGGGCGATGGACAGCGCTGCAGGTGGCGATGTAGGAGCGGTGGGGCGGCGGCGACTACCACGCCAACGCCGACCAATTCAGCGAATCAATCCTCTCCTAGTTCTATCTCTCAAGGGTACGTACAGCTCCTTCAGCAATCAGCATCCTCAGATAATAAATAATACTGTATGTTCCTCTATGTCCCCTTGAGGCGGGATCCTGTAGTAATGTAGATACTTTTTAGTTTAGCATCTGAATTCTCCTAGATCTAGCGCCGTGGTGGTCCACTGCTTGGCTTTCAGATCGATGCAGCAGGGATGGTCTCCACTTTGTGGCTGCATGGGGCTCGAGCCTTAAGGAATGATCATTGGCAGTGACCCAGGTTTGCCTCTACAAGAACAATTCGACAAGGTAAACGGGGGTACATGCCAACATTCGATGGAGTCCGCTGGTACAAATCATTCCCTTGATCCCTTCCCTTTATCTTGGATATGATCAGTGTTCTCTGCTGGTTTGGATTTGTCCTTTCCGAAATTCTAACTGCCTAGGATTAGCATTCCACAAAAATCAGGATGTCACCCAGTTGATAGGAATTTTGAGCACAAAGTCACAGACGTGTGTTCTTTATAGGAAAACTATTATGTCCAACTACTACAGAGGATCTGTCAATATATCATGAGTAATGAGGATGATCTTTTTTATTGAAGAGATTATAATATATAAGAGGATATTATGTTCACAAAAAAGAGAGGATATGTTTTTGGTATTCTTCTCGGCCATTATAGAATTGCACTATTACTATCAATAGGTCAATTGGTTCAGCTTTTCCTATAAATTCGACAAAGTAAGGTGAGGGCTTTGAATTTACTTCTCTACTTTTCGTGTTATCAAAAATAAAAATAGTTCTCTACTTTTTGTCAACTGATTTCCTTTATCTCTATGTTAGAACCTCACTTTCTTCATGCTAACTTATCAACGACTTGCTCCTCCACACAAGATTCTGAATGACCCACTCTTGTGCAGGTCCTGACATTCAGGTTATTTTTCTACTTATCATCTGATCATCATGATGGCACATGTTGCACATCATGAATTAGTTACATACAGAAGATACCTTTAATTTTTCGGACTGCCTCTTGAATGTTTATAATACTGCTTGCAGAAAATTGTAAAATTTGTGTCTACAAGTCACTAATTCATCTCATTTCTCGATTTATTCAAAGGATATCCAGAACAGATGTGTTACTTTTTCATTTCTCCAACAGTAATTTGCAAAATAAAAAAATTGTTATCTTGGTAGGTCATGTCTCCCATTTGTTCTCTTTAGCTTTTAAGCATACCAGTTTAGATATTTTAATATTGTAAATAGGAATGCGCTTGATGGTTTCAATTTCATTATAAATCCATATCTTCTTCCAACGCGTGAGTATATATAATGGCCACAATGGCATGTTAAATTTTCACTAATGCAAATGATTTAGCTTTCAATACAAGAAGAGACATAGTTACTCCCATGTTTGTTGAGATTCTCAGAAACCACACACCGAGAGGGCTATTATCATATCTATGTTCAAACATGGAGTCGCTAGAGGTAATAGTTTTGGTTTTCAAATATAATTTATATACCTACAACATACATATGTTGCCAGATGCATATTTCCCTTCCCCACTACAATCCCTTCGTACGTACTCAATGTTTGTACTGATGCTGATTTCTGCTCTTAATTTGTTGCAGTTATTGACGCTCAAGTGCTCGGGACTGTTTTTGGCTTGTTTAAAATAAAATCTCGGGGTGTTTCTGGGGTTATTTTGTTCCTGAATTCTGAAACCTGGGATCCCAATGGCTGCTGGCAGATTAGTTAAGTGGAATGTCATATTACATAACCCTAGCAGCACACCCTTCCTTTCCCAATCTCGGCGGGCAAACACAACTGACAGAGGTTACTCGACTATGTTTTTAAGTTACCCCTATACAGATCAGTTAGATGAGGTTGAAGAGAACCTTGCATATTTGTATTCATCGCTCCAAAGTTGTACCTTACTTGAATATTAATTCTTAGTTTTTTCATGTGCAAGGCATGGTGCTCTCCGCTGGTTCTACACTTCTACTTCTACTCCCTGGTTGAACAACTCCTGATCCATGTTACAAGACAGGTAGAATTGTTTTTTTACCTGACAGGTAGAACCGTTTTATTCTTGCCTCCTTCTCAGTTTATTATTTTGGATAAGCACATCAGTTCAGGATTTGTGTAGTAAAAATTTAGTGTCTCTTGGACTACATGGTTCTGTTATAAAGCTAACCCTTATTAGCACCTGATCATTTGCATACGACTGAAACTACTATCATTAGCAAATATCATTAGGTATCATTGTCATGTAGTATGAAACAATTGGAACGAACAGATGAGGTTAACTATATTTCCAATATGTTACTTACTGATAAAAGTTACGGACACACTAAATGGCATTTTCCGCTAATCGTGCGAGTGTCAGTATGCCATATTTTATGCTTCACAAGGTATCTCTCAGCTATGTAAAATCAGATAAATTTCCCTAAAAGAAGCAAAATCACATGATCGATTATGCCGGTACTAATTTACTTATTTTAATATTCTGCCTATCTTGAGGCAAGCTTCTAATTGTACTCGACCAATAGCGTTCACATAGATATATGGGCACTTACACATGCACACACATACACTGAGACTCACTTACATTAGAATAGGTCTACATTTTTATTTGCCCAGCTTCAAAGATGTAGCAAAGACAGGTAAGCAATAGCGGTTGACAATTTTCAGTTATGGTGGTATTAGGTAAGTATCAAACATGAGGTGTATTTGGTACTAGGTTTCTGCCCGTATTCAGTAAGAGAAAATTTGTTGAGCATTAAAACCGTTATTGTGTAACTTTACAGATGAGTTATTGTATGTGTACCAAGTAGATACATCTGCAGTCAATAATCCACCATATGACGCTTTAGTTCATCGCCGTTTAGTTCATTTTTTTCTATTACTTTGTGGAAGAATAAACAGTGCCTAATGGATTTCCCATGTTTTATTCACCTCTTTACAGACTAGCTGCTAATGGATTTTGTGTGGTCCAAAGGCAGGAGAGATGCAAATCCATCAGATTGTGCAATGCAAGGTTTGCTTCTTATGCTCGGTGCAGATGTGATGTAGTTAGAGATTAGTTATTACGTGCATCAGCGTTTGTGCGTTTTTAAAAATCGCTTGCTTTATACTATATTTCATTTGACATGAGAACAAATATAAAAGCAGATTTTCAGATTTCTATCTCAATTCTCATTGCAATGTTTATCAGAATTGCACATGTTCCTATTTGGGGATATTTTGAAAGAAAAATCCTCTTAATGTTTGTAAAACGGTACAATTTCCCAGCTCTGGCAAGCTGAGGATGAGTATGATGCTACAGCTTGTATATTGCACCAAACAGGAATTGTGTGTTTTAGTACTGAACTGGACATTTTAATAGGTTGTATTCTTTCTCTTTGATATTCGTTTTCGTTTGTTGCAAAACTAGGAGTTTATTTTTGCTGCCACGTCTAAACTTCATCTGTCCATGTGTGGCAATTATACCGCATGATTAAAACACTGTCACTACAAGAAAATCTGCAGGTAGAGACATTAAATTCCATGACTAGAGACATGTTATTTCATCTCTAGGCAACTGTAGAGTCGATTTGGTAAAGCGTCCTTGGAGCGTCTTCCCATGGACCGTCTCAAAACCGGTAGACACGCTTGCTAAGCGTGTGTACATGACATGGGACGTTTTATTGAGACGTTCAAAGTCGTCTCTATACATGTCGAGACGTTATGTTAGACACGCTCAAAGCACGTCTCCACGGGAGTAGAGGTTTCATCATGGACTCGATGCTTATACACGCTATGTAGAGACGATATATTCGTTTCTAAATATACATAAGTTTTTCTGTAGCTATGAATTATTTTACATTACATAATATTTGGTTTATTTTGACTTTGTATTTCATCATTTCTAATTCGATTACTTTGTCATGACACATGTCCATGTGCGATCTGATCAAATGTCATTATATGAACACCTCGGTTCACATCACCAATTCCATTCGCACAATAAGCATCCTCACTAGCAAATCCAGTGGACTAATTAGTAGGAACAAATACATCTATTAAAAGTGTGCCGAGTTCACAACTGAATCAAATCAGACATTCATATGAAAGGTACAAATAAATAAGAAAATATCCTACAAAGTAGAAACAAATTTTCCTATGAAGCTAAAAATCTAAACATAATTCATTATATTTGTTCATTTAAAAATTATTCCATCCGCAGCTGCTCCTGGATCCTGCAACGCAGTCCTCTAAAGCCTTAGCTTTCCTGAAAAGAAAGGAAACAAAGAAAAGTTTACATGAACATAAGCTTTTGGACTAGTGCACAATGAAATGTTCTTTGATGAATTGTAAGAGAGTACCATACCAGTGTTTTCTGGTTGTGTTGGAGTAGGAATGTTTTTGTAGTGTTGTTGGAGCGATTGGCTCGGGTATTTTTGACCTAAAAATTTACAAAGATTCTTCATAAATTATATACCTTAATGGACATTGGAGCATACCCGATGCTTATATGGAAGTGGACTTACATGTGATCGAGGCGAAGCAATAACATAATCAATAGTATCCCTTACTGTCTGGATTGGATTCTTTTCATAAAATCTAATAAGTCTCTCATTCAAGATTTGAAATGTAGTGATGAACAGAAACACCAACATATTGCACTCCAAGCACGCTTCCTCAAACCACATACGTGATATGTTTATTCACTAAAGTTCCTTTGGCCACAACTTCATTGTGTTTGTCGAGTTCTTCGAAAACAATTACTTCAATCTTTTCCCTATTATTTCAAGAAAAATCACACTTATTTCAGAAAGAATACGCATGAATGGACACACTAAACAGGGAATATAATTGGCAGGTCTTTATCATGTATAACAAATGCACTAAATCATCAACCTTATTATGTACATATTGATTATTCCATCTGGTTCCTAGTTGTACCATATACACTTCTAAACTGAACTTTTTTCTATGTCAGCTCCAGAATTTTACATAGTGCTCATCAGTGATATTATTACCACGACAAAGAGGTGAACTCATCTTATCATGTACTATAGATTTCCATGATTATCTCATTTTGTTGCATTAGGGTCACTTGCTACTGTTGCTGCTACTAGTTCATGAGTACCATTTATTCTTTTGTGAAACTAGTATTAGCAGTTCTTTGAAAATAAATAGTATTAGCACATGTATTACCAAAATCTTGGAAATAATTATTTCCAAGATGATATCATGTTGCTTGTAAAAAAACAGCAGCAGGCAAAATACCCTACTTGT
Organism: Aegilops bicornis; assembly: GCA_021605145.1. NCBI lineage: Eukaryota > Viridiplantae > Streptophyta > Magnoliopsida > Poales > Poaceae > Aegilops > Aegilops bicornis. The sequence goes on from CM038670.1 coordinate 26,758,951, forward strand.
ACAAAACAGGACACTACGTTTCTTCTGATCTGTGGTTTGAACATACCTGGCTAGTGAACTGCTCGTCTTGGTATGGTTGATTCTGCAACTTGATCAGCCATATCAAACTTTTCAATGTGTGCCTCTACAATTGAGGTTCCTTTCGGTTGTAAGTAAACTTGTACAAAATAAAGGCATTGTTTTAATAACGAAGCAGAAATTTCTGTACACGAAGACATTGTTTGATACCTTAGCAACAATATGTTCATGTCGTAAAGACGATCTGGTGTAACCCTCTTTGGTTCTCGCACAATTGCTAGGATGCAATTCATGCAACTTATGATGAACAATTGTTTTTAAGTACGAGAAAAAACTAGCGCTAACTTACTAGTGAAGAAACTATTGCATCACCTGCATAACATTCTGTGGAGCATCCACATTGTCAGGTGCTTCTACATGTGGTAGGTCACTGCCAACAACTCTTCTGCTGAACCTGAAACAAGAAGATGGTAATAATATATTAATACCCACACTTTTATCTTCGGAGAAAGAGATGTTGATATACCAACTTCATCACTTCCCACGACTACAATTTTATTTCTCCATTTCTGTCCACAGAATGTTTGCTTCATGAACAAATGCATCGTACTCAGCTCATTTGTAGTCTTCTACATTTATACTTGATATTATATCTTGGCCAAAACAATGATAAAATCATAAATTAATCGATAAGATAATGAAGGGAAAGTGTGTATATAAGCATATGTCAAGGTCATGCATTGCACTGCATTATCTATATAAACAACTAAACCATGTGAGATGGAAAACGAAAATAACTGTAAGTGGCAGAAAACTGCATACATTCAGCTTGAGTCATGTTCTTACTAGCATGCAAGGAATGTAGAGCTACCACATAGAATGTCTCCATTTCTCCAACATTAGCTATACTATGCAATAAAAAACAAAAGAAATTTGACCTTTTGTTTTCTTAGCTAATAGTACTAACAATCAGGGATTGTCGTCTCTTTGTAGGTTCAAGCCAAATGGCTTATTTATATGTTCCACAACAAATTAAGTTTCCTTAATGACTAGTTAAGGGTCTTTGGCTATTATAAATACCCATCAGTTTTCAGAGTATGATCTAGGTGTTTGAAAACACAATTATATAGAGAAGGGTCCAGATATGGTAAAAGGATAAAGTGCGTACAGTAAAGGAATTTCGGGATTATTACAGACTGCTACGCTTTGAGGCGAGGCCGGACACAAAGAGCTCCACAGGCCACAGCTACGTGATTTTTCTTTCCGAGGGATGAGTGTTATGCGAGGCTGCTGTAGTGCTGCGTGCTTGCTCTGTATCTCCATTGTTGCTCTATATCGGGTCTGCTGCGTGCTATGCGAGACTAGGTTTCGTAGAATATATTTTTCCTCTAATCCTGGGCGGGCCACGGCCAATTTGGCCTTGCCGTAGCTCCGCCAGTGATTACAGTATATATCAGGGTTAGGGGAAATGAGGTTGTATGATTGAATTTGTTGTATAGTGAAACAACTGGTTCGCCAGAGTGGTCGGCACGTCTGCGTGCACCTGTTGCTTGAACTATGTTTAGGGTTTACTGCCATCTATTTCAGTTGTGAGAGGATCATAGGAACAAAACGTGTTGGGTGAAAATATGGATGTACAAATTGCATATTTCGTTGTACAAGTTAACTAAAACCATGATATCTCTGCAGTGTGTGCTTTTCATCTGACTGCAACTTGTTGACCATTTAATTCAGTAGTTTCTTGTGCAGAAAAAATGCCATCTGAATGTCACATTACTAGTGTGTCACTGTCAAATTACTAGTCATGGATGATTACCGTTTAGCGTTGTCACTGCCAATCCACCTTTGATCCCTTCCTTAATCGAACAGACTGGTGAATGGGAAGATTATACAGGGATTGGAAACTGAAACCCCATGGGGAATAGAGTCGCAGGAAGGGTTAATCTGAAACCGTAGGTGTTGATTCGGGGAATCAAACCCCAAGAACCGAATAGGCCTTAAATGAAGGAGGCTACTTTCACTGATTTAATGCTAAAATTATAGAGGAGATGAGATTCAAGGAATCACCTGCTTGACGGGGCGGAATTGGACGGTGCCGAGAGCTGCCTGTCGATGGTTTAGCGACGCAACACGCGGCGGAGCTTCTGGCAGAGGATGACCTCGGCATGGATGCAACTTGGTGACGGTGACGATGACGTCCGTGAGGAGCGCGGCTTGTCGACGGCGAGGAAGTCGGACGCCAACGGGGCTCCAAATGGCAAGATTGTTGGCGGAGGAGAAAAGGAAGTCACCGGCGGAGGCCGGAGCTCGTGGCGGAGGTTAGCACTTGGGTGAGGCTGCATCCACGCCGTATGTGGGAATGGGCGGCGCACGGGATGGGCAGGTGCCGGCGTAGATTGGAACCGATCCGGAGGTGGGGAGATGGCGGCGTGGGGTGGGGAAAAGACACGGAAGGATTACGTGGAGCGAAAATAATACAGCAGAAACGCGGGAAGCCCTAGGCGGTAAAACGAAAAAATTAGGAACCCCAAATTTGATAAAACAAAAAATAGTTTGCGTGCACAATTTTTTTAGTATTTTTAAAATAATTAAAATAAATGGTAATACGAGCCCCTAATACCCGTTCGATCTACAATAAATAGTATATTCCCTCCATAAAAACTATTCTGGTTCAGATGCATGTAGATGCATTTTAGTATGTTTGTTCATTCACCTAAGTACATATGCAGTTCATAATGAAATATCTAAAATGTCTTATATTTATGTATGGAGGCAATAATTTTGAGGAGTTTCACCGACGGCGGGCAGCCAAAGCCACCCAACACTGGTAAGTAATGTACCAGGGGGTATTGATAGCGATTTTGCGTCCGCCACTGGTACTCTGTTCTAGAGTTGTGGCGGCTGGGAGCTCCGGCTGGGAAGAGCAGCGTCGAGCCATGGATGAGCTCTGGCTTACGGCAACGCCTTCGAGCAGCATGGGAGTAAAACCGAGCCATAGAGGAGTTTGGGACAAGGTGAGCATCGGTTGGGCCCACTAGCAGTGGGGCAACCTGCCTATTAGGTATGTTCGGTTCGGGGATTATTAGATACTCCCTCCGATCCATATTACTTGTCTCTTAAACCGATGTATCTAGCATTAAAATATGTCTAGATACATATGTTTGAGCGATAAATAATATGGATCAGAGGGAGTAGTTCGTTTTAGAAGATTAGAAAATAAATAAATGAGAATAGTATTACAAAGGTTATCCAAGGGACCGATTGGAATCTACATTGGAGCTCGTTAATTCATACTACTAGGTAGATGGGAGAACAGAAGTTCATCTAGGCTACAAAGCATTGGATCTGTGGGCTTATAAATATATAGGTACACGCCATCCTCCACCACTGGCATGCTCGCCGCCGCATGCCTTCTTCACCAATGAGGGGGGGGGGGGGTCCTTGCTACCTCCCTAGTCTGGCAGGGCTCCCTGACTGTCCTTGCCCTCGGTGATGTCGTTGAACCAGTGGTGGCCGATGCTCCTTTGCGGTTAATCCTGTCTGTCAGTACCTCCACTCACCTGGTGATTGCACTAATTTGAAGTCAAGCACATGCTCCGCTATGTTCAGCAGACATTCTCGCATGGCTTACACCTTCGACATGCTCTCTCCAACGTTCTTTTTTGCTTTCTTGGATGATTTCTGGGTCTTGGATCGGTCGAGGGCCCAGGCTTCTGCAAGATTGAGGTCATTGCGGTTTAGTACCACTAAATGGAGAAATTATATTTGTGCAGCTGACCAGTTTGACAGTTTGGCGCAAGCACTCATGCGACAATGCACCGACTCCATTCCCAAGCAACACCACAACTTCTTAGCATGTTTGCCTATCCACAACCCACAATCAAACACGAGCCAGCTTCTTCATGCACACATGCCACTACGCACCAATTCCATTCCCAAATAGCACCACATCTTCTTAGCCTCCACCGCAATTTAGCAGGTTTGCCTGTCCAAAACCCACAATCAAACATGAGTCAACTTCTTCATGCACACATGCCACCACGCACCAATTCCATTCCCAAATAGCGCCACAGCTTCTTAGCCTCCACCACAACTTCTTAGCATGTTTTCCTATCCAGAACCCACTATCAAACGCTTCCAAAAACAGTTTTTAAGCATTATGTTGTCTTTTGCTGAGGCCTTCACAAATGTTATTTCATCACGAAATTGAAATGCATGTGAAACACACATAAAAGTTTGTCGCAAAAAAAAAATCAGATTTTTGAACATTTTAAATATGATTTTTGATTTTACTGTAGCAAAGGGTGCATGTGAGCTCGAGCTCACATACTCCATGTCCGGCCATGTGGGTCTATCTAAATGAAATATCCAGGGCATTAATATCACAAGGTGGTAATCCTATTTTTAGCACGATGATGGTGCGCGCGCTGTGGTGGAAGAGGTCCAACAGTTAGAATGCAGGCGTCATATAGGTAGTCCCGCTGCTAGGCCGGCCCACACGGGCGAGCGAATAGGATGTTCTGTTTAGTGCGTGACAGAAAAAATTATAAAACCGCAGTGCGCTAGGAAGGAGCTGAATCGCAACCTCATAATACAGAGTGCACACTATTACCCGCTAGAACTAAAAGATGTTGTTGATTTGCTAAAGCGCAATATATGTAAAGAACACACTGCAGCACCGAGATTTGAAAGGACATTTATGAAGAATTTGAACGTATTTTTTTATCGAAGAAAGTGAATTATATTCTGAAATGCGATCATTTTCAAATTTTGAACACATTTTTAAAAATTCAGACAGTTTTTAATCTGTGAATAATTTTGGAAACGGGATTTTTTTTGAAAGTTTGAAGAAATTTGAAAACATGAACATTTTGAAATTTGTGAAAAAAATGAAACCTCGATGTTTTTTGTAAAACTGGGAATCTCGAACATTTTTTAATCTGTGAACACTTTTTGGGAATGGGAACAAATCTTGAAATTTTGAACAAAGTTTGAAAACGTGAACATTTTTTAAAAACTGAACAAAACTTGAAAGTGAACATTTCTTTTGGGTCCGTGAACAATTAGCTGCCCACATACTTCTTGGGCCGTACAAGGTTTTCGTCAGGGACCGCAGGTTCAGGCCCAGCTTGTTGGGCGCGACACGGATTCCCCTAAAAAAAGCTAACACGTAGGTTGCGCGACGGATCAAGTAGGATCTAACCCCCAAGTTTAAACAAGCATGCGTTAGTCCTGTTGGTTTTTTTTGAAGGTAACTAGGGGCTTTATTCAGAACTTAAAAGTCGAGGAATACAAGCAATGTCGGGCAAAACCCCTAGCCACACGTGGCGACCCACCGCCAGAGACGCAGCTCCTTTAGCTAGCGAGTGGGCCTCAAAATTAGTTTCTCTATGCTCGAAACGGAAAATAACAGAAGAAAAAAGGTTCCTACTGAACTCTATCTCCCTGATGATCGGTGCATAAGTAGGTGACCCTCCATTGGTGATGTTTGAGATTACTTCCTGACAATCCGAAGCAATCTCCAAGTCGTTTAGATTTAGGTCTCGCGCGAGGGCTAGCGCCTCGCTACACGCTTTCGCTTCCACACTTTGCCGGATCGACCAAGTCTTCGAAAACAACAGCTGAGGCTCCCAGATATGTGCCTGACTTGTCTCTGCACACAACCGCGGCAGCCCCTTTGTCTCCCAAAGTAGATAGCCCACCATTACAATTCATCTTTGCTGCATTACCTGACGGTGGTGACCATTTCCTGGCCTGTGGCCCATGAACAGCACCCATGTGTTTCTGTGGCAAACGGACAGCAGCAATTTCTAGCTCTTCCAAATACCTCTTAATGAAGCACATCGTGGACAGTGGACTTTGGAATTCATTGTCGTGAATGGCCTTTCTCCGAGCCCACCATATCGCCCACATGGTCACTAGAACTCGAGCAAGATCATGCTGACTTGTGGACTCAAACAGCCAGAACAACCATAGCCTTGCATCCTCATTTTGGTTTGATAGCACATGTTCCAGGAGTTCTTCATCTCCTAGAGCCCAAACGCATTTGGCCATACTGCAACTAAGAAGCGAGTGGCGCCACGAGTCCTCCGCTGCCTTACCAATAGAGCATATTGGGTTGTCCGTCATATTCCTCTCGAATCGGACCTGTCCTGTAGGGATCGATGTATGTGCGAGTCGCCATACGAACACTCGTATTTTAGATGGGACTTGCGCTTTCCACAGCTGTGTCCATGATCTCCTATCTGCAGCAACATTAGAGTGTCCCGTCCGATGCTCTAACCAGTCCTCTCTCTGCGCCTTAATAGCAGTGATCATTCTATATGCTGATTTTACTGAAAAAACACCCCGTCGATCATAGTGCCACGCCCAGAAATCCTCCTGTAACCGGGTGCTGATAGGTATATTAAGAATCACATCCACATCCGGAGTAATGAAATGATCCATGAGAGTTTGCCTATCCCAAGAACGTGTTACTGGGTCGATAAGCTCATCAACCATAATAGGTGGATCGTTTGTTCTTGCACAGATCGGCCGGAGCTTAAAATCTCGCGGCAGCCAGTTGTCACTCCAGATTCGGGTGCTCGCACCTGACCCGATCCTCCTGTGAGGCCCAAGGAAAGAACATCTCGTCCTTCCAAGAGCGATCGCCAAACCTGGGAGGGGGCCGTGCCCAAAGTGGCGTCTAAGATGTTAGCGCCAGGATAATAGCGGGCTCTGAGTACTCGCGCGCTCAGCGTTTCAGGTTCCTGTAACAATCTCCAAGCTTGTCGGGCAAGAAGCGCCAAGTTAAAAAGCTCCACATCTCTAAAGCCGAGTCCTCCCATGAACTTGGGTTTTGTCATTGTATTCCACGACACCCAAGCTGTTTTCCTTTCTCCATTCTTGCTTCCCCACCAAAACTTCCGCATTATGCTGTTAATGTGCTCACATAAACCACGTGGAAGCTTAAAGCATGCCATCGAATAAGTGGGAATGGATTGTGCCACCGATTTAATTAGGACTTCTTTTCCTCCCATTGATAAACACTTCTCCATCCATCCTTGAATCCGTTTCCAGATTCTATCCTTTAAGTATTTAAAGGACCCGTTTTTTGCTCTTCCTAAATCTAAAGGTAAACCAAGGTACTTCTCTGTTAAAGATTCGTTAAAAACATTCAGAATCTGTTTAATTGAGCCCTTCATAGCATCTGCCACACCCTTACTGAAAAATATGGATGACTTGACTGCATTTATTCGTTGGCCAGACGCATTGCAGTATTTTGTGAGTATCTCCATGACTCGTACAACAGTAGCATCGCTGGCCTCAAAAAAGAGTTAACTATCGTCTGCAAAAAGTAGATGATTAACCACCGGGGCACCAGGTGCAACTTCTATGCCCCGCACCACTCCTTCTGCCTTTAACAAGCATGATAAACCCTCAGCAGCCAGCAGAAAAAGATACGGCAATATAGGGTCTCCCTGCCGTAGACCCCGAGATGGCCTGAAACATCCAAACTCCCACCATTAAAGAGGACTGAAAAGGATAACGATGTTACGCACCTCATTATAGTTTCAGTGAATCTGGGACTAAAACCCATTTTGAGCATTACTGCCTTCAGATACGACCACTCCAAACGATCATAAGCCTTCATCATATCGAGCTTTAGCGCGCAGAATCTATTACCCTTCACCCTTCTAGTTTTCATGTAATGCAAACATTCATACGCTGTTATGAAGTTATCCGTAATGAGGCGTCCAGGAACGAAAGCTGACTGCTCTTCGGAGACGATACTGGGGAGAATATATTTCAGCCGGTTAGCTAATACCTTTGAAGCAATCTTGTAGATTACATTACAAAGGCTTATAGGCCGAAACTGTCCTAAAACTTTTGGACTAGCAATCTTGGGAATCAAAACGATGAACGCATTATTTATCTCCTCCGGTGAATCAACTCCATCAAGCACTCGGATAATCATCCTTGTGACTTCATCACCACACAACTCCCAATGCTTCTGGAAAAAGTGCGCGGGAAAGCCATCCGGGCCAGGTGCTTTTGTCGGAAACATTTGAAAGAGGGCTTCTTTTACTTCCTCTTTGCTGTAAACTGCATTCAGTTTTGCATTCATATTGCCATCAACCCGTACTGGTATATGAGAAAGTACCTCTTCCATGCCAATGGTACACTCCGAGGTATAGAGATTAGAATAAAATTCAGTTGTCATACTAGATAACTCATTCCTGTCATTGCAAACAGTCCCATCCTCTCGGTTTAATTGTGTTATGTTATTCTTCGCCCTTCTCGCACTCGCTTTCCTCTGAAAAAACTCTGTATTTTTATCACCTTCCGTCAGCCAAGTGATCCGGGATCGCTGCCTTGCCATGATCTCTTCCCTATATGATAGTTCAATCATGCGATCTTCAATCCTTTTCTCTTCCGGACTAGGGCTCGTTCGCCTCGGGGCCTCCCGGAGCAAAGCGAGCTGGCGCCGCAAAGACCGCAGCTCGACACGGACTGAGCCAAAAGTTTGCCTGCCCCATTGCGACAGTGCCGTAGATACATTGTGGAGTTTGTTGGCCAGCTCTGCAACTGACCCAGCAGGGGCATCAACATTCCACGCTGCATACACCGCGTCCTTGAACTTGCCATCCGTTTCCCACGCGCATTCATACCGGAAAAGTTTCCTGGTGTCCATTCTTGTAGTACCCACCTCCATGTCAGTCGTCAACAAGATGGGACTACGATCACTTTTAGCTGCTGTCAAGTGTTCCAGGCTTGCAAATGGGAATACATTTGACCAGCTCGGAGACGCCAAAGCTCGGTCTAAACGGACTCTACAATATTCACCACCTGTCACCCGCTTCTCGAACGTCCAGTCCAAACCTTTGTAGCCTAGATCCAATAAACCACAAACGTCTACAGCTTCTCTGAACCCCGCGATTTGTGAACTATCGCGAGTATTTGGCCCCATCTGTTCATCTTGGCGTAGAATTTCATTGAAATCTCCTATGCAAACCCAAGGGAGAGTGCTTTCCCCCCTCAGTCTTCTCATGGTATCCCAGGTTTTGTATCTCAAACTCCTGTTTACCTCGCCATAAATACATGTGAGGCGCCATTGCTCGCAACCTGGTTCAGAGACCCATGAGTCGATGTGATACTGCGAAAAGTTTTTTATTACAAGATCAACATCTGATTTCCAGAAAAAACATAAACCTCCACTCCTCCCACTACTAGCTACTGCAAAACTACTTCGAAAACCTAATGAAGCCGCCAAACCTTCCACTCGATTTTTTGCAATCTGAGTCTCCACGATGCAAAGAACCGACGACGCACTAGCCTCCGCAAGATCGCGGAGCTCACGCACTGTCGCAGGATCGCCAATCCCGCGGCAGTTCCAGCAGAGTATCCTCATTTGGCCCGGCGGCCCTCCTCAAGGGAGGCCGCCTCTTCTTGTTCGTAAATTTCTGAACATTCACCGTCTTCTCCCCCCTGTCTCCTCTTCTTGATAATGTGATTCTTCTCAGGGGTTGTAGTCACTGCATCAGCCTTGGTTGACGAGGTATTACCTTCCAACAGCATGACCGTACCCGCCACCCTGCCGCCCATGTTCTGCAACTCCTGTCCCCTGATATTGAGCGAACCATCCGCAGCTACTAGTCTCTTTCTGACCCCTTTTCCACCCCTCGTTTCAGCAGGAACTACAGGCTCATCCTCCTCCATATCCTGCAACACCCTAGGGCCGCCACCCCTTCCTGCGTCCCCCCTTCCTCTTTCTCCTGCAAAACCTCTCCCCCCCCCCCCGATGCACCTCCACCATCTCTACCTCCTGTCCTGCCCCTACCTCTGCCTCCTCCATCTCCCCTTCCTCCATCTCCCCTACCTCTTGCTGCAAAAGACTGGCCCCCTGGTACCTCCGGCTCCCATATCAGCCACTCACCCCATCCAAAGGTTCTCGGGTCGTGCACCCCATCGCCGCACTCATCAGCAAGGTGCTCCATCAACCCACACGCGAAGCAGAAATCCGGGAGCTTCTCGTAGTACACACTGTATTTCTTCCTCTCCTTGAGTTATGTGGACGAACCGTGCAGTGGTACATTTACATCAACAAAAACCCTAGCCCGCAATGTCTTTGGCAGGGGTTAATTCTCCCTCATTCATGATAACAGTAAATGGGGTCGCCCACCTTAGCAGCTACCTTCTCCGCCAACTCCCTCTTCTGGTGAGGCCATCCGGCAGCCCTTCACTCTAGCCCACACCGGGATAGTGTTTAATCTATATTCCTTGACATCTGAGAATCCATCATACTCCTGGATCACCACCGGCGCCCTCCTAAACAACCACGGTCCTCCCTCCATGATCTTCCTCCAATCACCCAAGCAATGGCATTGCACCAGAAATAAATTAGGTCCCTTGATGTTGAACGTGACACCTTGCGCTGCTGCCCAAGCATTGCGCATCTGCTGTAGTAGCGCCGCATGACTGAACGGCTTCGTCGTGTGGACACGGAAAAGAGCAAGCCAGCGGACGTCTTTAATGAGATCATCAACCTCTGATGAGAAATCTAGATCCTCACCTTCCTTCCCATGCAGATTCAAGCCCGCAAACTGGTCCTCTAAATCATGTTCGGGGCCATGGACATCCCCAATCTCATCATCCGTCTCCACCTGATCGTCCCTCTCCTCCAAACTTCTTCCCCGACCTCCCGTCCTCCTGTTCTCCTCCGCCCTCATAGCCTCCTCGCCTCCTCTACCTCCTTCAGATCTGCTCGTCCCAGCCGCCGCCACAGATGCAGCTGCCGTCATCATAGCACCAACCCCCCCGTATGTCTCCCGATGCGTTTGTTCCGCCATGCAAACAGATGTGCATGGAAGAAAACAGGTAGATCGCCCCCGTGGCCAGAGAGATCCGGCGATCGTGAGGATTTGACGTAGACTCTGGCGAGATCGCCAGAGGAGATGTGGAACCCTAGAAAAAACTAGGGGAAAACTCTCCCTAGTCCAATTCGGACTAGACGAGAAAGGAGCGTCAAACAATAGATCCTCGCGTTAGTCCTGTTGGTAGGACACTGGACTCCACATCAATCTTCGAGGGGTCGCAGGTTCAAATTCTGGGGAGCTCCTAGTCAGCACCTTCAGCGCCAACTAGGAGTTTTGGCGCCCACGCAGACGCGCTCTTGGGCCGGCCCAATACGGGGGCGCGCGCAAAAGGAAATTAAGCGCAAAGGCTAGCACCGGCGAAGCATTCGAACCTGCGACCTCATGCTACCTGCAATGCTGCGCTAACCACTCTGGCAATGGGGTGAGTGTGATTGCTTAAATCCTTTCAGTCCTTATCTTCTTTCCTTCTTCCTTCTTTCCTTTTCCCTTCTTTCTTTTTTCCTTTATTCCCTTTTTTGTTTTCTATTTTTTTTCTTCCTTGTTTCATGAACTGTTTTTGAAATTCGTGAACTCTTTTCAAATCGATGAACTTTTTTCAGTTTTTTATTGAAAAAAGTTCATCGGATTTGGAAAAAGTTCACAAATTTCATAAAGAAATTCGTCGGATTTGAAAATAGTTCATGGGATTCGAGAAAAAGTTCATCACATATGAAAAAAGTTCATCATAATTGGAAAAAGTTCATCAAATCTGAGAAACGTTCATCGAATTTGAGAAAAGTTCATCATAATTAGAAAAAGTTCATCGAATCTGAAAAAAAGTTCATCGATTTTGAAACAAGTTCATCGATTTTGAAAAAAGTTCGGCGGATTTGAAAAAAAGTTCACTGATTTGGAAACAGTTCATCAGAAAAATGAAAAAAAAGTTAATGGATTTAAAAAACTACACAAATATTTGAAAAAAAATTAATCTAATTTCAAAATAAGTTCATTGACTTGACAAAAGAGTTCATGTATGTGCCAGATAATTTATTTTCTCAGGAAGAAGAAAAATAGAAAACAAAAAGGAAAAAGAAAACGAAATAAAATGAAAAAAAATAAGAAGAAATGGAATGGAAAGAGTAAGGGAAAGAAAAGGTTCTAGTTAACCTCATCAGAGTGATTGGCAGGGTGGGTGCACTAGTATGTGCTAAAGAGGAAGGTTGCCAGTTCGAATCTCCACGAGTGCACTCCTTTTTGCCGGATTAAAAACACAGAAGAAACACATAAGAAAAACTCCTATATGGGCCCGCGCTGCAGGCGCCCGTTTGCAAAATACACATTAACGGGCGCCTGCAGCGCCATATAGGATATGCCCAAATTCTGTTTCTTGCAATATTTTTTTGGGGTTGAGTTATACTCATATTGTTCGCTGTTGTGGCTGGCCCAGCATGAAGGCCCAACGGTGTGCCAAAAATCTGTAGTTTTGTTTTGAGTCGTTTCGTAGATTTTTTTTACCACCTTTGACACATATGATTTGGGGCATGCTATGCTTCGGCCGGGTGATGTTTAGCAAACGCCGCCTCGGTAGCTGTAGGATCACGAGCTCGACAACCATCTGATCTTCTTCCCGTGAGCGCGCATCAACCATTGCAACAAGGCTTGTGCTTCACTCGGCGTTTTGCAACACGAGCCTTGTTGCGCTTCTGTTGAACCGTTTTTTTTTTCAAATATGGCCTATGTTTCAGAAACAAGACCTTTGCTATACAAAATAAACTTGGTTGTTGCCCCTTTGCAACAAACGTAGTGTTGCGCTCGTTTCCTCTGCAACAAAAGGCTTGTTGCCGAAAACAATAAAAAAACTACAATAAGTGGTTGTTCGCAGTTGTTGCAGAAAATCGTCTCACGGCAAAGGTCCTGCTGGCGATGACGGACCAAGAAGGTTTCAATGGTGGTCATGGCTTCAAGAGCTCGGTCCGGTTGGGAAAGAAAGAGGGGTGTGGGAGGAGAAAAATGAGATGAAGGAAGGGCGGCGGTGGAGACCTGCCTTGACGGCAAACTGCGGTTGAGGGCGCGGACTAGTAGCAAGCACGAGCGCCATGCACGCGACGAGCATCTCCCCCTGGTGGAGCTGAGAGACGAACGAAAGAAATGAGAAGGAGATGTGATGCCGCACAAAGTTTCTAGAAAAGGGTGTGTGTTCTGAAGGACCATGGGACACGTGTCGATCGACGGAGGAGGTCGACATAAAAATAGGATTCGTCGGTTGAACACAATCATTTCTCATATGATTTTAGCAGCTTCCCGCGGCAGACGAAAATAATCCAATACAGTGAACAAACTAAAAATTTAGAGAACCGCGCCTTACTTTATTTTATTATTTATTAATAATTAATAATTTAACATTAAGAATTAAAGTATAGAAGTGTCATTGTGGTCGGATGATTGGCGCTCGCACATGCGACAAGCTTATGATGCAATAGGTTTGAACGGGGGGCTTCCTTTTTGGCACACCCTTTTCCCATTTTGATTCTATTTTAAAATTTTAATTCCTACTGTCCATCTTATATAAATCTAATTGTCTGGTCGAGTGGCCATTTATGCGGCCGAATCGGAGAAGGTTGTGTGTTCGATTGCTTAGGATTTTCTGCGTAGATAAATAAAATGCACCCGCAAAATGAAAAATGCAACAGTGCTTTGTGAAGGAAAAAACAGTGCACGCGGGCTACCCACCGCCTCAACCACTGAGGGTGGGCCCTCGTCATGTTGGCATGCCACGTGTGCACATGGTACATCCAGATACGGTAGAAAGCACTGTATATGAATGAGAGGACACGTTAGACGATCAGAAAACATGTATTTTGCAATTTTATGGATCAAACTGGCATACAAGTTCTAATACTCCAGGAGTATTTATCTCTTTTCTTTAGTCTAAAATAAGAATAGAGTCGCACATTAAAACGTCTCACAAATCGTCTCTACGAATAGAGTCGCACATAAAAACGTCTCACAGATCGTCTCTAAGTTAACTAAATTAAATACTTATTTTATCGAAGGCTAATTACAATCAAAAGTTTGTGGCGCCCTGAAAATGTCTTAAGAAGCGTCATTAGGTCGCTAGTGTTCATGAGTGTAGAGACGAATAAAAAAGCGACCCAGAAAAAGCGACCATACGCGATGTTTTTGTTGTAGTGTGTTTTGCATACACTTGCGCCAATCACTAACATTGTGGCGCTAAAATGGACGGGCGCAGCAACGCGCGCCTTTCATGATCTAGTTAAGTCTCTATAGCTCAGCTCTTTCGTTGCATGTATATATAATTATCCTCACTATATTAGATTGAAGATCCTTGAATGCAAAAAAGGACAAATCTATGACATTGGGTTCATTAATCCAAATACCATAAATGAATGGACGCTTAAAAATAGAGTCAAAGATACTGAGGACAACTTGCTACAATCATTACTTCAACATCAAAACAAAGCCAAAATACTCTTTCCTTACAACTTCAAGTGGGTGTTACTATCTTGTGCATATTCGGTTTCGCTTACTCGAGAGTATAGTAATGTAATTGATGAGTGTGCGCAGCTTCCACTTTATTCTGCTAGAGATTAAGCTTGAATGGGGACTAGTAATTGTCTTAGACACGAGACGTAAAGATCCCTAGGAGTATGCGAACATGACTGCAATGCTCCAGAAGTAAGTTCAATCGATCATTATCGCACCATATCGACAACTTCCGTTCATTTGCTGATATCAAGTAATCATTTGCTTTGCCTGGCAGGGTTTGGAAAAAGTTTACCGGAATGGTGTCGGGTCTGCAGAGAGAGCTACGATTAACACACACCAAAGTAAGTAGTAGTAGCTAGTTTCGCGCATCTCTCATTGGTTCTAGTTTCATCAATACCATTTATCATGCTTGATTATCAGTTTGATTGAACTCTATTTCTCGTAAAGTGCTTGTGATAGGAAGGCAGGAATAATTTATGTGGATACTACATTTGCGAGTTCATCTACAACTCGACCGCCTCTCAGCGGGGCTACTCTGACGAAAAATATGAAGTACTTAAACAATATTCCCAATTTTATTTTATTACCATCAATTGAGTTGAGTTTCATTCATATATATGTATTGACCCCCTTCTTTAAATTAGTTGCGGCAGATGCGGGATGAACTCCTACCACATGATCGCATACGAGCAATTCAAGAGGAATTGGCGGGATTCTTTCTTGACCACGTCATACATAAAGACGGAGAATGTCATGTGGAAGTTGACATTGCTTTTAGATGTTAGGGATTGTAAGAGATGTTATATTGTATATATGTAGTAGCATCGGATAGATATACTGAAAACTTGTTATTCGACCATTCCCGGAGAAAGAGAGGTCACTTCTCTCTGTATATGTTCATGACGGTCTTGTGTAATTAATGGTTCCTTCATTTGCTTACAAGCTACTGTGTTGAGTTCTCTTTATACGTATAGTAGCTAGTGTCGACCAAGCACTGAGAAAGAGAAGTCACTTCTCTCTGTTAGCTAGCTAACACAATATGATCAAACCCCTAAATTAACCCTTCAAAACCCCTAACCCCCCTCCTTTTTAGAAAACAAAAACCCAGTGCCTGTGAGCTGCTGATGCGTGGCTGCCTTTGGTCCCAGACAGTTGGTGTTACCAACCGGGAGTAAAGGACCTCCTGCCTGGGCGCCCCGCAGCGGCCACGTGGAGCACCTTTTGTCCCCGTTCATAAGCAAACCAGAACTAAAGGTTTTGGGGCTTTAGTCCCGGTTCCTGAACCGGGTCTAAAGGCCCTCTGGAACCGGGACTAGTTCCCTGTTTTCGACTAGTGTGTCATACTTGGACATGACCCCATATCCTGTCTACACATCATACGACTCGGAGTCTAACTGTAACCTACCTTGTACAATAATATTCGACACAACTCTAACAAACTCCACCTTGGTAAATCTTCTCCACCACCTTGGATTCATCCATGCGTCGAACCTCCATGTACAATGTACTTGAGATACGCCATGAGCACCGCTGCTACTCCCAGACTCCACATGATTCCTGTAGTCCCTTCTCATCTTCTTCACAGTCAAAAATCATGCCTTTTTTTCTGTGGGCTCGCCTCAATGATGGGGTTATGGCTGCCTCCTCATTTGATGGCTGTGCGGCAACCTTCGAGGCACGGTTGCTCCGACCACTCTCTCCTATGATATCATAACCGGATGGAATACTAATTGCAGCATATAAATCTTGTTTCATTAGCATAATCAGTGCGTAACCAGACAGTTCCTTCTTTATTGGGGTATATTATTTTTGATTATTTTAGCGCTCGTGTTGTTTTCATTAAAGCTAAATCAACATATTCTCTTTTATTGGCATGTGCCCAAAATTTCTTTCATCTCTAACCAAATAGCAAATTCTCTTTTATTGTCAAATAGCTCACGAGACGCACAACGGTTCGCGTCTGAGCCAGCCCACTAGCAGGCACCAAAACGACTTGTGTTTGTAAGGCGCAAGTAAAAATCCAAAAAAAATAACGAGTTGCAGGATCAAACTCGCGACTTCAAAAACTCGACCACGTGCTCCTAGCCACTCGAACAAACAGGTCATGTAAACCAATGGCTAGATGTTTAAAAACATACTACAATGTTAGATTCGAAAGATTTTATCAAACTTTTTAAAAATTATTATAATAATTATGAATTACCGGATATTCTTGAAAACGTGAATATTTTTAAAATTCCAAACATATTTCAAAAATACAAATAGTTTTCTGAAACTTCCGTTCAATTTTGAAAAAATATGATCAAATTTTGAAATGGGAAGATTTTTGATAACATGAATCTTTTACAAAAACATGAACATTTTTAAATTTTATGAACAATTTTTGAACATGGAAACATGTTTTGAACATTCCGAACAATTTTAGGAAATGTGGTTTATTAAACCCAAACATTATTTTGAATTTTTAAACATTTCACGACAACAAGAATATTTTCTAATTTAAAATATTTTTTAGAAAGCCAAGTTTATGTAGAAACTATGAACAATTTTAGAAAACACAAACAATTTTTGAAAAGATGGGAACTTTTTTTATTTTGAACAAAAACAAAACTCTAAAGTACTGAACATTTTTCAAAACCGGAACAATATTAGAATTCTGCCTTTTTTAGAAAAATGAAATTCTATACTTTTCTGAATATTTTAAATTTACAAAATAAAGAAAAATAAACTTGGAAGGGATAAGTGAAAAATAAATAGGAAAGAAATAGAGAAAGATAGAAAACAAAAGCTAGAAGCAGAACAACAACAAAAACAAAAACGGGTCGACTCGGTCATGGGCGTAGTCTGCGAAGCTCTGACTATTTGTCGTACTATGTGGCAAGTAGAATTATAATTGCTGCATGGACGAGAAAAAAAAGTGGGCTGGCATCGCTGGGCCATAACGCGTGGCCCAAGTACGTAATTCAGGACAAAAATTTAATACCACTTTGGATAGAAACAAATATATTTTTGACGATGAACAGATGAAAAAATCGGAGAAACGCACGTTGCATTATTAGTAGGTACTAGCTATATGTCTGGATGCAACGGGGAGATATTATTTTGTGAGAAGCAATAGGGGGGATAATTGATGTGTCCACCAAAAACGGTCTCCGTGGCAGTCGGACAAGTTTGGCCCGCGAGATCTTGATAGTCGTGAGTTTGGTCGGTGTGGGGACGACCACCAAACGCGTGCCTTTTTTCTGCGTGGCCGCCTCCGTGTTGGGTTTGTGGTTGCCTCCTCATTTGCGTACTGCGCAGCTACCTTCGAGGCACGGTTGCTCCGACCACTCTCTCCTATGAAAGCATATCCGGATAGAATACTAATTGCAGCCTACAAATCCCGTTTCATTAGCATAATCGGCGCGTAATTAGGCAGTCCCTTCTTTATCAGGGTTTATTATTTTAGATTATTTTAGCGCTCGTGTGCCCATTGTTGTTTTCATTAAAGCTAAATCAACATATTCTTTTTTATTGGCATGTGCTCATAATTTCTTTCAATTATAACGAACTAGCAAATTCTATTTTATCGTCAAATAGCTCATGAGATGCACAACGGTTCGCGTATGGGCCAGCACACTGGCAGAGACTAAAATAACCTGTATTTGTAAGGCGCAAGTAAAAATCCAAAAAAATGACACGTTGTAGGATCGAACTCACGACTTCAAAAACTCGACCACATGCTCCTAGCCACTCGAACAAATAGGTCCTTCAAACCAATAGGCAGCACACATGTTTAGAAACATACTACAACGTTAGATTTGAAACATTTTTTCAAACTTTCTAAAATTATCTTAATAATTTCAAAAATACAATTATTAAAATTAAATCATATTTCAAAAATACAATTAATTTTTGAAAATTCCGTTCATTTTTGAAAAACTATAAACAAAATTTGAAATGGGAATATTTTTTGAAAACATGAATCTTTTATAAAAGTATCAACATTTTTTTGATGTGGAAACAAGTTTTGAACATTCAGAACAATTTTAGGAAATGTGATTTATTAAACGCAAACATTATTTTGAATTTTTGAACTTTGCATGACAAAAATAATATTTCTAATTTAAAATATTATTTAGAAAGCCAATTTTTCATAGAAATATGAACAATTTAGAAAACATAGACAATTTTCGACAAACATTGGAATCGAAAGGGTTTAGGTTTAGTAGAACTAAAACCGAGTACATGATGTGCGGTTTCAGTGCTACTAGGTCTGAGGAAGAGTACACCTCAGAAGGACACCTTTCGATATTTTGGGTCAATGTTGCAGGAGGATGGGGGTATTGATGAAGTTGTGAACCATCGAATCAAATCCGGATGGATCAAGTGGCGTCAAGCTTCTGGCATTCTCTGTGACACGGGAGTGCCACAAAAGCTAAAAGGCAACTTCTATAGGACGGCGGTCCACCTGCAATGTTGTTTGGCGCTGAGTGTTGGCCGACTAAAAGGCGACATGTTCAACAGTTAGGTGTGGCGAAGATGCGTATGTTGAGATGGATGTGTGGCCACATGAGGAAGGATCGAGTCAGGAATGATGATATATGAAATAGAGTTGGGGTAGCACCAATTGAAGAGAAGCTTATCCAACATCATCTGAGATGATTAGGGCATATTCAACGCAGGCCTCCAGAAGCTCCAGTGCATAGCGGACGGCTAAAGCGCGCGGAGAATGTTAAGAGAGAGCGGGATAGAGCGAATTTGACATGGGAGGAGTCTGTTAAGAGAGATCCGAAGGATTGGAATATCACCAAAGAACTAGTTATGAATAGGGGTGCCTGGAAACTTAATATTCATGTGCCAGAGCCATGAATTAGTCCTGGGATTTTATGGGTTTCACATCCAGCCTACACGGACAGAAAAAAAAGTTAGAAGCAGAACAACAACAAAAACAAAAACGGGTCAGCTCGGTCATGGGCGTCGTGTGTGAAGCTCTGACTATTTGTCGCACCATATGGCAAATAAATGTTCCTAGCTGAACGAGCAGGAAAATGAGTGGGCTAGCTTCGCTAGGTCATAACGCGTGACCCAAGTATGTAATTTTGGACAAAAATTTAGTATCACTTTCGATAGAAACAAATATATTTTTGATGGTGAACACATGAAAAAATCAAAAACACGCACCTTGCTTTATTAGTAGGTAGTATCACGTATTCCGTGCATTGCAACAGAAGAGATATTATTTTGTGAGAAGCAATAGGGGGAGAAAACTGATGTGTCCATCAAAAACGGTCTCCATGGCAGTGGGGCTACAGAGCGAGGACCTTCGGTCTTCTCGCGGGTCACGTTTGGCCGGCGAGATCTTGATAGTGGTGGGTTTGGTTAGTGTGGGGACGACCACCAACTCATTCCTTTATTTCTATGGGTGCGCCTCCGTGTTGGGGTTGTGGCGGCCTCCTTATTTGTTGGCTGCGTGGCGACCTGCGAGGCACGGTTGCTCCGACCACTCTCTCCCATGACAGGATAACTGTATGGAATACTAATTGGAGCGTATAAATCCCATTTCTTTAGCAAAATTAGCGCATAACCAGGCAATCCCTTCTTTATTAGGTTTTTTATTTTTAATTATTTTAGCGCTCGCGTGCGTATTGTTTTTTTTTCATTAATGTTAAACCAGAACATTCTCCTTTATTGGCATGTGCCCATGATTTCTTTCAATTATAACCATCCAGCTAGTTCTCTTTTATCGTCAAAAAGCGCATGAGACGTGCAACTGTTTTCGTCTGGGCCAGCCCACTTGGAGGCACCAAAAAGACATGTGTCTGTAAGGCGCAAGTAAAGAAATCCAAAAAATGATGAGTTCAGGATGGAACTCACGACTTCAAAAACTCGACCACGTGCTCCTAGCCACACGAACAAACAGGTCTTGCAAACCAATGGCCAGGACGAATGTTTAAAAACATACTATAATGGTAGATTCAAAACATTTTTTAATTTTTTTTCAAACAGTTAAAAACTATATTAGTAATTATTATGAACTACCGGATATTATTGGAAACGAGAATATTTTTTTAAAACTCCAACCATATTTATTAAATACAAATAGTTTTTTGAAAGTTCCGTTCATTCTGCAAAAAATATTAGCAGAATTTGAAATGGGAAGATTTTGGGAAAACATGAATCTTTTAGAAAAATATGAATTTTTTTCAAATTTGTCAACAATTTTTAAAAATGGAAACATATTTTGCTCATTCAGAGCAATTATAGGAAATGTGATTTATTAAACACAAACATTTTTTTAATTCGTGAACATTTCGTGACAACACGAATATCTTTCTAATTTCTAATAGTTTTTTACAAATCCTATTTTATTTAGAAAATAGGAACAATTTTACAACACACAATCATTTTTTGAAGAAATGCCAACTTTGTTTTTATTATTTTGAACAAAAGCACAAATTTAAAGTACCGAACATTTTTCAAAATAGGAACAGTACTTCGGAATTTTGATTTTGTTTTTGGAAGAATGAAAAGGAAATAAATTCTGAACGTCTTCTAAAAAATTTAAATATAGAAATCAAAGAAACATGAACTTGTAAGAGAAAAGTGAAAAATAAATAGGAAACAAATAGGGAAAGAAACATAAAAAGAAAAAATGAAGCAGAACAATAGCAAAAACAAAAACGGGTCGGCTTGGTCATGGGCGTCGTGTGCGAAACTCCGACTATTTCTTGGACCATGTGGCAAATAGAATTTCCTAGCTGCATTGAGAGGAAAATAAGTGGGTTGGCTTCGCTGGGCTATAACGCGTGGCCCAAGTAAAAAATTCTGGACAAAAATTTAGTACCACCTTGGATAGAAACAAATATACATTTTTGATCGTGAACACACGAATAATCTGAGAAACACACCTTGCTTTATTAGTACTAGCACATATGCCTGTGCATCGCAACGGGAGAAAAAAATAATATGCATTTAAAGTTAGTGCGAATTATATGTGCAAGCAAAACCTTCTGTGCATGTGAAAAAAGAAAAATTTGCTTCTCGGTTTCGCCGGGTGTAAAGTAATCAATCTGCTATTTTTCCATTCAATTATCGAGGGCGTTTAAGAGTTTTATTACATCATCGTACTCCAGAGAAGACCCATGTATTATTCAATCTAGTTTTTTTCAATCGAGGAGATTTTAAGATATGATGTTTTTGAATATTGTAGGAAACATCAACCATTTTAAAAATTCTGAACAAGTTTTTGATAATTATTTACAATTTCAGAAAAAACACGAACATAATTTGATACAGTAACATCTTTTAAAATTTACAAACAGTTTATGAAAACACCAAATTTTTATAAAAATGTGGACATTTTTACAATTTGTGATTTTTTCTAAAATGGGAACATGTGTTGAAAATTCATAACATTTTTGGAAATGTTTGTCTTTTATACGCAAACATTATTTTGAATTTTTATAATTTCACTGAACCAAGTATATTTTCGAATTTAGAGCATTTTTTAGAACGTGATTTTATTTTTGGAAATCTCGGACAATTTTTAAGAACAATTATTGTTTTTGAAAATATTGGAATTTGTTTCAAGATCCGGATATTATTCAAAATAGCAACACAATTTTGGAATTTTGAACATTTTCCGAAAAAACAATTCTGAACTTTTTGAGAATTTTAAATTTATGAAATAAATTCTGTAAGAAAAATAAACTCGGTTGAAAAATAAACATGGTGCCCAGCTTCAAATTTAGATCTCCAGCATACTTTCTTTTGTTATTTCAATTCAGTTTTCTCACCTTGGTACAAATGTTGTGAGATGATATTATTGGTTATCGAATAAGTGCAGAGCGTGGTTGGATCTGAGAGAACATATAATTTTCTTATAGATCACCAGGACATTTATTTGAATGATATAGAATCACTCCTGAAAACATTTTTTCCATTGCCACATCAACACAACCGTTTCACATCTACCAAAAATAATTACAACTACTACAACAACAATAGTTGCACTATAGGAGTTTTGAAACAAAGTTAAATTGGCACTCCTCTTCGCTTCCTCCCTGGCAAGGCACTAACTTCGTGTGCGCCCTGAGCATGACTTGTAACAAAATGAGGAAATGATTTATGAGGAGGTATCCTTGATTCCCATGCAATTATAATGAAGTCTTGTTTCGGCGTAACACTGGGATCTCTGATAAGTTCACCAAGTGTTAGACTTGGCAATTCCATCTTGATTGAAAAATTAGTTGTACAAGGTATCATGCTAAGTGGATGCAAAGCAAAATCTGTTATGTCCACTGGATAGTCTTCTTCTAAAAGCATGCTTGGTTGCACCACCATACGTGGAGAGGTTTCTTTTAATGTATCTTAGACCCTTGTCCAATATGCAAAGCCAATACTGAACACTGAGGTTCATTCTCAACACATCTGCGAGTATATTTATTGCGATAAGTGTATCTGGCACATTGTGCAACAGCTTGCCAAATTCATCTGCTAGTTTTACTAGTCGTGGATGTTCTGTGGGGTCTACGCTCCCGAATGCCAGTGTCTTGAAAAGGTACTTCAACTCATCGCTAGACATTGCACTTAGAAAAATAGGTTTCACTGATCCGAATCGAGCTAATGTTTTAAGTCTACTTAAGATGATGATCTTGCTTCCTCTTCCCATTCCAATGGCAAATAAGTAAAACCTGTTCCAATCATCTTGGCCAATATCACAAGAAAACTCAATAACTACCAATATCCTTCCTTCCATGGTCATTCCATGGCCAGGCCTTCTCAAAAGGTTGTCTCCACTCAAGTGCAAAATAGAGGAGAAGCGTTAGCGAACCCTTTCGTCACCGCACGCATGAGCAACCAAAGTTTTCTTCCCAATTGCTGCACCATCTATGATCGGAAGAACAGCCGGTGCATCATCACCAGTAGAGTTGTTGTGCTGCAACAAGAAGCTCAAGAGCTTTTGCTTCTCAGCATGCCGGCCGAACATGAAATTTTCAGTGTAAACATAAACATCATATGGCCTACGGGACATGTGCTCGCATCCACCGAGAAGAACAATAAATGCTGACATATTAGCAATAGCAATTTCTAAGCTTTCCGAGGTACCATGTGATTCTAGGCGCGTGACCTTATCATTTGTACTTAGAGAACGCTTGGCTAAATAGAGGCTGCTGCCAGATGAGTCGCTGATGCTAACCTCTTCGAAGCTTGCACTGACTTGGAGGGCACAGTACCTTAAGTTGTCCAGCGCATGGTATCCTTGGTACATGGCCTCTGATAGTGTCTTGAGCTGCATCATCATCCCGGAGTTGGCTATGTATCGTGTGTCCGCCTCCTCAACAATGGTGCAAACTCTCATTAGGAGATGTTGCAACCGCTCCATCACCTTCTCCTTCGAGTGTGGCCGACTCGAATGGTACTTGTTCAACAGGAAAGAGATGAAACAACTCACAAGTTCACCTGCAACTGCAGACATGACAACCTCCATGGCGAGAATTAATTAGGTAATCCGCTTGTCGGTCTTGCGACAAATTTATATGCTGGCCTCTGCCAAGCCTCGCAGAGAGACTCTTGGCGAAATATAAAAGTCTCCGTGGATGACTTGGACTGCGACGAGTGGGTGGATGACACAAGGATACTTGTCATTTTCTCTTTTGTGCCAGTTCAGCGTTAGGTTTGAGCTGATGTTGAACTCCACTATTGTAATGGAGTGGAATTTTTCATCTGATGTGACTTGGAGCGTCGACAAACTTGGTTTTGTTCCCTCTGCTGAACAACTCTCGCAGAGGCTCTACGCAAAATGGAAAAATCTCCATGAATATCTAAGAAGTTGATGGCGACAAGATAGTAGGTGACATAAGAATACTTGTCTAAATGTCCAATATTCACAGTCAATAGGTTCATTAATTATTGTCCCATCGCAGAATGCATGCATGTGTCTTGCATTGGACTCCTTGCAACATTTTACATGACACTCTACTCTGGCAATGTTTGACCGTGCATGGATACTAGTCTGCGCATTTCGAGATGGACTTGCCGAAATGTCCATATAAGTGACTAGGACAAGCCACACAAAAAACTGATCTGTATTTCTAATATTCTAAATTCCAAAAAATGTGTACGACCATTTGGTGTTTGGGAGACTATTTGGCGTTTGCGAGTGGCCGCTCTCTCACACACATGCATGCTTTTTTTGTCTCCCAAACACTAGTCACATCCTGTTGAGATTAAATATGTTACACTAGTCACATCGGTTGGGGCGTCTGGACGGGTTGGGGGGTTTGGGCGCCCGGCCATAAATGGTATAGGATGCGTTTGGTTGCCCGCATAAGGTCGAACCAGACCCTCGCGGGAAGAAAACGAGCTGATTGGTTGCCAGCATACACTATTAAGTCTGCATCGCACGAAGTTTAAAGCACCTCCGGGCCTATCGCTAGGCACGCTCGAATCGGCAATATCTCGCGAGCCAGGCCCGCGCGAGGCACATGGGCAGCTGCGGCTGCGCGCTAGTAGCCACCGTCGAGAAGTCGCCTTGCTTCCCGAAGCGCCGACAGTTATTACCCTCACCTTCCCTCACTGCTCTCTCTGCCCTCTCCCCTCTCCCTACTCTCACTGACGGCGGCGGCGGCGTGCAGCAGATCGAAGAACAGCAAGTCGACCTCTGGCCACCTTCACCGGCATCCACAACAGCACTTCCGCAATGGCGGTAAGCAATTCCCCCCTCCCCACCAACTACTTTGCATTCGATTCGAGTTTACATTCGTCCGTGTTAGGGAAATGGGGAATCGGGGTACACACTACAGGAGTGATCATAACATCGTCATGATTACAGGTAGATATGAGTTTCCCTATCCGGATTGACTACAATATGAATGGGGATTAGGGTTCATCTTACATAGTAGGTACATATTTGAGTCCACCTGCGTTTCTGAACGGCCGTATGCATTTTCACGCATTTCACCACGGGTCACACTGTTGTCTAGCCATGGGGGACACTAAGGGGGAGACATAGACACACTTCCGCGTTCCCGGTGGTCTTAATAAAGGTTTTATCCAACAGTCACTGGGCTGCTTGCATTATGCAAATTTTAAGAGAGATGAACACAGTGTTGTAGTTCGATTGGTAGTCTATGTTCTCAAGGACTATGGCAGTAAAGAATGGGCATTGAAGCATAGCGTTGAAGCTTCACACGTATTCAGAGGGAATCTTGTTTACATGAATCCGAATTTCGAGTTGGTTATGATTCATCCCGACTGTAACTTGATCTTCTTCACTATGGCACAAGGTATCCTGTGCTACAACATGGATCATCGACAGGTCAAACTGATCCCTGGTACTAAAAATTGCATGGGGCCATATCTCCCATATGTGCCACTGTACTTAGAGTTACCATCTTTGTACATGTGAAATCAACATGGTATTGCTGGTGCCTTTACAAGAACTGGACAATCGATGGGAGTCATCAACAGTTTGGCCTAAGGAGCAATGTGCTTGTTATGCCTGCCTGAGTATGGATCTTCTTTTCTCCAACTGGAGTGCACCCACATGTTGTCTGAAGCTTGTAACTATGGAGCAGATGGTGTGGTTCAGTATGGAGGCAACATATGGTTGATTTCTCTGCGTGTAGTTATTCAAATTTTCATTGTACTTTCTACTTTTTGTACTTTTTCTTGACACTGCTACCTTCACGTTTTCGTTCGTCTTTGCATAGTGTTTTAGTGAAGCTACTATAATCACTTAGTGTAACATATGTCTTCTATTTGCAGTTCGGGATTTAGAAGCATTTTATGGACTAAAACCTAGTACACCATTGCTTGTCTGCTAAGGATATGATGTGTGTAATCATTTTTTGACCGCAAGCTATGTGTTGGTGATGGCGAAACAAAGTCACTTTCCATCGATCCGCTGTTGTCGGCATTTTTTTCTCCTGTTGTTTCTCTTTTGTTTCTTTTGGGTGTGATTGTGCTGCTTCCGTCCCAGCACCTATCGTTGGTTGTTTCGGTTGGTTGCTTCGTAATACAAAGCGGGGGAAACCCTTTTTCGGTAAACAATGTCACTTCATTGGTGCTAAATGCTTTACTTATTAGCATGAAACTAAATGCTAATTTATTGTGGTATCTTTTTGTGGACAACTAAATGCTAATTACCTGTGGCCTATTCTGCCAGAAGATTAGCAATCAGAATGTTCTTTTTGGAGCAGAGAATTGCTTCATTAGACTAATGGTAAGAAATCAGGTTTGCTTGTTCATATTTATTCATGTAGGTAGGTTAAAATCATCTGCAATGAGCAACACCACTCACTTTCCATTTAGGCTTGCTTATAGTTATACGATGTCTGTAGTGCTGCACATATTCTCCAATCCGGTGCAGTTCCGAAACAACAATTGAATGTGATGGCTCTGTGTAGCAGCAGTAAGTCCCGTTTCAGCTTCAAGCCTCCCAAGACAAACTGCACTATCCATGTGTTGCTGCACCCCGGACAAACCTCCTTGTGTTCCTACCGTTCAGGAAGAGGTTTTTGTTGGTGATTTTGTGACAAATTCTCCCTATATCTCAAAAGAAGTGTCTCAACTTTGTACTAACTGTAGTACAAAGTTATACTAAGCTTAAGACACTTATTTTGAGACAGAGGGAGTAGATATACTAACTGTAGTACAAAGTTGTACTAAGCTTGAGACACTTATTTTGAGACGGAGGGAGTAGATAGGAAGAACTAAGAATAAACATAATATGGTATTTTCTGATCATGAAAATTTGGTAGAGTTTTTACTGAACAAAAGAGCCGTCGATTAATTAGGTAGCAGTAGCTAGGTCGGCATGAATTTATGTGTAGCCTGTTAACTTTGCATAGTTTTCAGCGGAGCTACTATGATGATATAATGCATGGCCCTGATTAAATATTATCATGCAGCTTAAACTTATGCCTTCTGTTTGCAGTTAGATAAGTGTTTGTTCAAACAAATCTTGTTGATTGAGACCTAGTAAACGATAGCCTGCCTGCTAATGATATAATGTGTGTGACCATTTTCTTTACTATTAAATATGTGTTTGTTGATGAGTGTCTAGACAAATAAAGTGGCCTCTGCCAAACAAGTCTTGTAGTCTCCTGGAAAAAAAGTTTATCATAGACTCTTTGCAAAGTAGAAAAGTCTCAACATGTGACTAAACCATTAAGAGCAACGAGTGGGAGGATGACACCCAAATAAAAACTGCCCTTATGTTTAATTATCTTTGAATTTCTCTTCGCTTGGACTTCCTTCGCATCTTACACAACACCCAATATATGTGCACTCTTGTCTAGCAAACTTCGACTGTATAAATTAGCCGTTTCTTGGTTCAGCGAAATATGGGACCAACTTGTTGTGCCTTATTTTAGGAACACTTGTCCTGCCTTTGACATGTTGGACCTCCTAGCCAGCATATGAGCCCATTTGCAAGAGCCAAACCCGTTTCCGTTTTCCCATGGAGCCCAATGTTCAGTCCCCTACCAGTGATCCCCAATCTCCTTCCTTCCCCAATCCACCGTGGCGGCAACCCAACCATGAGGCAACTGGCTTGCCATGCGGTCATGGTGGTCGCCGACTTCAAGTGCGGAACGGTTGGAGCTCCTCAAGGGCTGGCGCGGGAGCCTCACCGACGGTGATGCGCGCTTCGTGGATGCGTGGTGCCACCGCAGTTCCCTACGAGCTATTCGAATTCCCCAGTAATTTGAGTCAAAACTCGTTTCGATTCCAGAAATTTTGCAAACATTTATGGATTTGTGTGTAAGGTGCTGGCCTGGGATCCATCCAACACACAGAGCTTCAGCCTCTTTTACATGGACGGTCGATTGCAAGCGTGTATGCCTGCATGGCACCAGCGGTAGTAAAATGCTAGGCAGAACTATGCGATGATGATGATGATAGTAAATAGCTAATTAAAGTACAACCAATAAAGAAATGGTAAAAGAGTAAAATTGTGTTGTTGGATAGAGTTGATTGGTCAATCCTGAGCCGTCGGTGATTGCAGGAAACAAATCAAATGACTCATTTCTCCTGTTTTGCCCAGCTGCAAATTTAGACGGTGTTCCAAATGTTGAGAAGTTCCAGTGTCGAACACTCCAGCAAACATTCGCTTCTTATTTCAGTTCAGTATTCCCACCTTGAATGTTCAGAAGTATCATGACTCGTATAGGGCGAGCTTCAATCTGATAGAGCATACAATTTTATTATAGATATCTGGTGCATTTATTTTAATTGTACAAAATCTCTCCTTGAAATAGTTTTTCCATGGCCGTGCGAACACATCCATTTCACATCTACCAAATAACAAAATACAACAAGAGTTACATCATAAGAGTTTTGAAACATAACTAAATTGGCACTCCTCTTTGCTTCCTTCCTGGCAAGGTGCTACCTCTATGTGTACCCTGAGTACAACTTGTAACAAAATGAGGAAATGAAATATGAGGTGGTATCCTTGATTCCCATGCAATTAGAATGAAGTCCTATTTCGGCGTAACACTAGGATCTCTCAAAAGTTCCACAAATGTCAGACTTGGCAATCCCGTTTTGATTGAAACATTAGTTGTAAGGGGCATCATGCTAAGCGGATGCAAAGTATAGTATGTTATGTCCATTGGATGGTCTTGGATCCTCGAGTGCGCACCACATACGGAGTAGGTTTTTTAAACATATCCTAGCCCCTTGACCAATATGCAACGCCAAAACTGAACACTGAGTTTCATTCTCAACACATATGTGACTACATTTGTTGCAGTAAGTGTACATGGCACATGGTGCAACTGCTTGGCAAATTCATCCGCTAGTTGTATGAGCCTAGGATGATCTGTGGGGTCTACACCCCCGAATGCCAATGTCTTGAAAAGGTACCTCAACTCATCACAAGACAGACCATTGAGAAAAATAGGTTAGACCTATCCAAATCGGGCTAATGTTTGAAGTCTACTTAAGATGACGATCTTGCTTCCCCTTCCCACTCTAATGGCAAATAAGTTGTTCTATTCATCGTCGCTTACATCAGAAGCAAACTCAATAACTATCAACATCGTCCCAAACATGCTCCTTCCATGTTCAAGTATGGTCAAGAGATTGTGTCCATTCAGGTGCAAAATAGAGAAGCGTGACTGAACCCTTTCGTCGCCACACACATGAGGAACCAAAGTTTTCTTCCCAATTGTTGCACCACCTATGATCGGAATAACTGTCAGTGCATCATTACCAGGAGTCATTGTGCTGCAAAAAGAAGCTCAAGAGCTTTGTCTTCTCAGAGTGTCGTCCAAACATGAAATTCTCTGTGTAAAGATAAACATCATATTGCCTACGGGACATGTGCACACATCCACCCAGAAGAACAATAAATTCTTCCATATTAGCAATAGCAATTTCTAAGATTTCCAAGGCACCATGTTATTCGAGGCACGTGGCCTTATTATTTGTAGTTCGAGAGCGCTTAGGTAAATAGAAGTTCCTGCAAGATGAGTCGTCGATGCTAACCTTGTCGAAGTCTACACTGTCTTGGAGGGCATAGTACCTAAAGTTTTCCAACACACTGTACCCTCGGTACATGGCCTCTGAGAGTGTCTTGAGTTGCATCATCATCCCGGAGTTGGTTATGTACCGCGTGTCTGCCTCCTCAATGATGGTGCCATCTCTCATCAGGAGGTGTTCCAACCACTGCACCTCCTTCTCCCCTGGTTGGGCATGGCTCAAGGAGTTGTACTTGTTCATCAGGAAGAAGATGAACTGGCTCATGAGTTCACTTGCAACTGCAGATATGGCACTCTCCATGCTGGGATTGATGAGGTAAGCTGCTGGCCGGTCTCCCAACAAATTTAACTATGCTGGACTCTACCTAGTCTTGCAGAGATTCTTAGCAAAATAGAAGTCTCTATATATGACATTGATTGCAACAAGGGCGGCTAACATTTGACAAGAACAAGCCAACTGTCCAAGCAGCATGAAAAAGTTGACTAGTAGTATTTTTATTATCCACAGTAAGTAGGTCCAGATTAATTATTGGCAAAATTGAAAAGTCTCCATGTATGACTTTGACTGGGACAAGTGGGTGGGTAAAACATGGAGTACAGGAAGCATGGGAAAATGCACCAGTATTTAATATTCGGTATCATTTTTTTTATTGTTAATTAGCTTTGCATTTTTCTATTGTGGGACTCCTTTTACACTACATATGAGTGAATCAGAATGGTATCCATATACGTGTACTCTGCTCTAGCAAAGTTGACCGAGGAAATTGTTTGGGCTTTTCTAGATGAACTTTTATGGAGAAAGCAGGGGAGCGATCATCGGCACATACTTTAGTAGTAATCTTCCAGAGGGTATGTAAAAAGTTTACTTGTACATTTGCTTCTCTGGTTGGTTCCTCAGAATCCTGTGGCTAATTTTGTGTCCACACGCTTATTTTGTGCTAGTTCATTTCTTGATCGGAAACTGTTGCATCTTGTGCATTCTTCAAAGTTTAGGCTGGATCTGATGTTGATCTCCACCATGGGGTAAAAATGGAAAGGAAAATAGCATGATGCTACTAGAGGATCGACACCTTGGTTTTTTTCCTATTTAAATCAAGAGTGTCTAGACAAATTAAGTGGCCTCTGCCGAACAAGTCTTACTATGTTGTGGGAAAATAGGTCACATAGAGACTCTTTGCAAAGTAGAAAAGTCTCCGGGGGTGACTAAACCGTTGACAGCGACGAGCCAGTCGATGACAGCCAGATTCTTGTCTAAATGTCCACACACGTGACACAGACAAGTCAACAATCCAAATATTATGAAAAGAATTGAGTACTATTTCCAGAACAAAATACATGGATGTTTGATTATCTTTGCATTTGTCTTGCCTTGGATTCGTTTTACATTTTACATGGCATCCAATATATAAACTTGAGTAGAGATGCAAGGTGCAACTCATCAGCAAGGAAAGGTATGCTCCTTTTTTTCATCACAACTACATAGTTGGGTGGAAATCTCCCAGTGGACATGTAACTAGTTCGTCTGTACATTTGACAGAGTGTGAAGAAGCCCATCTGTAGAAATAGGGATTTCGGCTCGTCGATTGCAAGCGCATATGCCCACATGGTATCAGCTCTAGTAAAATTCTAGCCAGAACTATGCAATGATGATAATAATATTGGTAAACAGCTAACTAGATACAAGAAGGAAATGGTAAACGAGTAGAATTGTGCTGTTGGATAGAGTTGGTTGGTCAATCCTGAGCTTGAGTGAAGGCGGTGAAGCGAACAACGCTTTTATCCTATTTTGCCCACATTCAAATTTAGAGCCCTAGTAAACAATCTTTTCTTATTTCAGTTCAGTTTTCTCACCTTGGTATATGGATCAGGATTCGTACAATGGTGTGAGATGATGTTGTTGGTTATAAAAAATGGAAAAAGTATATTTTCGTCCCTCTACTTTTTTGAAAGTTTAGAAATGGTCCCTTAACTATGATTTCGTCGAGCTGGCTGCACCATACACGTAAAGCAAAGCAGTCTGGTATACTAGCAGAGTTAGCTCACGTGCACAAGTTAATTGTTCTAGTTGATTCCTTGGTGGCCTAATGCACCGGCTAGAAGCGCATGAGGGAGAGCTTGTGATACGATGGACTAAACTTATCCGGTTTTAAAAGTGAAGGAACTAAGATTTGTTGGTTTTCGAGTCGAGGGACCATTTCTATGCTTTTAAAAGAGTTGAGGGATGAAAATATACTTATCCCTATAAAAAAAAGTGCAGGATCTGATAGAACATACAATTTTATTATAGATCTCCAGTACATTTATTTGAACGGTATACAATCACTCCTTGAAAACAGTTTTTCCATGGCCACGTGAACACATCCGTTTCAGATATACCCAAAAAAAATACAACAAGAGTTACATTATAGGAGTTTTGAAACAAAATTAGATTGGCACTCCTCTTCGCTTCCTCCCTGGCAATGCGCTACCTTCATGTGTACCCTGAGTACGACTTGTGACAAAAAGATGAACTGAATTATGAGGCGGTATCATTGATTCCCATGCAATTTGAATGAAGTCACCTTCTGGTCTAACACTTGGATCTGCTAGAAGTTCGCCCATTGTCACACTTTGTGATTCCTCCTTAATTGAAACATCAATTGTATAACGTTTCACGCTAAGTGGATCAGCGCAATATCTGTTATGTCCACATGATGGCCTTCTTCAAAAAGCATGTTTGGGTGCACACTGTATGTGGAGACATTTCTTCTGGCATATCTTATCACCTTGTCCAATATGCAGAGCCAAAACCGAACACTGAGGTTCTTTCTCAACACATCCGCTAGTGTATTTGTTGCAAGAAGTGTACTTGGCACAATGTACAACACCTTGGTAAATTCATCTGCTATTTGTACTAGCCGTTGATGTTCTGCAGGGTCTACACTTCTGAATGCCAGTTTCTTGAAAAGGTATCTCAACTCGTCATAAGACAGAACACTTAGGAAAATAGGCTGCACTGGTCCAAACCGGGCTAACCTTTTAAGTTTACTTATAATGATGATTTTGCTTCCTCTGCTCATTCTTATGAGAAACGAGTGAAACATTTTCCTTTCATCGTCGCCTACATCATAAGCAAACTCAATAATTACCAACATCGTCCCAAACATGGTCCTTCCTTGGTCAAGTATGGTCAAGAGGTTGTGTCCATTCAAGTGCAAAATAGAAGAGAGGCGTGAGCGAACCCTTTCGTCGCCACACACACGAGCAACCAAGGTTTTCTTTCCAACGCCAACACCACCTATGATTGGAAGAACTGCAAGTGCATAATCACCAGGAGGGTTGTTGTTCTCCAACAAGAAGCTCAAGAGCTTTTGCTTCTCAGTGCGTCGGCCGAAAATGAAATTGTCAGTGTAAAGATAAACGTCATATGGCCTACGGGACATGCGCTCGCATCCACCCAGAAAAACTATAAATTCCGCCATATTAGCAATAGCAATTTCTAAGCTTTCTAAGGCACCATGTGACTCGAGGCACATTGCCTTGTCATCCTTCTTGGATGTTGTTCGAGAACGCTTGAAAGGAATGAGTTGCAAGCTGCTGCTAGACGAGTCACTGATGCTAACCTTGTCGAAGCCTGCACTGTCTTGGAGGGCACAATACCTCAATTTGTCCAGCAAACGATATCCTTGGTACATGGCCTCTGAGAGTGTCTTGACCTGCATCATCATCCCGGAGTTGGTTATTTTTCTGGAATATGCACGAGAGTGCATATCATCTATTAAAGAAGGAATAGGGTTAGATAAACCCTCCACAAGTAGCGTAACATGTGATACAGGCAAGCACTACTCTAACCGGCCACTGCCGGCTTTACAAGCCCTATCCTACTCGCATATCGATCCACCTATGTAGCTCCACTAAGAGATGGTCCAAGCCGTCATTGATGAGCCCAGCGCGCTTCCAGTGTGTGCATTCCAGATGAATCGTTTCGATCACCCGAAGTATGGAGGGGGTTGCACTGTCGAAAACGATCGCATTCCGGTGCTTCCAGAGGGTCCAGAGCCCTAGAGTGAGGATCTTTGGTTATGTATTGCGTGTCTGCCTCCTCAATGATGGTGCCAGCTCTCATCAGGAGGTGCTGCAACCTCTGCACCACCTTCTCCTCTGATTGGGCATGGCTCAAGGAGTTGTACTTGTTCATTAGGAAGGAGATGAACTGGCTCACAAGTTCACTTGCAACTGCACATATGGCAGTCTCCATGGCTGGGATTGATGAGGTAAGCTGTTTGGCCGGTCCCTGGACAAATTTAACTATGCTGTCATCTTACAAGTCTTATGGAGATTCTTGGCAAAATGGAAAGGTCTCCATGTGTGACTTTGACTGGGACAAGTGGGTGGTTAAAACATGGAGTACAAGAAGCAAGGAAAATGCACCAATACTTAGTATTCATGGTGGGTCAAAATTGATTATTGTTAATTAGCTTTGCATTTTTCTGTCATTGGACTCTTTTTGCACGACATATGAGTAATATTCCAGAGGACATGTAACCAGTTTGCTTGTACAGTTGCTCCTTTGTTCAATCTTTAATTGAAAACTGTTGCACGCTCGTGCAATTTTTGATAGTTTAGGATTGGCCTCATGTTGGTCTCCACAGTAGGGTAAATATGGGAAAGGAAAATAGCGTGATGCAACTTGCTTTTGTTTCCTCTTTGCATCAAAAGTCTCTGGACAAAATAAGTGGCCACTGCCAAACAAGTCTCAGATAGACTATTTCCAATGTGGAAAAGTCTCCAGGGGTACGTGCCTAAACTGTACACACAAATACTTGTCTAAATGTCCAAACATGTGGCAAGGACAAGCCAAAAGTCCAACCGGCATGAAAAGGACTGACTAGTATTTCTAATAACAAATTCAACAGAAATCCTCGTCACAAGCTGTTACAGTCATAGACTACAGCACACACTACACTACTCAGCTTAGTAGTCTCAGAGTACAGTATCTCAAGGAAGGAAGAAGTGAGGTGGAAGGAGGAAATCGCCCTCGTTAGTGTTGGAATCAGGCATCCACACATGCAGCACCGACGTGACCACGTCCCTCCTGTAACTGCCTGCGCCACTCTCTCCATCATGATCGCATGCAGCTAGCTAGTAGGGACTTCGGTTAGTTTGTTAGGCCTCGCACGTTGTGCTCCTGTACTGGTATATAATGTAATCTCTGTGAATGAATACAAGTGTGAATTGCTCCAGCCTCTGCCTGTCCCACTACATGGTATCAGATACCTAGTTCATCCCCGATCCAACATCTCGCTTCCGCCTCCCTCCCATGGACTTCTCTGATCTGACCTCCGGCGCCTCGGACACCAATCCGTTCGCCACACCACCCAGTCTTCTCTCTGTTCCCCTCTCCACACTTCTCACCCTCAACATCCATGGCCAGATCCCCGTCACCCTCCACCTCAATCCTCCAAACTTCAAACTTTGGTGCTCCTTCTTCTATTCTCTCTTCATGTCGTACGGCATCTCCGATCACATCGACGGCACCGTCATCGCCAAAAGCCGTCGTCACGATGTCGCCTGGACCCAGGTCGACTGGTGCATCGTGCGTTGGCTGTACACCATGATCTCCGCCGAGCTTCAAGGTATGGTTCCGCAGGACCAACCCTCTGCCTACACTCTCTGGACAGCCATCTGCAGCCTTTTTCTGGACAACCGCACCCAGCGCGGCCTCATCGCCCTCGAGGAGTTCCATTCCCTTCGCCAGGAGCATCTCTCCGTCATGGAGTACTTCACCCGCCTGCAAACGCTGGCGACACGCTCCGCGACTGTGACATGGGCGTCACGGATCGCGGCCTCGTCTCCAACATGTTGCGTGGCCTCTCCAACAAGTTCAGCCACGCCATCTCCACCATGACGTACGACGAGACGAAGCTCCCGACGTTCCTCCAGGCGCGCTCTTATCTTCTCCAGGAGGAGCGGCGCATCGATCGCGCCCGCGACTCACGAGCCGCCACCGCTCTCACGCCGCGGCTCGCGCTCGCCACGCCCACCGCGGGCGCCCTCACCGCTCCGCCCCTCCGCCCGCTCCTCCAACGGCGGTCACCGTGGCCGCAAGCGCCGCAAGGGTGGCAACGGCGGCCCCGGCGGTGCAGGCGGCACCGCTGGTTATGGCGCGACTTCCGGCCCTGGCGGGGCTGGCGGATCTGCTCCCGCCTTCTTCCCCAACACTGGCGCGCGCTCTCCGTCGTCCTGGTACCCCGGGTTCAACCCCTGGACCGGCACTTTCCAAGCCTGGCCCGTGATGCCGCGCCCGCCCGGCGCCGGAGTGCTCGGGATTTTTTTTTGAAACTATGATGATTTTTATAGCAAATTCGGAAACTATACATCCTAATGAAGAAAAATCAAAACTATCACCCCGTCGGCCTCCTGTAGGCCGAAAAGGGACTTTTCGGCCTACCGTTGGCCAAAAAGTACTTTTCGGCCTACCTTTGGCCAAAAAGTACTTTTCGGCCAACAGTTGGCCAAAGAGTCCCTCTTCAGCCCTCTACTTTTTAAAAAATTCATATCAAATAGGATTTTTAGTATTTTAATTTGATTCTTTTTGCATTAGATTAGAAATT
Organism: Aegilops bicornis; assembly: GCA_021605145.1. NCBI lineage: Eukaryota > Viridiplantae > Streptophyta > Magnoliopsida > Poales > Poaceae > Aegilops > Aegilops bicornis. The sequence goes on from CM038670.1 coordinate 26,795,377, forward strand.
TTATGAAGTTTCTGTAGATATCAGGTTTGACTAGATTTGAAACTTTGAATTTGAATTTTCATGAATTTTCTCAAATCACTAAATTGCCTATAATTTGAGCTAGGAGTATTCTTTTTAGATGATTCTTTTTGCTACTGGTTCTTTGTGACTTTGTTTATCAGTAGTAATTAATTGGTGAATTTTAGGATTATTTAAAATTAGGTTTTTATGAAAACAGTTCCAGGGTCATGCCTGCCAGATAGGCAAAAGTGTTCGGCAGCCATATTCTGCTTCCTCCACCATTGCTACTTCTCCCTTCCACTTATTACACTGTGATGTATGGACCTCTCCAATCGTTAGTAACTCTGGTTTTGCATATTTTTTGGTTGTCTTGGATGATCACACGCATTATGCATGGACTTTCCCCCTTCGCCGAAAATCTGACGTGTTTGAGATCCTCGTCACATTCCATGCGTTTGTTAGCACACAATTTCAGCGACCCATTCTCGCATTTCGCACTGACAACGGTCGTGAGTTCGACAACCGTGGCTTCCGCACCTTCCTCGCCAAACACGGCATCGCCTTCCAACTCTCGTGCCCCTACTCTTCGCCTCAGAATGGCCGCGCCGAGCGTATCATTCGCACCCTCACTGAGGGCCTGCGCAGCCTACTCTTCCACGCCTACCTCCCCACCAAATTCTGGCCCGACGCCCTCGCCACCATCACTTATCTCCTCAACCGCCGGCCATGTCGCCCACGCCAGCTCACCACCCCGTTCGAGCTTCTCCACGGTTTCCCTCCCTCCTATCAACACCTCCGTGTCTTCGGTTGCCTGTGCTACCCGAACACCACCGCCACTTCTCAGCACAAGCTCGCCCCCCGGTCGCGGGCGTGCGTTTTTCTCGGCTACCCACCCAATCACGCCGGCTACAAGTGCTTCGACCCGCAGACAGGCCGTGTTTATCTCTCACGCAGCGTGTTCTTCGACGAGCACGTTTTTCCCTTTGCGCAGGTCTCCAACGTCGCCGCCCCCTCGTCGGCCCCGTCTCCGGCTCTCCACTACGACGACAGCGCCGCGGTCGTCCCCCCCACGCTCCTGGCGCGCCCGCTTTGGCGCCCCACGGCGCCTCCGCCCCCGGGGACGGCCACCTCGGGTCCTGCACCGGCCCCGTCGTCACCTGGGAGCTCGCCCGGCTCATCTCCTATGGCCGCGCCCTCGCCTGCAGGCTCTCCTGCCGTGGCGCCCACGTCGCCGTCTAGTTCGGCTGCCCCGACAGTGGACTCCTCCGCCCGTTCTGCTACCCCGACGGTGGCCCGTCCGCTCGTTCGGCTGTCGCGAGCCTCGCGGCAGCGGATTCGCCAGTCGCCGGGTGCCCGGCTGCGGCCTCACCCGCTGGTTCGCCGCCGTCCGCACCAGCTGGTTCGCCGCCGTCCTCACCCGCTGGCTCGTCCGGCTCCTCCCGCGCCGCGGCTACACCGAGCTCACCATCGCCCTTCACCGACCCGAGTGCAGCGTCGGCCTCCTCTCCAACACCGCCGGCCCCTGCTCACCGCATGGTTACCCGTGCCATGGCTGGCGTCCGTCGGCGCAACATGCAGTACGATGCCGACTATGTTCTGACGGCCGGTCCTGCTGCTCCCTCGCCACTACCCACGTCCGTGGCAGCCGCTCTCCGTGACCCAGCCTGGCGTCTCGCCATGCAAGACGAGTATGATGCCCTATGTGCCAACCGCACGTGGACGCTCGTTCCTCGGCCGCCGGGCGCCCACATCATTTCCGGCAAGTGGATTTTCCGGCACAAGCTCCGTCCCGATGGCTCTCTCGACCGGTACAAGGCGCGGTGGGTCGTTCGCGGTTTCTCTCAGCACCCGGGGATCGACTACACCGACACATTCTCCCCGGTCGTGAAGCCTGCGTCGATTCGCCTCGTGCTCCAGCTCGCGGCCGCTCGGTCCTGGCCGGTCCATCAGCTCGACGTCAAAAATGCGTTTCTCCACGGCGAGCTTTCCGAGCATGTCTACTGCCAACAACCAGCGGGGTTTGTCGACGCCTCGCGCCCATCTGATGTGTGCCTCCTCTCCAAGTCTCTTTATGGGCTTAAACAGGCACCCCGCGCGTGGTTCTCCAAGTTCGCAGGCTGCCTCTCTCAACTGGGGTTCACGACGACGCGCTCTGACGCGTCTCTATTTGTCCTCAAGACCCGCCACGGCATCGCCTACTTACTACTCTATGTTGATGACATAGTGCTCACGGCCTCTTCAGAGACGCTTCTGCACCAACTCATCAACAGCCTACACGCCGCCGTGTCCCTCAAGGACTTGGGGCCGCTCAAATTCTTCCTCGGCATCCAAGTACAGCGCTCTCCTCGTGGGTTTCTTCTGCACCAAGCACAATACGCCGAGGAGCTGCTTGAGCGTGCTGGCATGACCACATGTCACCCCGCCCCGACGCCCGTTGACACCAAGGCTAAAGTTTCTGCTGCTGCCGGCGAGCCGGCTGACGACGCCGCCTTCTATCGCAGCATCACCGGCGCTCTTCAGTACTTAACACTCACGCGCCCGGACCTGACATACGCCGTGCAACAAGTCTGTCTACATATGCACGCCCCACGTCAACCACACTGGGCCATGGTTAAGCGCATATTGCGCTATGTCCGCGGCACTACCTCCCACGGCATCTCCATTGCTGCCTCCTCGCCAACCGAGCTCGTTGCCTACACCGACGCCGATTGGGCCGGCTGCCCGGACACCCGTCGCTCGACCTCGGGATACTGTGTCTTCCTCGGCGACACACTCATTTCTTGGTCAAGCAAGCGGCAGCCTACGGTCTCTCGGTCGAGTGCCGAAGCTGAATACCGCGCCGTGGCCAATGCGGTTGCTGAATGTTGCTGGGTGCAGTCAACTTCTTCACGAGCTACACTCTGATCTGGGCAAGGCCACGGTCGTCTTCTGCGACAATGTGTCCGCTGTATATCTCTCACAGAATCCAGTACATCACCGCCGAACCAAGCACATTGAGCTAGATGTGCACTTCGTCCGCGAGAAGGTTGCGCTCGGCCATGTTCGTGTTCATCATGTACCAACCAGCCAGCAGTTCGCGGACATTATGACGAAGGGGCTCCCTGCTGCAGCGTTTGCTGATTTCCGCTCCAGTCTGTGCGTCGTCGACGCCGCCACCAACGCTCAGACTGCGGGGGGGTGTTGGAATCAGGCATCCACACATGCAGCACCGACGTGACCACGTCCCTCCTGTAACTGCCTGCGCCACTCTCTCCATCATGATCGCATGCAGCTAGCTAGTAGGGACTTCGGTTAGTTTGTTAGGCCTCGCACGTTGTGCTCCTGTACTGGTATATAATGTAATCTCTGTGAATGAATACAAGTGTGAATTGCTCCAGCCTCTGCCTGTCCCACTACAGTCAGGGTCCTTCAATTTGGTTCACATGTGCATGTTCCCCATGCTGGTGCATATGGACTTCCAGCTCACCCGTCGGAGAACGCGTCTCTTGCTCCGGTTGGTTGTGTTTGGTCTCGAACTGGTTCAGCTTTGTCAGTCTCATTGAGCCTTTGCTGCTGCACCTCATTCCTTTCCGCCTCTGCACACTTCGCTAATGCATGAGCTCAGCTTCTTCTCCCAGCGTCGCTGCATACTACTATTTCTCTAGTCAAACACAATGATGCCAAACTAACTCCACCATCACTAGGCACATTTTCTCCTCCAACCAAAAAGTTGATTAATTAAGAGGCGCATTTGTTTCCATTTGTCTGCCGTGTCATAGGATCCTGTGATCCTGTCTGTAATGCTTAGCTGCCAAATGCTTTTCTATATTGCTCCCTGGATACAACATAGTGGTAAATCTAATACATTGCCAAAAAATATAGTTAGGCTAGAGTGTTGTGTAGAATCACAATTTTATTGTGAAAAAACATATGTTTTTTTTTGCAGAGGGTGTGAAAAGTCTATGTTTATTTTTGTTCTATACCAAAAAAATGACGTACTAATTTGGTAACTGTATTAGCCTCTCACTATTATTGGTTACAGCAAACAAATAAATATTTCCTAATAAAAGCATCATGATCACTGTTTCCTTGTTGTTTGGTTGCTATAGTAACCTTTCACTGTTATTTGCCTCAGCTGACCGTCACAAGTCAAAACTTCTCCTCAAACAAAAAAGGTAGTCAAAACTTGATTAAGTGGCGCATTTGTTTCCACTTAATTTGTTGCCGTGTGTTGGGGATATAGCCCCTTGGTTTGACCCGCCCAGCAGGGGACGGGTTGCCTTGTTGGCGACTCATAGATGAAAGCTCAAATAGGCCTGAGAAGATATGATATGAAGATTGGAGGTGGCTTACAAGACAGGCCCGTTGAAGGCCCAAGACCCAGAGGAAGGCCCTGTGACCCGCAGATATGAGCCGCCTCATGGTGACTTGTCTGGTAAGGCAAGGCGACTTAATAACCGAGTTGGTCACGTTGTGTGATCCCATTTGGACTCTTGTAAGCCCATGGCCTCGACCTGTGTATATAAAGGCAAGACCCTACGGCGGGTTAACTCAAGAAACAATAGATCGATAGCTAGGTCAAGCGATCCCGCTCCCTTGTAATCGATATCCCATCAATACAGTATAAGCATGACGTAGGCTTTTACCTCGTTGTGAGGGGTCGAACCTGGGTAAACTCGTGTCCTTTGTCCCGTTCAACCCCTTCGAGCTAACCGACGTTGCGGTGGCTCCACACCTAAGTCCGTTCACAAGGGCATCTGCCATGACAAAACCATGACGGTTGACGCCCACCGTGGGGCTAGAGCACGGTGGTTTCGATCGGGTCGCCGCGGCAAGCTCTACATCGACGACGCCGGCCGGGGCCATGAGGCCAATTCAATCGATTACGGGTCCCGGGTCCCCTTCGGCGGGATTCATGTCTTCATTGGCAAAATCGGCGAATCAGAGCCTAAGCCGAACTTCTCCACCAACCTCATCGAGTCGGCTCGGCGCACGCAACCCGCCCAAATTCAACCCGGCAGGAAGCGTGCTTTCGTCGGTTTCATACATGGTGCAGCTCTGGAAGAAGATTCAGTATCCGGAGGTGAGACGACCATCTATTCAGGGGATGAGTCCTAACACTAGTAGAAAACTGGGCTTTCATTTGGGCCAGATAAGCCCATTAGTCCCGGTTAGTCCCGGTTCATGCGGCTAAAGGCATTAGCCCCGATTCAAATGAGCCCTTTAGTCCCGGTTTGAGACATGAACCGGGACTAAAGGGTGCGATGCCCTTTAGTCTCGGTTTGTGTCTCAAACCAGGACTAAAGATTAGACCTGTAGTCCCGGTTTGAGACACGAACCGGGACTAAAGGGTGCAATGCCCTTTAGTCTCGGTTTGTGTCTCAAACCAGGACTAAAGGTCCCATTTTCAAACTCTACCCTCCCCCCCCCCCCTCCCGCCCCGTGGATCGCCTTTTCAGTTTTGTAAAAAGCAAAAGAAAATGATAAAACTTCAAAAAAAAAAAATTCCTCCGAGATGTAGTTATATTACTACATCTACTAGTTAAAAAATAAAAAAACTTAAATTTGGACATGTTTTGCAAAAAAGTGTCATGAAAAAGTAAAACGGCTATAACTTTTGCATATGATGTCGAAAAAAAAGTATAATATATCAAAATGTTCAGCACGAAAATCCGCATCCGATTTTGACAGCCTACGGCCTGTTTGCAAATTTTGGTTAAATCAGGTCAAACTTTGGTCAAACTACTTATTCAAGAAGTATTAGTGTTACTAAATAATTATTGAAGAATATTAGTGTTACTAAATAATTATTACAGTTTTTTAGAATTTTGGTCAAATCAGGTCAAACTTTGGTCAAAGTATGGTCAAACTATGGTCTAACTACTTATTCAATAAATATTAGTGTTACTAAATAATTATTCAAGAATATTAGTGTTACTAAATAATTATTTTAAGTTTTTGAATTTTGGTCAAATCTGGTCAAACTGTGGTCAAACTATGGTCAAACTACTTATTTAAGAAATATTAGTTTTACTAAATAATTATTAATTTTTAGAATAATAGTTTTAAACTCAAACAGTGAAACGTGTGACTTCATGCTCAAGCTAAACTCCTGAGGCTTAATAGGATTGACATCTTATTATTGTCAGGAAAACAACAAGTGCAGACTTGGAAACTAGGGGGAATAGAACCCGGAAGTTAAGCGTTCTCAGGTGGAGTAGTGAGAGGATGTGCGATTAAATTGGAAAATAATTCAGAAATTTGAAATCGAAAAAATTAAAAAAAATCAATTTTTTAAAAAAAATAAAAAAAATTCATAAAAATACCTTTAGTCCCGGCTGGAATTACCAACCGGGACTAAAGGTGGAGCTCCAGACAGCGGCCACGTGGACGGCCTTTAGTCCCGGTTCATGTAAGAACCGGGACTAAAGGGGGAGGCTTTAGTAATGACCCTTTAGTCCCGGTTCAAGAACCGGGACTAAAGGCCCTCTAGAACCGGGACAAATAGCCCTTTTTCTACTAGTGCAACCGGAGAGATGGAGTCAATTTATCGGCTTGAAGACGGCGACCTTGGGGGCTACTCCGATGGCAATAACATTCCGGACTCCTATGGTGATTGATGAGGTAAGTGCTGGCCGGTCTCTGGACATATTTAGCTTTTCTGGCCTCTTACAAGTCTTACAGAAATTCTTGGTAAATTGGAAAAGTCTCCATGGATTACTTTGACTGGGACAAGGGCGGCTAACATGTGACAAGGACAAGCCTACTGTGGAAGCAGCATCAAATAGTTGAACAGTATTTTTAATATCTACTGTAAGTGGGCCCAAATTAATTATTGTCAAGTGTGAGAACGACACGCCAAATGTCCAACAAACATGACAACATATCTTTAATATTTACGTACCAGGACATACAGTTAAGTTATCTTTGCATTTATTTTTTTAATTGGATTTGTTTTACATTTTGCACCACACGGCATATCTTTGCATTTATCTACTCTAGCAAAGTTTGAGCTCAACTCATTGGGAAGGAAATGGTGTGGCTTATTTTGTGCTAGTTCAGTCTTTAGTCGGAAACTGTTGCATCTTGTGCATTCTTCGAAGTTTAGGACTGGCCTGATGTAGATCCACCATGGGGTAAAAATGGAAAAGGAAAATAGCAAGAGGCAACTAGAGGATCAACACCTTGGCTTTCTTTCCTATTTGAATCAAGAGTGTCTAGACAAATTAAGTGGCCTCTGCCAAACAAGTGTTACAGTGTTGTGGAAAAACAAGTCTCGCAGAAACTCTTTGCAAAGTAGAAAAGTCTCCATGGGTGACTAAACTGTTGACAGCTACGTGTCGATCGATGAAAGTCGGATTCTTGTCTAAATGTCCACACATGTGATACAATCATACAGACAAGCCAGCAATCCAAGTATCATGAAAATAATTGACTAGTATTTCCGGATCAAAATACATGTATGTTTAAATATCTTTGCATTTGTCTTGCCTTGGAATCCTTTTATATTTTACATGGCATCCAATATATGTGCACTTACTCTAGTAAATTTTACTGTGATGTATAAACTTGAGTGGAGAAGCAGGGTGCCACTCATCAGCAAGGAAACGGTATGCTCCTTTTTTTTGTTAGAATTACATACTTGGGTAGAAATCTTCCAGTGGACATGTAACTAGTTTGTCTGTACATTTGATCCTTTGGTTGGTTCTTCAAAACAGTCAGTCTACGTGGCTTATTTTGTTCTAGTTCAGTATTTTATCCAAGATTGTTGCAGCTTGTGCATTCTTCAGAGTTGAGCCTTGACCTGTTGTAGATCTGCACCATGCTGGAAACGAAGAAAAAGGAAATTGCAGTATGCACATTGGACGAAACTTCATCTGCTTTCTATTAAACAACTACCAGGAGTAATAATTTTATGTACTCCCTCCGTTTTTATGTACCTCAAGTCTTATGTACTCCTCGGTTTTTATTTACTTCGCATATTGGTTTTGTCTCGGATCAAACTTTCTAAGCTTTGACCATGTTTATATAAAAAAAATTTAACATGCAAAATACTAAGTCAATACCATCAGAATCATCATTCTATAAATTTTTATTGTGAAAGTTTACATTGTTTTCGGTAAACTTGGTCAAACTTTATAAAGTTTGACTTATTTCCAAGCTAATATGCGGAGTAAATAAAAATGGACGGAGTACTATATAGGCCCCATGGGCTATGCGATAAAGATAAGTTGCTCCATAACACCCCCTTAATATTTGCTCCCTGTAATAACTAGGGTCAGAGAAATTACCAAAGCATCAGACATACTGAAATTTACAAGAAGGGATCCATCATTTTGGCCCGAAATCTCACAGGCAAGCCGCTGGTCAGGTGTCACAAGTCGTATTCAAGGGTCTGGGTCGAGATGCTCTGCCAACTGCAGCGATGACTTTCCTGCCCCGCAGCTCGACCGCGGCCCACCAATGTTTTTTTCAAGTAAACAAAAATTTATTAAAAGTAGGTTCAGCAATATCGCCGGCAACAAGAACGTCGTGATGCACTTACACTACTAGGAAAAAACCTAGTAGTAGCGCCGGTTAAAAGCTAGTAGTAGCGCGGGTGGCTGCGCTACTACTACGACGCTACAGCTAACTAGTAGTAGTAGTGCAGTGCATCCCGCGCTACTAGTATGTGTGTTAGTAGTAGCGCGGGTTCGACACGCGTTATTACTAACTATCTGTAGCGCATGACTGTGACCCGTGCTATTACTATTAATTACAAAAACAAAAACAAAAATCTCGACCCCATGCGTGCTGTCAATGGTGTCAATGGTTCGATCCAGCTACGACAAGGGTCGCCGGAGGTGCGGACGGGCAGCAGAGACCAGATCCAGCGACGGTTGTTGTAGAGGGACCGGATCCAGTGCAGAGGAGAGCAAGACCACGGTGTGAGGGTCCTCTTCACGGCCAAGGCAAAGAGCTCCTCGTTGGCCATGTCGACGACCTGCGCAGGCATGGGCATGGGAGGTGAGTAAAATCGGAGGGACATGGAGAGGGAAAAAGAGAAACAAGGAAGAAAGGAATGAGATGAAGGGTGCACCGGGGCTCGTCGCCGGTGGTGAGGTGGTCCGACGTGGTGGCATGGAGATGCGGGGAAGACTGGGAGCTCCGGGACGCCGGCGGCGCGAGGCGGCCTCCCTCTTTTGGCGCCATGGAGGAGGAGGCACGCGACGCGAGGAGGTGAACTCGTTGGGTGCCATGGAGGAGGAAGTGTGCAACACCATGGGAGAGCCTATGGAGAGAGGGGGGAGAGTGAGGGAGAGAGGAGGGATTCGGACGAGGATATGGAGACTTCACCTACCTCGTACTTAGTAGTAGCGAGGGGTATAAAACCGCGCTACTACTATCAACTTAGTAGTAGCGAGGGGTAAAAACCCTCGCTACTACTATGGCATGTCCCGGGAGGCACGTTAGAGACCGCATAGTAGGAGCGAGGGTGAAAAACCCGCGCTACTACTATTAACTTAGTAGTAGCGAGAAGTAAAAAAACCTGCGCTACTAGTAAGTAGATATAGTGAGGGTTATAAACCCTCGCTACTAGTAAGCGTCTGTCTATAAGCTTTTCCCTAATAGTGTTAGGAGGTGTTTGGTTACAGGAATGGTATCAGTAATCAGATTACACAGTTTCAAGAGGTGTTATGAGTTCTTTCCTAGTTTGTTTGGTTTGTCCACGGTAAAGGGAACCATGCAATCCGGACATTTATGTTGATTTAATAACGGTTTGGTGATGGCCGTCTTAGAAAGGACATGATGGGCCAGTTCTTTTGGGCGAGAATCGCCCCCTTCCCCAGCTTTTTCTAAAATTGTCACTTCATATTTTTTTACAATCCTAACTAATTAGACCTTACTTCATGTTTTTTACAATCCTAGCTAATTAAGGTCTAATTAGCTAGGATTATAAAAAAGATATGAAGTGACGATTCTGGGAGAAACTAAGGAGGGGGGCGATTCTGGGAGAATCGCCTAAAAGAACTGGCCCTATGTAATTTGTTACTACAACTTGCTTGCACAACTACTTCCTCCGTTTCTATATATGTCTTTTTAGAGATTTCAATGCAGACTACATATGGATGTATATAGACGTACTTTAGAGTGTAGATTCACTCATTTTACTCCATATGTATGTAGTCTATAGTGGAATGCTTAGAAAGATTTATATTTAGGAACCGAGGAGGTAGTAAAGCTTGTGGTGCACTAATGCTCTTGTAGATGACAAGATGCTACTGCCTGCAGGCGCAGGCTAGACCTAGTTTGCACGACTATCCCAAACACCTCGCCCATGTCCAGCGTCTCTGGGCCCGCCCCACCCGGAATCGCCCAGTCAAAGTGGTACAGGAGGTTTGCCAGCACAAGCTCCATTGTCGTGCTCGCGAACAAGGCTCCTGGGCACTGCCTACGACCAGCTCCGAACGGGATGAACTCCATCTGTGGCCCTTGCTTGAAGTACTCCACACTCATCTCTTCAAACCTCTCCGGCCTGAACTCCGCGGCATCCTCACCCTAGTGTGTTGGGTCCGTGCCAACCGCGAAGGCATTTATCATGACAGAAGTGCCCTTGGGTATGTCGTAGCCCATCACCTGGCAATCCTCCATGGCCGCCCTGTGTATGAGTGACACTGCAGGGTGCAACCGTAACGTCTCCTTGATGACCATCCGAAGATAGTGTAAGCTATCGAGGTCTGCGCTGGTCACGGTGGACCTGCGGTGGTGTCCGAGCCTCTGCTGGAGTTCAAGTTTTGCCCTTGCCATTACGTGTGGGTTGCGGATGAGTTCTGCCATGGCCCATTCTAGCGTGGAAGCTGTGGTGTCCGTAGCAGCTCCAAATATTTCCTGTTGCACATTATTGAATAATATTTTTAGGCAATATTGAATTGCATGTATCAAACAGTTCATCTAAAAGTCTGGGAAAAAGAAGTTCGAACTGATGGGGAAGTCGGACAATATATATTTTTTGAAACAAGAATCGGTTACTACTAGCTAAAAAAAAACTGGTTGCAAACGAGTGATAGTATGAAGAAGCGGAATCACTTACAAAGACGATGGTCCCGACGGTCTCCGACGTCAAAGGGAAATTAAGGGTGTCTTCTTCGTGCAGCCTCACGAGCACGTCCAACAGGTCTTCATCCTCATTAGGAGTAGCAGTAGCAGTAGCAGCAGCCGAGGCATTATGTTGTCTCTTCTTCTTGCGCTCCTGGATGATATCTGCCAGGATTCGTTGTATCCGGGTATGGCTCCTCCTCACGTCGCGGGAGTCGCCGGTCAGCCACCGCATCAGGCGCGACGACGGGTGCCACCAACCGGGACCAAAGGCCCTCCCGCCTGGGCTCAGCGGACAGGCCACGTGGAGGGCCATCTGTCCCGGTTCTGGATAGAACCGGGACTAAAGGGCGAGGGTATTAGTACCGACCACTGGTGGAAAAACAGGCTTCCGTCCAGCCCCATAAGTCGCGAAGCTGTAGGAACCGCGACTAATGGGACCTTTAGTCGCGGTTCTGGAGGTGAACCGCGACCAAAGGCAGGGCCTGTGGCGCTCGGTGGCCAGCTGGTGCCGTGAGGGGCTTTAGTCGCGGTTGGCCAGGACAACCGCGACTAAAGGCTCGGCACCTTTAGTCACGGTTTGCCAGTGCCAACCGCAACTAAAGCCCTCCCTATATATACCCATCCAGCAGCCAACACTTAGCCATTTGGAGCCATTCTCTTCACAAGTGGGTGTAGGTTTGCTTTTGGTTCCTCTTATGCACATAAGGTGTTTGATGAAATGCCCCAAGAGCATGAAACAAACATGACATGAAGTGTTGGAGCCACACTCTTGATCGCGGTTAGCAACTTGATGAACCTTTGATGTGTCAATATGCATGTGTGTAGTTCATTGTTTAATTTATATTGTTTGTAGCTAGTTAGTTTAACAAATGCATGATGGTTAATTATATATTTTATATTATAATAATGCAGATGAATCGGCAATGGATGTACGGTAACCGACTCTCCATGAAGTTCACTACGGGTTTGAAAGATTTCCTCGTAGTGGCTAATGCGAACAAGCGGGGGTTTTGTTATCTGTCCATGTGTTATCTGTAAGAATGAGAAGGGTTACTCTTCCTCAAGAGTTGTTCACATGCATCTGCTTGAAGGGTTTCATGCCAAGCTATAATTGTTGGACCAAGCATGGAGAAAGAGGGGTTATAATGGAAGAAGATGAAGAAGGGGATGATTTCATCGATGAAAGCTATCTTGCTCATTTCGGTGATACTTTCATGGAGGATGCTTTGAAGGTGAAGGGGAAGGTGAAGAAGAGGCACGTGATGATCCCGTTGATGATCTTGGTCGGACCATTGCTGATGCACGGAGACGCTAAACTGAAAAGGAGAGGGAGAATTTGGATCGCATGTTAGAGGATCACAGAAAGGCGCTGTACCCGGATGCGATGATGGTCTGAAAAAGCTGGGCTGCACTGGATTTGCTGAAATGGAAGGCAGAGGCAGGTGTAGCTGACTCGGCATTTGAAAACTTGCTGAAAATGTTGAAGAATATGTTTCCAAAGGATAACGAGTTGCCCGCCAGTACGTACGAAGCAAAGAATTTGAATGAATGCCCGGTATGCACTGCATTGCGTTATAAGATCAGAGGCGATGACCCTGGTGACGATGTTGAGGGCCAGAAACCCAGGAAGAGGGTTCCCGCCAAGGTGATGTGGTATGCTCCTATAATACCACGGTTGAAACGTCAGTTCAGGACCAAAGAGAATGCCAAGTTGTTGCGATGGCACAAAGAGGACCGTAAGTCGGACGGGGAGTTGAGACACACCGCAGATGGAACGCAATGGAGAAAGATCGACAGATGGTTCAAAGATTTTGCAGCTGACGCAAGGAACATAAGATTTGCTCTAATTACGGATGGCATGAATCCTTTTGGCGAGCAGAGCTCCAGCCATAGCACCTGGCCCGTGACTCTATGCATCTACAACCTTCCTCCTTGGTTGTGCATGAAGCGGAAGTTCATTATGATGTCAGTGCTCATCCAAGGTCCGAAGCAACCCGGCAACGACATCGATGTGTACCTAAGGCCATTAGTTGATGAACTTTTACAGCTGTGGGGTGGTGTCCGTGTGTGAGATGAGCACAAACAAGAGGAATTTGACCTCTGACGTTGCTTTTCGTAACCATCAACGATTGGCCTGCTCTTAGTAACCTTCGGGACTGTCAAATAAGGGATACAATGCATGCACGCACTGCTTACATGAGACTGAAAGTGTACATTTGCCAAATTGTAAGAAGAACGTGTACCTTGGGCATCGTCGATTTCTTCCGAAAATTCATCCAAGAAGAAAGAAAGGCAAGCATTACAACGGCAAGGCAGATCACCGGCGAAGCCTGCGGAACGACTTGGTGCTGAGGTATTTGATATGGTCAAGGATTTGAAAGTCATCTTTGGAAAGGGTCTGGCGGACAATCAGTTCCGAAGGGAGCTGACGGGCACGCAGCCATGTGGAAGAAGAAATCTATATTCGGGAGCTAGAATATTGGAAAGTCCTAGATGTCCGCTCTGCAATCGGCGTGATGCACGTTACGAAGAATATTTGCGTGAACCTCCTAAGCTTCTTGGGCGTGTATGGGAAGACAAATGATACAAAGGAAGCACGGCAGGACCAGCAACGTTTGAAAGACCACGATGACCGGCATCCGGAATGGTTTCAAGGTCGTGCCAGCTATGCTCGACCAAAGAAGAGAAGGTCATCTTTTTGAATGCCTCGAGCAGTATGAAGGTTCCGTCTGGATTCTCGTCCAATATAAAGGGAATAATAAACATGGCGGAGAAAAAGTTCCAAAACCTGAAGTCTCACGATCGCCACGTGATTATGACGCAATTGCTTCCGATTGCTTTGAGGGGCTCCTGCCGGAAAATGTTCGAGTAGCCATTGTGAAGCTATGTGCATTCCTCAATGCAATCTCTCGAAGGTAATCAATCCAGAAGTTCTACCACGGTTCTGAACGATGTGATCCAATGTCTTGTCGATTTCGAGTTGGTGTTCCGCCATCCTTCTTCAATATTATGACGCACCTCCTGGTTCACCTAGTCGAAGAGATTTTCGTTCTCGGTCCTGTATTTCTACACAATATGTTCCCTTCGAGAGGTTCATGGGAGTATTAAAGAAATATGTTCGTAACCGTGCTAAGCCAGAAGGAAGCATCGCCAAGGGCTATGGAAATGAGGAGGTAATTGAGTTTTGTGTTGACTTTGTTCCTGACCTTAAGCCGATTGGTCTTCCTCGATCGCGGCACGAGGGGAGACTAAGTGGAAAAGGCACGATCGGAATGAAATCAACGATATGTATGGACGGCCAGTCTCTGACTGAAGCACACCACACTGTACTGACCAATTCCAGCTTGGTGGCTCCGTACTTTGAGAAACACAAGAATATTTTACGCTCGACAACCCGGGGAAGCCTGAATCCTGGATTAGGAAGGCCCACATGGAGACTTTCGGAAGTTGGTTGAGAAAACATTTAATGAATGACAATGATGTTGTAGATCAGCTGTACATGTTGGCCAAGACACCATCTTCGACTATAACGACTTTCCAAGGTGCGAGATAAATGGGAATACATTTTACACGATCGCCCAAGATAAAAGAGCACCAACCAAAACAGTGGTGTCCACTTTGATGCAGCAACCGAGAATGGGCAAGAGGTCACATATTATGGTTACATAGAGGAGATATGGGAACTTGACTATGGACCCTCCTTTAAGGTCCCTTTGTTCCGGTGCAAATGGTTCAAGCTAACAGGAGGTGGGGTAAAGGTGGACCAGCAATACGGAATGACAATGGTGGATTTCAACAATCTTGGTTACCTTGACGAACCATTCGTCCTAGCGAAAGATGTCGCTCAGGTTTTCTATGTGAAGGACATGAGTAGCAAACCGAGGAAGCGGAAAGATAAGAAAACGATCAGTACATCATGCGATGATTCAAAGCGCCACATTGTTCTTTTCAGGGAAAAGAAACATCGTGGGAGTGGAGGACAAGACAGACATGTCGAAGATTATAATATGTTTGCTGAAATTCCGCCCTTCAAAGTGAACACCGACCCAAGCATTAAGTTAAATGATGAGGATGCTCCATGGATACGGCACAATCGTAAGCAAGCAGGGACACAAGGGAAGAAATGATGTGTAATAATTTATTGTACCAAACTTTGTTGAATGGATCATGTGAATTATATTACCCGTGATGTGTTTGGTGTCCATTTTCAATTTGAAAACTAATGGCACTAACAGAAAGTTTATAATTTTTCTAAAACTAAAAGCAAAAAGAATTAAAAATAAAGCAAAAACAATAAAAATAAATAATAATGCAGAAAACTAAAATAGCAACAATAAGTATTTTGTTGTAAGTAGAAACAAAATAAAATAAATAAAGCAACAAAGAAAACAAAAAAGTGTTTTCAAATTTGAAAACTAATGGCACTAACAGAAAGTTTATAATTTTTCTAAAACTAAAAGCAAAAAGAATTAAAAAATAAAGCAAAAAACAACAAAAAATAAATAATAATGCAGAAAACTAAAATAGCAACAATAAGTATTTTGTTGTAAGTAGAAACAAAATAAATTAAATAAAGCAACAACCAAAACAATCACAGTGTTTTCAAATTTGAAAACTAATGGCACTAACAGAAAGTTTATAATTTTTCTAAAACTAAAAGCAAAAGAATTAAAAAGTAAAGCAAAAAACAACAAAAATAAATAATAATGCAGAAAACAAAACAAAAAACTGGAAAAATATAGTGCCCCCTCTGGACCCCCACGGCCTGAATACGACTAGAAACCCTACATGGGCTGGATTCAGCCCGCAGGAGGCCAAGTAGGCCCACAGCACATAGCTAGTGACAGATTAGGCCCGAAGCCTGCAGGTTGAGAGGAGCTCGAGTGGGTGGCGCAGCGCTTATAAACCACTCTCGAGCTCTCTCAACTAGCGAGGTGGGACTAAACTTTTAGGCTGGGCGTGGGCAGCACAAGGCCTTTAGTCGCGGTTGGGCAGGCGACCCGCGACCTTTAGTCGTGGTCGCCTGCCCAACCGCGACTAAAGGGCGCGGGATCGCAAAAAAACCGCCAAAACCCCTTTAGTCGCGGTTGGGCAGGCGACCCGCGACTAAAGGTACCTTTAATCGCGGTCCTCGCCGCCAACTTGAGTAAAGGGGGCTATAAATACAAGCCCTCGACGCCGCCCGCCGTTTCTCGCTGTTACGTCTATGCAGCGCCCTCGGCGCCGCCCGCCGTCGCCGTCGCCCTCGGCGCCGCCCGCCGTCGCCGTCGCCCTCGGCGCCGCCCGCCCGCCCTCGCCCTCGGCGCCGCCCGCCGTCACTTTTCGCCCAGCAGCCCGCCCGGCGGCCTCGGTCTTGCTTTGGACTGCATGCCTCACCTCGCCTCTCCGTCCCCTCCCAGACGACGCCCGGCACCTCCTCGATCCGTCTTTGGAACGAGGGCATGACCCCTTGGCGCTCCCGTCGCCGGGCGCCCGTTCAGTGCCGGTGCCGCCGCTGCGGCTCACGCCCTCGGCAGCGCCCGGCCTCGTCACCGTCGCCTCTCCGCCTCTCCTCGACACCCTTGGCGCCCGAGGCCGATGCCCCATCGCCGCTTCGCCGTCACCCCGCCCGCTTCGTCCGGGCCTCGCCCCGTTCCAGCCGGCCCGGCCTTTCTGGCCTTCGGCGCACGGGCTGAACCTACGACCAGGCACCTGGCGCCCTTGCGCCCGTTAACCCACGTGGCCTCCTAGGCCACTTACCAGTGGGGCCCCCCCTGTTAAAAAGAAGAACAAAAAGAAATATGTATAAATAAAAATTAAAAATGATAATAATTAAAAGTAATTAATGCTGATGTCATAACCCTGTTTTCCTTTTATTTAAATCTGTTAATTCCAAATAACTGTTTAAAACTTTGAAAAATCATATTAAATAAACCGTAGGTCGGATCAAAAAACTTTATACATGAAAGTTGCTCGTAACGACGAGACGAACCCGAATACTCTACCCACATACATGTCAGATGCCTCTAACTATCTGAACATGGAATTCTCCTCCGGTCTTCTATCGACACAGGTCCGGAACCGGGAAAACATTCCCGGTTGAATCCCCCCTTCACCTTTATCGTGTAGCCATATGTTAGGTCACTCCCGGCACATCATATTGCCCCCTCTTCTCTCCGGTAGACCCCGAGACCGATGCCGCCCCTGTGATCGACTACGTCGACAATGACCCCCCTCCTGGGCAGAGCGACCATGCAAGCCCCTTGACCATCCCGATATCGCCCATTCCGTGAAGACGTGGTTGTCTGTTGTCCTCGCCTCCCTCTCCGTGTGTGTTGTCCTCGCCTCCCTCTCCGTGACGCGCCGTTGCGCCGCCCGTCTCGCGCTCTACCGCGACACCCTCTCCCCCCCCTTCCTCGCCCCCTCCGTTTGCCACCGCCCATTCGCCACCGCCACCGCCACCGCCCCCCTTCTTCACTTAATTAATTTTTTTTTACTACATGTTTTCAGGACTGACATAATGGCGGATGATAGAGCTGACCCGATTATGGACAACTATGATCCGGACGGTGAAGCACATATGTTCGGCATCATAAACGGCGATATTCAATATGTGCCGACCGGAGAAGAAGAAGATGATATCTCTTCTTATCTGAACCTTGACGGTGAAGATGAAGGGCGCCACAAGAAGAAGATGTCAAGAAAGCGTCGATAAACGACGATCTTCAAATGGAAGTAGCAACCACCTCCGGCGCCGAGGTATATATATACATTGAGCCTCTGGTGATACAAACTAACTGATTTGAATAAATATGTGTGTACTAACTCGCGCGACTCTCTTTCTTATTTTAGCCCTCGGCCGGATCGTCGAAACAATCGAGTACGGCGTCAAAGCGTGGCGCAACCAAGACGATGAAACAAGGAGAAACATGCACCATCGAGGTTGTCGACAGTGCAACCGGCAGGTCGCTGGAGCCCCGCAAGAACGCCACCAAGTTTGTCAGCCAATGCGGAGCCATTGTTAGAGACAACGTCTCGATCACCGTCCAGGAGTGGAATGAGCCAAAGAAGGCACGAATTGATGGTTTCACTTTTGTCGATAAGAGAACAAAAAAGATTGCTTCAAGAAGCTTATGGAACATTTCGTTCTACCTCCGGAATACAACAAATTCGATGAGGAGGGTAACAAGATTGAGGAAAACAAGGAGAGGAGGAGGCTAGTCAAACAGTTCGCTCTTCATAAGATGGCCGACGCATTTCGGAAATTCAAGCAAAATCTAGCCCGTGACTTTGTCAAGCAGAACAAGACTCCGGATTTCAAAGGACAATATGAGAAACTGAAACATGATTGGCCAGAATTTGTGAAGCAAAAGAAATCGGAGCAGTTCATTGAAATATCGAAAAAAATAAGGAAAATGCGGCTAAGAAGGAGTACAATCATGTTATGGGGCCAGGAGGGTATCGCATTTTGGTGCCTAGGTTGGAGAAGATGGAGAACGAGATGAGGGCGCGAGGAATCCGTCCAGTGCACGGAGGATGGGACCCAAGGGCCAAAAGCTGGTGGTACGGGCATGGGGAACGCTGAACCCGGAGGCAGGGGAGTGTGTTTACCGGGCAAATTAATTAAACCCACCCAAGCCCTTATTGACGCAATGAAGGATGCTCAACAGGGAAGATCAAGTTCAACAGAGAGAACGACGCAGCGACAAAAGCCCTCGGGAATCCTGAACACGGAGGACGTGTACGAGGCATGGGGCACATTCCGTGGAAAATAGGGTTCCCCAGCGATGACCCGTCTGACGTTCTGAGAAGCCGTAAGAGAAAGATGGATCGGGAATCAGATGTTGTGGCGCGGTTGGCATCGGAAATGGATGTGATGAAGAAAACCATGAGTGTACTAGTAGCGAAAGAGATGCAGCTCGGTGCAGCATGAAGATCATCCAGCGGATCTCGGAAGCCAGCAGCGGAGAAGCAGCGTGGCTTCCACGGAGGCCCCACCGGCTGGTGCAGATGCACCGATGATCGAAATTACTGCACCGGAGCCTCCGGTGGTCGAAATTACTGCACCGGAGCCTCACGGTGGTCGAAATTACTGCACCGGAGCCTCCTCGCTAGCCCGTGGGCGATATAAAGGAGATGAAAGAATGTCATCTGTATTATCCTATCGGGAACATGTCCATGAAGGTAGCCATCGGCAGTGCTTTACCATGTTTACAGGAGCACTCCACCACAACAACCCCATTCAAGATGGCTATGCTCGTGTCACGGTGGAGGACATAGTCCAAGGGTTTGAGGACCGGAGATTGACATTGCTACACACGAAGGGGAGAAAAGACTTGGAGATGTCAAGTGCCATTTCATTCTATGGCAAAAGAAGTTTATCAAGTTTCCAGCGAGGCGCCAAGGACAACAAGTCCACCCCCTACGGTGGTGGTGGTGGCGGTGGCGGCGGTGGTGGTGGTGGTGGTGGTGGCGGTTCACCTACACCTCCGCCACGTCGGCCGACGCCGCCCCGATCCACAACGTCCGGCGGGTGATCAGCCGCCGCCCCGATCCTCGTCCGGCGGGTGATCGACGCCGCCCCAATCAACCTCCGACAAAGAAGCAGTATCAGTCCTGGATTATTAACCCGGACCCTTATGTACCTAAGACCACAAAGGTACCGGAGCCATCACTGAAGCCTCTCCCCACAAGGCCTTGGGAACGTAGTGCCGAGGAAGTCGACGCGGCCGCGGCTGCTCATTATGAGAAATGGAAGGCGGACTGCAAGAAGAAAAGAGAGCCCGAGCCCAAGCCAGTATATTCTGATGAGCAAAAGAAGTGGGCTAAGTCATTTTTGAGCACACCGTCGCAAGCCGCGAAGAATCTGCCTGACGACTATGCACGTTAACTGCAGGCAGGCACTCATGTTCAAGGAGAACAAAGAGCGGAGAAGGCCGAAAGTAAAAAAGCGGAAACAAGTTGCCCAGCTCGGGAACAAAGTAAACAATCGATTGCCCGCTTATAGTGGAAGCCCCGGATGCCCCGAGATCATACAAGCTGCGACAGCACATGGATTGACTGTAACGAGTGCGAGAACAAGCGGCCAACTTAGGTATTACTCTTCGTGAACTGTTAGGCCTTGATGAGGCGCCAGTGAAGGAGGTAGTAATTACATATGTCAAGAATGGGCCTCTCGTCGAGCCTGCGAGGAAAATGATCTACCCGACCAAATGAAAGGTCTGCTGAATTGGTACAAGGGTTACATAAAAATAAAAACGCCAAAGAATATATTTATGCGGAAGTTAGACATGAGCATCACTTCAAACATTACTATGTACAAATTGCACTGAGTGAATTGTTCCAGCTTTTCAATCTGCCTTGAGCTCGACAAATCTATCATCGGTTGCTACGTTACGTAAGTGATTTATTAATTTCTACCCCATCTCGTTCATATTGCCTGCACTATATATATGTCCTAACTATATTGTTGTGTCCGCTATTATACATGCAGAATGAAGATTAAGGAATGCAGAGTAAGGAACATCCATGATGTTGGGTTCATTGACCCACACATCGTTAATGGACATGTGTTGGGCGCCACCCCACCGGCGTGGAGGCAGACCTGTGGCAGTTTCTTACAAAGCAGGAACTCAAAAGTGATATTCTATTTCCTTACCATTTTGGGTGAGTGTTTCTGTCTTGAGCACATTAATTCTCTTTTGTTTACTCCATGCATGGTATGTGGCGGCTAATCGATGAGTTATGCATGACGTCTTGTGCATGTATCGTGTCCGCAGGTACCACTGGATTCTGCTAGTAATTAAAGTTAACACCTCAGAATGTCTCGTCCACGACTCTCGAATATGGATCCAAAGCTTTGGGCCGACATGAGAAGAATGCTGCAGAAGTAATTATTTTCATTCATTTGCGCTCTATATCGATCGGCCTATTTCGTTCATTTCCTAATATCAAGTAACTAATAACTCTCTTGTTCACTTAATTTTCTTTGCCTCGTAGGGTTTGGAGACGGTTACGTAGATACAAAGGTCGGTGAATTCAAAAAGAGCTAGAATTCAAAATGTTAAAGCCTAAGAATGCTGGGGATATTCAGCCACCGGAGACCAATCTATGTGGATACTATGTGCATGAGAGGATCCGAGATACACCTCTGAGCGGGTTCCGAGTGATACCAATGCTCGGAGGAATAACCTCCGGATGATGCTTAGTCTAGAAGCTCGCTTCCGACCACTTCAAGAGGAACTAGCTGGATGGTTCAGCAGGGAAGTCCTCCATCCTAAAGGAGAACACTATTACGAGGACGTAGAACTTTATATGGATTAAATCATGTATGGAAACTTGTTCAAAATTGTATATGGTCATCCGATGATATTGAATATATATTGTATATTCCTCTTGAATTCTTTTTGGTTCTAATTTCAAATTTATTTGAGATTGTACATTCATATGCATGTATGTATTACCATAGAATATAAGAAACTCCTACAAAATTAAAATAAACCACAAAACAAAAAAAACAAAACAAATTAAACAGAAAACCGGTTTAGGGGGGGGGGGGCTAAAACCCTAAACCTGTGGCGGCCTTTAGTCGCGGTTGGCCAGAAGAACCGCGACTAAAGGTCCTCCGCTTGACACCGCCTTTGGCGCCACGTGGGCGGGCCTTTAGTCGCGGTTCTTAAGCAGCCGCGACTAAAGGTCGAGGGCTTTAATCGCGCTTATTTGGTCGCGGTTGCGCAACCGCGACTAATGGCAGTTGCGAACCGCGACCAAAGGCCTTTTTTCCACTAGTGGACCCTTTAGTCCCGGTTCATGAACCGGGACTAAAGGCCCTTATAAACCGGGACTATAAGCCTTTTTTCTACTAGTGATGGCGGACGACGAGGCAGAAGACGCAGTGGCCACCGACTCCATGAGGTGTGTGACCTCGGCTTGCTTGATGGAGTCGATCCGCGCATGCACCTGCCGCCCGAGCAGCTCCATGATGCGACCTTGCGCATCGCCGCCCGATGGTCGCCATAGGGCGCTAAGCGAAGCCTTTGCCCCGCTTGATGATGTCCGTGGGGCCGCTCGGGCGGTCGCAAAGGCGAGGTCGTTCGTCTTGAACACTTCCATCGCCGCCTCGGGTGGACACGATGACGATGGGCACTTCGCCGAGCCTCAACAGCATGAGCGGACCTGCCGCGGCGCGCCAGGCGAAGGAATGCGCGGTGGGGCGGCAGTTTGGTACCGACGAGGTGGTGAAGACTGCCGATGACGGGGAGGTTCCATGGACCTGGAGGAAGCTTGGCTCCGGTGTGCTTACCACCCAGAACCTGCCTCACACTGGTAGAAAAAAGGCCTTTAGTCCCGGTTCGCAAAGGCCTTTAGTCCCGGCTGTGCAACCGGGACTAAATATGCGCGACTAAAGACCCCCCTTCTTTAGTCGGCGCCTCTTACGAATCATGACTAAAGGCTTTAGTCCCGGTTCTCGTAATAACCGGGACTAAGGCCCGTCCTTTAGTCCCGGTTCTCGTGGCTATGGGACTAAAGGCCTCCTCGCCGCAGGTTTTTTTATAATTTTTTAAATTTTTTTATTTTCAAATTTCTGAATTATTTTAACCTCTAATCTCTAATCATCACCCCTCATCACTGCTCAATTTAACCTCTAATCTCTAATCACCCCTCATCATTCCAAATCATCTAACTTCCCGGACGGTCACCCATCCTCTCACTACTCCGGCTGAGCACGCTTAACTTCCGGATTCTATTCTTCCTCGTTTCCAAGTCTGCACTTGTTGTTTTCCGACAATAGTAGAATGTCAATTCTATTAACCCTCGTGAATTTAGCTTGAGCATGAAGTGACACATTTCACTGTTTGAGTTTGAAACTATTGTTTTAAAAAACAATAATTATTTAGTAACACTAATATTTCTGGAATAATTAGTTTGACCATTGTTTGACCACTGTTTGACCAGATTTGACCAAAATTTAAAAAACTGAAATAATTATTTAGTAACACTAATATTCTAGAATAATTAGTTTGACCATTGTTTGACCACAGTTTGACCACAATTTGAAATTTTTGAATTTTTTGCCTCTCCAAATCTTAAAAGCCCGTATCTTTTTTTTGTTAGGTTTTTGAGGATTTTGAAAATGTTAAATTCGGATGTAACTTTTCGAGTAGATGATTTTTCATATAAATTTTTTTTCATCCGAGTTCGTATGCAAAAGTTATGCCCATTTTGAAAATGAGGCCTCAAATCCCTTTAGTCGCGGTTGGCCAGACCAACCGGGACTAAAGGTCTAAGCTTTAGTCCCGATTGGTCCGCCACTGACTAAGTTGTTGAACCATTAATCGCGGTTGTTAGACCAACCGGGACTAAAGGTCTAACCTTTAGTCCCGTTGGCCTGGCCTACCGCGATTAAAGGCCTTCGGCCAGCTCGAGGACCTTTAGTCCCGTTGGCCAGGCCAACCGGGACTAAAGCCCCACTCCCGCCAGCAAGACGCTGGGCCCAGATAGTTGGTCGTTGGAGTCTTTCCCGAACCGCTGACTAAAGACCCCTTTGGTCGCGGTTCGATTATTTTGGGGACTAATGGGGGCGTATGGAAGCCTCTTTTTCTACTAGTGTCAGAATCAAGGACATAAGAATGGTGGCTACGGCCACCACCAGGCATTAGGAGAAGCTTCCGCAAGGGAGTTGGTCAATAATGTTCATGGCGACTGGAGGAAGCTTGGTCTCCAGTCCAACTCGATTGGTACTCTTATTTATAGTGTAGTGTAGAAGCTAGATGGAGATAGGTCATGCAAGAAAACAGCATCTATTGCACGCCAATCATGAAATTTCACTCTTATTCCATGCACGCTATTGACCTTTGATTTTTCAACTATTACAAGTGGCCAGTGGCCACGCCTACCCTTGAGGGACTTGGAAAATTTCCACGCCTTATAAGTGTACGGTTGGATTGACTGAACTCGTTATCGTTTTTCAATCCACGTGATCTGCATGAAGACTTCCATGCATGCATGTCACTAACAATACGTGGTGAGTGGTGATACATCTAGGAAATTCTGATTAGTCTAGATAGGCCGCGGCTATGACAAAACAGTTGACATATCACTTATAATCTGATGTTCGTATGTATTTTATTATGGCTACTAGCTGATGTGTACATCCAATAATCTGTTTCCCATCAAGAAGTTTCCATTTTTTTTGCCTTATTAGTAAAAAAGAGGGTTATAACTCCAAGCCTCCGTATTGACTCATACTTGCATCCATCTAATTGCCTTGGAATCGTCCGTGAAAAGAATAAAAAGAAAATGCCGTACTCGCCAGACTAGATCAACTGCAACAAAGAATATAAATCGCATTTGTGCATAAATAATCATATTGCTAAACTGTCAGTAAAATTGGTTGGACATAGCTACAACCATCTGCAAATGGTTGCACCTAGCTACCCAAAAACCATGGGCTTTTACTTGTTGTGCATTTATTGACTGAAATATTGCCTATTTTGGTACAAACTTATAGAAAAAAATCATGAACGTTCACCTACCGAAATGGGCAGAAAAGAATGGAACGTAAATGGCTCCAAGAGCCACTAATTTCAGTTACATAAAGCGATAGATCTGTACCTAAAACAATGAAGTGGTGTTTCTTCACTCTGCAAGCCTCTTCCATCCTTTTGAGGATCTGATCAAAACACTCGTCAAATATCTGATCCAAACGACTGTTTGAACCGTCCATCCTATCGTTCGAGGTGGGTAGCATGTTGAGCTGGTTCATGGCAGGATTTTTTAATGGTCGGAATTTCTGGTAATGGACCGGTTGCCAGAAATTTTGATGGCCACCGAAAAAGTTGATAGCATTCGAATTTTTTTTCTTTTGAAAGACTGAATAATGTCAAATATGTTGCATATGCATGTGTCTTTACTTTTAAAGGGGAGTTTGCGGTCGTGATTGTAGTTTTGATGTTTGTACGTTCGTCCGTTGTCCGTCTCATCCCAAAACACTAATAGAAAAGGGGTCAATGGTCCAGGCTGGTCCAGCCCATTAGTCTCGGTTCAATCCAGAACCGGGACCAATGGGGGCATTGGACCTGGTTCGTGAGCCCCGGGGGCCGGCCGGGCCACGTGGGCCATTGGTCCCGGTTCGTCTGGACTTATTAGTCCCGGTTGGTGGGACGAACCGGGACCATTGGCCCTCGCTCCTGGCCCACCACCATTGGTCCCGGTTGGTGGCTTGAACCGGGACCAAAGGCTGCCCATTAGTCCCGGTTCAAAGCCACCAACCGGGACTAAAGGGTTGGTCCTCGTTGCGGCCAGAGTTTAGTCCCACCTCGCCAACCGAAGGGGAATCAGACCGGTTTATAAGCCCCTCCCTCTCTGCCACGTTGAGCTCCTCTCAAAATAAAAATAGATGCCCTTATACAGGGAGTCTAACCTAAATTCATACTGAATTTCTCTGAAGTTAGTAGAAATTTATTATGAATTTAGGTTGAATTTTCTCGATAAGCGCATCTATGCTCATTTCTGAGTAGTTTTTTATATAGTTTTTTTTCTTTTCTGCTATTTTTTTTCTAAGTTGTAATAAGTCATTAAAAATAAGCATCTATGCTTATTTTTTAGTAAAGTTAATCATAACTATTTTTTCTTCTATTTATTTCTGAATTGTAATAAGTCATTGAAAATAAGCATCTATGCTCATTTTTTAGTAAAGTTAATCACAACTATTTTTTTCTATTTATTTATGAATAGTTTTTTATATAGTTTTTTTTTTCTTTTCTGCTATATTTATTTTTTTATTTTTATTTCTGAGTTGTAATAAGTCATTAAAAATAAGCATCTATGCTCATTTTTTAGTAAAGTTAATCACAACTATTTTTTCTTCTATTTATTTCTGAGTAGTTTTTTATATAGTTTTTTTTTCTTTTCTGCTATATTTATTTTTTTTCTATTTATTTCTGAGTTGTAATAAGTCATTAAAAATAAAAAGAGGTTAATGCTAGTTAATTCGCTTCAAGCCGCTCGAATAGTGTAAACTGCACTGCACATAGCTCCGTGCAGTCTACCCTATTCCTCAAGGCTTGAAGCGAACCAACGTGCAGGTGAGCATTGAGCCTCTTCTTCATCGTCTCTGCACTCAGGGCTTATAAACAGCTGCGAGTGCCTCTCGCTTGGCGAGGTGGGACTAAAAAAATAGCTGCCTAAAATAAATAAGTAAAGGAAAAAAAGTGCCTCCTACTGGGCCCCCACGGCCTGGATACGACTAGAAACCCACAATGGGCCAGGATTCTGGCCCGCAGGTGGCCCAGTAGGACCATCAGGCAAAGCAGTAGTAAGTAAGCCTGTAAGCCTGCAGTGGAGAGGAGCTCGAGAGGGGAGCGGCAGTGGGGCTTATAAACCACTGCGTGCCCCTCTCAGCTAGCGAGGTGTGACTAAACTTTCGTGCCGCACCGTGCCAGCACACGGCCATTGGTCCCGGTTCATGGCTCCAACCGGGACCAATGCCCACCCTTTAGTCCCGGTTGGTGGCACCAACCGACCAAAGCCCTTCGCTTCCCGCCCTTTGGGCTGCTGAAAAGAGGCCTTTGGTCCCGGTTGGTGCTACCAACCGACTAAAATGCATTGGTCCCGGTTGGAGCCGCGAACCGGGACCAAAGACTTTGCTATATAAGGCAAATTTCAGAACCGCATCCCCACTTCGATCTCTCCTCCTCCTCGATCTCCCGACGCCGCGCGCCGTCGCCGACCCGCCCCGACGCCGTCGCCGCCCGCCCGCCCGACGTCGTCGCCGCCCGCCCATGCCGCCGTCTATCGTCGCCCGTCCCGTCGCCGCCCGTCTGCGCCGTCGCCCGTCGCCGCCCGCCACGTCGTAGCCGCCCGTCTCGCGCCTCCGCCCGTGCGTCGCCGCCCGTCGCCCCGGCCCGTCGTCGCCCGGCCCGTATTTTCCGTTTCTGTTTTTAGATTAAGGTCAAAGTTTTAGCTAGCTAAATGAATTAGATTAATGCATGTCAAATTAGATGAATTACCTAGATAAGAATGTTAGATTAATGTTAAATGTTAGATAAATTAGATAGAAAAATCAGATATTAATGTCAAATGTTAGAAGAATTAGCTAGATATTAATTAATGCTAATTAGATGAGTTAGTTTTTTATATTTTTTATTATAGATGAATTAGATATATTAATGTTAGAGGAATTAGTAAGTGCTTAGTTAAATTAGTAAGAAAATTAATAAGTGCTTAATTAGTTGATTTAGTAAGTGCTTAGTTGAATTAGTAAGAAAATTAATTATTTATTTATAGTAAGTGCTTAGTTGACCTAGTTGAATTAATAGAACTAGTTTATTTTTAGTAAGAAATTTAGGTATATGAGATTTGATCATCTAATTAAAATTTTACTAATAGAACTAGCTACTTTATTTTTAGTAAGAAAATTTAGGTATATGAGATTTGATCATCTAATTAAAATTTTACTAATAGAACTAGTTCATAGTATGTTAATTTAGATTGTGTAATTAATTTGTTCATATTGTGTTAGATTTTTTCTGTTAATAGATTTTTTTGGTGTAATTAATTTGTTCATATTGTGTTAGATTTTTTTTCTGTTAATAGATTTTTTTGGTGTAATTAATTTGTTCATATTGTGTTAGATTTTTTTTCTGTTAATAGATTTTTTTTCTGTTAATAGATTTTTTTGGTGTAATTAGTTAGTTTGTAGTAAGTGCTACATTATTTTTTATAGTAAGTTCTACTTTATTTATTTATAGTAAGTACTACTTTATTTATTTATAGTAAATGCTTAGTATAGTAGTTGAACTAGATAGTTGATTTAATTAATAAAACTACTTTATTTAACTATATATAGAAGTAGTTCCCGCATCGACGTCGGCGGTGCCTATCCCGCATCCTCGTCGTCGTCGACTCGGCGGTGGAGGCTTGCTTGATCAGGGCCATTTTATAGACTGGGCTCCGCCGGGCTGGTATTGGGAGGTGCTACCTTCCGGGGGACGTAGGTTGGTGAGGAGGCAGCCCGTTGTTCACCCGATCCTTGTTTGGTGGCGGTCGCGTGGGCCAGTGACGGTGCCGAGGCTTCCGGACACCGCGGAGGTGGTACTCACCGTGTCAGCGAGGAGGACGAGCACGTCCGTCGCTACATGGTTGCATTGGAGGGCAGGTTCAACAATACCTGGTAGGTTCTTCATGGATCTCATTGGAGCTATGATCCTGTGATGGTTCCTTATCTTTGGGTGTCCACCGCCCGCGCCGATACCCGTCGGGCGCTACGGTTCTAGTTGTATTAGTGATGCTATATTAGTGATAATATTCGACGATGTACGAACACCAAGAGATGATGTACTTTTGCTTATAATTATTGAATGCATGCTAATTTGAATACTACTTTATTTTATGATTTGGTTTTGCTTATTTTATGATTTGGTTTTGCTTATTGAATGCTCATATTGGATAAGTTCTCCTTCATTTGAATTATGAATATAGGCGGAAATATCGTACTCGGACGTTTAAAACCGCCTGGGAGTGCGATTGGTGCCACAACGACCGAGGTATCTGCTACAGGTTCATTGAGCTGGGCGAAGATCGGCGCTTCAGCATTAAGCTCGACGAGAGGCTTCGATGTTCATCTGATGCATAACGACGACAATAGTTTTTTTTTCCGTAATTAATCATGACTTCAACTATTTTAATCATGACAATATTTTTCATCTTTTCCAATTTGACTAGCTTATCCCATGCTTTGCAAGACGCTATGTCTTGGAGAGGACGGGTTTTGAAAACCATGAAAGTTTTGAAACCAAAAAATTATCCTAAGTACCCATCATGGTGTGGATTTTCAAGTAAAGTTGTACAATGCTCAGAGTGTAACCCATTTTGGTTGCAAAAATTGGGAAGCACTTTGCAAGATGTATGGTCTTGATGAGGGTATGCTTGTCACCATGGATCTTGGTGATCCTACAATCGAGCAAGAGAGACCTTCGATTTGGGTCCTTGTGGATACACCTCCAATTCTTCCCCCATGTGAGCTTAACATAGTTATTAAGTAATTTATATTGTTTATTTCAAAATAGTTGACAGCTTATTTCCATTGACAGCTTATTTTGATTGTTCAAAGAATGTGTGGAAGATGGTAGACAAAACCCACTACACCGATGGCTCCGAATTAACTTATAAGAAGAAAAATCATCTGATCACATTTTGTACTGATCTTGAGAATTACAATATCTACAATCAAACTCCTCAACATTATGGTCAATACGTGCCACTAGTGCACGTGTTGAACTACGGTAACTACCATGGAGATACCCTGGTAAGATTTTTTACTATTACGACATCCGTGCATCTTTTGCATACTTCTAAAACTAGTACATCATTGCTAACTATGAAGATATTACTATGTTTTTCAACAGAGAATCCCAGAGGATTGTGTGCCTCATTTGATGTATGAGAATGGCAGCCTTCATGTTTTGAACATATATCCAGGTCATCCTACGAATCTCAACTGTCCATACGGGATTTCTAAAAGAAGTGAAGACATGACAATCAAAGAATGGAAAAAATGTATGGACAGTCGTAAGGAGCTTCTTGAAAGCAAAAGGAAGGGAAGCGCAAGAATTGGAGACAGGATGATCTCCATTCTTCATAATGGAGATTCAGGGTCTATATTGTTTTATGCTATTTTACCTGAAGGGTGTTTAATTAGGTCCAACCTGATACTGATGATCATGTGCTAAGAACAATTATGTAGGGTTGGGTTCGATGACTATGAGGATGATGATCGTATGACTTATTATTAATAATGAGTAGAAGTTGTATGATGATGCATGATTAGTAGGACTTGTTATTATATATGATGATGTATGATGCGAGCATGCATGAGCATGTTATATCAGCGGGTGAAATGAACATAGCAGCATCATTGATAAACCAAGGACAAAGATATAAGAGAGGACACTTCTCTCTATTAGCTAGCTAATAACAACCTAAAAATAACCCCCCAAACCCCTAAAGCAGCCACTTTTCTAAAAAAACATGGACCAACCGGGACCAAAGCCCCCCCTGACTGGGCTCGGCGGACCGGCCACGTGGAGGCACATCTGTCCCGGTTCGTGTTTGAACCGGGACTAATGGGTGGAGGTATTTGTAACGACCCATTAGTCCCGGTTCATGAACCGGGACTAAAGGCCCTTACGAACCGGGACTAATAGGTGTTTTTCTACTAGTGACCACATTCTGCATTAACTCAATCATATAAAATCAAATATTATTTAAACCTTAACTAAACGAGAACTTCCCTTGCCACCTTCTACCCATACCCAAATCAAAGAAGATCTTGCCAAAACCCCAACTAAATCAAAATATTTCTTGCCTTTCCTACCCATAGTCAAATTAAATCTTACTAGAATCTAGAACATGGTGGGTTTAAAATATATGTCGGACACGATTGGTGTTGAACCACTATAATACGGTGCCCCATTGCAACACACTGGTATTAGCTAGTTATTGGTATAGCTGTATGGTGTGTGGCCCATCATTATTTCGTGCATTACTTAATAAATTGTTGGTCATGGTACAGTTGCATCGAGTCGAGCCGCAGACCTCAGGAAGGTAACTAGGCCTGCTGCCAACTATATCCGAGAGCAATTTGCGTACAAATGGGTTAAATATAATATATTTTGATGCCAATTTTTATTCAAACTCCATTTGAAAATTTTGGGTGAAAAAAAATCCAATTTTGTGGGCCCTCTCCAAAAATATTGGTTCATGGTGGTGGAATGGAGTTGGGGAAAATATGGGGAAATTTTGGAGGTGCGAGGGTGGTGATCTAGCTCTAAATACCAAGTATTGGGAATCTCCTACGATAAGAAGGCACGTCCTGAACCCGAGTACATATGAGCCCGCTTTCTAGAAATGTATTTTAAACGAGTTTTAGAATGTCAAAAATTCAAAAAAAAAAAATCATGCGTACTGCTCATATGTATTTTAAACTAGTGCGTACTGCACGTCTTGCGTGCACCCGACGCCCCCCACGAGCCCGACCGCACCAGACGCTCACCGCACACCGCCTCCGCGTCCATCATGGCAGCCGCCAGCGACAAACACCGGAAGGATGTAGCCAAACTCGAGCACAACGGCGACATATGCCTCCTCACAACGTCAACCGCACGCTCGTACGCGTGCCCGCGGTCACGACGCGTCCAGTGCGCACCCATAACAAGCACCGGTCGCGCCCGGCTCGCCGCCACGGCTTATGGGCCTGCATCGCTGCGGCCTCAACCGCAGCGCAACACCTCCATGCCGCCATGCCGCTGTGTGTTGTTGAAGCCGCCACCACGCAGGTCCTCCGCGGCCTCCTCACCGTGCCGCCGCAGCCACCGAGACCTCCTCGCCGCGCCGCGCACCTCCATAGACCGACACACGGCTCGGAGCATCGCGCAGCCGCCGGCGAACTCCGCCACCGCCGGCACGCCTCCGGCAAGGAGAACGACGCCCAAGATGAACCAGCTCATGATACCAATTATTTTTGCCAAGCCCGGCTGCTCTCTCTCTCTCTCTCTCCATCTCTCTCTCAGCTCGCTCGGACGAAGGTGGAAGAAGGAGTACACTGGAAATTTTGGCGCACAAATGCCCCGCCGCACGAACGGCGCCTCGTCCGCACGAACGGCTTTACTTTACTGGGCACATACCCCGGCTCGGCTCATACCATCACCGTTGCTCGGCAACACACCTGCGCAACGATCATTACAAAGGAGGGGGGTTTATACCCTGTGCTCACACACAACCCGGCCACAGCTCCACACACGCACTAACTGCCCGAACTTCCGCACACTACTGCATCGTGATGCTTATCCTCTAATGACTGAGCCCACTCACAACTCTCCATGCCTAATGCTAGCTAACAAACTTCATCCAACTAACTAACTGAATATGGCCCGGCTTTGTAGCCCTCGGGAGCAGAGTGCCCACGCATGCACCAACATTCGCAAACTGACTCACCCGACGTGACATAGACGCACGCAACGTTGGCAACAATCTAGCCGGACCTGTATTTATATACAGAACCAACGGACCCAACTCTTAGTATTCCTAGACGGACACATCATACAAACCTATGAGGACTCTTGCCTAGATCTACTCGGACCCCTAACACGTACTGGACCTGGACTAGTACTACCAGGCGTACAAGCCAACTAGTACTACTCCACGGCAGCCAGCTAACTTGCACCTAATTACCACTAATCAAAACTAATTAGCTCAAGATTACTCTAACAATCTCTCCCCCTCTACGGTGTTAGCTCGTTTACCCTTGTCAACTCATCCCTCGCACCACGACAAGTAAAATTGCCGGCTAGATTGTTGCCAACACGCAACACACCTAGACGTGGTTTACTCCTAACATAGTCACCGGCTAGAAAAGTATGGACGTTCGGTACATCCTTCTTATGATAGCCCACGTCCCAACAGTGGTGATTAAAACAGGACGACGAGGTCGCTCGTCTTCAGCACCTCCATTGCCGCCCGGGGGTGGGCACTTCACCGAGCCTCAACAGCACAAGGAGAAGGAATGCGCGGTGCGAGGTGTTGGAGGCTGCCGATGGTGGGAACGCTCCATGGACATCAAGTAAGCTTGGCTCCCGTGTCTTACCACCTAGTAGAGCCTGCCTCACAAAGGGAATCAGTGACAAGAGAATCGTCGCTACTGCCTTCAGACACAAAGCTTCCGTAAGAGAGTTTGGTTCATCATGTCCATGGCGACTGGTCAGCTGCCGACCTTGGTGAGTCTCCGGTCCAACTACGTGCTGGACTGTTCTACTGTAGTATTTATAACGTAGAGTAGACGGGGTTACTGTATTGAAGACAAATCGTGCAAGAAAATAGAAACGAAAACCACATACGGGTGCTGAATAATCCAACGCATGTGCATTTTCTATTTTTCATCCTCCGAATAGTCTTTGCTCTCTACCGTGTGTGGTTGTCCCTTGTTCTCGTGCTACCATGAGATGAGAGGAACAAAGCTAGCCTTCTCGCTTTTCCACTAGAAATACAGGCACTAATAGAAAAGGGGGCAATGGCCCAGGCCGGTTCAGCTCATTAGTTCTGGTTCAATCCAGAACCGGGACCAATGAAGCTATTTGCCTCGGTTCGTGAGCCCAGGGGGCCGGCCGGGCCACGTGGGCCATTGGTCCCGGTTCGTCCGGACCTTTTGGTCCCGGTTGGTGGGACGAACCGGGACCAATGGGCCTGGCTCCTGGCCCACCATTATTGGTCCCGGTTGGTGGCTTGAACCGGGACCAAAGGCTTTTCTTTAGTCCCGGTTCATGCCACCAACCGGTGCTAATGGTGGTGCCTATATATAGCCCCTCGCGCAAGAGCAGAGCACACTGTTCTGTTTTTTCTGGCCGAGGGGGAGAGGGCTTGGTGGTGCTCTAGCTCACCTCCTATGCACACAAGGTGTTCGATGGAATGCCCGAGCCACACTACTTAAGGTTTCTCCTCCCCAAGCTCGATTTTCCTCAATATTTATCTAGGTTTAGCGGTCCGTCACGTCCCGTTCCCGTCTTCATCGCCGTCGATCACCCGCGCCGATCTCATCGCCGGCACCACCGTGGTGAGCCTCTTGTTCTTATCTTCTTTCTGAAAGGAAAATATTCTTACTTGTATGTTTAGATAGATACTTGTATTATTTTCTTACTTTTATTATTGCATCTTATATAGTGTGATGGTTTTGGTATCCGCCCCCGTCGGCCCTCGTCCTGTCTATGATTCGGATGTGGTATATATTATCTTTTCATAACTATTGGTTCATTTATTGTTTATGAAAATTATGCCGACCAACGTGACATAGATTTTATTTATCTAGGAGGTTGTTGAACCGGAAATTCCAACCGACCCTATTGTCAAGAGGTTAAATTTAGTTGAAGAAGAAAACAATTTCTTGAAGGAAAAATAAAAAAACTTGAGGAGGAGAAGATGATATTGGAGTTGCATGTTGTGGATGTCGTCGATGATCACAAGATCAAGATGGATGCAATGCGCTTGAAGATTAAAAAGATTAGAAAATATGCCATTCATACCGAGGCTTGGTATCATTATGTCGTTGGATCAGTTGTTACCTTGGTTGCGATTATGATCGCATTTGTTTTCGCATTGAAATGTTTTACATAGTTTCAATGTATGGTTTAATTAATTTAGATGCTCTGCAGAGCTTTATGTTGTTAGATGAGAACTATGTATGTACTTTGGTTTTTATGTGATGATGAACTTCTATTAATTTGGTCACTTAATTATCTATTCATGATGTTCTGTAATGATTTTTGACACACTTAATTATATATAATGCACGCAGATGAACCGGCAATGGATGTACGGTGACAGACACACCTCCGAGTACACTATGGGCGTGCATGATTTTCTTGAATAGGCTGAGGCAAACAAGCAGAATTGTTTTATGTGTTGTCCATGCCCTATATGTGGGAATACGAAGTCTTACTCTAACCGGAAAATCCTTCACACCACCTACTTTACATGGGTTTCATGCCACACTATAATGTTTGGACGAGGCACGGAGAAATAGGGGTTATGATGGAAGACGGAGAAGAAGAAGAGTATGATGACACCTATGTGCCCCCCTGAATACGGTGATGCTACTAAACATCAAGAGGAAACAGACGATGTGGACGATGGTGCTGCAACGGGCGAAGCTGCTGAAGATCAAGAGGAACCATACGATGTGCCCGATGATGATGATCTCCGCCGGGTCATTGTGGATGCAAAGACGCAATGCGAAAGTCAAAAGGAGAAGCTGAAGTTCGAACGCATGTTAGAGGATCACAAAAAAGGGTTGTACCCCAATTGCGAAGATGGCAACACAAAGCTCGGTACCGTACTGGAATTTCTGCAGTGGAAGGCAGAGAATGCTGTGCCTGATAAAGGATTTGAGAAGCTACTGAAAATAATGAAGAAGAAGCTTCCAAAGGATAACGAACTGCCCGACAGTACATACGCAACAAAGAAGGTCGTATGCCCTCTAGGATTGGAGGTGGAGAAGATACATGCATGCCCTAATGACTGCATCCTCGATCGCCGTGCGTACGAGGATTTGAACGCATGCCCGGTATGCGGTGCATTGCGGTATAAGATCAGAGGAGATGACCCTACTGATGTTGAGGGTGAGCGCCTCAGGAAGATGGTTCCTGCCAAGGTGATGTGGTATGCTCCTATAATACCACGGATGAAACGTCTGTTCGTAAACGGAGAGCATGCCAAGTTGATGCGATGGCACAGTGAGGACCGTAAGAAAGACGGGAAGTTGAGAGCACCACGACGGGTCGCATGATGGATAAAAATCGAGAGAAAGTACTGGGATGAGTTTGCAAAGGACCCAAGGAACGTATGGTTTGCTTTAAGCACGTATAGCATTAATCCTTTCGGGGAGCAGAGCAGCAATCACAGCACCTGGCCCGTGACTCTATGTATGTATAACCTTCCTCCTTGGATGTGCATGAAGCGGAAGTTCATTATGATGCCAGTTCTCATCCAAGGCCCTAAGCAACCCGGCAACGACATTGATGTGTACCTAAGGCCATTAGTTGAAGAACTTTTACAGCTGTGGAATGGAAACGGTGTACGTACGTGAAATGAGCACAAAAAGGAGGAATTTCACCTAAAGGCATTGCTGTTCGTGACCATCAACGATTGGCCCGCTCTCAGTAACCTTTCAGGACAGACAAACAAGGGATACCACGCATGCATGCACTGTTTACTTGACACCGATAGTATATACCTGGGAAGCTGCAGGAAGAATATGTACCTGGGCCATCGTCGATTTCTTCCGACCAACCATCAATGTCGAAAGAAAGGCAAGCATTTCAAAGGCGAGGCAGATCATCGGAAGAAGCCCACCATGCGTACTGGTGATCACGTACTTTCTATGGTCAATGATTTACACGTAATCTTTGAAAAGGGTCCCGGCGGACTAGCTGTTCCGAATGACGTTGACAATCACGGACCCATGTGGAAGAAGAAATCTATATTTTGGGACCTACCCTACTGGAAAGACCTAGAGGTCCGCTCTTCGATCGACGTGATGCACGTGACGAAGAACCTTTGCGTCAACCTGCTAGGCTTCTTGGGCGTGTATGGGAAGACAAAAGATACAACTGAGGCACGGGAGGACCTGCAACGTTTGCACGAAAAAGACGGCATGCCTCCAAAGCAGTATGAAGGTCCTGCCAGCTACGCTTTTACCAAAGAAGAGAAGGAAATCTTCTTTGAATGCCTGCTTAGTATGAAGGTCCCGACTGGCTTCTCGTCGAATATAAAGGGAATAATAAATACGGCAGAGAAAAATTTTCAGAACCTAAAGTCTCATGACTGCCACGTGATTATGACGCAACTGCTTCCGGTTGCATTGAGGGGGCTTCTACCGGAAAACGTATGATTAGCCATTGTGAAGCTATGTGCATTCCTCAATGCAATCTCTCAGTAGGTGATCGATCCAGAAATCATACCAAGGCTAAGGAGTGATGTGGTGCAATGTCTTGTCAGTTTCAAGCTGGTGTTCCCACCATCCTTCTTCAATATCATGACACACGTCCTAGTTTATCTAGTTGACGAGATTGTCATTCTGGGCCCCATATTTCTACACAATATGTACCCCTTTGAGAGGTTCATGGGAGTCCTAAATAAATATGTCTGTAACCGCGCTAGGCCAGAAGGAAGCATCTCCATGGGCCATCAAACAGAGGATGTCATCGGGTTTTGTGTTGACTTCATTCCTGGCCTTAAGAAGATAGGTATACCTAAATCGCAGTATGAGGGGAGACTGACTGGAAAAGGCACGCTTGGAAGGGACTCAATAATATACAGGGACGGATATTCTTGATCTCAAGCACACTACACAGTTCTACAGAACTCTACCTTAGTGACCCCGCATGTCGATGAACACAAGAACAGTCTGCGCTCCAAATACCCGGAGCAGTGCGACGACTGGATTACATGTGAACACATCAGGACTTTCAGCAGTTGGTTGGAAACACGTCTCAGAGGTGACAGCACTGTTTGTGATGAGCTGTACTTGTTGTCTAGGGGACCATCTTCAATTGTAATGATTTGGAAATGATACGAGATAAATGGGAATATATTTTACACGATTGACCAAGATCAAAAGAGCACCAACCAAAACAGCGGTGTCCGCTTTGATGCAGCAACCGACAAGGGAAAGGACACATATTATGGTTACATAGTAGACATATGGGAACTTGACTACGGAGTAGATATTAAGGTCCCTTTGTTTAAGTGCAAGTGGGTCAATCTGTCAGGAGGCGGGGTACAGGTAGACCCACAGTACGGAATGACAACAGTGGATCTGAAAAATCTTGGGTACACTGACGAACTGTTCGTCCTAGCCAATGATGTGGCACAGGTTATCTATGTGAAGGACATGTCTACCAGACCGAGGAAAAGAAAAGATAAGGAAGCGAATACATCATACAATGAGCCAAAGCGCCACATAGTTCTTTCAGAAAAGGGACATCCTGGGAGTGGAGGGCAAGACAGACATGTCTGAAGAGTATGAAAAGTTTTATGAAATTCCTCCCTTCAAAGTCAAGGCTGACCCAAGCATCCTGATAAACGATGAAGATTATCCATGGTTATGGCGCAATAAGCAAATGACACAAGCGAAAAAAAAATGAAGACTTTCTCCCGCAACTATCATGATGATACCATGCCAACTTTGTAACAGACGAGTATGATACCATTGTCCGTTTTGTACATGCACATGCAATGCCAACTTTTTCAAAGTTCATTTAAAAACTATGAACTTCAAAGATTTTAAATTTTAACTATTCAAATTTGAAAACTAATGGCACGAACAGAAAGTCTAAAACTAATGGCACTAACAGAAAGTTTATAATTTTGCTGACCTAAAAGCAAAAAGAATTAAAAAATAAAGCAAAAAACCAAAAGAAAATAAATAATGCAGAAAACAAAACAAAAAAATTGGAAAAAAATAAAAATAGCAACAATAAGTATTTTGTTGTAAGTAGAAACAAAATAAAATGAATAAAGCAACAAAGAAAACAAAAAAAGTGTTTTCAAATTTGAAAACTAATGGCACTAATTAATTTTTCTAAAACTAAAAGCAAAAAGAATTAAAAAATAAAGCAAAAAAAAAAGAAAATAAATAATGCAGAAAACAAAAAAACTGGAAAAAAATAAATATAGCAACAATAAGTATTTTGTTGTAAATAGAAACAAAATAAACTAAATAAAGCAACAAATAAAACAAAAGAACAAAAAAAGTGCCACCTACTGGGCCCCCATGGCCTGAATACGACTAGAAACCCTACCATGGGCCAGGATTCAGGCCCGCGGGAGGCCCAGTAGTCCCACAGGCATAGATTGCAGGGTTAGACCCGAAAGCCTGCTTTAGAGAGGAGCTCGAGAGGGAAGACGCACCGCACCTTATAAACAGGTGCACCTCCCTCTCAACTAGCGAGGTGGGACTAAACATTTGGGCGCGGGGCCGCCGCTTCCCGCCCTTCGGGCTGCTGAAAAGAGGCCTTTGGTCCCGGTTGGTGGCACTTTTTTTCGTTCAGTTGTGAAATTTTTCGTTCAGTTCTTCGATCCCGCCCCGACGACGCCACCAGGCTGCCCCTCTGCGCCTCGCCTTCGCCGTCGTCGCCCTGCCTCCGACGCCGTCCCGCGCCGCCCCGACGCCGTCGCCACTCCGCGCCGCCCCGACGCCATCGTTGTCTCCCAGCTGTCGCTGCCTCCCGCGCCGCCCGGCGCCGTCGCCGCCCGCCTCTGCCTCGCCCGGCTGCCCGCACCGCCTGACGCCGTCGCCACCCGTGCCGCCCAGCGCCGTCACCTTGCGCCACCCAGCGCCGTCGCGGCCTTCGCGCCGCCCGCCGTCGTCGTCAGCGTCGCACCTCGACGCCGTCACCGCCCCGCCTCTGCCTCGCCGTCGCCTCTGCCTCGCCGCGCCCCAGCTGCCCCGCGCCGCCGTCGCCTCTGCCTCGCTGTGGTCAGGGCCGGCACCGCCCCCCTCTTCCCCCTTTTTTTAGATTTTTTGTTTTTTGCATTTTTATAAAAATGTATATATGTATGTATATATATGTTCTCTGTGTATATATATGTTGATGTATATATGCAAAAGATAGACTTTTAGAAAAATACTATTTTTTTTACTGTTGATGATATGATGATGTTTTTTTCATATATGCATTTTTCATATATGTATTATTTTTTAAGTTGTTAGTAGATATCGATTTTAGGTTAGTGCATTTTATCACTGATTTTAGGTTAGTTGATCGATTTAGTGCATTTTATGTTTGTTGCATTTTAGGTTAGTGCATTTTATGTTAGTGGAGAGGAAAAAGTAAAATAAGGAAAAGGAAAATAAGTAGAGAAAGAAGGAGAAGAAGAAGGAGAAGACGAGGAGAGGAAGAAGATAAAGAAGAAGAAAAAAAACAGAAGAAGAAGGAATAGAGGAGCTTCTTCTCCTTTTTTGTATCCTCTTTTTTTTTCTTCTTAATTTTTATCGGGAACGAGGGTGTCGAGGATCGCCGAGGGGTCGAGGGTCGGGAACTAGGGTAGAGGGTCAAGGGTCGTTAAGGGGTCAAGGGTCGAGGGTTTCAGGGTCGAGGGTTCGAGGGTTCTAGGGTCGAGGGATCGAGGGTCGAGGTTCGAGGTCGTCTAGGGGTCGAGGGTTCCAGGGTCGTCGAGGGTTCGAGGATCGCCGAGGGGTCGAGAGGTTTCCTAGTGTCAAAGTATTGAAGAAATCCATGGCTTCATCATTAGCCGGAAGTAACCATGGCATGATGGTACGAAGTCCTCCAAAATTATTCTGGAATGGAGTCCCGGATAGGATAATTTGCCTTTTTGTACGAATTTCAGCAAAAGCCTTCCAAATAACGATATTCGGAAGGTTCTTGCTGAACTTTGTACCAAAAAGCGAATTATCCTATCTAGGACTCCGTTCCAAAATAACTTTGGAGAGCTTCG
Organism: Aegilops bicornis; assembly: GCA_021605145.1. Classification (NCBI taxonomy): domain Eukaryota; kingdom Viridiplantae; phylum Streptophyta; class Magnoliopsida; order Poales; family Poaceae; genus Aegilops; species Aegilops bicornis. Next base: position 26,835,421 of record CM038670.1, read on the forward strand.
TACCATCATGCACCTGTTATTTTCGCCTAATGATGAAGACATGGTTTTGTTGAACTTTGACACTAGGCAACCTCCCGACCCTCGGCGATCCTCGACCTTGACCTCGACCGCCGGGCGATCCACGACCCTCTACCCTATCACAAGCGCCGATGCCCACGTCACTTGTGGGACATAGATGTAGTGTTCAACGCCGACCCCCTCCCGATAGCTTCAACACACCGGGGGGGGGGGGGGTGTTGATATTACCCCCTCCTTGAAGCATTCTCGAGGCCACCCCCTAACCCTTGAAGCGTTCTCGAGGCCACCCGAAACCCTAGAGAAGCAGCGTCGAGGCCACTAATTAATATGATTCCTTATTGTGATTATCTAGCTAGTTCTATGTTTGCCGCTAATATATCCATATCTATCATGTTTGAATAATAATTGCCATTTGTAAATATTTGTAGAAACTATGGACACCCCGCCCCGAGACGAAGCACAAGAAGCGTTGTTGAGGCACATAATCGCAGAAGGAAGTGATGCCGTCAACTCGATGATGTTTCTCAACGACACCGATGGTCTGGAAGGAGAGGGTGAAGAAGCAGCTGGCTATGCTTATGATGGCTCCGATGACCCAATGCCGGTGGAAGAAGGAGAGGGTGAAGAAGTAGACCGTGAGGACTGCTCCGGTGATCACCGAACTGACTCCGGCCAGGTATATATATTAGTTAAGCCTGTGCTGACTAGCTAATTGATGCATTCATTGTTTTGGTATGTACACATATTAATTAACTCTCGTCTTTCTTCCTTTTTCTAGCCCTCCGAATCGAGCACAAATTAGGTAAGGAGACGAGGCCCGAAGAAAAAGTTGAGCTCGGATGAAAGGTTTGAGATCATAGAAATGTATGACGGCCAACCGATTGAACCCATCCGGACAAAGAAGGCATTTGTTGCTCGGTCACGGGGTTACGGTTAGGGACAAGATCCCAATCAGCATCCAGCAATGGTATAAGCCTAAGAACGAAGACCACGAGGTGTCTTATGTCAATGATCTGCAGAAAATGATCTACGGACTGAGCTGAAGTCAAATTTCACCCTACCGCCAGAGGATGATCCGGAGAAGCCAGTTATAGAGCCATTAATCAAGTCTTTTTCTCTTAAGAAGATGGCAGACCTATTCAGGCATTGGAAGAAAGACCTGAATAAGTTTGTCGATAAAAAAGAGACACCGGAATTCAAGGGCAAATATGAGAAGATCAGAGATGACTGGCCCGCATTTGTGGCCCACAGGACATCGGAAAAGAGTAAAAAGATGTCGGCGACAAACAAGCAAAATGCTGCGAAGAAGAAGCTTCACCATCGCACGGGGTCAGGTGGCTACCTCATAGCCCGGCATAGTGGGCCAAGGCTGAGAATGATCTGCTTGATAAAGGGATCGAACCAGAGACAATGAACTGGCCAGACCGTTGCCGGACTTGGTTCTTCGGGGCTGGCGGAACCTTGGACCCTGTATCAGGGAAGTGCATTTGGATGGACGAGCAATTGGACATACCAGTCAAGAGGCTAAAGCAATATATCGAAGCAGCGCAACAAGGGAAGTTCGTTCTAGACAGGGAGAAGGACGAGCTCACAATGGCCCTCAGGAATCCTGAGCACCCTGGACGAACACGAGGCACGCCAGGCTCCCTTTCGTGGAAGGCTGGATTTCCGGACGCAGGGGGTTACAAAACCCATGAGAGGAGGAAGAAACTGGAGCAGAGCCAAATGCAGGCGCTGCACGAAAGGGTAATGGGGCTAGAGGAACGAGAAGAGGAACGAGAAGCAGCAGATCGCAGCAAACGACCTGCCGAAGCTTCCCCCGAAGCTACCCCGCCATCTCAGCGGAGAAGCAGCGTGGCTTCCACCGAGCTGCTTCAGCCGAAGCATGCCTTGACGGCTCCTGCCAGCTATCCCGTGGATGCTATCAAGGAGTCTCAAAATTGCCACCTTATGGCGCAATGGAGCAATTTGAAGGTCAAGGCGGCTGTTGGCTCTGTTTATCCTACTAAACCCGACTCAACTTTTCACTACCAGCCGATTCCAGAAGGATATGCTAAGGTGATGGTGGATGAAATAACGGAGGGATTTGAGGACCTCCGGCTTGACCACCCTACCGGTGAAGGGGAGTATCGGCTGGGTTCTGCTCTGAAGACTCCGTGCCTATGGCGAAAGGATCTCATCAACCTTCCGAACTGGACGCCTCCGCCTCCTCCTCCTCCTCCGGCGAGTCAGGGCACTCCGCCTCCTCCACCGCCTCGTCCTCCGGCGAGTGACGATCAGGGCACTCGGCTGGCTCCTTCTCCTGCGCGTGGCGGCACTCCGCCTCCTTCTCCGCCTGCACCGGCGCGCCCGAGCAGCCAGCCTCCTCCTTCTCCGCCTCGTCAGCAAGGGCTGAAGAGACCCGCATCCGCTCCGGGTGCTCCGGCATGTCGTAGTCCTTCTCCTCCGCCTCATAAGCAAGGAAAGAAGACATCCGCTCCGTCTGCTCTGCCGGCGTCTAGCAGTACAGCCAAAGGCGGGAGGAGATACAGATTCGGTCCTTCTCTGAAGAATCCAGAGAAGTCACCGTCTGAGAGGACCGACGAAAAACGCGAAGATCGCGCAGCATCAAGTGCATGACTGGTTTGAAGGGTTGAAAGCAAAGAGACATCCACCTCCGGAGGAGAAGGTAGATCCGGTGAAAGCGAAGCGCACTGGCTGCCCCGACAAAACCACCCAAGTCTCCGCCGAAAGGCAACTATGAGCGCATTATTGGAAATGCATTTGCCGAAGCGGAGAGGTCGGGAAGTACTAAAAGTGATCAAAGAATGAAAGAACGACGAGCTGGGAAACAAATTGCCCAGCTCGGCGAACAAGTGAAGCAATCGTGCCCCCCCCCCCCCCGCTCAAGGTGCCCGCTAGCGACATCGTCGATCCGAGGATGGTGCCCGGTTTTGGCATTCCTGAAGATTACCTGCCCGACGATGTACATTATGATTTCTTGGAGGTGCAGATACAAAGATACGAGTACGGAAAGCCTCTCGTCAAAGATGAAAGCTCTCTATCAACGATGATGCGAAGATTGCATGATTGGTACATGAAAACCTGCAGAGAGTCTGAGGGAAGGAGTACTTTGTATGTGAGAGTTAAAAAGGAGCATGACCTCGTTGGAATTGAACTGTTGCCTATTTCATTTGAGGAGTTCTATCAGTTTTTCAATCAATTGGCCCTCGATAAAGCAACGGTCACCTGCTACTGTCTGTAAGTAGTACTACTTACATCATTAAGTCTCTCTATATAACTCAGCTCTTTCATTGCATGTATTTATAATTATCCTCACTATATTATGCAGATTGAAGATCGCCGAATTGAAGAAAAGACAAGTGGGTTTCATTGGGTTCATTAACACATATCTCATAGATGCAACTGAGGTTGAATTTCATGCCGAAAATACCGAGGCCAACTTGATACAATCGTTCGTAATAAATTAACACAAGGATATAATACTCTTTCCTTACAACTTCAAGTGAGTGTTACTGTCTTGTGGCATATTCGATTTCCCTTATTAGTCCAGGTTATAGTAATGTAATATTGATGAGTTATGCATCTGTGCACAGGTACCACTATATTCTCCTAGAGATTAAGCTTGAGCAGGGAGGAGTATGCAGACATGACTAAAATGCTCGAGAAGTAAGTTAAATCGATCATTATCCACCATATCAGCAACTTTCTTCATTTCTGATATCAAGTAATTGTTTTATTTGTATGGCAGGGTTTGGAGAAAATTCGCCAAAAAATCTTCGGCACTGCCGAAGAAGCTGCAATTTAGACACCCAAAAGTAAGTACTATAGTAGCGTATTCCACGCATCTCCTAGTGATTCAAGCGCTAGTTTCATCAATACCATTTAACATGCTTGCTAATTATCAGTTTGATTGACCTCTATTTCTTGTAAAGTGGTTGTGGCAGGAACAGGTGAATGATTTCTGTGAATACTATGTCTGCGAGTCCATCCGCCACACGACCTGTGAGCGGGGCTACTCTGACAAACAATATGAAGTGCGTAAATAACAATATTCATAATTTTATTTTATTACCATCATTTGTGTTGAGTTTCATTCATTCATATATATATGTATTGACCCCTTCTTAAAATTAGATGTTTCGGATGCGGGATGAACTACTAGCACCAGATCGCATGCGAGCAATTCAAGAGGAATTGGCGGCATTCTTTCTTGACCACGTGATCGCTGAAGACGGAGAATACTATATGGACCACGCGTCCGTATGTTAGGAGATTATTTTGTAAAAGATAATTATTGTATATATGTAGCGGTAGTGTCGGATAGATATACGAGAACTTGTTGTTCGACCAATCTCTCGGAGAAGGAGAGGTGGTCGATATCACTTCCCTCTGTATGCATATATGTTCATGACGATCTTTTGTTTCCTTCATTTGCTTACTAGCTAGCTAGCATGTCTAGCTAGTCCTCTCTATACGTATGTATAGTACGTAGCGTCGACCAAGCACGGACAAAAGAGAGGACACTTCTCTCTATTAATTGGCTAGTTAACACAATATATGAAACACCTAAATTAACCCTCCAAAACCCCCAAACCCCCCCCCCCCTTTTTTTTAAAAAAACAAAAACCCCAGCCACAGAAATGCTGACGCGTGGATGACTATTGGTTCCGGTTGGTGCTACCAACCGGGACCAAAGGGCCTCTGCCTGGGCTCAACAAGACAGGCCTCGTGGAGGCCCATCAGTCCCGGTTCTGGATTGAACCGGGACTAAAGGGCCAGGGTATTAGTACCGACCCTTTAGTCCAGGTTCATGAACCGGGACTAAAGGCCCTCACCAACCGGGTCAATAGGCCCCTTTTCTACTAGTGAGGATTGTACTTTGCATACATGCATGACCCTCGACCAAAATGGTCCTGTAGCACAACACACATACTTAATTAGTTATAGTCTTGTGATAATCTTGGACCGATATTATTCGGGGGTCTTGTCCATAGTGATGCCACAAGTAAGGCCACTGTGAGTTGGTAGGCAGAAACCACATGACTTCGCTAGGTTTTTTTTTTGAGCGACCAGGATGAGCTCTGCTTGTTTCATCATGATGAAAATTGACCAATTAAATAAGAAAATTGGCCGAAAAACCAATGACTTGGCTAGTTTAGCATTCCATGTCTTCTTCAAGCAAGATGTTTATACGGAATCAATTACCTCCAAATTCCCTCACATCTATGGCATGCCAACTGCAGAATTCCATGCACATGCTTGGCATTTGATTTTTCAACCATTTCACCGTGAGTAATCTCTGACCAATCTTAATATTTGATGAACGTATGATGCTACGCTTACCCTAGCTTTCTGGTTCAAATAGTAGAAATGAAAAGCTCACACGCACGCACGCGCGCGCGCACACACACACAAATACAAATACAAATACGTGGTAACAAAACATAAAATGGAAATACCTCAAAATAAAAAGAAATGATCTAGTAGCCATGAAGAAATCATCATTTCATCAAGCGAAGGCAATCTTTTCTCTATTTTCTTTCTATTGTCTTTTCAAGCCGGTGTAGGCCGCCGGAGGCACAGCGGGACGTCCGGTCACGCCTGTGTTGAGCCGGCAACCCGTGGCTTGGGTTGAGGTGGACAAGCAAGCAGCTCACGTGGAGCAAGACATGCATGCAGCTCACGTAGAGCTAGACATGAATTCTTCTAGTGGGCTTGGACGTGAAGGCCTACCCCCGGGTGTGCAGCCATGCATAGTTGCACCTGCGGCTGCTGTTCGGTCTCAGTCGGAGCCGGACGTGTCTGCGGCTGCTCTTCGGTCTCAGGCAGAGCCGGACGTGTTCGCCTCACCCATGCCTACAGTCAGGCCATCTTTGGCAGCGGCGCCACGTGTACCGGCGGTCGAGATTGCCGGGGAGGGGGTTGCTGCTCCACCCTCATCCCCTCCTCCGGCAGCGGTGCATGCGCGACATCCTTCACCGGGGGTGACACCCACACGCCGAAGTGGCCGTCATGCGGTGGCCGATGATGGAAAGACGGACACCGACGAGGACTCTTTGACCAAGGCTATGTGGCGTAAAGCTGTGCGGAACCTTGACAACCAAGGTTATCTACAGATGTACTGGGACGCTTCGTTTATGGTCCTCTCGACAACGAGTGAAGAATCGAGACCTATTTACGGAGGTGTGTACACAATTGAAGGCTACAGCAAGGGATACTTTTACCCAACATGGGTGACAGCATGATCTTAGGATTGGGCCACCGACGGTTTAGGCGCTATACAGATATACATTTTTCTTTGTATTTTGCCTTCCTATTTTATTTTCGTCTGTGGTGAGGACTTTGTTGACTGTGTGCATCTTAGTTATGCAGAGGCCGGGTGTAATACTTAAACCTTTTAAGTAATAAAGCGTCCCTTTTCGAAAAACTCAACAAAACTCCCACGTGACACCACAAAGAGAAGTGTTTGAGTCACACCATCATTCCTCGTACAAGATTTAAAACTACCAAGTAACTAATTCACAAGATATTGAAAACCTCAAAGCACATGGAGAATCCACTATTCAGATACAAGAGCTATAGAAACATTTCTCATGAATGAATATATAGTTTGTTCATTTATGAGAAATGTTTCTATAGCTCTTGTATCTGAATAGTGGATTCTCCATGTGCTTTGAGGTTTTCAATATCTTGTGAACTAGTTACCTGGTAGTTTTGAGAAATTCACTAACAACCATGCCATTCATCAACGTTTGTCCGTATACGCAGACGATGTCATTCTCTTTCTTAAGGCTGCACATAATGAGGTAGAGGCAACTAGAGTACTTCTAAATATTTTTGGGAGTGCCTCGGGTCTGAGATGAAACATGAACAAAAGTTCAATAACTCCAATTTCCTGCGAGGATCAGCTGATTGCCGAGTTTGGTAACACCTTAAACTGTCAGATTGAACAACTTCCCATAAAGTATTTGGATCTACCGCTTAGTCTGAAAAAATTGCGCAAAGAGGACTTTCAGTGCTTGATTGACAAGATCAGGAACAAATTACGGACATGGCGAACCGGCTTTCTGTTTCAGAGTGGTCGTTTGTTATTGGTTCAGGCCGTGCTTTCGGCTACACTAATTTTCCACCTCATGTCGTTGGATCCACCTCCGTGGGTGTTCAAGGCCATTGATAAAATTAGGAGAGCTTTTCTTTGGAAGGGTACTGAAGTTGTGAATGGTGGCCATTGTTTAGTGAGTTGGAAATATGTTTTTTTTTTTGCGAAGGGAGTTGGAAATATGTTTGCAGACCGAAGGAATGTGGTGGCTTGGGCATACTGGACCTTGAGATTATGAATTCTGCTCTCAAGTTGCGTTGGGCATGGAAGGCTCGTACTGCTCGGGATCGCTCTTGGAGCATCATGCTCAACCCCCTGGAGTATAACAATAGACAGCTTTTCCATGCTGCGGCTCGAGTGGTTTTGGGAAATGGGCAGCGATGCTACTTCTGGACGGATAGATGGATGGAGGGGGCCACTGTTGCAGATTATGCACCGGATGTTATTAACACTGTCCCAACAGTCGTCAGAGAAAGAAGAGCTGTTACAGATGCAATGATTGATGGAGCTTGGATTAAAGATATAAAGGGGCAGATTTCTATTCGTACCTTTCATCAGGTGTTAAACTTATGGGAGATCGTTACCAATATTCATCTTGATCCATCGAATGAAGATAAGTGGACTTGGACTTGGGAAGCAAAGGGAGATTATTCAGCAAGGTCTGTTTATAATGCGCATTTTTGTGCTGCGGTAAATGCAGCATGGCCAGTGGTATCTGGAAGACTTGGGCGCCTCTGAAATTAAACTTTTTCTATGGTTGGTCATCAGAGGGCGTGTATGGACAAACGACCGTCTTGCCAAACGTGGTTTGCTTCACCAGGATGCTTGCTGCTACTATCATAACACTCAAGAAACCGTTCATCATTTATTCATAGGTTGCTCAGTCGTGCAGATTATTTGGAATATGGTGCTTCAGTGGGCTGGTTTGAGTGAGATAGTGCCTCAAGGATTACCGTCTCTCAAGGATTGGTGGCACAATGCTAGACTCATTACTCAAGGAACTAAGAGGAAATCTCTGAACTCCTTAGTTCACTTGATCATCTAGAGCATATGGCGCGAGAGAAACAAAAGAGTCTTTGATAATCGCTTCACGCCTTTGCAAAATGTCGTTGATCAAATCAAAGCTGACGCTAGGCAGTGGGAGGTGGCAAGTTTTGGTAGTTTGATCCTTCATTAACTGCATGTTTTTTTGTTCGGCCTGTAGGGGCTTTTTTTGCATGTTAGCTGTTTCTCGGTTGGGTGTGTAGTTCGTTTTTCTATTTTTTCTGAGTTGTTTTGGATTGGTCGTGTTGTTTATCCCTCTTTCTTTAATATAATACATGCAGCTCTCCTGCATGGTTCGAATATATATATATATATATATATATATATATATATATATATAGTTTGTGATTAGTCATGAGTAGTTTGCGTCACACCAAGGTTAATTGCATTTCCTTCCTTCGTTCAACTGGTCAATTGCTTTTTTAGTTCAGTTTAGTTTTGAACCGGCACTTTGTAGTAGTCAACAATATGGTGCAGCAACGACTATTAAATGAGACCGGACTAGTATAATTCAATAGACCTCATGCAACCACCTGCAAGTCAAGAAACCTCGGTGCATCTATAAAACGCCTGTCCTGCCCGACAGGTAGTTCTTCTCATGCATCCACCTCCAAACGGTTCATCCTATTTCCAATTCTTTTCAGCTTCAGTGCAGCTCTTGTCACTGGTTAATTTTTGTAGGATTATAGGTACGCCTGGTTCAAGCACAAATAATTAGTACATACGTAATCTCTCTCTCTCTCTCTCTCTCTCTCTCTCTCATCAGTATGTAGCTTCTAGAAAACTTCCATTCTACATATGTTTTCCTTCATCCTCAGCTCAATCAATTAACTCATTTTTGTTAGCCAGGTTTGCATAAAGTTGAGTGCTGCATATGCATATGGACATGGATGGGATCACAATGCACACGGCAGCATGCTTTACCATTGCATTTCTGTTTCTCGCCACAATCATCTCCAAGATCATTGCAGGAATCACAACCATTCATCTTACGCGGAAAGGAAAAAGATCACCAGTTACTCTGCGCCTGCCACAAGTCGTGAGGGGAGCTCCTGTAATGGCAGCCCTGCTCACACTTGTGACGCCCAAGAAGGGTTTACATGCTGCAATCCATGAACTACACATGAAGATGGGAAGTGTGTTCACAGTGAACCTTTTTGGGCTAAAGAAGGTGACCTTAATTAACATTATTTTGCAGATGGCACAAATCTTAAATTTAAGAGTATTCTCCGAGTTACAAACTCACGTACATGTGATCAATTTTTGAAGGTGACATTTTTGGTTGGGCCAGAGGTCACTCCTCATTTCTTCAAGGGATCGCCATCCGAGATCGACTTCGGGGATACAGCTAAGATCATTGTGCCCGTCCTCGGTCCAGGAGTTCTGTTTGGTGTGGACATGGCTACCAGGAATGAGCAGATCCGATTTTGTACCAAGGCGATACAACCGGCGAGGTTGCGAAGAGATGTTCATTCCATGGTTTGCGTAGTCGAGGTAATTTTACTTTTGGATAATAAAGATATATCTTTCCCGGCCACTACCTCTGGAGATGTATGCGACCTGATTAGGAACGCAAGTTCCTCTATTTTGATTGATATGCACCATTTAATTACTCCGCCTTATGATTGTTAGTTGTTTGATTTATAAATCTTTTATTTTTTTAGAATGCTTGATATGGAAACTTTTGTATGTAGGACTACTTTGCAAAATGGGGACAAAGTGGCACGGTTGATTTAAAGCATGAGCTTGGCCACCTAATCGTGTTGATCGCAAACAGATGCTTGCTTGGCAATGAGATCAAAGGCCACAACTTGGAAGAAGTGTCGAGACTCCTCCATGAACTATTTGAAAACAGCTTCCACATGATCAACTTATTCTTCCCGCACCTCCCAATTCCGCCGCACCGCCGACGCGACGAAGCGCGTGCAAGGCTGGGAGAAATACTCCATGAGATAGTCAGATCACGTAGAAGAATTAGCCCAGCCCGAGTCATGGACAACAATGATGACGACAAAGGCGATGTGTTACAGAGCTTCATAGACTCAAAATACAGTGATGGCCGATCCATGACAGAGAGTGAGATCGTCGGGCTACTCATTGCCATCTTATTCGCCGGGCAGCACACGAGCTCAAGTAGCAGCACCTGGACAGGAGCTTGCCTGCTAAGCAATCAAAAGTACATGACAGCTGCCATGGAAGAGCAGAAGAAAATCATTGAGCAAAATGGAGAACCCATAGACTACACCATCTTGGGAAAGATGGACACCTTGCGTTGCTGCATCAAAGAGGCACTGAGGCTCTACTCTCCAACACCAATACTACTCCGACATGCACACAAGAGCTTTGCCGTGCAAACCAGAGATGTCATGGAATATGACATTCCAGAAGGGCATGCTTTAGCATGCTCCATAGCCGTAAGCAACAAGTTGCCTTACATTTATAAGAATCCTAATGTGTATGATCCGTGCCGGTTTGGCCTGGGCAGAGAGGAGGACAAAACCGGTGGCAAGTTTTCAGACATATCCTTTGGTGCTGGGAGGTATTCTTGCTTGGGGCAGGATTATGCTTTCATGCAAATCAAGGTGATATGGAGCTATTTGCTGAGGCACTTTGAGCTCGAATTGATCTCTCCTTTCCCCGAGCTAGAGAATGACAGAATATTACCAGGACCTAGAGGAAAAGTGATGGTTACATACAGGAGAAGGTCAATAGTTAATTAGCACGCATGCATGTAAAGTATGAATTTGTAAGATAACTGTGTGTCGGTGTGTCATTTTTATATGTGGGAATGTATACCTCGCCATTACCATGGGTGTGTGAGTTAGAATGTGGTGATGTGTGTATGTATACACGCTCAAGTTATGCTTGTTCTATAAACGAAGTCTGTTCTTATTGCTCTGCTAATAAAAAGAAAATTATTACTCCAAAAAATTTCAGCAATATAATACTCCATATGCTTCAAAATATGTGTATTAGGTTTTGTAGGTAATCTACAGAGCAACAGGCTAGATCTGAACGTGGTCATTAATCAGCCGTGTGGAAGCCAAGTAGCACGAGATACCTACAACAAGTTTGGATGACGGTCCAACAAGATAGGTGTATAGGCATCTAGTTCTATTTTGTGCTGGTTGTGGCTTTGAGTTCTCCCTGTACTTTTTCTCTTGATGAGTTTTTGTATCGTACTACATACTTGTTGGATCTTTTGGTTAATTAGATGGTTGCATGCATCGTTTTAGATGCAGAGGCAGAGGATAATCGTCCTTCTAAAAAAAGATTTTGTTAAGACAAGATTTTGACAACAAATAGAACTTAACTATGTAACATATGTGATATAAAACCATAACCACAAAAAAGTACTTTGAAAGGTAAATCCAATGACATCGATTTCATGTTGCATAAAAATAATATTATTAGAATTGTCCTAACAAAACCTTATATGCTGGGCGTTTTGAAATGGAAGACATAATGTTCAACATTGGATCCTAATTAAGGTTTCCCGATGTTTCAGTTCTTATAACTTCCAGGTTATTTCTTTTTAAAAATTTGCTAGAACACATAATGCAGCAGCATTCTTCAAGTGGAGCCAAGAGTTGCATGCTGTAGCTTTGGCCCTGGCTGCATGCATGTGAGCCTTACCGATAGACAAATTTTGCGGTTCTACCAGAAGTTCTAAAGGAACAATATCCCATATATAACCAAACATCATATGACGCAGATTTAGATGGAACCTATGAACAGCATGATGCAGCTTTGGCCCTGGCTGCATGTGAGCCCTGCCTGTAATAGGACAAATTTGCGGGCGGCTCCAAGGGAACTCTTCCGCAGAACATTATCCTCAATCTAATCAAACATCATATGCCAGCAAGCCTGGCAAAACTAAAGAACACTCACATGATATGTGTCTTATTGGTGGTTCTGTCAGCTACTTGGCTTGACAGTGAAAGATTACATGGACACCGAGGCAGAGTTAGTTTACTAATGAATGAGGACAAAACAGTTCAAAAGACCATGCTACAAAGTACATGATTTACATATTGTACTTTGGGAGTTTGGCCCGGGGAACAGATGAGATTGAGCATTTAACAAATTCAGGGCAAGAAAATGAAGGCCGAATATTTGAAAATGACGTAGCTAGCGTGGATAAGAATATGGTTGGTATAATTTGTCTGCTGTCTCAACTGAGCTACATCTTTGGATCTGGATCGGTCAAAATTTATTTGTTAACTGATTAATTACCTACCATCACTAGTAGAAAAAGGGTCAAATATGAGAAACATTAGTACCGGTTTGCATATGAGCCGGCACTAATGCGCCCATTAGTGCCGGTTCAAACGACTTGGCGGGAGGTAACCTTTAGTACCGGTTCTTTGGGAATCTTTAGTACCGGTTCATGCCTCGAACCGGTACTAAAGATGCTGGTGCCCGGCCGGCACCTTTGGTACCGGTTCGTGGCACGAACCGGTACTAAAGAGGTTGTGGCAGGCGCTATTTTTAGTCCCACCTCGCTCCCCTAACAAGAATTTGAACACCTTAAGTATGTTACTTCTCAAACTATCCCAAGCATTTGGTCTTCACTGAACTCTATGTGTATGATCTGTGGCTGCAATAAGAGTCTTCGCCGGTTCTTAAATCGGTGGTAGATTCCTATTGACGAATTAGATTCTATACAAAAAGATCATTGATGATCAATGTATTTTTTATATGTACTTCTGTGTAGCAGTAGCGCGTTTTGGCTGAAAGGCGGTACTGATCAATGTATTTTTCTGCGTTCAGATGCACAATTTAAATATGTTATTTTTTAAACTATCACAAGAATTTGGTCTTCATTGAACTCTATATATAAAGAAGAAGAAGAAGAGGAAGAAGAAGAAGAAGAGGAAGAAGAAGCAGAAGAAGCAGAAGCAGAAGAAGCAGAAGAAGAAGAAGAAGAAGAAGAAGAAGAAGAAGAAGAAGAAGAAGAAGAAGAAGAAGAAAAATAAGAAGAGGAAGAGGAAGAAGAAGAGGAAGAGGAAGAAGAGGAAGAAGAAGAAGAGGAAGAAGAGGAAGAAGAGGAGGAAGAAGAGGAAGAAGAGGAGGAAGAAGAAGGAGAAGAAGTAGAGGAAGATGAAGAAGAAGAGGAAGATGAAGAGGAAGCAGAAGAGGAAGAAGAGGAAGAAGAAGAGGAAGAAGCAGAAGAAGAAGAAGAAGAAGAAGAAGAAGAAGAATATACAGTACTACACACACATATTTTCTGTTTTCTATTGTTTAGATTAATGTTAGATGAATTAGTTAGAAAAGTTGTTAGCTAGATGAATATATAGGACTAGTTTATTTTTAGTAAATGCTTAGCTAGTTGAACTAGTTGAATTAATATAACTAGTTTATTTTTAGTAAGAAAATTTAGGTATATGAGATTATTTGAAATAGTTGATTTAATATAACTAGTTTATTTTTAATAGGAAAATTTAGGTATATGAGATTATTTGAACTAGTTGAACTAATATAACTAGTTTATTTTTAGTAAGAAAATTTAGGTATATGAGATTATTTGAACTAATTGAATTAATATAACTAGTTTATTTTTAGTAAGAAAATTTAGGTATATGAGATTATTTGAACTAGTTGAATTAATATAACTAGTTTATTTTTAGTAAATGCTTAGTTGAACTAGTTGAATTAATATAACTAGTTTATTTTTAGCAAGAAAATTTAGGTATATGAGATTATTTGAATTAGTTGAATTAATATAACTAGTTTTTTTTAGTAAGAAAATTTAGATATATGAGATTTTAATAGAAGTAGTTGAATTAGTTGAATTAATTGAATCAGTAAGTGTTTAATGTTTCGCCTAATATGAACATAGGAAATGTCGTCTGACGACGGAAAAAATTTCATTATGTGCGAATACTGTGAAGACCAGCGCGGCCAGTGCGACAGAAATTTCCTTGTTGATGATAGGCGATTCAGCATCAAGCTGGATCAGATCGTCGAATTCGATACAGTAAGTCACAAGGACAAGTTTGTTTTTGTAATTAAGCATGACTTATATATGCTTCATTTGCCTGACTTATAAATTTTAATTTTCACTATTCTACTAGCGCATCCCCAGCCATGCAAGAATTTTTTCTTAGATAAGATAGGTTTCAATGATATGGAAACTATGGAGGTAAAGAGAGTTTACCTGAAAACTGAGCATGGTTATACTTTCAACGTCAAAGTATACAATGCATACACGTACACCTATTTTAAATACAAAACTTGGCAAGCACTATGCAAGGCTTATGCATTTGAGCCTGGTATGGTTATCACATTTGATATTCGTCCGGAAGATGATATTGAAGGTAATAGAGACATATGGGTCGATGTGCAGACGCCTCCAGTTCTACCATTATGTGAGTTCTTCTCAACTATATTTTTGTCTTTGATATTGCTTATTCAAAAATAATTGACAACTAATTTCTATTGACAGCTTATCTCCATTCAACCAAACATGTCCGGCGCTTGGTAGACAGGACCTACTACTGTCCCGGAGCTGAACTAAACTGCGAGGAGTTAAGTCATTATGTTTCATGGCTTGAGGATCTTCATACTGTCAAGACAAATTTTCTTCCTGCACTTAGAAATGTTAGTACTCAAAACGTGCGACCAATAGTGATGGTATTGAACTACGGTCGCATCTATTTAGGAATGATGGTAAGATTTTTACTATTTGTCCTTAGTGCATCTTTTGCATACATAATTTTTTTGCGAAACTTTCATTGCTAAGTATATTAATTAAGTACTATACGATGTTCTTCAACAGGGACTCCCGATGACAGTTGTGCCTCAGGGGATCGAGACTAAAGATCGCATGCCAATTGTTAGCTTACGGCCAAGATATCCTGCATTGCACATGAATGCATTCAGAATTTCTAGAAGCGATGAATGCTTAATAGTGAAAGATTGGAGGAAAATTGTTAGCGATCGCAGAGAAGTACTAGGGGGCAGCAATGAGAAGCGCAACCCACGATTAGGAGACAAGTTCATCTGCATGCTCCAGTATGATGAATCAGGAGAGCTATACATGTTCTATGCTATCTTACCAGAGAGAGAGAGTAGCTAGCATGAGTGATTTAGCTAGTTCATGCTGCTCTTAGTACTTGTCCTTTCATGTCCGTGTTCTTCGTTCTGAACTTAAGTGATTTGCTTTTGTGGTGTTATATATGAACGCTTATAATATCATGATAATCATGTTTAACTCGATGATATTTTGCTTCTGGTACAAGTGAATGTTTCTTCTTTAAGCTAGTAGTGTTGGTGGTGATTAGATAGCGGTAATGACTATGATGATTAAATAGTGATAATGACGACTACGATGATTTTTAGCTAACTAGCTAGAGTATATATACTCATGTTTTGATGATATGATGCAAGAGTTTTTATATTAATTAATATGATGATGATGAGTTATTATATTATTTAATGAAAGAAACCGCAGATTAGTTTTAGCTGAATGGATCCTACCTAAGTGATCAAGTATATGCCATATCGATATATATTATACTTGATCAAGTATAATATATATGGATATGGCATATACTTGATCACTTAGCTAGTAGCTAGATCCAATGCATCCAGTCGAAACTAATCCGCGGTACTTTCACCTAATGATTTAACAACTCATTATAATGTAAAACAATCACTAAATTAAATTGAAAAGACAAAATTAAAGAAAAATAAAAAAAACACCCAAACATTTAGTACCGGTTGGTGTTACCAACCGGTACTAATGCTCTACACGCACCCGGGCCTGGCTCGTGCCACGTGGTGGCACTTTAGCGCCGGTTCGTGACGAACCGGTACTAAAGGGGGGGACCTTTAGTCCCCACTCTTTAGTGCCGGATGGCGAACCGGCACTAAAGGCCATCACGAACCGGCACTAAAGGCCGGTTCTGCACTAGTGCATTGGTGAAATGAAGGTTTTGAATCATGCATACCAGTAGCCAGGCAGCGAGCAATACACATACTTATCATAGAGGATCATATGACATACTATGTAGCTTTGTTGATTACTTCAATATTAGAGCAATTAATCACAACAAATACTTTTACATATTAACAGCAAAAGTTACAAAAAGTATAACTACATGATTTCTAGAATTTCAACAATTTTAAAGCAGAGGCAGCAGTGAGTTTTTTTCCTAACAGTCTATAGAACTTTGCTACCAAACTTTTCCAAATTAGTACGTGGCCGAGGAAGCTTTGTCTAGCGGTACAAGGTAGACAAAGAAACTAGAGGCATGTAACCATATGAGTCACTACTCAATCAAAAATATGAAAATACATCATAAGTTCAAAATAATGCAGATAATTGGTCTCAATGCAGAGTAAAAATGGTAAAAGGACTATCAAAAAATTAACCGTCGGTAGCTTAGCAAATTAAGGGAGCCATGGAGAAGATACATTGTTTCCCATGAGAGATGATTGTCGTCGGTCCACTGGATAGAGCGTAGCATACCTTCTAGCCCTCTTGCACCTGCGTATAGGTTTGGCGTCGGACGCTTGCGGGGTGCCACCCTTGGGCGGTGGCACGGATGCAGGGGGAGGGGAGGGGGGCAAAGAAACTGCCCGGTCCGAGACCAGAAAGGTTGCCTTATTATTGAGTGGGGTTTCAATAATAACGCAACCTCTTGTGAAGGCAACATTATATGTCCGTGCTCTTCGAACGTTGGCATGTACATCAGATTCTGTGGATATTGATGCCATGGCTAACTTTGTCCTTGTTCTCAGTCTTTCGGTGATGGGGCGTCAAGAGGCCATGGCGACAGCTGTGGCACGGCAATTTCTTCAGCCATGACGGGTGATGGTGATTATAAGTCTTTCGGTGATGATGGGTCAAGCGCTCCATCTTCAGTGTCATCAGCCAAATCTCCAAATTCACTAGCCACATCTTCAGTGTCACTAGATTCCAATTTGCTATCTGGACCACCTTCGCCAATCAAACGGGCCAGCATATTGCGCCATAATCCATACGATGGTTAAGAGGACACCACCGTGGCCGAGTTGTCAGGCATGGGATTCGTTGTTGCATCGGGTGGCTGCATATAACGGCTTATGAACCTAAATGTTAAAGCTGAGTTCCGGCAGTTTCAGCATCTCCGGACATTCAGCCGCGAGCATCTCCACCGTAATATTAGCCCGGTCCGACACCATAAAGGTTGCCTTATTATTGAAACCCCACTCAATCTCGCCTTCTTCTTGTTGACCAGCCTCCTTGCAAGCTTCTCTTCTTCGGTTTTCCAGCTGGAACTAATGTATGACTCCTCAGGCTCGTTCCGTACATCCTGAAAAGATTTGAGGGTTGCTTCGTACAGGTTGCGGAGTGTAAAACCGGGTAGCATGTATGGGCGCATTGTGCTACTTCTTGAGTTTGCGTTGGTTTTTTCCTTCAAGAGAAAAGGGTGATGAAGCAAAGTAGAGATAAGTATTTACCTCAGTTTGAGAACCAATGTATCAACCTAGTAGGAGACAACGCACAAATTACCAATACCTGCACAAACAATCAAACAACTTTCACCCAACGCGATAAAGGGGTTGTCAATCCCTTCACGGTTACTTGCAAAAGTGAGATCTGATAGAGATAGATGAAACTAAACAAACGGTAAAGTAAATATTTTTGTATTTTTGGTTTATAGATCGGAAAGTAAAAGATTGCAAAATAGTATATCAGAAACTTATATGATGTAAAATAGACCTAGGGGCCATAGGTTTCACTAGAGGCTTCTCTCAAGATAGTAAATAATACGATGGGTGAACAAATTACTGTCGAGCAATTGATAGAAAAGCGCAAAGTTATGACGATATCTAAGGCAATGATTATGCAATATAGGCATCACGTCCGTGTCAAGTAGACCGGAACGATTCTGCATCTATTACTATTACTCCACACATCGACCGACTTTGGCCTGCATCTAGAGTATTAAGTTCATGAAGAAAAGAGTAACGCATTAAGTAAGATGACATGATGTGTAGAGGAATAAACTCAAGCAATATGATGTAAACCCCATCTTTTTATCCTCGATGGCAACAATACAATACGTGCCCTGCTGCCCCTACTGTCACTGGGAAAGGACACCGCAAGATTGAACCCAAAGCTAAGCACTTCTCCCATTGCAAGAAAAACCAATCTAGTTGGCCAAATCAAACCGATAGTTTGAAGACAATTACAAAGATACTAAATCATGCATAAAAGAATTCAGAGAAGATTCAAATAATATTTATAGATAAACTGATCATAAATCCACAATTCATCGGATCTCGACAAACATACCGCAAAAGAAGATTACATCGGATAGATCTCCCAGAACATCGAGGAGAACATGGTATTAAGAATCAAAGAGAGAGAAGAAGCCATCTAGCTACTAGCTATAGACCCGTAGGTCTGTGGTAAACTACTCACGCTTCATCGGAAGGGCAATAGAGTTGATGTAGAAGCCCTCCGTGATCGAATTCCCCTCCGCAGGATGCCGAAAAGGCCCTAGATGGGATCTCACGGGTACAGAAGGTTGCCGCGGTGGAAAAATGTTTTCGTGGATACTTCTGGTGGTTTTTTGGAATATTTGAGAATATATAGGCCGAAGAATTAGGTCAGGGGGGTCACGCCCTCCCCACTTGTGGCCGCCTCGTGGCTCCTCCGACTTGATCTCCAAGTCTCTGGGGTGTCTTCTGGTCCAAGAAAAATTATCGCGAAGATTTTATTCCCTTTAGACTCCGTTTGTTATTCCTTTTCTGCGAAACTCAAAAACAAGGAAAAAACAGAAACTGGCACTAGGCTCTAGTTTAATAGGTTAGTCTAAAAAATAATATAAAATAACATAATAAACAGATAATATAATAGCATGGAATAATAAAAAATTATAGATACGTTGGAGACGTATCACATTGCCATGAGGAACATGAGGTATTCCGACATTGCCTTGATCGCCTTGGCATGTGTGATTGCATTCTTGTCATGGATCACCAATTAATCATCGCTGCGACAGATGAGGAAAATTCTGGTGCCGATGTGCCAGACAAGGATGTCCTCTTGGAACTCATGACCAAATGCCAGATGGGATTTTTTTCCAGTTTCTTTTGTCGCTTCTCAGCTGTCACCCGACCCCATGACGTCGTCATGTCCTTCATGGAGTAGCAGCCAGTCTTGTCCTCCTCATATGTCGACTTTAGTACTTCCCTAACCCTTGTGAACACCGCCTCCTTGACATCATCTGAAAGCGTATGTCCTTTGGAGTTCTGGTATTCATTCAAAACATATCCTAATCTGCCGCCTTAGCTGCTCTGCCACATACACTTCTCTTCTGAGTGCTCTCGTGTAGCAAGCTGTACTGCCCAACAATGCCTGACCACCTTCTGTAGCTGCTTCGACCCCTTGGAGGCGCCCTGAGGCGTAGCCGACCATGATCCAGAGACACAAGGATAGACCATAGCCGGCACCATCTCCTAGTGAACAAGACTACATAGCGAAGCCAGCTGCACTGTATGAAAGCATGCGTCCAGGTTGACCCAAGTGCCCTCAACAGCCATCTCATATCCAGGAGGAAGGTAGCCAACAACAGGGCGTAGGTGATAATCACGTCCAGTATGCTCTGGCCTTCTTTGTTGTAGCTCCCAAAGAGCGCAGTTGCAGTGGCGATGGCAAGGGGCGAGGTGATACTGATGGTGCAACCATACAATATGTGGATCATGGCTGCCTTGGTGAAGAGGATGTCGTACATTTGTGGATCGTGGCTACCTTGCACATATTCACCCACCTCAAAGTGAATATTTCCCTGCTTGTATCAAGTTCATGATCAGTTTCCGGTGATTGATCAATGTTGACCGAAGAATCAGCCATGGCACGCTTGCAGAATTCGAGCATGCCGTGTGCCACCATCACGGCTTCCTCGTCGTCCAGCTGATGATCCCTTCCCCTTCTGTTCAGTGAGGCAGAGTGGAAGCCATCTGTGAAGAATCTACTTGCTCGCTTCACCTTGCAGGAGTTCCGAATGTTGCCCAAGTCGCCTTGCCACAGTGCCAACGCCCTCTCCACATACTTAACAACACTGACGCCAAAAATGAGGATAGATGCCCAGATCAAACCCCCACCGCCGCCGCCGAGGTACGCCATACACGTGCTTGTATAGGACACTAGATCGTTGATGGCGCGCGTTGCTGCGCCCGTCTATTTTGGCTCTTAGTTGTTAGGAATATAAGAAACTTATATAAATTTGTTTGAAGTATTGTGCATTCTTGTAGCTTGTGGTTCTCTCTTATTTCTCAAATAACCATGACCATGATGGCATACGTTGCGGCACCAACCAGTTGTCCAAAAAAATTCTAGTGATTAACGTGCATCGAAGTTAAATTTGGATGAAGTAATATATGGTCATGATTGCATATTATTATTAATCAATTTGCATAGGCGTAATGTGATTTTACAAAAGAACCGGGTTAGTTCTTGGATCTTATATTCAAGTAAAGTTGCTTTGAACTTGGTCCTCCAGTGTATATGTTTTATTATTATTATAGGATAATCCATGGTACATACATGATTTGCAGTATCCATCCTTTTTTACACAAAATATAAAATCTTGAAAGATTTAAATATCAATTCAACTAAAAGTAGAAAGTGTAAACTCAGGTGTCCAATCATGATTATTCAGCGACTCTACTCCTACTCCTAGATACAAACTATCCACAATGATTTTTGTGCTTCTTATTTTGATGTTGCATTCTATAAAACTATGGTACATTTTGGTGCTTCTAAAAAAATTTAGCCTTCCGAAACTGCCATCGACGCATACATAGCATAATGTCTAGCTGATAATAGGGTGCATGTTTAGTTTTCATTTACCACCAGAGGTGTCAGATCTTGATTATTTTTAAATATTTTATTAAATCTGTTTTCCAATGTTTCAAATCATCCCGTCAGCAGGTTTATATATGTATGGCAGTGATCATCTAACTCACTTGAAATTAGAAAAGGTGAAAAAAATCTTGCTAGCTATGGGCTCGCCATTTATCACTGACTTTTTTGTGGCCTTATGCTCCATCTTGCCTTAGGAATACTACAAGGATACATATGGTGCCCTGCGACATCCAAAAGATATCAACTAAATGCAACGAAATTTCAATGCTGAAGAAATCGAACAGTCTCGGAATTCACCATGGGCAGTGGAAGAAGATGAGAAAGTTGTACCTTTTTTGCCAATAATGAGAAAGTTGTACATGAGTAGGCATCTTACCTGAATGACAAAAAAAACCAATTCATTCAAGGGAGATCCCTAGGAATACTTGCACTCGATGCAACAAGAGGCTTAGGAAGATCAGTTGGCTGGATCGAGCGACCCCAACATCACCTGCATCGCGCCTCGGCTGGACCGATTGCCCCCTGCCTGCCCCCGTGACACGGGCCTCCCACTGGATCCTCGCGTGCCGCCTCGGCTTGATCCACACAGACCGCCTGCATCCTCTGCATCCTATGTCACCAGCATTCTCAGACCGTCTCACATGGATCCCTAGATCTAACGCCCAAAACGCCCAAATCAGCAAAATTGAAGGCAAAAGATGAGAGGGCGTGAGAAGGCAAGGAATACGTGTAGTTTTACTGACATAAATAAATAAATATGGGTCATCCGCCATACCTGCGCATTGGTTTTATCCACGAATATCACCTTTGCCTTATCATAAATTTTTTTAACTGGCATCTGGATCACTCAAAGTAACGGATGCCATGAACTATGAGTCTGTTTTTTACTATTATAAGAAGTGAGTTACAGATGGGAAGAAACAAAGTTTTATGAAGGTGGAACCTGGTGGTCTGATAAGTACATCATTTGCAGAGTAGTGGACAACACCAGCGGCCATGACTTGCAGATGAGTGCCCAAACCAATTCCAATGCTTCCCCTGATGGCACCTTCCTGCCGGTTGTGCAGGTACGTGGTGGCGGCGACGTATGGTCTTCCCAGTGGGCGAGATGGCAGCAGCGGCTGCATCGTTCCATCTTGAAGGACTGGCTCCGAGCACTCAGGAAGATGAGAAAAGGAGGTCGGGGGAGATGGGAGGGGCACCGCCGCGCGAACTAAATAAATGAGAAGACAATTAGGCCGGTGAGTGGCAAGGGTGGCATTAACGGATTTTAGCAACGGCAGCATTACTCCTCGCTCTAACGCCAGCGGGTCTACTCCAGTCGCCCATGATTCTGCAACGCTGCCCCTTCGATGTCGCTTATCGCCGCAATGTTATTTAGATACATTATGTGGGCTGACGCCGCTGGGAAACGCTGGAGCAATGCGGCTTAATGGGCTTCTTCCATGAGAAAAGGCTCGATTAACCAGAAATTGGCGATTTTGTCACGGGAGTAGCAGCCCATAAAACGTTTGGTCCAGTTTAGCGCAAGTTAACTTCATCCGACGGCCAAAAACATTCTTAGGACGCGATCTGACGGTCGAAAACGTTGATGGCCTGAGAGCGCTCCTAGAGTGCTTAGTTGTAATGTATCTAAATAGTTGGCTGCAGAAACCCGATTGACAACATTTAGTGCTTCACGCCCGGAGAGCTCATTGTCCTCCAGGGAGAAGGTGCTGATGTTGTTCGGGCCGTCAAGATAGTGAAGAAGGAGCATCGCCTGGAAGGACACCAACTGCTACCTCTGTGACATAGTGTTGCCAAGGGACAGGTTGTTGAGGGCATATGGCGCGACCCAGCTGGATAGCTGATACGCCAGCCAAAGGACGAGCCTCAGCACGCCAGGGGTTTTACGTCGGCGG
This sequence comes from Aegilops bicornis, assembly GCA_021605145.1. NCBI lineage: Eukaryota > Viridiplantae > Streptophyta > Magnoliopsida > Poales > Poaceae > Aegilops > Aegilops bicornis. Next base: position 26,858,351 of record CM038670.1, read on the forward strand.
ATGCCTGCGTGGAGCATGAGGACAAGTTGTGCAACAAAGCTTGAGAGGACCACTGCCCGGATCTCCCAAAAGGTCAGTAACTGTGCCATCTGGTTCACACATCCTGCTTCCTCCATTTTTTTTTTCAAGAACATGCAAGAGCGTTGCATGTCTTCTCTATTAAGAATGGAAAGAAGAGGTTACAAAGATGTTGCGCTCCCAAGAGCAGGTTCCACGTCACTCACTCACTTACATCAAGGGGTTCAGTGCACTTGGAACGAATGTCCACGGTCTACCCTAGCTGATTTCCAAAGATCCAGCTCCGATATTACACTAGCTGCCGATGAGGCCTGGCGGTCAAAAACCCTACTGCTTCCTCCATTGATTGATGGCTCATCGATCTCCTACATACACTAAAATCAAGATCACATATACGATCATATATTATATATATATATGCATCTACAACACAAGCTAACTAATGAATGCTGCAGGCATGCTTTAGAGATCAGGATGACTAGATGTGTGCAGGTCTACTGGTCGATTGATCGACAGATTAAACTAGCTTCTACAATATGGGGTGTGTATAATTAAGATAGCAGTTACCTTAACAATGGAAAATGTGAGGCGCCACACAAAAATGGCATAATTAATTACACCTTTTACAGTACATCAAGTTAAAATGTCAACAAGCTGTGTAGCATTCAATAACTACTAGCAGTTACCTTAATTATATGCACTTTGTTGGAGTGTTGTTTATTATCGGGCTAGGGGGATATTCTTTCCTTGATCTTAATTAAAGACTAATTTAAACCACTATGAAAATGTTGCAGAAGGAAGGAGGCGGGCTGTTGCAGGGGGAGGGCTATAGCACGTTGTGATGACCAAAAATGCTACACCTACGTAAAATGCCTACGTACTGTTACGTAATTAGACTAACTGCTAATCCCTCCGCCCCCTGATTCCAACTGGGTGGGGTCCCTCTTCTAATTTCCTCCAACTGAAGAATGCGACCTAAGCCATTACGTTACTTCACGTTTGATTGCTACGTAAGTGTAGCATTGCTCCTGTGATGACTCGGGGCGCGTCAAGAGGGCTGGCCGGAGGGACACCAAGGCACGCAGTGGGACCATGACCGGGAGAGGTGCATGCGTGCGGCCGAGAGGAGTGGCAGAATATTTATACGCCCCAGTCCATCCTTGTTGCTACAGTTACGGAGTTGATGTAGGCCCGATTTATTTTCTTTACATACTTATTTCTTGAATTTTCAAGGGGGGGGGGGGGGGATTTCCCCCACCTGAATATATTGATCACGGTGGACTAGGATCCCAAATGTTTACAGAGAGAGTTTTTTGGGGGGGTACAAACGAGTCAAGCAGGGGCATAAGCCCGCGGAGAAGACAAGCCTAGTGGGCGAGAGCCCTTAGCCAGGGGTCAACATGAGCCCGGCGGTCGTGTTACAGGCGAACACGCCACAGATCAGCGTCCTTTACATACTTTTCTACTAGTTACAATTTGTGGAGGCCCTAGACAAATGAAATTCTCCTTTTTTTTTCTCATTATCTCTGTATGAGCAAGCACAACATAGCCATCTTGTTACCCAAATATAAAACAAAGAAAAAGTGAAATGCCTTTTCATATGTTCAGCATGACATTAAATCACATTCCAGGCCACACACATAGTTGAAGGTCTGTTTGGTCACAAATATGCAAAAAAGAAAAAAGAAAAAAACACACGCACAAGCACACGGCAGTACACAGGCAACAGGCGAATGTCAGCCCATGTTGTCATGCCCACACAACCCACAACGCACAAAACAAAAATCGGAAACATGAAGAAAACGAGACAACAAGCTTACAAGTGTACCAGCGTGTACTTGCTGACGTCAGCTGACTGAGACCAAACTAACTCTCAGCCTGCTGAGGTCCAGGCGCCTCATAATGCTGTTTAATTAAACGATCAAAAGACGCAACACAGTCACAGCCAGGATCAGGAGAGGGTTCGTGTGAACTTTTGGGAAACCAACATGGCCGATCACTAGTCTTGTCGGCCCGGATGATGCCATATATGCCGGCGTGTTCGGCAAGCATCCAGACGACGGTGGTGAGGTCGCCGCCACGGCTGAGCTGCTTGGCATGGGAGTCGGGGGCACATCGTGTGGACGCATGTACGAGCAAGCGCACCCATTCATACAAGATGATCTCCAACATCTCCTGCATCTCCAGAGCCCTGTCGAAGTTGTGGTACAAGCCGGGCGCCACACTACGAAGTGGACCCGTCCATCTGTCATTGTGCTCCTTCGACCACTTGCCGTGGGGCCAAACCCACGAGCAACATGCCCCCATCCGGAAGAGCATTACCTCCGCGTAGAACGTTCCATCCGATAGAATGGCACTCCAGCCGTGGAGATGGCCAGTCGCTTCCGCTACCTTGTCTCGCAGGGTTTTTGCAAGGTCCCTCTCAGTTTTTGGACCAGATGTGCACTTACCTTTACGATCACGGTACAGAGAGTCCAACGCCATCCACGTGGCATCGAACATGCTGCGGAGGTTGAGGCCCGGTAGCATGCCGGGGCGTACGGCGACGAGGAACATCATATAGTTCGACAGCCCCTGTATCGCCTCGACATGTTTGCACTCGATGCTGCTGCTGTCGGATGCTGTTGACCTTGGCCTGCACAGGAGGAAAATTTCGGTTGCCACATGCCACTTAAGGACCAACTCTGGGAACTCAGGGCCGATACCAAGAACTTTGCCTAATGCCGCTTGTCTCTTTAGGGCACCGCTTGGATCAGGGCCGGTGTCCATACCTATTTCCGATTTGGCGGTGACTTTGGAGGTCACCGGGACAGCAATTTCTTCGTCTGTACTTTCTTCTTCTTCTTCTTCTTCTTCTTCTTCTTCTTCTTCTTCTTCTTCTTCTTCTTCTTCTTCTTCTTCTTCTTCTTCTTCTTCTTCTTCTTCTTCTTCTTCTTCTTCTTCTTCTTCTTCTTCTTCTGGGAAGGCTTCTTCGAGAATTTCACATACCCATTGGAACACCAAGTCCTTGACACATGGTGATAGTACAATGCTGTCGGAGAAGCCGTATGTGTATTCCATCCAAGCATCTTCGGCTGAAAGCTTCTTTACTAGCTTGCTGGCCCTTCTTCCGCGACAGTTCTCACTTAACAGGTTGTACTGCCCCATGGTGCCCGACCACAACCTGTATTTAGTTACATCCTTGCCGGCGACGAAGCCCAAGCTACGGAGCTGCCGATGGCATCTCCCCAGCGAACACTGAAGAAGCCAATGTTGCGGCCTATGCGTCAGGAATGCACATGTCCATGTGGACCCTAGCGTTCCGAGTAGCCACCCGACATCAAGGATGAGTGTCACAAGGAGCAAGGCGTATGTCACCATGACGTCCGCACCACTCTCACCGACTTTGCTGTCGGACCAGAAGAGCAGCAAAGCAGCGGCGGTGAAGGGCGGCGACATGACGCGGATGCAGTAACCCGGCCAGCTTTGTGCGATGGCCGCCTTGGTGTGCATGACGTCGTATACGAGGGACAGCTCCATCTCCACCACTCTGCACATGTCCTGCCAACCTTTAGATTGACAGAAGGCTCTTATTTTACTGGCGGCGGAGTGTTGTTCATCTTGACGCCTCACCACCGGCTTCAAAATGATGGGATAGTGCGCAAAGGCACCCTTGCCGATGTGCAGCAGTTTATGGGCAAACAGCAAGGCTTGCTCGTTGTCCAAACCATGGACTTTACACTCTGCAGGGTTCAGAACCTTGGGCTTCATCTCCTTGATTGACCCCCGGATGGTGGCCAGAGGCCAGACTACCTTGCCAGAGCGCCCACACACTCTCCACGTACTTGTAAAGACCCAGGGTGAACAGGAGGTAGGACGCCTGCCACAAGGTCCCGGCGTCGCGGACGAAGATGAAGTTCTTGTACAGGATAAATATGGCTCCGCTGAACTGCCCGATGGCGCTCGCCAGTTGCCGGCCTGACAGCGTGCTGTCCTCGAGGGAGTAGGCGCTGATGTTGTCCGGCAAGGCGAGGTGCATGAGCAGGAAGGGAGTCCACAAGGCGTGCAGGTGCTTCTCCCTGGATGTGACGGCGCCCAGCATGAGGTTGCTGATAGAGTGTGTCCCCGCCCAGCTGGCCACCTGGTAACAAAACCACAGGAGTCCTCTGCACAAACCGCTGGCTCGACGCCGGCTGGTCCCGGCGACGAGGACCAGGACAAGATGCGTCGCCAGGCTCGCGAGGACCAGTGCCCGGACCAGCCACTCATTCTCCAGCTTCAGTATTACCGGTTGATAATTTCCGCCCGGTAACAACTGCATGCTTGATCGATCCTGCCTTCCTCTTCCTTCCTGCGACCCAATTTAACATACTACTCCAGTTAATTATGTAGGATCGACCTGATCTAATTACGGAGTAATTATACAAACTAGCTAGCAATATATTCCGCATTTACATGGCGTACCTAGCTTCCTCTATATAGTCGCTAATCAAGGGGGTTCTCCATGTCGAACGGTGCGCTGTGCTCTGCTGGCTGAGAAACTTTGCATACCAGGTTGTTGCGGCAGTCAGTGAAGCTATCCATATTGTACGTAATTCTATACATTCTTTTTTAACGTCATTCTATTCATGCTTAATGATATCACTTTGCCTCCAAAGTAGAAACAATTATCCTTAGTTTTCTTCACAGTGCCACTTGCCT